>CM046442.1:17024442-17671942 GCA_025506515.1 Flaveria trinervia | reverse complement strand
TTTTCTGGAAGTCCTCATGGTGTAAAACCTGTGCACGGAGCAGCCGAAGGCTGCTCTGTACTTCTGCAGTCGCGATTCTGCTGTGTGGGCGACTGGGTCAATCATGCGACTAAGCCGTGTGACTGGGTGAGTCGTGCGACTATGCGTATGTGTGCGATTGAGTCATGTGGATGAGTGATGCGTGCGATTGAGTCAATGCGGATGAATGTGTGCGATTGTGCGTGTATCGCACGACTGAATGCTAGTCACACGAATGGAGGTTCAGTCGTACGAATGAAGCTGATTCGTATGAATGAAGTTGATTCGTGTGTATGGAGGTTGGGTCGTGCGATTGAGTTCTGTGTGGTACGACTGAATGCCATTCGTGCGAATGAAGGTTCAATCGTACGAATGAAGCTGATTCGTATGAATGAAGGTTGATTCGTGCGAATGGAGTGTTGAGTCGAGCGTCTGGTCATGTCGTGTGATTGATGATGTGTGTGTGTGAATTTCCTTCTTGAATGTCATGTGATGATAAGGTAACATCAACACAATTGTCATTGCTCGACCACAAAGATTAAAGTCAACGCTATCAAGGCTATAAATACTATTCCAATCAAATCAACCTACCATTTTACAATTAACAACAACCGATTTGTGACTACTAATATTTAACAAATATTTCTCTTATAACAATGGATCTTTTACACAACATCACGGGCAATGGCGACGGTTTCTAGTACTTGGATCTATATAAGATCTAATAAGTGTGTCAGCTTGTGTGTGTTATACGCGACCGAATCGATACAACCCGAATCGACTGAACATTACTATGTACTTTAAACATATCATTAATGCTTTTTGATAACTTTCAATAGGTGTTTGACCGTTCATTACATACAACATTTGGGGAACTTTGAATCATTCATACTTACCACTTAACAAGTGAGTTTCGTGGCCCCTTTTTATGCTTATACAACTTTTCAATCATTTACAAACATGGGGGAAAAGTATGCTCACCCGTTTTCTATGTTGTACAACTTACATACAGTTTACATATTTGGAATCAACGTGATACTGTTTTATGTGTACTTATCTGATACATGCTTGGGTCTGCTTTATGGTTCTTTCTTTACAATCATTTAATTCTAGTGTGGGAACTGACGGATAGGTATTGGTAGTACTACTGGGTTGACACACCCACCCTTGTTGTTGGTATACTAGTTAGTACCAACCGTAGCCAGGAACGGGCCTTGGGTGAATATATTCTGACAAGATTCTATGTGTACGTCGTTAGGTTTGGTTGTAAAGCTCATGTCATGTGATTTTGCTTACTTATAACTGTATTCATGGTATTCCGCCACAATTATTATACAACATCAATTACTTATTACATTTAAACCTACGAGCTCACCAACAATTTGTTGACCATTTTGAGAATATCTTTTCAGGTGATCATGCTAATTAAAGATCTAGGTGTGCTGCCTTAGTGGAGACCCTAGGATGCATTTTGAGACTAAACATTGTCTTTTGGAAAACATTGTTGTAGTCTTTTTTAAACATCATACTTTTGTAACTTGTTCTCGGGTTGTGGGAATTACATACAATGTTATCATCTTTGTTTATGTGAATCATGTATCATGTTATGCTTATGGCTATGTTGTCATGAATATTGACTAAACACGACACAAGTCCCCTTGTTGTCGGGTGTCGTCATGACACGCTTGTCATCATTTATTACATTGCATCTCTATCGCTTACCATGTGTTATGACGATCCGTCTCGTTACATCCCCGTGTTTCCGCTCTTAGCGGGGGTGTGACTGACTGGTATTAGAGCCATTGGTTATAGAGAATTAGGCAATTCACTTGACCTAGACTATAACCTAGGAACCTTCATGTAGATTTGCATGCTAGGGTTGTGTGCATTTTATATCTCGTGTATGTGTTCCTCTTTACTTGATTCGTTTATCTATCTGTTTTGTGATCTTTTCACCCTATGAGAGAGCCCTTGTGCTCACTCTTTATGGGATGCTTCTATTGGATCTTCTGTTCCCTCTGTGCGTTGAGTTGGTTTATCAAATCCGGAATTAAGCCCGAAGAGATCTTCACAGATCATGCTATTGCACTTGACCTTGGACATTGAGAATTACCCTGAGGAGATAATGTCTGAAACCTCGAATGAGAAGGAGATAGACAACCTTCGCTAGACTAACGTGTTTATGTGCATGGGTTGTAATTAATATGATGGATTACTGTTGGAACATTTCCAATTCATGGTGTTAGAATTACATGACTTGTATGTGATGTGTGGTAACAACAAGTGTGATATTAAGTTGGAATGCTGGACTTTGATGAGTAGTATGGTTAATATGCTTTGAAATGGTTACAGCTTATGTGTTTACTACTTCTATGATTAGAAAATGCCGCCTCGAAGAGTTACCCACAACAATAGTGGCATAAGTGAAGCCCCGAGGGGTAGAGGCAGAGGTAGAGGTAGAGCACCAAGAACAAATGATGGCCCTGCCAGCAACAATCAGGGAACAGGAAACACCAACGTGGCAGCTCTGATCGCTCAATAGCTGGCCGCACTGATCCCAACTATTGAGGCCCAAGTGAGTGATGCTCTTCAAAATCACCACCCCCACGGGGATGGTGGCAATGACATTGAGGATAATGGGAACCCGACTGGGAACGAGAGTAACCAAGAGACCGGGAATGGTGGTCCAACCGGTAATGAGACTCGGGTTGTTAATGCTAGAAGGGGGATGTTCGTACAAGGATTTTGTGGCCTGCAAACCGAAAGAGTTTGATGGAAAAGGTGGAGCTATAACCCTGACCATATGGATTGAGAAAATGGAGGCAGTAATTGACATCAACGAGTGCCTCGACAACCAGAAAATCAAGTATGCCACGTGCTTGCTATAGGGCAAGGCACTAACTTGGTGGAACACTCAAATACAGGCTAGGGGAAGAGAATCGGTGATGTAGATGTCATGGGATGAGTTTAAAGCCTTAATCACTGAGGAATACTGCCCCTTCAATGAGATGCAGAATCTGGAGCATGAATTCTGGAATCATGCTATGGGGGGTTGGGCACGCCGCCTACACTATCGTTTTCATGAGTTGGCAAGATTGGTTCCACATCTGGTCACTCCGGAATCAAAGAGGATCGAGGGGTACATTTGGGGACTTGCGCCTCAAATCCGAGCGATGGTAACAGCAACTGCTCCTCCTACGATTCAGAGATCAATTCTGAAGGCTGGCGCTCTAACTCATGAGATGGTGAGAACAGGAGTATTGGGAAGGGGAGCAGAGAAAAGAAAGGATGTTGGGGAAACGAGCCGGTCGAGTGCCGGGAGATTTGATAAAAGGGCCAAGACAACCAGGAATTTTGTGGCCGTGACACAGGGCAAAAGAGAGTATGTTGGGCCGCAGCCCAAATGTGATAGGTGCAACTTCCATCATCCCCTAGTAATGCCGTGCCGGGTGTGCGCAAACTATAGACGTCCGGGGCATCTAGCAAAAGAGTAGAGAGTGGCGCCGAATCTGGTGGCACCGGTCAAAGCGGTTAACCTCGCCGGGAATGCCAGGGGTTGTTATGAGTGTGGAAGCCCTGATCATTACAGAAACATGTGCCCCAGGCTGAATCGGGCGCCGGGTCAGCAAGGGAACAACCAACAACCGATGATGGCCATAGCTGGAAATGAAGGCCCGAGAAATCAAAGGAATACAGCTCGGGACGTGCATTTGTCATTGGAGCCAATGATGCTCAACATGACCCGAATGTTGTCACGGGTACGCACTTACTCAATAATCACTTTGCATCTATATTGTTTGATATTGGAGCAGACAATAGCTTTATATCTTCTGAGTTTGTGCAATTGCTTGATTTGAGTCCTAGTAGGCTAGAAACTAGCTACTCCATAGAAATGGCCAATTGTAGGGTTGTTCAGCTGATGAAATCATTAGAAAGTGCTTGATGATATTGGAGGACCATGCCTTCGATATAGACTTGATCCCCTTTGAGTTAGGAAGCTTCAACGTGATCGTGGGAATGGACTGGTTATCGAAACACGGAGCTGAGATTGTCTGTCGGGACAAAGTAGTACAAATCCCCATGCCAAACGGGGAGGTACTCAGAATTCAAGGAGAGAGACCGGGAAGAAACTTAAAGCTTATCTCCTGCATGAAAGCACGCCGAAGGTTACGAAAACAGTGCTACGCTTTTCTGGCTCATGTGGTAGAAAAGAAGGAAGAAGCAAGGAAACTAGTAGATATTCTAGTAGTCCGGGACTACCCAGATGTATTTCCTAATGACTTGCCTGGTTTGCATCCTCCACGACAGGTGGAATTCCGTATAGAGCTGGTTCTGGAGCTACACCGGTAGCAAAGACACCATACCGGTTAGCACTGTCTGAAATGCAGGAATTATCTAGTCAGTTACAGGAACTACTGGAGAAGGGTTTTATTCGGCCGAGTCACTCACCATGGGGAGCACCAGTGTTATTTGTCAAAAAGAAGGATGGGTCGTTCCGAATGTGTATCGGTTACCGCGAATTGAACAAGTTAACTGTGAAGAATCGGTATCCTCTTCCCAGGATCGACAATTTGTTTGACCAGCTGCAAGGAGCTTCGTATTTCTCCAAGATCGACCTTCGTTCTGGATATCATCAACTAAGGGTTTTCGAGGAGGACATACTGAAAACAACGTTTAGAACTCGTTATGGGCACTATGAGTTCTTGGTCATTCCATTTGGGTTGACTAACGCACCAGCTGGGTTTATGGACCTAATGAATCGGGTGTGTAAACCTTACTTGGATAAGTTTGTGATCGTATTCATAGACGATATACTTATCTACTCCCAATCAAAAGAGGATCACAAAGAATACCTTCGGGCAATACTGGAGCTGTTACGGGAAGAGAAACTTTTTGCCAAGTTCTCGAAGTGTGAATTCTGGTTGCAGGAAGTGAAGTTTTTGGGTCATGTGGTTAACGAGGATGGGATTCATGTAGATCCCGGCAAGATCGAAGCGGTGAAGAAATGGGATACACCCCAGACGCTTTCAGAGATACAACAATTCTTAGGATTGGCCAGATCTATCGTCATTTCATCGCGAATGTTTCGAAGATCGCTCAACCCTTAACGCTGTTGACATCAAAAAGACGAAGTTTGATTGGGGACATGCACAAGAACAAGCGTTCCAAACGTTGAAAGAGGGGTTGTGCAATGCACCGATATTGTCCCTCCCAGATGGAACTGATGATTTTGTGGTATACTACGATGCTTCACATCAAGGCTTGGGATGTGTACTAATGCAGAAGGATAAGGTGATTGCCTACGCTTCACGACAACTTAAGGTGCACGAAAGGAACTATACAACCCATGATTTGGAGTTGGGCGCTGTAGTATTTGCACTTAAGATATGGAGGCATTACCTGTATGGAACCAAATGCATCATCTACACTGATCATAAGAGCCTGCAACATATCCTGGATCAGAAGGAGCTTAATATGCATCAATGACTTTGGGTAGAGCTTCTGAGTGACTACGATTGTGAAATCCGGTATCATCCGGGGAAAGCCAACATGGTGGCTGATGCTTTAAGCCGCAAAGAACACGCGAAACCACTACGTGCTTGAACATTGGGATTGACTATTCAAATGAATTTGAAAGCTCAGATCCAAATTGCACAAAGTGAGGCGTTGAAAGAAGAAAACCTTGTGGGAGAAGAATTCTGAGGGTTGGATAAACAAATGATTTGCAAGGATGATGGTATACAGTACTTCATAGATTGTATATGGGTACCCAGATGGGGAGGTGTACGTATCTTGGTCATGGATGAAGCACACAAGACACAATATTCTATTCATCCTGGTGTAGACAAGATGTACCACGATCTCAAGGATCTGTACTGGTGGCCAGGCATGAAGAAAGACATTTCTATGTATGTAAGCAGATGCTTGACTGCTCTAAAGTTAAAGCTGAACATCAGAACCATCGGGATTATTACAACAACATGAAATTCCTGAGTGGAATAGGAGAACATAACTATGGATTTTATTACCAACTCCCTAGAACGAGCAGCGGGTATGACTCGATATGGGTCGTGGTGGATCGAAGACGAACTCAGCTCTTTGCCGATCCGAGAAGATTACAAATGGATAATTGGCGTGATTGTACACAAAAGAGGTCGTGACAAGACACGGAGTACCGGTGTTGATCATATCCGATCGTGACAGCCGATTTACTTCATGATTTTGGCAGACGCTACAGAAAGCGATGGGCGCTCGATTAGATATGTGCACAGCCTATCACCCACAGATAGATGGCCAAAGTGAACGAACTATACAAATGTTGGAAGACATGTTGAGGGCGTGTGTAATCGACTTTGGTGGTAGTTGGACACTCATTTCCGTTGATTGAGTTCTCTTACAACAACAACTACCATACCAACATTAGGGGTGCTCCGTTCGAAGCATTATATGGAAGAAAATGCAGATCTCCGTCTGTTGGGCCGAGATTGTAAAAGTCAGTTAACAGGCCCAGAGATCATTCAAGAAACAACCGACAAGATTTTCCAAATCAAAGACAGACTAAAAGCTGCTAGAGATCGCCAAAAGAGCTATGCCGACAACCGTCGGAAGCCTCTAGAATTTAACGTTGGAGATCACGTTTTACTCAAAGTCTCTCCTTGGAAGGGAATCTTTCGATTTGGAAATAAAGGGAAGTCAGCCCCAAGATACGTAGGACCATTCGAGATTATAGAAAGGATTCGTCCAGTGGCTTACCGATTAAGGTTACCACAAGAACTCAGCAGCGTACATGATACTTTCCACGTGTCAACCTCAAGAAGTGTTTGGCTGATGAGTCACTTAACGTACCAATTGAGGACATCAAGATTGATGAAAAGCTTCATTTTGTTGAGGAACCCATTGACATCATGGATCGAAAGGTCAAGCAATTGAAGTGCAGTAGAATACAAATTGTTCGCATGAGATGGAATTCAAAAAGAGGGCCAGAGTTTACATGGGAACGAGAAGACCAAATGAAACTTAGATATCACATCTGTTCGAGGATGACACTCTTGGACCTAACTCCAGCTGAATTTCGGGGCGAAATTCTCTCAACTAGGGGATACTGTGACATCCGTCACCATCAGGTCCGTCAATTAACGTGGTTTTCGTTTACTTTTCCTTGATCGTTCATTCCTCATCCTTATTAACTCCTTGTGTGGATATCCTACTTGCTTTATTATCTTTGTGCTTGTGTTTCCTTCGTGAACGTGTGCTGTGCTTAAAACTTTTACAAATTTCATCGTTATTATCACTAAATATATCGTTTTTATATAATATATTATTATTGATAAAATCATTTTTAAGTACAAATTATCATTTATTACACTTCCGTCATTAATATAACAAACACTTTTAAAGTCGTTTTCAACCGAACAAACTTTGGGAACTCGAGGGCTAAGTGCAGGGACTAAAATTGACATTTTTCAAACTTGGGATGGGTATAAAAACCCCCATACCAATTCAATGGGTGAGTTGATGGTTGCTTTGCTAGAATCCCATAAGTCCAAGAAGAAATGCGGATGAAGATCCTGCACAAGAAAAACCAAGTATGGTCTTCCGCATTTGTCAATGTGGAAGACATAAAACAAATACGGACAAGTATTTGTTCTTCCGCATTGACAAATGCGGAAGACAATGAGTAATGCGGACAAGACTTTGTTCATCCGCATTTGCCAATGCGGATGACCAGACATATGCGCATAAGTATTTGTTCATCCGTATTAACCAATGCGGATGACCAACATACTAATGCGGATGATCAAGTGAAGAAATGCTGATCAGTCAACTCATCCACATTTGCCAATGCGGATGAACAAACAGAGATGCGGATCAAGACTTAGACTAGATTCTGATATAATAGGTCAATGATAGTTTAGTCATTTTGTAAAAGGCATCTTGTCTGCCTATAAATAGAATAGATAACCTCATACATGAAGTGACAGAATATAGATAATCAGAATATTTGTATTGTCTAGGTGCATTATTACTTTTCTTGCTAAACACTAGCAGCCATTGTAATCAATCACCTTTATTAATATATACAAAAGCATTTATTAGTATTTCTTCCGCATTGAATGTTTCTTGATTGTTTGATTTCGCCATTCAATCATTAACTCAGTTACTATATTCGATCCTTAGTGAGAATCTCAATATCACTAACCCAGTCAATTGGTATAAGAGCTTTGGCTCTTGGTTCTTGTTCAGATATACCCAAGACCTGAATAGAATTTGATTGATCTGGTGATTAAGTTGCTAATAGAGTATTCCATCATCTCTAATTAGTAAACAACAGAAAATACTCCTGTCAACAAGTTCTTACCGAAACATTCACATAAACCAGTTACTACTCAAGCGATTTCTGTCAAGAACTTAGCTGAAACCAACAATAAGAAACTCACTAAAGTAACAGATTTGATTCTGAAATCTGTTGGACTATTTGGACAAGTTGGACTAATCAATCTTAAAATTCATCTAATCGGTAATTAACACAAGTCAAAAACTACCTCTTAAAATGGATTCTAACAGTTTCTCAGAACTTGGTCATACACCTAAATCTCCTATGCTTAAACACAAATCTAAGTTTAAACAGTGGAAAATCAAGTTTAGGAATTATATCACAGTTGTAGATCCTGATTTCTGGATCAATATGCAAGGGCCACACATCCCTGTCTGCAAATCAAGCTGCAATTTACAAAACTTCAAGGATACCCATTGAAGATCTAACTCTTGATGATGAAGATTATAAGAAAATCAAGATTGATCTGAAAGCTTACTCCATCCTAACTCAAGCACTCAAGATGGATGTGCTAAAAAGATTGGAGAAGTATGGTACTGCAAAAGCTGTGTGGGATGCACACTAAAAATTATGTGTGAAGGAAGCAGTGAGGTAGCAGAAATTAACAAGGATAAGCTTGTTAATCAGTATGAAACATTTCATCACACCAAGGGGGAGTCCATATCCAAACAACTGCACAGATTTGTACAGTTAGTAAATGACTTAGAAATCATGGGAGTCACTTACAAGATCAAGGAATTAAACAAGAAAATGCTACACAGCTCCCTGAAAGCTGGAAACAGAATGTAACAGTGCTGAAAAATACTCTTGATCTCGAGAGTACTACTTTGGATATCATGATAGCCAAAATAGAAGCATTGGAACTTGATGAAAGAAGTAGAAATCTTAGTGGACCAAGAGTGATTGAGGCTTACAAATTTCCATTAGAACCTCATTCTATGGAAAATTCCTTCATCACTAAGGAGGATGATTTCATCTCATCAAGAGATCAACTGAACAACACAGGGTTCATTGCAACTCCACCAACCAATCATCCATCAATATCTTCCCAAGCATCCAGAGTCACTGCTGCTCCTGCAACCACTCCTGAAGACACAAGATCAGAAGAACAAAAGGCAACTTACAATGCCTTTGTTGCAAGCTTTGAAGCAAACTTAGGAGGAAGACTCACTTCTGCTCATCTGATCCAAGAAGATTTGGAGGAAATGGATCCATATGATGTGGAAGAAATGGAACTGCAATGGCAAATGGCCATGATTGCCATGAGAGCAAAGTAATTCTTCGAAAAGGCAGACAGCTCAGCCTAATGAGAATACAAAACTTGGATATGATAAATCCAAAGTGAAATGCTTTAATTGTGGTAAGGCTGGCCACTTCTCTAGAGAATGCAATGCCCCTAAGAGAAACAACTTTCAAAGAAATTCTCAAGGCCATTCATCATTACAATCCAATTCAAGCATTCACTCCAACAATCAATAGCGGCAGTATCATCATCCACAACAACACCAATCATATCAAAATCCACCTCAACTGACAACTAAGCTCATGGAAGCAGTCAGTCATCTGCAATGCTCTCGTGAAAAAGCAAGATAGGGTATCTGATTGGAGCAGTATGCATGCAGGTAGTCAAGCCTCAATTTCAAAATCATGCAATGGCTCACATCAATGATGGTCCATCTCCAATGCCTACTAGGTAAAATCTAACCTTTGTAGTGAAAAATGTATTACTGAATTGCAAGGTCATAGAGAGCAACCATAAACTGGCTGATAAAATTAAAGAAGAAAGGTGAAGTCAAAGATGATGAAAAGAGAGATAAAAGGCTTTGAAATCAAAATTAAATCTCTTATCTCTGACATGACAAAAAACTACATGGTGAAAAGTACACTCTTGCAGTTGAGAATGAGCTACTTACTGAAAAATTAGCTCAATCTAAGGCTAAACTACACTGACTGAAGTGAAACTTGAAAAGTTTCAAATGTCTTCAGTCAAGCTGCAAGAGATGCTTGATTCTCAAAAGGATCCAAAGGACATGTTGGGGATTGGGTATAATTCATGTCCCACCATACAATGACAACTACACTGTCATGCCTGAATATGTCTCACTCAATGAGGAAATTGAAACTAAAACTATGGAACCAACATCTAGAGTAAAACAAGTGACCAATCCTCAAAACAAACCTGATGTTTATATTGAAACAAATGAGGATAAAATCAAGTTAGGTCCCAATCAAAATCAAAGAGTGCTCAGACAAGGCAGTGAGTGTCTTGAAACCCACAAGCCCCGTAAAAGCAATTGTCCTTTCATAAAATTCATACCTTCTATTTTAAGTGGTAAAAAAAGTATGTGAAATCAGTGAAACCCACTGCTGAGAGCAGTTCTGATAATGAGATCATATCTCCAAACAATTCAAGCAAATCAGAAAAGGTTTCATTGAAAAGATACAAAAAGGATCACTGAGTTCAACACATAAAACTCTATCAGACCCTCAGTCTTCAAAACTAAGGCAGGGAGGGGTTTGATATTTGCAACAAGGAACACATTGACCAGTTTAAGAAAGAGGTGAGAAATGGGTTGAAGAAACAAAAACAGCCCAGAAAATCAAACAAATGTAGTGTTGTTAGCAAACTACAAAAGGGCTGATTTTGATTCATCCCCTAAGCAACAGAAAGTGACTCAGCAGCAAATGAGAAATCAGCTAAGACACACAAATCAAAATCTAATTCAAGCAACAAACAAATATATTGTGACATTTGTGATATGTTTAATCACAAGATAGAAAAGTGCTTTTACAATCAATACTGCATTATCTGTGATATGAACAACCATTCAACCAAAAATTGTTATTTCAACAAATATTGTTCAGTCTGTGATATGAACAATCACAATACATCTGATTGTTACTTCAATCAGAAGGGATTGAGAATTCACCAACAAAACAACCCATCTCAACACATCAAGCAAAACTCAAGTCAGGAGTCATTTGCATAACAATCAATCTAGAACATCTAGATCACTAAATGACATGAGAAAAAAAAGAAACATGGAAAAGTCAAAGAAACAACCATTTCATCAATCAAAAGTCTGACTTTTCAAAACCCAAAATGATCTTTGAAAATAAAAAATGATTTAAATTTCTCCAAAAGAACAGAGATCAAAGGTTTCACTACTCATCTGACTCTTCTACTGATGTTGATGAGGAGACTCCAGCAAGATATCATAAGCAATCTTCCAGGTCACCTCTGAATAGATCACAATTTAGAGGAAAGTACCAAGAAGTCACCATAATAGATAGGAACGGGAAACCCAAGACCACCATGGCTTAGGTTCCACATTCTAGCTAGTTCTTTTATGCTTGCAGGGTCATCCATATAGTTCTAACAGCTTATGTGTTGGACCAAAAGAACCAATGAGCCAAGATCAGAAAACCTCTAAGTCCCACACGGTATCACAACAACTGCTGAAAGCCTCATCAGTAGTTTGACAAGTGCTGAAGACTTCAACAGCTGAAGATCAAGTGCTGAAGACCTTAACAGCTGAAGACCAAAGTGCTGAAGTACAACAGCTGAAGAACACAAGTGCTGAAGCTGAAAGACCAAAGTACTGAAGTACAACAGCTGAAGAGCTCACAAGTGCTGAAGATCAACAACTGATGTACAAAGTCTGAAGACAAAGACTGAAGACATCAGCTGATGATATACTGATCATCATCTGCTGATGAAATACCTGAAGGTCAAAGTCTGAAGATCAAGTACTGAAGCCTCAGTAGTTTGTCACAGCTGAAGAGTACTTCTTCAGTAGTTGTGATATCAGTAGTTTTATATTTCTAGTTTTCTAGTTTTATGTTTCAGTAGTTTTGTAAAACGACTGAAGAGCTTGTTCTTCAGTCGTTGTAGTTTCAGTAGTTTTATATTTTGTACTTACTTGCTGATATGTTCTCAGTAGTTGTGAACATTTCAGTAGTTTGTTAAGAATTAGTTATTTCTGTATTGGATCTGCCAGTTGTCACTTTCCGTGACAACAGCAGTGATTGTTGCACTCTATATAAGGAGTGACAACCTATTGTAATCAGTGAATGAAATGAGTAATTGAATGGAATGAATGATGATTCGATTAGAAATATTCTATCATCTATAAACATTCCTAGAATCAGAAATACATATTCTCTCCCTATAACTGTATGCGATCTTAATGCTCACAAATATCGTTGGCTTGCTACAATTTGTCTAATTCGTGTTTGTATTCCGCTGCTTTATATTCTGATACATCAAACTTGTGATCACTGATCCTGTCAAATGGTATCAGAGCCGGTTAATCATTGATCGATCTAATAATTGATCATTGAAACTGCTATTCAAGATCCAAGTTTGATTGAATTAGCTTTTATTCTTGCAAGAAACGGTTATAGAGATTGAATTTTCTGTATTTCTGCTCATTCATTCTGAGATCTTTTTCTTGGTTCTCATTGAGTTTGTTGTGGTTGTCTAAAACTTTTAAAACTTGAACTAAACTGTTTTTGAACTGAAAAATGACCACTCCCTCCAATGATCCTCACAATACTGGTTCCTCAACGAAGCCTCCTATGCTGTTAGGAATGAGTATAACATATGGCAAGACGTATGCTCCATCACCTGTCTGTTAACAGCGCAGGTGTTGGACATCAGTGGTACATGGTCCACACAAGCCTATGGTGAATAACCCGAAAACCAATCAAATGGTTCCGAAGAGGAGGGAGCAATACTCAGATGAGGATAAGAAGTTGCTTGAGATTGATGCAAAAGCCCATGGAATTCTGGCCATGGCTTTGCCCAATGAAATTTATTCTGGCTAATGCATCATGAAACTGCCCATGACCTCTGGATTGCTTTGAAAGAACAATTTGGAGGAACAGATGAGGTCTTGGCAAATAATAGGAAATTCTTGCCCAACAATATGAGACATTCTCTCATAGAAAGGGTGAGACACTGACTCAACAATATGAGCGGTTTTCTTGTTTGATCTCTGAACTAAAAATGGTCAAACTTGAATACACCAATATCAGATGAATAAGATTTCTCAGATCACTGCCTGAGAGATGGGACACATATACTATTGTCCTACGCTCCAGTGCAAGTTTGGACAAACTATCTCTCCCAACTCCATGGGAAATTGCTCACTTTTGAGAGAGAGATAGAACAGAAGAGAAAGCTGTCTTCATCTGGAAAGCTCACTGAAGACTTTATACAAGGCAACACTGCCTTGGTGGGTCATGAGTCAGAATATGCTTCATCTGAATGCCAGTATGATGAGCATATAATTTCTCTCTCCGACCACTTCTAATTCTGCATTTGTAAGTGTTGATGGTCAGTTCACTGGGTGTAATAATGAAAATCTATGTTTCATGTTGGATGATCTCAAGGGGATTGCTGATGATGACTTAGAAGAGATGGATATTTTGAGCCAATGGCCTTGATAAATATCAGATCTCAGAAGTTCTACAAAAGAACTGGAAGAAAATTCCCAGGACTCTCTGGCAAAACAAAGTTTGTTGACAAGAGCAAGTTGAGGTGTCACAAATGCCAACGGCTTGGACACTTTGCAAGAGAGTGTAGATCAACTGGATCAAACTCTACTGCACCCTTTGTGACTTTTCCTGGCATAGTCAACAAAACAGAGGGCAACATCCTGTCACATCTAGTCATCATCCTCAACACAATCTCCGGCATATTTTGTTCTCAGGGTCAAATGCCATATCAGTACCCTTGTTATTACATGCCACAGTCAAATCAAGTTCAAGTTCCTATGACACCACAACCTCATGCATTACCAGAACCTCAGCCTTCCGTATCTCATCACAACCTTCATCTCAACAACACAGCTTCTTCACCCCAGGAGTTGTTGACTGGAGCAGTTTACCAGATGACTTGTCTGGTCATGATCAACTGTTCTCAGGTGGTCAACATGGTGGTGACAGTCCCTTTGGGAATCTAGCTCTTGGGCTTTGGAGTCTGCTGATACTTCATCTTCCAATGCCTCTACACCTCAGGTATCACAGGTATCCTCTGAGGCAAAAGCCAAATTATGTTCTGAAAATGCATAGCAGCATTTGCTTCCATTAGAGAAGCAAATGTAGCTTTAATTAATAAGAACATTGAGCTAGAACAAATAATTTCCAAAAACAAAGCTGAGTTTGAGTTTGTGCTCAAAGATAAAATGATGAGGTTTATAAACTGAATTGCAAAATAATTGATGATAAGGCTAGAGAAGATGTACTTCTAGAGAAGTACAAAGATCTCAAGAAACCCTTGCAGTTACCCAGGTCGAGTGTGATAGATGGGTACAATCATGCAAAGGTTTTGAAATGCTTCTTAGTAAGCAATCTGCTTCAAATGTGAAGTTTGGCATTGGTATAATCACATTGCTCCACCTACAGATTTTACCCCAAGAGCAGAGGTAGAATCTGATGGTGAGAGTGATAACCAATCCATCAATCATGTGATCTACCTTCTGATACAGCACAATCAGAAGTAGCAGTCAGCATCAAGTCCTCCTTGAACCTATCAGCTGATGTTGATGGTCCAAATGCTGACATTCACATGATCAATAAGTTGATCAACTCAGGAGTCAATCCTGAAGGTCCTGAAAGGACTGGAGAGCAGATTCAACTCCTGAAGTTCAAACTTCAACTGATGTCAGCACTGAAGAGAAGAAAACTGGCAGTAGAAGAGTTTGAAGACTACTAAAAAGGCTGTAAAGAAAGCAACCAATGCTTCCAAAGCATTGAAGAACAAGTCTTCTGTTGCTTCACCATCTTTAGTTGATGATCAACCTAAGATGAAGAAGAAACCATGTGAAGTATGTGGTTTGTTCAATCATCTTACAGATGATTGTTGGTACAAAAGAGGTTCCAAACTCAAACAAAAGAAGAAATTAATGAGAAAATGGTAAAAATGAAAACTGAGTTTGAGACCACATTTGTATCAGCAACATCAAATCCTGTAACTCTTAAGTCTTTAAAGCAGTCAAAAAAGGAAGGTTAAACAGGTGACAGCTGAGGGTGCTCAAAAAAGAAGGTGCAACATAGGACCTTATCTAACTCCACTAGCAATGTGTCTGATGAGCTGAAAGCTTTATCACAAAATCAGACACAGCTGGTGATGATGGTACAACATCTGTTGGGTAGAGTTAACCAACTAGATTCTCCTATGTTGAAACCACAGAAAAGGAGGTCTAAGCCAAAGGACTCCTCTTCTACACATCTTCTTCTTCTCAGGCTGTTGTTACAAATAAACATGCTAGTTTACCATCTATTGATGAGACCAGGCCCAAAACCAAAAAGGTTTGGGTCCTAAAACTAACTGATTGTTTATTATTGCAGGGTTCTTCAACATGCCAAAGTAGCATCTGGTATGTAGACAGTGGGGGATCTATGCACATGACTGGGAACATCTCTCTTCTTCATGACTACTCTCAAGGAAAGAAGGATTTGTCTCTTTTGGCAATGATGCTAGGGGTTACATCATGGTAAGGGCTTTGTCTCCAATGGAGAAATCAAATTTGATGATGTTAATCATGTGGAAAATCTCAAGTACAACCTCTTGAGTGTCAGTCAAATGTGTGATAAAGGCCATGTTGCCCTTTTCACAAGTCAAAACTGTAGGATTCTGTCATCCAAAGTTTTGCACTTGATTGACAAGGTGTGGATGATCACACTCTCCTGAAAGCCAACAGGACAGGAAGAGTGTATGCCTTAGATCTCTCTAAGAAGATAGATCTCAAAGGTAATCCTTGCCTATTTTCCAAAGCCTCTTCTCAAGAATCTAAACTGTGGCACAGGAGGCTTGGTCATGTTAATCTTAAAAACATGAATCAGCTTAGCCACAAGAGTTTAGTCAGAGGCTTACCAATAAAGGCGTTCCACTGTGATGAACATGCACTGCTTGTTTAAAAGGAAAACAGCACAAGGTCTCATTTCCTCCTATTGAAGTGTCCAAGTCCACTGCCTGCTTGCAATTACTGCATATGGATCTATTTGGTCCTGTGAGAGTAATGAGCATGGCAAAGAAGAAATACTGTCTGGTAATTGTGGACGATTACTCCAGATTTGTATGGACTTTCTTTCTACATTCAAAGGATGAGGCTGCTCAGAAGATTATCCACTTTGTGCTGTACATTGAGAAGCAGTATTCCCTTCCAGTCAAGTGTATTAGGAGTGATAATGGAACTGAGTTCAGAAATCATACACTTGATGACTTCTATCTTTCAAAGGGAATCAAAAGGCAGTTCAGCATTCCAGGACTCCAGAACAAAATGGAGTAGTGGAGAGAAGAACAGGACCCTCATTGAAGCTGCAAGGTCCATGCTGGCTGACTCAGTTTGCCATTGACCTTTTCGGCCGAAGCTGTCAACACAGCTTGTTATGTGCAAAATAGAGTTTTAGTAAATCAGAGGTTGATGAAGACTCCATATGAAGTTCTCCATCATTTGGCTCCTCTGATTTCATTTTTCAAAGCATTTGGGTGTCCCTGTTTTATTCTCAACACAAAGGATCAACTCCACAAATTTGATCCTAAGGTGGATGTAGGATACTTTGTTGGTTATTCATCTACTTGCAAGGCATACAGAGTCTTCAACTGCAGAACAAAGATGGTTGAAGAAACTCTACATGTTAAGTTTAATGAATCTCCAAAGGACAAGATTCCACAAAGTCCTGTGGAGTTATTTGATCTGGACATACTGCAATATGTTCCTTATCAAACTCCTGCTGTTGCTCCTGTCAACAGTTCACACCTGGTGGTACTGCTGATGATGATGATGATTGCAGTACTCACCTCTTCAGGTTTAGTGATCAGCTGCCTGACTCAACTAGACCTGATGTTCCTGTAGCGCCAGTAGCACCATCCACAACAAATGCTGATGAGATTTCTTCGAATTCAACTTCCTTTGAATTACCATCCACTGATTGGTTTCAAGGAAATGATTCACCATCACCATCTGTTGCTGCTGAACCGGCTACAACACTTGCACAGATCTCATTGTGTATCAAGATCTGAAGAATCACCCTATGTCTCAAATCATTGGTGATATCACTGCTGGAGTATCAACAAGAAGTCAATTGTCAAATTTCTGCTTCTATGCTCTCTTCATCAGTCAGCAAGAGCCAAAGAATTATCACGTTGCTTTAAAGGACAATGGATGGGTTGATGCCATGCAGCTTGAGCTTCTTCAGTTCAAGAAACAGCAAGTGTGGGAACTGGTTCCTCTACCTCCAGGTAAGTGTGCAATAGGCACTAAATGGGTGTTTAGGAACAAAACTGATGATAATGGGCTTATTGTTAAGAACAAGGCCAGACTGGTTGTTCAGGGGTTTGCACAAGAAGAAGGTATTGATTATGATGAACCTTTGCCCCTGTAGCCAGACTGGAAGCAATTCGATTGTTTTTAGCCTATGCTGCTTATCAAAAACTTAAAGTCTTTCAAATGGATGTCAAAGTGCATTTTTGTATGGAAAAATTAAAGAAGAGGTTTATGTATGTCAACCTCCAGCTTTGAGGACAATAAACATCCTAATTGGGTGTATAAGCTTGATAAAGCTCTTTATGGGTTAAAACAAGCTCCCAGAGCCTGGTATGAGACATTATCAAACTTTCTTCTGGAAAACAATTTCACTAGAGGCTCCATAGACAAGACTTTATTATTAAGAAAGCTAGGCAGCATAATCTACTTGTTCAAATTTATGTAGATGATATCATTTTTGCATCCTCTGATCCAAAGTTGTGTGATGCCTTTACAAAGTTGATGCAACAGAAGTTTGAAATGAGTGCCATGGGAGAATTACAGTTCTTTCTGGGATTGCAAATCAAACAAAAGGCTGATGGAATTTTATTCATCAATCCAAATATACAAAAGATCTTTGCAAAAGTTTGATTTTACAAACTGTAAGCCCTGTTCTACTCCCATGAGCAGCACCACACAACTGGACTCAGATCAGAAAGGTAAAGTGGTTGATGAAACACTTTACAGATGTATGATTGGGTCCTTGATGTATTTAACAGCTTCTAGACCAGATATTATGTTTGCTACATGTGTTTGTGCTAGATTTCAGGCTGCACCTAAAGAGTCTCATCTGATTGCAGTCAAGAGGATCTTTAGATATCTGCAAGGCACTCCATCTCTAGGTTTATGGTATTCTACCGGACATTCTGGTAAATTAGTTGCTTTTTCTGACAGTGACTATGCAGGGTGTAAGTTGACCAGGAAATCAACTTCTGGTGGATGTCAATTCCTAGGCAACTGCTTGATCTCTTGGCAGAGCAAGAAACAGACCTCAGTTGCTACATCCACTGCTGAAGCAGAGTACATTGCTGCTGCAAGCTGTACATCTCAGGTACTCTGGCTTCAAAACCAACTTTTGGATTATGGCATTACAGAGACTAAGACTCCATTGTTAATGGATAGTGCTTCAGCTCTTTGCATTGTCAAAAATCCAGTCCAGCACTCTAGGACCAAACATATAGAGATCAGACATCATTTTATAAGGGATTGTTTTGAAAAAGGTCTGATTGATCCTAAGTTTGTGCCTAGTGCTGATGAGCTTGCAGACATTTTTACTAAGCCTTTGGATAGTTCAACTCTCCAAAACCTGGTGTTAAGGCTTGGTATGCTGCAGCTAGAATAGGTGACAACTACTGATGATCTCAGTAATTCATACTGATGATCATGAGTAACTATGTCACATATAAAGTACTGATGAGCTCTTTTAACCTCCGTAGTTTTTATAACTACTGAAGGCTCAATGTCTCACAAGTACTGAAGTACTTCATCTGTTCTAAACTACTGATGTAGTTACAACTACTGATGCAGTCATAACTACTGCAATCAGTAAAAAGATAAGTACTGATGTCCTATGAAAACAACTGAAATCAGCCAAAAGACTGATGAATGTGTTGAGGACAGTTTGAAACAGCTGAAAAGCTAAGAATTGACGAATATAGCTGAAGAGAACTTTCTCTTCAGTCGTTTGTACAACTGCTGTTTCATTCTAAACACCGAAGCAAAACACGTCTTCAGTAGTTTATAACTACTGATGACTAATACCAAGTCTTCAGTTGTTTACAACAGCTGATGACAAAACCACTGTCTTCAGTAGTTTCATAACTACTGATGACAAATACCAAGTCTTCAGTTGTTCAACAGCTGATGACAAAACCACTGTCTTCAGTAGTTTCATAACTACTGATGACAAACACCAAGTCATCAGTTGTTTCAATCATCTGAAGTCAAAACCACGGTCTTCAGTAGTTTTCTAAACTACTGATGCCTAATACCACGACTTTAGCTGTTTCAACGTCTGAAAGGATAATACCATGTCAACGGTCGTTTAAAACTACTGATGACTAACACCACATCCTTCAGTCGTCTCCTTACCCGTACCCTATAAATACCCCTAACCTGAGCTCTCCATGCTTCATCTTCTTCAAACCTAACGTTCCTCTCCAAACTTCCCTTCTTCTCCATGGCGTCTATGCAAATTAAACCGCGACACAACTGTGTTGCCTACCTCACAAAATCGCCGATCTGGACTAAGTTCGATAATGCTATCGATCTTATGGTTCAGTCCCAATACAACAAGGCATTCCTTCTGAACCCCGTATTACATGCCGAATCCTTGAACCAATTTTGGATGAACGTTACTGTTACAACTGAGGAGAGCAACACACGATCCCTCCGGTCAGTCGTCAACAACAAAGAAGTAGTGATTACTCCTGCAACAATCCGTAAAATTCTTCAACTGAGTGATGCTACCTCTCCTGCTGGATATCCGAAGGGCACCATAGATCTATCATTTGCTCAGCATGGATATCAAGGTGATCTCAGTGCCACCACCATCATGAAGAAACACTTTAATGACGCTGAGCGCCTGATTTTTCACATGGTCAATGTATGTTTGGCCCCTAAGACCTCGTCTTGGGATCAAATGTCCACCAAATGGCAGCAGGTAATGTATTCTATCCTTGAGCAACAACCACTAAACTTTTCAGAATTAATATTTTCAGAGCTCAAAGATATGGCTCAAAACTAACTGCCAACCGTTGGATACCTATCCACGTTCATAATGGCCATTATTACAGCCAGCTTAATGCTGAGGCTTGTTGGCTTGGAGTCCCTGCTACGGCTGTTCTGCCAGAAGTATACTCCGGCACAACTCTGACCGGACACTCAAACTGGCTGCCAAGCTGCGAAACCCACGCAGCCGGAACCCACAGCCACCACCTCCAAATCCAATGTCCCCACCAACCCACCAAAAGAAACCCAAAATGGCTACTCAGGGAATTGAGTCCCCTGAGGATGCTCCTGCACCACAAACGCAGGATATATCCACTAGTCCAAACCCCCTAGTGGATACAATGACTCTTCCAGCCACAGCCGCTCAGGCTTCCTCTCAACAGGAGCCTGCAGCAACCCAAGGGGCACCTACTTATCTGGGATCTTACTCACTTGAGGAGATTGCCATTGAAGAGCACCATCCACCCCAGGTGCACACTGCTTCTACCCCTTACCCCAAACAACCGCCCCTCACAGCCCGACTTTAATAGTTGCACAAGTGCTGACTCAATTGCACTCCTCACCCCCTCCCCAGAAACCACTTTCTACTGGGAATACCTCTACAATTGAGGGGGAGGAACACAGTGCACCTGAGAACCCACAGCACAGGGGTTTCCCAATTCTATCTCCTGGTGTAGACAAGGAGCTTAGAATATCTAGTGAGGCTGCCACCTCCTCTGTCTCAGCACATGACCAGAGTGAGGCTGGTAACATTGCTAAGACCTCCCTAGAGGCAACAGCTGATGATGGACATTGTCCTGAGGCTGGAAGTCCCCAGTACCAAGCACAAGGGGCACATGCACCAACTGGTCTACACCCAGTGCATGTAAATCCTGCTCTAAGCAGGAGGTCAGGTGATTCAGTATTAACTGATGATGACCTGAGCTTCTTCTATGACGTAGTTGCTCAAAACACCATTCTAGAGGATGAGGTTAGCAGACTCAAAGAGCTGCTGGCCAAGATGTCTCAGGATGCAAGTCCATCTGCCACCCTCATACACCCACAGATGGCACCTTCCCTTGAAGGTTTCCCAAACACAGAGCCACCCAACATCAACCACCTGCCTCTGCTTCAGGCCCTACTTCTCAGGAACAGAACCCTCCTGAGCAAATAGGTGCTGTACTCCAAAATTCCCTTCCTCTCATCACCCAATAATCACTGATATAGTGATCAAAGCCCTTGATGAGAGGCTTTCCTCAACATTACAGCCCTTGGTTGATGCTGCTGTCCAAAAACTCTTTCTGCGGTACCAACCCCTTCCTCCAATGCAACCAAAAAGGGGAGAGTACTGCAGTGAAAGAAAGAAGAGGAAATCTCGGAAAAGAAGAGGAGGAGAAAGAACAGCAACCAATGCTCACCTATAAGAGAAAGAAAGGTGCTGATGAGCACATTGCTGAAGATAAAGCCTTGGAGCTACTGATAAAAGAGGCTGATGCCGAACACAGTAGATCAATGGACAACATCATTGATCAGCTGTTTAGGCAAGGCCATGACACCAATAAACTTGATCTGAGATTCGACGACTAGAGATTGAAGAAATCCAGAACAGATGGGCAAGTTATGAAGTGTTAGAAAGAGAAAGGCTTGAATCATGATCAGATTTATTGCAAAATATCTTGGAGGTCAATGATCGAAATCAAAGCTTGGTCCAGGGACAGTATCTTGGCAATCACCACCAAGATCTGCTCATCTGAAGTATATACTAAGGGGCTTGTCATTGAAGCTTTGAATGAAGCGGGTGCTGGGAGCAGGACTGAGCTAGCCAAGCAATCAAAAGCCACACTCACCTCAAGGATGCTAGAACAGCCTGTCAACATTCCCACACCAAAACCACCCAAAACACAACCCACCAAACCAACTCCCTTACCCTCAAAACCCATAGCCGATGATATACCCTTGAAGAAGAAGAGAAGGATATGAGGCTAGAAGATGATGACGAAGATGAAGAAGACAGGCTGCCGCTCAGCTGTATTCAGTTGCCTAAGGCCACAAGTCACTCCTCAGCAATTACTCCTGAAGTCCAGAGACAAATGGTTAAAGTGAAGCTAGAAGAAGAAGAGCTTCATAAACAGCATGATGAGGAATTGCTGAAGAGAGTTGACAAAGCTTATGCAGCCACATCTTCCATCATCAATATGAAGGAGCAAGCCCTCAGACTTTACACTCTCAGGCATACCTTTCAATATCAAAAGGAAAGAGTGAGGATTTGGCCTGATCCCAGGGTCTCTCACAGAATTCATAAGAACAATATACCTCGGAGATACATTGGCCAGGTGAAAAAGATCGTAGATGAAGTGATCTCTCTGGTCTTTGTAGTTTCACCCTGGGAAATCCTAGAAGACTTCAAGAAGGCCTACAAAGCTAATCTAACCCCTCAGAAGATGCTGGAAAACAAAATAGTGAAAAAGGGGTAGTTTACAAGAGGCTTGAGGAAGTCAGGAAAAATGAGCTCCAGTTGTTCCTAGAGGGTAATCACCCGGATGAGTTTGCTTACAGAATAATAACAACTGTGGAGCTAAAGAATGGGAAACAGGCCAAATACCTGTCTGAGTATTATGGGCCGGAATCATTGTTTGAAGGAGGTGCTGAAGAGCTAACCATGGAGGAACAAATCACCTTCCTTGAGGCCTACACAAGAGAGTCGTACAGACTCATTATGGGAAGTGAATCTCATGAATGGATAACAACTCTGTGTCCTGTTCCCCAAAACAGAGTTCCCATTCATACTCTGCCAAACAAATATTTGAGATTTCTTCCCAGGCCGGAGCGTACATGGGTCATCTTCTCTACTGATCAAGAAGGAAAAAGACCAACATTTTGCCATCAATAAGTGGGAGTATAAATAAGTTAGAGGTTTTGCTGCATTGGTTCAGGGGGAGTTTGTTGGACCAAAAGAACCAATGAGCCAAGATCAGAAACCTCTAAGTCCCACACGGTATCACAACAACTGCTGAAAGCCTCATCAGTAGTTTGACAAGTGCTGAAGACTTCAACAGCTGAAGATCAAGT
Source organism: Flaveria trinervia (assembly GCA_025506515.1). NCBI lineage: Eukaryota > Viridiplantae > Streptophyta > Magnoliopsida > Asterales > Asteraceae > Flaveria > Flaveria trinervia. The sequence continues at coordinate 17,648,497 of CM046442.1, read as the reverse complement.
GCTGAAGACCTTAACAGCTGAAGAACCAAAGTGCTGAAGTACAACAGCTGAAGAACACAAGTGCTGAAGCTGAAAGACCAAAGTACTGAAGTACAACAGCTGAAGAGTTCACAAGTGCTGAAGATCAACAACTGATGTACAAAGTCTGAAGACAAAGACTGAAGACATCAGCTGATGATATCTACTGAAGTCATCAGCTGATGAATACCTGAAGGTCAAAGTCTGAAGATCAAGTACTGAAGCCTCAGTAGTTTGTCACAACTGCTGAAGAGTACTTCTTCAGTAGTTGTGATATCAGTAGTTTTATATTTCTAGTTTCTAGTTTTATGTTTCAGTAGTTTTGTAAAACGACTGAAGAGCTTGTTCTTCAGTCGTTGTAGTTTCAGTAGTTTTATATTTTGTACTTAACTTGCTGATATGTTCTCAGTAGTTGTGAACATTTCAGTAGTTTGTTAAGAATTAGTTATTTCTGTATTGGATCTGCCAGTTGTCACTTTCCGTGACAACAGCAGTGATTGTTGCACTCTATATAAGGAGTGACAACCTATTGTAATCAGTGAATGAAATGCGTAATTGAATGGAATGAATGATTGATTCGATTAGAAATATTCTACATCTATAAACATTCCTAGAAATCAGAAATACATATTCTCTCCCTATAACTGTATGCGATCTTAATGCTCACAATATCGTTGGCTTGCTACAATTTGTCTAATTCGTGTTTGTATTCCGCTGCTTTATATTCTGATACATCAAACTTGTGATCACTGATCCTGTCATTATGGTACGTTGACAGTGGATGATCCCGACACATGACTGGAGAACGTTCCATCCTTCATGACTTCAGCACATACAAGGAACTATGGTGCGTTTGGTGGAGATTCACAAGGTGGTAGAATTACAGGTGAAGGATCTGTGACAAACAGGATGCTGAGCTTTAACAGAGTGAACTATTGTGAACAACTGAACTTCAATCTGCTAAGCGTGTCTTAGATCTGTGACAAGAAATATTCAACTCACTTTACAGACACTCATTGCTACATTCTGAAACCTGGATTTCAGATCTCTGAAGAATGGGTTGTCCTAAAGACCCCAAGGAAGAATAATACTTATGTTTTAACCCTGTGTTCTGCATCACCTAAAGAAGAAACATGTCTTTTGTCAAAAGCATCATTTGATGAGTCATAGCTTTGGCATAGACATTTGGGGCACACCAACTTTAAAAACATGAACATATTGTCAAGAAAACCATGTCATTGTCTCTTCCACAAAAAGAATTTCACTTTGTTGATCATTGTTCAGCATGCCTCAAAGGAAAACAACACAAATATTTACATAATCCAGTTGGTGAACACAAACAATACTCCATTGAAGCTTGTTCATATGGATTTGTTTGGACCAACTCATGTCATGAGTATTGGAAAGAAACAATATTGTTTGGTGATCATTGATGACTTTTTACGATTCACATGGGTGTTCTTCTTACTTCATAAAAATAAGGCATCCCAAATAATTCAAAAATTTATCACACAAATTGAAAATCAACTTGATCTTAAGGTCAAAACAATCAGAAATAATAATGGAACTGAATTAAAAAATGAAGACATGAGTTCTTTTTGTACAACCAAAGGCATTGCTCATCAATTCAGTACAGCTAGAACTCCTCAACAAAATGGGGTAGCTGAAATGAGAAATAGAACACTGATTGAAGCAACAAGAATAATGCTAGCCGATGCTAAGCTGCCAATCACCTTTTGGGCAGAGGCAGTTAACACATCGTGCTTTGTACAAACCGAACTCTAATTGTAAAAGAAAGCAACATGACTCATATGAACTACTTTTTCATAGAAAACCATTCATTGGATTTCTTCAATCATTTGGTATTCTGTCTCAATATTAAACACCTGAGACTATCTGGGAAAGTTTTCATCTAAGTCTGATGAAGGATTCTTTGTAGGTTATTTTTCTGTTTCAAAGGCTTACAAAGTGTTTAATCCTAGATTAAACATTATTGATGAATCAACAAATGTTCAATTCAAGGAACATTCGTTTCCCAAATCTACAAATGGTCCCGACTGGCTGTTTGATATTGACTCTTTTACAAAATCATTTGATCAATTTCACTTGTCTGATGCAGGAAATCTCCATTCAGGTGACACTTCATCAGCTGTAGAAAGAAGAAATGACTTTCCATTAATTCCTCCTACATCTTCTGAATACATGAATGAAGATGTTCCTCTCTAAGCTGATCCTATCAGACAACCATCACAAAATCAGAGTGTTTCAACTGAAGGAGGTCCAAGCTTGTTACCATCACACTCAGATGACCTTTCAACTGAGATCAGAAATAAAAAACAAGCCACTCCTCCATCTGAAACACAAAGAACATCAAATGATGAAAGTAATCACAGTGTTGCTAAAGCCGAAGCGGGAGCTGAACAGAGTTTGACAACCTTCATAATTCAATAACAGTACAAGATCAACGTGCCTCTGACCAAAATGAACTGAATGTCTCCAATCTTGATGTAACTATTGCTGGTGACTCCATCCAACCACCAGAATACACAAGAATCATCCAGTTGAAACCATTATTGGTGATCTTAATGACAGGTGACAAGAAGCAAGTCTGGTATGCAAACATCTATTTGTTCTCATGCTTCCTCTGTCAAACAGTACCCAAAAATATCAAAGAGGCTCTTCAAGACAATAGCTGGATTGAAGCAATGCAGGAAGAATTGCTCCAATTCAAGAAGCAAGAAGTATGGCAACCGATAGATCTTCCCAAAGGACAGTACCCTATCGGTACCAGATGGTTGTACAGAAACAAGACTGAAGATAGAGGGATCATCATGAGAAACAAAGCAAGATTAGTGGTGCAGGGATACACTCAAGAAGAAGGAATTGACTATGATGAAGTGTTTGCACATGTTGCCAGATTAGAAGCAATCAAAATCTTTCTAGCATATTCTGCATCCATGAAATTCACTGTTTATCAAATGGATGTGAAGTGTGCCTTCTTGTATGGAAAGATTGCTGAAGAGGTCTATGTGTGTCAACCATCGAGCTTTGAAGATCCAGATTTCCCTCATAGAGTCTACAAGCTTGACAAAGCTCTGTATGGTCTTCATCAAGCTCCACGAAAGTGGTATGAGACTCTGTCATCTTTTCTTCTTGAACATAGATACGAAAGAGGAAAGATTGATTAGACTCTCTTTAGAAGAAGAAGAGGAAAAGACATGCTGTTAGTCCAAATTTATGTGGATGACATCATTTTTGGCTCAACAAACAAGCAGCTCTGCAAAGAATTTGAAGACCTTATGCATTCAAAATTCCAAATGAGTGCTATATGGAACTCACTTTCTTTCTAGAGGTGCAAGTCCAACAGACAGCAGATGGAATCTTCATCAATAATCAAAATACGTGGAAACTATGCTGAAGAAATTCCACTTTGCTGACTGTCAGTCTATCAGAACTCCTATGGATACTAAAATGAAGATTGGACCTGACCCTAAAGGCAAATCAATGGATCAGACTCACTATCGATCTATGATCGGTTCACTTATATATCTAACAGCCAGTAGGCCTGATATTATGTTTGGTATTTGTGTGTGTGCCAGATATTAAGCTGGTCCAAAAGAATCACATGTGAATGCAGTCAAGAGGATATTCAGATATTTGAAGGGCAAACCAGCCCTTGGATTATGGTATCCAAAGGAAGGAGACTTCAATCTCTATGCCTTCACAGACAGTGATTATGAAGGATGCAACTTTAACCGAAAATCCACCTCTGGGGGTTGTCAATTTCTTACTCCCAGACTGGTCTCTTGGCAATGCAAGATGCAGACAAACGTGTCTGTATCAATAGCAAAAGTTGAGTATATTGCAGCATCAGCCTATTGTCTCAAGTACTCTGGATTTAAAACTAGATGCTTGATTATGGTTATAACTTCTTGCACACACCAATTCACATTGACAACACTGCAGTTGTTTTCATAACCAATAATCCAGTTCAGCACTTAAAAACAAAACATATTGAAATTAGATATCACTTTTTGAAGATTGTGCTGAAAAAGAGTTAACCAAATTGATTCAAGTACCCACTGAAACTATTAGCTGATTAGTTTACTAAGGCATTTGAACCTGGTAGGTTTGAATTGTTGGTTCAGTCAATTGGCATGATTAACCTTGAGTAAAAATAATTCAAAATGTCAAAAACAAGTAAAAAATACTAGAAAAACACAAAAAAGGAGTCAATTTTATGAAGAATAGAATATCATTTGGGAAATGATATAATTACAGTCGTTATATCATTCACTGTGCTTAATTTCAAAATTGCAAGATTGTCATGACTTACCAGATATGTTGGTAGGCTCAACTTGGAAGAGAAGATACATGCAGTGATGAATTAAAAATCTTATTCAATAGTGAAACACTCATCACAAAGTATAGGTATGTATTGGCTTATCTGAGTGCATGTGTGTGTAGTAACCTAAACACACCAGGTAATGATGCTTTATGAATCTCTTTCACCCACATCAAGTTTCATCTTTGTTTTGCTGAGCAAAGACCTGATGAAACAAGCACATAGTGCAGATGTAATGATCCAAAAGATTCCCAATGAGGAACACATCTAAATTGGATGAATCTACAAAAGCATTACATTCCAAGTGAACGAACAAAAGAATCCTATCGTGGATCACCTTCCAAAGTGAAGTGAAAAGAATTTCAATGTGGATCATCATGAAAAAGATCAAAGTAAAGGAATCCCAATGAGGATCAGTGAAAATGAGATCTCATAACTTAAGTAACCTAGTAAGGAAAGTTGTGAAAATGTTCTACTATGCATTGTATAAGGATGGTTGATCATTCCATGCTTGTGTGTGTGAGGTACATATTGAATAATTAAATCAACCAAAAACATGATAATTATCATTTGCATCAAAATATCAACCGGGTATGAGTTTAAGAGGACAATCATACCTTCAATCATCAAGTTCATAAGCATGTCCATTTTATCATAAAGGATGAACAATTCAATGTAAGATTGATATGATCCCAACAAAAGATATACTTCTCTTCATTATCAATAATCAATGTATAAAATTGTTAAAAAGTTTTTAAATCTTTAAAGTTTTTATCCAGATGTGGATATAAACTTTAGGGGGAGTAATTCAAAATTTTGATTAAATCTTTATAGATTGTTACTATCTTAAATTACTTTCTTAAAAACATTAAAAATAAAAGAAAAAGAAAATGCATGTGTTGTTACAGAAGTTATACCATAGTATCTCAGCCTATGCAGATTCTTGGAATCATGAAAAGTCCAAGATCAGTCAAACAATTGGAAACTTGTATCACTTCTGATGTATAAGTCAATCTCGCCAGCGCGACAACTTCTGAAAAATCAATCAATGACATCTCTTCATAACATGAAAAATCAAAATAGTCACATAACTTATATTAAGTTCAAAAGTTAATGCAGGTAAGTGCATTGGTTAATGCGGGCGAAGTCAACCCATGCTTATAACCAATGCAGGTAGCTTTTTATTTCCAAGAAACTAATATGGACAATGATTGTACTCTACCGTATTAGTGTGTTACAAGTATACATGAAATTTTGGTGTTAAAACCTATGCGGACAAAAATAGTTCTACCGCATTTGTCAATGCGAACAAAATAATTTTCAAGTGTTCAACTGCATTTGTCAATGCGGATAAACTTTTAAGTGTCCAACCGCATTTGTCAAATACGGATGAAATTTACACTTCCGCATTTGTTTTACTCACCCACATTTGTAGATACATATCTTCAATGTTCATGTATTTTTAAGCAGAAATAATTAAGTGATTAATCTCCTGTCAATGAATGATGATCAAGTAAATGTGAATTTTATTCTATCGCATTTGCTACAGTGAGCAAATGCTGACAAAGTCAGATCTTCCGCATTTGCTACAGTGAGCAAATGCTGACAGTCAGATCTTCGCATTTGCTACAGTGAGCAAATGCTGACAATTTTATTCAACCGCATTTGCTGCAATGAGCAATGTTGAATAAGTTTTGTCAACGCATTTGTTATAGTGAACAAATGCTGATGAACTTACTTCTTCTGCATTTGCAACAGTGCACAAATACGGATAGAAGAAAACATAAGTAACAAAACTTTCACATTTGCTACAGTATGTAAATGCGGATGCCCAAAATCACAAGTTAACTCTTCCGCATTTGCAACAGTAAACAAATGCGGATTGCAAAGTTCTTGAATTTTCACTTCCATATTTACAACAGTAAACAAATGCGGATGACCCAAAGACTTAAAATTCACCCTTCTGCATTTGCTACAGTGTTTTAAAATGTGACCGCATTTGCTATGAAACTTGTAAAATATTGTAAAAGCCATTATTTGACTATTTAAAGGAATTTCAAAGGGTCATTTAATAGTTTTCAAATCTGAGAGACTACATAGTGAGATGAGCACTAAAACACAGTAAACCTTCTTTAATCATCTTCATCATCAACAACCAAAGAATTCAGTGTGTTCAAATCAACCTGTTATTATACTCGATTCCAAACAATTGTAGCATGATAGAAAGGTGAAATTTCCATAAATTTTTCGGACCTAACTTTCAGAATGTTGAACCAAAAGTGAACGAAGAACCAAATGATAATGAAGAACACACAAAATCCAACTTATTCAAAGATATGTTATACATTTTCGACATCAATGAACATGCAAACTAAGAGAAATTTTAACCATCATAAAAACCTTCATAGTTGTGTTCATCACAAGAACAGAGATGAAAAACAAAAACGTGCAATGAATCAATGAAGTACATCTAATAAATAGTTTATCTAAACTTAAAAAAACAAAGAAAATGTGATTGTTCTACAACAAATTCACCATTTGATGTGACAATAATGAAAAAGTGACTTCAAACGTTCATCTTTGACCACTAAAAGTCAAACTGATCAATTATGCACACGCTTTCTAATCAAAACTAACACATATGTCTCTTATGCAGATTAAATGGCAAATCTTTCATGGAGCAAGCTCCATAATGTCAGTGGTTATATAAACCTTGATGTGCCAGAAGCTGAGGGACTCAGAGATATTATCAGATTCATCTTTACAACAAGGGTAGCTTATGCTATCACTGTTAGACCCACCATCTATGAGAACCTCATAAGGTCTTTTTGGAATTCAGCTGAAGTGATTGAAGCAGATGGTGTTAGAACTTTATCTGGAAGAATTGATAATGATCATAATCTGAGCATCACTAAAGATTCTGTAAGAAGATGTTTGCATTTTGGTGATGATGCTGATGCACCACTAGAGCTGGATGAGGATGACATAACCACCTTCTTTGCTGAGATTGGGTATGAAGGGGGATTTGAATCTAAACAGATTGTAAAAGGATTAGTTGATTTGCACTGGAGATTTCTAATCCACCTCTTTCAGCACTGCTTACCAAGAAAAACAAGATGGAATGATATTCCAATCACCACTTCATCAGTAATTTGTGCTCTCTGCACAAACAGACCATTCAACATGTCTGCTATGTATTTAATGGTTTGGTTTCAAACATACAAGAAGGGAGAAGATACAAGTTCACCAATATCACCACCTTATCACTCATCAATATCACCACCTCATCACTCACTAATATCACCACCTCATCACTCACCAATGTCACCACCTCAACCATTTCCCACCCATGATATTCCATCTGAGTTTGGAGACTCAACAAGCACATCTAAAGCTTCCAAATCATCTTCGGATGAGGAGAATCATCATGCTCAAATGCCTATAAAAGGAGTTACTCCTGAGACTGCTCCCTCAGATAGTTTTGCTGAATCTAATGTAAATAGACCAGATGAAAAAGAAGAGTTAATCTCTAAGCTCTTACAAAAAATTGAAGGGATGGAAAGATTACTAAATAGGAGGGCTAGAATCATTGATGACAGGATACTAGAGCTTGATGAAAAGGAGCATGAGTTAAAAGAGCTTAAAGAAAAACATGAAGCTGAAAAGAAGGAGAAAGAGAAAGAGATTAAAAACTTAAAAGCTGCACTTAACCATTCAAGAGAAGAAGTAAGTGGCCATGTTGATACACTTGAAATTCAAACTATAGCTATGGAAGAGCAAGAACATATGATTGAAGAACGAGCTGAGATCATCTCCAATCTCCAAAGTCAAATTGATAGCCAAAATATAAGAATCTCTAAACTTGAGATGTTAATTGAAATTCAAAGATGTGCTGAGGCTGAAGAAAATAAAAGGGATGAAGAAAGAATAATGACTGATGTGAAACAATACTCTACTGAAAATGTTGAAAAACAAGAAGATGCTGGCAAAGCAAAGAATGAAGAATCAAGTCTAGAGATTGTGGTTTTTTCTGGGCAATCAGATGCTACTCAAACTGAGAAAGCTGAATTTGAAGAATTAATCAGTGCTTTGGGTAGCTTTACTTCTGAAGAAATCATTATAGATGAGGATTTTTGGGATTTTGTTACAGACCAGAGGACCAACACTAAACCCATTGTGGTCATTCCTCAATCTCCAGTTCCATTGGAGAAAGAGTTGAGCATGCAAATGGTACCTGCTGTGTCATTATCAAAAGAGCAAAATGATATGATTAAAAAGTTTTGTGAAAAAGAAAAAGAAAGAGAAGAAAAAAAGGCTGATGATTAAGAAAAAGTACATAAAGAGGCTGAAAAATTGCCTGGGGATATGAAAAAGGCTGAATCCTCTCCTGGTCCTCCACTTCAAACTTATACCAGAAATAGGAAATACTTATCTGAGAAAGATTAAGGATAGAGACCTATGAAAGAAGAAGAACCAGCAAAGAAAACCAAACCAAATGATCTCAGAATTCTTGCTGCAATAGCAGAATTCCTGGAAAAACATGAAAAAGCTGAGGCATAATTAAAGAAACCAGCTGTATTCATTGATCTTGAAGAAGGAGAGATTGAGGGAGGATATGATGCTGATGAGCCTGTAGATGTTGACAGCCCTGTGGTAAAAGAAAGATGTGTGGATGAAATGGTGTTAAAGGCTCAAACTGATGACCTGATGATAAAAGCAATGTTTTTGATCAATCACATGTATGATGCAGATGAAGTCTTTAGTATGACATATGAAGGCATGAAAGCAGAAGAAGAAAAGGTCAATAAACTACTGGATCCAAACTTTGAAACTGAGTATGAAGATCATTTTCTAGAAAGGTCCCGGTGCGAAAATTGTCTGCCTTGAAGAAATCAACCTTCACTCCTTAACCACTATTTCCTAATCCTTATAGCATTTCAAATAAGGAAAGGAAGATTATCTTTCAAGCCAAGGCTTCATAAGAAGGAAGCTTGGGAATATGAAAAAAAACTCATTAAGGGCTGCAACTCTCCAAATGATTAATGAAAAGAAAGATAGGCTCAAGTGGATAGAAGAAGAAATCATAAACAAAAAGCCAAGATCAAGAGTAACAACTCAAGACATGCTGCTAAACCAAAAAGATCAAGAATTGTTGGCTCTTGTACTTCATAAATACCCTGAATGGTTTGTTGAACCCTCTCAACTAAAACTACAAGAAGGGTTAACCACTACAGAACTAATTAGAGGGGTGTCTACTCCCAAAGGCAAAGTTGATCAGAAAATAATTGCATGGAAGTATGACAGCACTTGGAACATGTTTATGGTTAAAAGGATCTCCGGGCTGGTCTAATTCTTACAGAGTACTCTGCTCTTGTAACGGCCTTAAAGATCCATGAGTGAAAAGAACTAGTTCAACTAGAACTGATCAATCACTCAGCTATGTTCAGGGGATATGAATTGAAAACATACTCAAAATGTTCAAAAGGACTAATAGTTTCAAATCATTAAAGGCAATATGCATGAGGAAAGATAAGTCATTTATTAATCCCCGTAAGAAGAAGAAGACAATACAAGCTGAAGAAGTTGTGTTTCTAGAGTTAAAAGTGAAACCAACTGAATCTTTGAAGAGAAAAATGGTGTCTGGTACTCATTCCTCTACACCCATCTCAATGTATACTATGATGAGAAAACTTATGAGATGGTGATTGAAAGAAAGTGGGGAGGAAAAGAGGGTGCTGAAATAAGACTATTTAGTGGATATGAAGTAAGATTGCTTGATGAATCCTACATCCACTTTATATATACCAGACACTTCAGGGAAATAAACGATAAACTGGGAGAAGAAGATATGTACTTCTTCCTAAAGTGCATCAAGTTGCTGAAAATGGCATATGATCGTATCATTGCCAAGAGAGACAAAAGAAAGAAGAAGAAGACTCCATTACAACTTAGGAATATTGTCAAACTGGAGGTAGATGTGGGTGGGAGCCTATTAATTCACAGAGATGGTCTTTCTACTGTATCTATTTGGGAACCTATTTCTCTAAAGAAGTTACCACTAGAAGCCATCTACAATATGAGCAAAATGAAGATACATGTGCTAAGTAGGGAAAGAATCTCAGAGGCAACATTTTGTCAACATGATTAAAGCCATTCTGGATCCAACTCAAGCAACATTTTTATTGCATCCACAAGACCCATAAAAATCCTCATAACATCAATCACCTCCCAAACATTGAAGAGAATAGGCTGTATAATCCTTAGGGGGAGTATTGTTGCACCCTGAAAGGATCATACATGCCAATTCAATGGGTGAGTTGATGGTTGTTTGCTGGAATCCCATAAGTCCAAGAAGAAATGCGGATGAAGATCCTGCACAAGAAAAACCAAGTACGGTCTTTCGTATTTGTCAATGCGGAAGACATAAAACAAACACGGACAAGCATTTGTTCTTCCGCATTGGCAAATGGGAAGACCAATTTGTAATACGGACAAGACTTTGTTCATCCGCATTTGCCAATGTGGATGACCAGACAAATGCGCAGAAGTATTTGTTCATCCGCATTAACCAATGTGGATGACCAACATACTAATGCGGATGATCAAGTGAAGAATGCTGATCAAGTCAACTCATCCGCATTTGCCAATGCGGATGAAAAAGCAGAGATGCATATCAAGACTTAGACTAGATTATGAGTATTAGGTCAGGGACAGTTTAGTTATTTTGTAAAAGGCATCTTGTCTGCCTATAAATAGAATAGATAACCTCATACATAAAGTGATAGAATTTAGACAATCAGAATATTTGTATTCTCTAGGTGTATTATTACTTTTCTTGCTAAACCCTAGCAGTCATTGTAATCAATCACCTTTATTAATATATACAAAAGCATTTATGAGTATTTCTTCTGCATTGAATGTTTCTTGATTGTTTGATTCCGCTATTCAATCATTAACTCAGTCACTATATTCGATCCTTAGTGAGAATATCAATCTCACTAACCCAGTCATATACATATACATATTGTAAGCCCCGATCCCGGGACGCTTACAGCTGGTAAATCATTGCACATAGAACATATATTTACATTTATCTTAAATAAACACTGTAGCGGAAACATTCAAAAATAACATTTCATTTCATTATAAAGGTTTTTGCAAAACAATACATCGTTATCCAGTTACAAAAATACATGTTGCATTACATCACAAAAGCATTATAAAAATGGATGCCATCCCAAAAAAGCTGGTAGCCACCTCATGCCATCCTTAGCAATCATTACCTGCCAACTGGAAACACATAAAAGTCAGTGTTGCTAAGTGAGTTTCTAGTTTTATAATAAAACATACTTTTCTTTCATTAAAAACGTTCTTTACTTTCATGTGATCTTACATCATACGTACACATAGATAATATCATTATTATCTTCATCATTCATTCATTATCTTCCATTGTTCGTACGTTCTTACATACATTCATTCATTTATCATTACATCTTTTCTTTCCATCAAACCATAAACTTTACCTTTCAGTCTCCTAGTACTGGGCCTAAGCCTATCATAGACCTTCCATTACGGTGCATAGCACCTCCTGGCCACAACATCTAAGATAAAGTTCAAGTGTACCATTGTCATATGCTATGCCCTTCAATCTCATGGTACTGGGCCTAAGCCTATCATAGACCTTCCATTACGGTGCATAGCACCTCCTGGCCATAGAACCTAAGGCAAGCAACAATGGTTCCATACAAATGGTCAATCACAAAGAAAGACCCTGATGTGCATCCTCCCGGGGTAGCGAACCCGCACACCGTTGGGCTAACACCGTACAAAGGGGAGTGCCCTGACATACAAGGCTTGCAAGACTTACATTACTTTCATCATTCATTAATGCATGCATTCTTCATTTCGTTCCTCTTTTCACTATATTCCACTTTATGTTACATAATACTTTCATTTCATTCATTAACATTCAACGTAAAGCCACAGGAAAGATAAACATATAAAACAAGGAACATAACATACACAGTCCATAACATCATCATATAGGGCATCATCTTACATACATAGCATACATCTTGCATAATCATACAACATCATACATCATCATGCCCAACATAACCTCTAAGGCCTCAAGAGTCATCTTACATGAACATACGGGAACCTTCCACGTCAAAACTTACATCTGCACTTTCCCCCGAAAGTCAGTAAATACACTACGTTTTCCTCGGGTACACCAGTCCTACTTGGGTGTATGGGCACCTTTTAGTTGCATGACCTCTCATGCGACTGAACACCATGGGAATGGATAATATGCGAATGACCACCTATGCGAATGAACCAATGCGGATGAATACTTTTGCGGATGGACCTAATGCGGATGGAACCTAGGCGTATGGACCTCAGTCGTATGACTCCCCAAGGAAGTGACCATCAGTCGCACGACTGTCATGCGTATGGGCTCCAGTCGCACGAATCACATGTGAATGAACCTCAATCGCACGAATGGCTTGCGTGTGGACTTCAGTCACACGACTCACATGCCATTCGGTCGCATAGCCCTAACTGTGCAGAATGTAGATTCCTCTCGAACCCAATCTGCAATTTTCGACCTCCAAGCTCTTCCAAACCTCTTCTAAACCCAAACCAACCATCCTAAACCTTAGGAATGCATACCACAACACCACACAGCACATACAAGCCCGAAATCATGCATCACTCGCATCATACACAAGCACATGCACACGGTCAAACACGCACATTTAAAAAAAAACAGGTTTCAGATGTGTTCCAGCCCCAAAATTATTCAAAAACGTGTAAAAGAGGGGTCCTAGGACTCACACAAACAATATCGTCAAGTAGAGCTTTGATTCAACCCGCTACACTTCGATTTTCATGCTCGAATACAGCCGAACCAAGCTTTTTCTCTCTTTTTCTCCCCTTTCTCCTTCTCTCCTCTCTTTGGGCAGATTTTGTGGGTTTGGGGGAGGGTGTGGGTTGCCCTCCCCTCTTATTCCCTTACTCGTCCGAACTTTCTCCCGTTTTGGCAAGTTCGGTCCCCCAACTTTGGACTTTATTTCTTTTTCTTCTTTCGTTGGCTTTAAAGAAAATATCCGGTTGTTACAAGTCCACCCCGCTTAAATAGGTTTCGTCCCCGAAACCTATTATTCCTCGAACAAAGGTGGTAATGCTGTTTCATCTCTTCTTCAGTCTCCCACGTAGACTCGGGTCCCTTCCTGTGCTTCCAATACACGCACAAGAGGAACCACTTTATTCCTCAGCCTCTTCTCTTTTCGATCAATGATTGCCACTGGTTGCTCCACATAATTGTGTCTTTCGTCTACTTTGATATCTTCCAGTGGAACAATCATATAACTTGTCCGCCAAACACTTTCTTAGATGAGATACATGGAATGTCGAGTGAATTCCACTTAACTCACTTGATAACTCCAGTCTATAGGCCACCTCTCCTACTCTAGCGATAATTCGGAAAGGCCCTATATACCTTGGGCTCAACTCGCCCCTCTTTCAAAACCGGATGATACCCTTCCAAGGTGAGACCTTCAACATAACTCAGTCACCCACCTGGAACTCAATCGGTCTGCGTCGTTTACCAGCATACGACTTCTGTCTATCTTTGGCTGCCTTCATGAAGGCCTTGATCTTTTCAAGCTTCTTAGTCGTAGCCTCGATTACCTTGAAGCCCCCTAGTTCTTTTTGACCAATATCACCCCAACAGATGGGTGTTCTACATCTCCTACCATATAGCATCTCATAAGGTGGCATACCAATGCTGGCATGATAACTGTTCTTGTATGAGAATTCAGCTAATGGTAAGTGCTCAGCCCAACTTCCCCAAAAATCAATAACACATGCCCACAGCATGTCCTCCAATGTCTAAATGGTCTTCTCAGACTGACCATCCGTCTGAGGATGATAAGCCATGCTAATATGTAACCTCGTCCCCATAGCGTCGTGAAATTTCTTCCAGAATTTAGATGTAAACCGGGTGTCACAATCAGACACAACAGACACCAGTACACCGTGACGAGTTACAATCTCCTTGATGAAAAGATCCACTAACCTCTCAGATGAATATGTCTCGCGAAACGGTAGGAAGTGAGCACTCTTCGTTAAACGATCAACTATCACCCATATGGCATCATACCCTTTTGGGGTACGCGGCAACTTTGAAATGAAATCCATGGTGATGTGCTCCTACTCCCATTTCCATTTCGGTATATCCAAAGGTTGGATCTTCCCATACGGCTTCTGATGCTCGGCCTTCACCTGTAGACAAGTAAGGCATTTACTCATATACTCCACCACGTCACGTTTCATACCCGGCCACCAATAATCCTTCTTCATGTCTTGATACATCTTTGTGGCACCTGGATGAATGAAGTATCGAGTCTTATGAGCTTCATCCATAATCCTCACGCATAGATCCCCAAAACGAGGAATCCACACTCGTCCAAATCGGGTTTTAACACCAAGTGTGTTTTCACCCAATTCCGTAACCAGACCTCTCATTCTTTCTGAGTTAAGATGATCTTCCTTTAATGCCTCATGTTGAAACTCTTTAAGTTGCTTCATCACGTCAGAGGTCATGATTAGCTGATACGCTTTCACCCGAATCGATTCGGGTCTCTCTTTCCGACTAAGGGCATCCACCACCACGTTGGCTTTGCCCGAATGGTAATGGATCTCGCAGTCATAATCTTTAACGAGCTCCAACCATCGTCTCTGTCTCATGTTCAGATCTTTCTACTCAAAGAAGTACTTCAAGCTCTTGTGGTTAGTGAAAATGGTGCACTTCGTCCCGTAAAGATAGTGCCTCCAAATATTTAGTGCAAAGACCACGGCTGCTAGCTCCAAGTCATGAGTAGGGTAATTGACCTCATGAACCTTCAACTGTCGGGATGCATAAGCTATAACCTTCCCCCTCTGCATTAACACACACCCCAACCCCGAGTAAGAAGCATCAGAATATACCACCAAATCTTCACTTCGATCGGGTAATGACAGTAAGGAGCTTGAGTCAATCTCGCCTTCAATTCTTCGGACGCCTTCTCCTGAGCTTGACCCCATACAAATTTCACATCTTTCCGGGTTAACTTGGTTAGTGGAGAAGCGATCTTGGATGAATCTTCTGCAGTAGCCCGCCAACCCAAGAAGCTACAAATCTCGGATGGCGTCTTAGGAGACTTCCATTGCATCACCGCCTCCACCATAATCCCGTCAGGGTTTACCATGTGACCCAAGAACTGAACTTCACACAGCCAAAATGCATACTTGGAGAACTTGGCGTACAACTTCTCGTTTCTCAACGTCTCCAAAACCTCCCGAATGTGGCCGGAATGCTCAATCTCGCTCTTCGAATAAATCAGGATATCATCAATAAACACAATCACTGATTTATCTAGCATCGGTCGACATACTCAATTAATCATATCCATAAAAGCGGAAAGCGCATTGGTCAAACCAAAAGACATGACAAGAAACTCGTAGTGACCATAACGTGTGCGAAAAGCTGTTTTAGGGATGTCCTGCTCCTTCACCTTCAACTGATGGTAGCTCAATCGAACGTCTATCATTGAAAAGCAACTGGCACCTTGAAGCTGATCGAAAAAATCATCTATTCTCAATAAGGGGTATCGGTTCTTCACCGTCAGCTTGTTCAGCTCACGGTAGTCAATACACATCCTCATACTACCGTCTTTCTTCTTCACAAGCAAGACCGGAGCACCCTAAGGAGAGATACTCGATCTAATGAACCCCTTATCAAGCAGCTCTTGCAACTATTCCATCAGATCTTTCATCTTCGTCGGAGCCAACCGATACGGTGCCTTGACAACAGGTTAGGCACCCGGTATCAGATCAATCTGAAATTCGATCTCATGATCAGGTGGCACTCCTGGTAAGTCTTCTGGGAACACGTCCGGAAAGTCCCACACAACCGGTACCTCAGACAGTTGTGGTGTTAGCATATCCACATCCTTTACATAAGCCAAGTAGGCACTACATCCACGCCTCATACACTTTCCTGCCACTGCCATTGAGATTACTTTCGGGATCGTCGTGACCCGATCCCCAGTTACCAAACTCTCGTCAGGTGCTGTCAAATGAATCATCTTCTTGCGACACACAATGTTCGCCTCGAAGTCCGCTAACCAACCCATACCAAGAACCAAATCGAAACCATCTAAGGTCATCATGAACGGTCTATTAGGAAACATATGACCTTACAATTCCACATCACAACCCTCTATCACCTCCGAAATTCAGGTAGACTTACCTATGGCGGTTTCTACATCAAAGGGCACATCAACACGTCTAATACTAATAGGCAGCTTAGCGCAAAAAGCAGCAGAAATAAAACTTTTACTGGCACCCGAATCAAATAACATAGAAGCTAAAGCTTGGTTCACTAGAAACGTACCGGACACAACATCAGGGTCCGTCCTAGCTTCCTCCTGTGTGATAATGAATGCCCTGGTGCTCACCCTCGGTCCTTCATTCCCCGTCTTCTTCACCCCGGAACCCTCAGCCCTCGGCTTCTTACAATCCCTACTTACGTGGGCCTCTACGCCATAGTTAAAGCACCAGACCGTACGACAGTCCCTTGCCATGTGCCCCACTTTCCCACATTTGAAGCACAAGTTCGATCCTAGCCTACACTCCTCATTATGCTCCTTTCCACACCTACCACACTTCTTGAAACCCGCACCCGATGCGACCACACGACGGTCGTCCACCCGTGCCTTCTTATTACCCGTTGAGGAATCACCCTGGCTGAACCTCTTCCCGTTCTAGTTCCGATCACCACCACCCTTCTTGCTACCTTCAGCCACCACCATTACAAACCTCTCATCATACAATCTCCCTAACAAGTCAACCGCCGACCTAAACGTGCTCAGCTGGGCAGTGATCATGTGCCTGCGAATATCTGTCGGCAAGCCCTGAATATACCTCTTGATCTTTTGAGACAGAGGTGCCACCTGATCTGGCACAAGACGTGCCATTTCGTTGAACTTTGTGGTGTACTGCTGATGTGTCATGGTTCCCGCCTCCAGTTTTAGGAAATCTCTCTCAAGTTTATCCATTTCTCTATAAGGACAGAACTCTTCAATCTCCAACTTCTTCAGCTCCGACCATCTCATTCTCCCAATAGCCCTACTACCCTCGGCTTGGACTATATTGTCCCACCAGCACAGAGCAGAGTCCACAAAAGAATGGGCAGCATACTTTACTTTCTGATCCTCCTGGCACTCGCTGATATTTAACACAACTTACATTTTTCTCACCAATCGGTGAGCAGCAGCAGCAGTGCCGTTACCATCAAAAGCAGGGGGCTTGCATCGTTGAAACACCCAATAATTACAGTCGCGTATCACCTCCTGGACGGGCTCTTCTTCCTCCTTCTCATCATCAGAGAGAACCGTTTCAATCTCTGGTTGCTCCCGTCCTCCCGAGGACCTATTCCTCTCTTGTCTCTTCCCTTCCCGTACTGCCTTAATCACTTCAGTCACAACAGACGGTAAGATTGTCTACATGACCAGATGCACCCCTTCAACCACCGCCTCTTTCATCGAGGCCATTAAGTTTGCACTCTCATCACCACCCTCCGGATGAGGGGTCTCGGGTTCTTCGTGAACCACCTTTTCCATTCTGGGTCTTCCTCTCTTGGGTTGCGGCTTAGCACCAAGCCCATCACGACCACCACCACGAGAGGCTTTCGAAGATCTACCACCGGCCATTCACACGCACACTGAAAGATTCAAACACCAACATGGTCATTCAAGGGGACAACTCAGTTTATGTCAAGTATGGTAAGTCCCTAATTACAGTGGCCAGTTGTGATTAGCCACATACTTTACTCTTCATACCCCAAGCATTACCTGTCCTGACTACATCAGTATTTAAATCTACAAACAACACATAAACCACATACCTTGCGCACATAATACCGGTTAACATTACGAAAATACCTCATGGCACGCAGCTACTCAGATTGGCATCCGTTCCCTTTCCGTCCCATTCTCAGTTCAAGTTAAGATTTATTTTGAAAATTTACCTATTTCACTTAAACTTTGGCTCTAATACCAACTTGTAAGGCTTTGATCTCGGGATGCTTACAGTTGGTAATCATTGCACATAAAACATATATTACATTTATCTTAAACAAACACTGTAGTGGAAACATTCAAAAATGACATTTCATTTCATTATAAAGGCTTTTGCGAAACAATACATCGTTATCTAGTTACAAAAATATATGTTGCATTACATCACAAAAGCGTTATATAAATGGATACCATCCCAAAAGAGCTGAGTAGCCACCTCGTGCCATCCTCAGCAATCATTACCTGCCAACTGGAAACACATAAAAGTCAGCGTTGCTTAGTGAGTTCTAGTTTTATAATAAAACATACTTTTCTTTTGTTAAAACCGTTCTTTACTTTCATGCGATCATACATCATACATACATATAGATAATATCATTATTATCTTCATCATTCATTTGTTATCTTCCATTCGTTCATACGTTCTTACTTTTATTCATTCTTTCATCATTACATCTTTTCTTTCCATCAAACCATGAACTTTAGCCTCCAGTCTCCTGGTACTGGGCATAAGCCTATGATAGACCTTCCATTACGGTGCACTGCACCTCCTGGCCACAGTACGTAAGATAAAGTTCAGGTGTACCATTGTCATGTGCTATGCCCTTCAGTCTCATGGTACTGGTCCTAAGCCTATCATAGACCTTCCATTACAGTGCATAGCACCTCCTGACCATAGTACCTAAGGCAAGCAACAATGGTTCCATACAATGGTCAATCACAAAGAAAGACCCCGATGTGCATCCTCCTAGGGTAGCGAACCCGCACACCGTTGGGCTAACACCTTACAAAGGGGCGTGTCCCGACATACAAGGCTTGCAAGACTTTCATTACTTTCATCATTCATTAATGCATGCATTCTTCATTTCGTTCCTCTTTTCATTATCTTCCACTTTATGTTACATAATACTTTTCATTTCATTCATTGACATTCAACGTAAAGCCACGGGAATGATAAACATACAAAGCAAGGAACATAACATACACAGTCCATAACATCATCATACAAGGCATCATCATACATACATAGCATACATCATGCATTATCATACAACATCATACATCATCATGCCCAACATAACCTCTAAGGCCTCAAGAGTCATCTTAAATGAACTTACGGGAATCTTCCACGTCAAAACTTGCATCTGCACTTTCCCCCAAAAGTCAGAAAATACACTACGTTTTCCTCGGGTACACCAACCCTACTTGGGCGTATGGGCACCTTTCAGTCGCATGACGTCTCATGCGACTGAACACCATGCGAATGGATAATATGCGAATGACCATCAATGCAATTAACCAATGCGGATGAATACTTTTGCGGAAGGACCTAATGCGGATGTAACCTAGGCATATGGACCTCAGTCGCATGACTCCCTATGCGAGTGACCCTCAGTCGCACGACTGGCATGCCTATGCGATCCAGTCGCATGACTCACCTGCGAATGAACCTCAATCGCATGACTGGCGTGCGTGTGGTCTTCAGTCGCATGACTCACATGCCATTCGGTCGCATAGCCCTAACTGTGCAGAATGCAAATTCCTCTCGAACCCATTCTGCCATTTTCGACCATCAAGCTCTTCCAAACCTCTTCTAAGCACAAATCAACCATCCTAAACCTTAGGAATGCATACCACAACACCATACATGCACACACTAGCCCAAAATCATACATCACTCGCATCATACACAAACATAGACACACGGGTCAAACACACACATTAAAAAAAACTGGTTTCAGATGTGTTCCAGCCCCAAAATCATTAAAAAATGTGTAAAAGAGGGGTCATAGAATGTCACACTCCCGCTAAGAGCGGAAACACGAGGATGTAACGAGACGGGAATCGTCATAACACATGGTAAGTGATAGAGATGCAATATATAAATAATAAAAAGCGTGTCATGACGACACCTAACAACAAGGGGACTTGTGTCGTGTATAGTCAATGTTCACGACAACATAGCCATAAGCATACGCAACCAAATGATCACACAAATAAGGATATCAACATTGTAATGTATTTTTCCTACAACCCGGGAACAAGTAACAAAAGAGTAATTGTTGATTTAAAACAGACTACATCAAGAGTTTTCAAAATGTCAAGTTTAGCCCAAAAATGCATCCTAGGGTCTCCACTAAGGCAGCACACCTAGATCCTCAGCTAGCATGATCACCTAAAAAGATATGCTCAAAACGGTCAACAAAATTGTTGGTGAGCTCGCAGGTTCAAAAGTAAATAAGTATTGATGCTGTATAAAGTTGTTGCAGAATACCGTGCATATAGTTATAAGTAAGCAAAATCACATGACAAGAGCTTTACAACCAAACCTAACGACGTACACAAAGAATCTTGTCGGAATATATTCACCCAAGGCCCGTTCCTGGCATCTGTTGGTACTAACTAGTATACCAACACGAGGGTGGGGGTGTCAAACCAAGTAGTACACCAATACCTATCCGTCGGTTCCCACACTGGAATTAAATGGTTGTTAGGAAGAACCACAAAGCAGACTCAAGCATGTATCAGATAAGTACTCACAAAATAGTAGCATGTTGATTCCAAGTATGTAAATTGTATGTAAGTTGTACAGCATAGAAAACGGGCGAGCATACTTTTCCCCCATGTTTGTAAAGTTTGTAAAGTAGTATAGGCATAAAAAGGGGCCATGAAACTAACATGTTAAGTGGTAAGTATGAATGATCAAGTTCCTAACAGTTGTATGCAATGAACAGTCAAACACCTATTGACAGTTAATGTTTAGCACAAATGACGTGTATAAAGCAAATAGTAATGTTTGGTCGGTTTGGGTTGTATCGGGTCGGTCGCGGGTAACACACATAAGCAGGCACACATATCAGATCTTATGTAGATCCAAGTACCGGAAGGGGTCGTCATTGCCAATGACATCCGTATAAAGATTCCGTTGTTATAAAGAAAGTACTTGTTAAATATTATAGTCCCAAATGGGTTGTTGATAATTGTAAAATGTTAGGTTGGTTTAAATTGAAATAGTATGTGCATGTTGATAGCGTTGACTTTAATCTTTGTGGTTAAGCAATGACACTTTTACTGATGTTACCTTATCATCATAAGACATTCAAGAAGGGAATTCCTACACGCACACATCATTAGTCACACAACAGGACCAGACGCTCGACTCAACACTCCATTCGTATGAATCAACCTTCAATCGTAAGATCACCTTCATTCGCACGACTGGCATTCAGTCGTACCACACAACACCCAATCGCACAGCTTAACCTCCATTCGCACGAATCAACCTTCATTCGTACGAATCAGCTTCATTCGTACGACTCAACCTTCATTCGTATGATTTGCCTTCAGTCGTGCTACACACGCACAGTCCCATACATTCATTTGATCACAGGACTCAATCGCACACTACATTCATCCGCATTGGCTCAATCGCACACAATATTCATCCGCATTGACTCAATCGCACATATTCATTCGATCGCACAACTCAGTCGCATGACATCCCTAGTCGCACGAATCAGTCTCCTGAATGACACAGTCGCATGACTCAGTCGCACGACTCATCCAGTCGCGCGACTCAGTTGCATGACAGACCCAGTCGCCTGAACTGCAGGTTCGCGACTACTGAAGTGCAGAGCAGCCTTGGGCTGCCCCGAGCACGGGTTCTACACAACAAGGACTTCCAGAATCACACAACAAACACACACGAACAAGAAGCACACGCAGAAAGTCATCACAGACACCCACACGACCTCTCGTGTTCGGATTGACCCGAACACCCGAAACCCTAGAAATGGACAGCAGTATAACAAGCAAGAAATGGACAACAAAGGTCATCTACCTGGAAGGATGAAGTAGACTAGGTTGTAGACGAAGCCTAGACGAAGAAAACGAGACCA
The DNA here is from genome assembly GCA_025506515.1 of Flaveria trinervia. NCBI lineage: Eukaryota > Viridiplantae > Streptophyta > Magnoliopsida > Asterales > Asteraceae > Flaveria > Flaveria trinervia. The sequence continues at coordinate 17,626,109 of CM046442.1, read as the reverse complement.
AATGGAGCGTTTTGGTGCAAAAGTGAAGAAGATAGGTGATGAAGCAGAAAGTGAAGAAGATGAAGAAAATGGCTGGGAGTGGGGTTTTTATACCCATCCCAAGTTTACAAAATATCAATTTTAGTCCCTGCACTTAGCCCTCGAGTTCCCAAAGTTTGTTTCGGTTGAAAATGACTTTATGCGTGTTTGCTATATTAATGTTAAAAGTGTGTTTAATGGTAATTGATAACTCAAAATGATTTTATTAATATCAATGGTTACAAATAAAAAAATAATATATTTGGTGATAGTGGTGATGAAATTTATAAAAGGTCCAGGTTTAGCACACGTTCACGAAGGAAGTACAGGCACAAGGATAATAAAGCAAGTATGAGCTCCATAACAAGAGTTCAGGAAGAAGAGGAAGAACAAATAAGAAAGAATTGATGGTTAATTATGTTGTTTGACGGACCTTAAGGTGATGGATGTCACAGTATCCCCAGTTGAGAGAATTTCGTCCCGAAATTCAGCTGGAGTTAGGTCCAAGAGTGTCATTCTCGAATAGGTGAGGATGTTTAAGTTTCATCTGATCTTCCAGTTCCCATGTAAACTCTGGCCATCGCTTTGAATTCCATTGCACATGAACAATTGGTATTCTACTGCGCTTCAACTATTTGACCTCTCGATCCATGATCTGAATGGGTTCCTCAATAAAATGAAGCTTTTCGTCGATTTTGATATCCTCAATTGGTACGTGAAGTGATTCGTCAGCCAAACACTTCTTGAGGTTCGACAGATGGAAAGTATCATGCACACCACTGAGTTCTTGTGGTAACCTTAATCGGTAAGCCACTGGACCAATTCTTTCTGTAATCTCGAATGGTCCAACGTATCTTGGGGCTAACTTCCCTTTCTTTTCAAACCGAACTATTCCTTTCCAAGGGGAGACTTTGAGTAACACTTGATCCCCAACGTTGAATTCTAGAGGCTTCCGAAGGTTGTCGGCATAGCTCTTTTGTTGATCTCTAGCGGCTTTTACTCTATCTTTGATTTGGAAGATCTTGTCGGTTGTTTCCTGAGTGATCTCTGGGCCTGTCAACTGAGTTTCAGCAATCTCGGCCCAACAAACGGGTGATCTACACTTCCTTCCATACAACGCTTCGAAAGGAGCACACCCAATGTTGGTATGGTAGCTGTTATTGTAAGAACACTCAATCAACGGCAAATGAGTGTCCCAACTACCACCAAAGTCGATTACACACACTCTCAGCATGTCTTCTACCATTTGTATAGTTCGTTCACTTTGGTCATCTGTTTGAGGGTGATAGGCGGTACTCATGTCTAATCGAGTGCCCATCGCTTTCTGTAGTGTTTGCCAAAATCTTGAAGTGAATCGGCCGTCACGGTCGGATATGATTGACACCAGCACTCCATGTCTTGTCACGACCTCTTTTATGTACATTCTTGCCAACTTGTCCATTTTATAGTCTTCTCGGATTGGCAAGAAATGTGTTGATTTCATCATTCGATCCACTACGACCCATATCGAGTCATTCCCGTTGCTTGCTTCAGGGAGTTTGGTAATGAAATCCATGGCTATGTTCTCCCATTTCCACTCGGGAATCTCAGGTTGCTGTAATAGTTCCGATGGTTTCTGATGTTCAGCTTTAACTTTTGAGCATGTCAAGCATCTGCTGACGTACATGGCAATGTCTTTCTTCATGCCTGGACACTAGTACAGATCTTTGAGATCGTGGTACATCTTGTATGCACCAGGATGAATAGAATATCGCGTCTTGTGTGCTTCATTCATGACCACGATACGTACACCTCCCCATCTGGGTACCCATATACGGTCCACGAAGTACTGTATACCATCGTCCTTGCACATCAGTTGTTTATCCAACCCTCAGAATTCTTCTCCCGCAAGGTTTTCTTCTTTCAACACCTCACTTTGTGCAATTTGGATCTGAGCTTTCAAATTCGTTTGAATGGTCAATCCCAAAGCTCGAGCATGTAGTGGTTTCACACATTCTTCGCGGCTTAGAGCATCAGCCACCACGTTAGCTTTCCCCGGATGATACCAGATTTCATAATCGTAGTCACTAAGAAGCTCTACCCAGCGTCACTGTCGCATATTGAGTTCCTTCTGATCTAGGATATGTTGAAGGCTTTTATGATCTGTGTAGATGATGCATTTGGTTCCATATAGGTAATGCCTCCATATTTTGAGTGCGAATACTACAGCGCCCAACTCAAGATCATGAGTTGTGTAGTTCTTTTCGTGCACCTTCAGTTGTTGCAAAGCGTCGGCAATCACCCTATTCTTCTGCATTAGTACACATCCCAACCCTTGATGCGAAGCATCACAGTATACCACAAAATCATCGGTTCCATCTGGGAGGGACAATATTGGTGCATTACACAGCTTATCTTTCAGCGTTTGGAATGCTTGTTCTTGTGCATGTCCCCAATCAAACTTCTTGTCTTTCTTAGTCAACAATGTTAACGGTTGGGCGATCTTTGAAAAGTTCACGATGAAACGGCGATAGTATCCGGCCAATCCTAAGAATTTCCGTATCTCTGAAGGTGTCTGGGGCGCATCCCATTTCTTCACCACTTCAATCTTGCCGGATCTACATGAATCCCGTCCTTGTTAACCACATGACCCAAAAACTTCACTTCTCACAGCCAGAATTCACACTTCGAGAACTTGGCGAAAAGTTTCTCTTCCCTTAACAGTTCCATTATTGCCCGAAGGTGTTCTTCATGATCCTCTTTCGATCGGGAGTAGATAAGTATATCGTCTATGAATATGTTCACAAACTTATCCAAGTAAGGTTTACACACCCGATTCATTAGGTCCATAAACACAGTTGGTGCGTTGGTCAACCCAAATGGCATGACCAAGAACTCATAGTGCCCATAACGAGTTCTAAATGCTATTTTCGGTATGTCCTCCTCAAAGACCCTTAGTTGATGATATCCAGAATGAAGGTCGATCTTCGAGAAATACGAAGCTCCCTGTAACTGATCAAACAGGTTATCGATCCTGGGAAGAGGATACCGATTCTTCACAGTTAACTTGTTCAACTCACGGTAGTCGATGCACATACGGAATGACCCATCCTTCTTTTTGACAAATAACACCGGTGCTCCCCAAGGCGAGTGACTCGGCCGAATAAAACCCTTCTCCAGTAGTTCTTGCAACTGGCTAGATAACTCTTGCATTTCAGATGGTGCTAACCGATACGGTGTCTTTGCTACCGGCGTAGCTCCAGGAACCAACTCAATACGAAATTCAACCTGCCGTGGAGGAGGCAAACTAGACAAATCATCAGGAAATACATCTGAGTAATCCCGCACTACAGGGATATCTACCAATTTCTGCTCCTCTTCTTTCTTTTCCATCACATAAGCCAGAAAAGCGTAGCACTGTTTTCGTAAACTCCGGCGTGCTTTCATGTAGGAAATAAGCTTTAAGTTTCTTCCCGGTCGTTCTCCTTGAATTCTGAGTACTTCTCCGTCGGACATAGGGATTCACACTACCTTGTACTGATAGACAATCTCAGCTCCGTGTTTCGACAACCAATCCATTCCCACAATCACGTCGAAACTTCTTAACTCAAAGGGTATCAAGTCTATATCAAAGGCGTGGTTCTCCAATTTTATCGAGCACTTTCTAATAATCTCGTCGGCCTAAACAACCCTACTATTAGCCATCTCTACAGGGTAGCTAGTTTCTAGCCTACTAGGACTCAAATCAAGCAATTGCACAAACTCAGAAGATGTGAAGCTATTGTCGGCTCTAGTGTCAAATAGTACAGATGCAAAGTGATTATTGAGTAAGTGCGTACCCGTGACAACATTTGGGTCCTAAAGGGCATCGTTGGCTCCAATGAAAAAAGCGCGTCCCCGAGCCATATTCCCTTGGTTTGCCGGGCCTTGATTTACAGCTATAGCCATCACCTGTTGCTGGTTGTTCCCTTGTTGACCCGGTGCCCGATTCAGTTTAGGGCACATGTTTCTGTAGTGATCAGGGCTTCCACACTCGTAACAGCCCCTGGCATTCCCGGCGGGTTAATCGCGTTGACTGGTGCGACCATATTGGGCGCGGTTCTGCAGTCTCTTGCTAGATGCCCCGGCATCTACAGTTTGCGCACACCCGGCACGACATAGCTGGGGGATGATGAAAGTTGCACCTATCACATTTGGGGTGCGGACCCATATACTCTCGCCTACCCTGGGTCACGACCACAAAATTTCTGGTTGTCTTGGCCCTTTTCTCGAATTTCCGGCACTCGACCAGCTCGTTTCCCCAACATCTTTCCTTTTCTCTACTCCCCTGCCCAATACCCCTGTTCTCACCATCTCATCAGTTAGAGCGCCAGCCTTCAGAATTGGGCTCTAGATAGTAGGAGGAGTAGCTGCGGTTACCATTGCCCGGATTTGAGGCGCAAGTCCCCAAATATACCTCTCTATCCTTTTTGATTCCTGGGTGACCAGATGCGGAACCAATCTTGCTAGCTCGTTAAAACGATCGGTGTAAGCCGCGTGCCCAGCCCCCACCATAGCATGATTCCAGAACTCATGCTCAAGTTTTTGCATCTCATTGAGAGGATAGTACTCCTCGGTGATTAGGGCTTTGAACTCATCCCATGACATTTGCATCGCCGATTCTCTTCCCCTAGCCTGTATCTGAGTGTTCTACCAAGTTAGTGCCTTGCCCTACAGTGAGCACGTGGCACACTTGATCCTTTGGCTATCAAGGCATTCGCTGATGTCAATCACTGCCTCCATCTTTTCAAGCCATCTAGTCAGGGCTATGGCTCCACCTTTGCCATCAAACTCTCTCGGTCTACAAGCCACAAATTCCTTGTATGAACATCCCCGTCTATCATTCACAACCCCGGTCTCATTAGCAATCCTAGTTTCATTACCGGCTGTACCACCATTCCCGGTCTCCTTATTGCTTTCATTCCCTGTCGGGTTCCCATTAGCAATCCTCGTTATCATTACCACCATCCCCATGGGGGTGGTGATTCTGAAGAGCATGGCTCACTTGGGCCACGATAATCGGAATTAGTGTGGCCAGCTGTTGGGCAATTAAGGCTGCCATATCAGAGTTTCCTGTACCCTGATTGTCGTTGGTAGGACCATCGCTTGTCCTTGGTGCTCTACCTCGGCCCCTACCTTTGCCCCTCGGGGCTTCACTTCCGCCACTGTTGTTGTGGCTAACTCTTCGAGGCGGCATGTTCTAATCATAAGAATAGTAAACGCATAAGTTTTAACCATTGCAAGGCACATTATCCATGTCATATTAAGGTCTAACATTCCGGGTTAGTACCATACTTATGGTTGTCACACACCGCATACAAATCGTGTAATTCTCACACCATGTTTAGGTAATGTCCAAACAGTAGTCCATCATAATAATGGCATATCCATGCATGAAATCAAGTTTAGTCTAGCGAAGGTTGCCTATTTCCTCCTCTCTTGAGGTCCCATACATAACCTCCTTGGGGTAAATCCTAGTGTCTAAGGTCAAGCGCAATATCATGATTTATGAAGATCCCTTCGGGTTCAATACCCGGATTGATAAAACAACTCGGTGCGCAGAGGAAAATGGAAGATCTGATAGAAGCATCCCATAAAAAGTGAGCACAAGGGCTCCCTCACAGGGTGAAAAGATCACGAAACAAATAGATAAACAACTCAAGTAATGAGGAACACATATGAGATATAAAATGCACACAACCCTGGCATGCAAATCCCAGTGTCTAAGGTCTAGGTCAAGTGTATTTCCTAATTCTCTATAACCAATGGCTCTGATACCAGTCTGTCACACCCCCGCTAAGAGCGGAAACACGAGGATGTAACGAGACGGGAATCGTCATAACACATGGTAAGCGATAGAGATGCAATATAATAAATGATAACAAGCGTGTCATGATGACACCTAACAACAAGAGGACTTGTGTCGTTTATAGTCAATGTTCACGACAACATAGCCATAAGCATACACAACCAAATGATCACACAAATACGGATATCAACATTGTAATGTATTTTTCCCACAACCTGGGAACAAGTAACAAAAGAGTAATTGTTGATTTAAAACAGACTACATCAAGAGTTTTCAAAATGACAAGTTTAGCCCGAAAATGCATCCTAGGGTCTCCACTAAGGCAGCACACCAAGATCTTCAGCTAGCATGATCACCTGAAAAGATATGCTCAAAACAGTCAACAAAATTGTTGGTGAGGTTGCAGAGTTAAAAAGTAAATAAGTATTGATGTTGTGTAAAGTTGTTGCAGAATACCGTGCATATAGTTATAAGTAAGCAAAATCACATGACAAGAGCTTTACAACCAAACCTAATGACGTACACAAAGAATCTTTTCAGAATATATTCACCCAAGGCCCGTTCCTGGCATCTGTTGGTAGTAACTAGTATACCAACACGAGGATGGGGGTGTCAACCCAAGTACTACTACCAATACCTATCCGTCGGTTCCCACATTGGAGTTAAATGGTTGTAAGAAAGAACCACAAAGCAGACTCAAGCATGTATCAGATAAGTACTCACAAAACAGTAGCACATTGATTCCAAGTATGTAAATTGTATGTAAGTTGTATAGCATAGAAAACGGGCGAGCATACATTTCCCCATGTTTGTAAATGTTTGTAAAGTAGTATAGGCATAACAAGGGGCCACGAAACTCACATGTTAAGTGGTATGTATGAATGATCAAGTTCCCAACGGTTGTATGCAATGAACAGTCAAACACCTATTGACAGTTAATGTTTAGCATAAATGACGTGTATAAAGCAAATAATAATGTTTGGTCGGTTCGGGTTGTATCGGGTAGGTCGCGGGTAACACACACAAGCAGACACATGCATCAGATCTTATGTAGATCCAAGTATCGAAAGGGGTTGTCATTGCTAATGACATCCGTATAAAGATTCCGTTGTTATAAAAGAAAGTACTTGTTAAATATTGTAGTCCCAAATGGGTTGTGGATAATTGTAAAATGTTAGGTTGGTTTAAATTGAAATAGTATGTGAATGTTGATAGCGATAACTTTAATATTTGTGATCAAGTAATGACAGTTTTACTAATGTTACCTTATCATCACAAGACATTCAGGAAGGGAATTCCCATATGCACACATCATCAGTTACACAACAGGACCAGACGCTCGACTCAACACTCCATTCGTACGAATCAACCTCCAATCGTACGACTCAGCTTCATTCGCACGATTGAACCTTCATTCGAACGACTGGCATTCAGTCGTACCACACAACACCCAATCTCACAACTTAACCTCCATTAGCATGAATCAACCTTCATTCGTACGAATCAGCTTCATTCGTAGGATTGTCCTTCAGTCGTGCGATACACGCACAGTCGCATAAACTCAATCGGTCGCAGGACTCAATCGCACACCACATTCATCCGCATTGACTCAATCACACACAACATTCATCCGCATTGACTCAATTGCTCACATTCATTCGATTGCACAACTTAGTTGCATGACATCCCTAGTCGCACGACTCAGTCGCCCGAATGACACAGTCGCATGACTCAGTCGCACGACTCACTCAGTCGAACGACTCAGTCGCATGACAGACCCAGTCGCCTGAACTGCAGGTTCGTGACTGCTGAAGTGCAGACCAGCCTTTGGCTGCCCCGAGCACGGGTTCTACATAACAAGGACTTCTAGAATCACACAACAAACACACACGAACAAAAAGCACACGCAGAAAGTCATCACACACAGCCACACGACCTCTTGTGTTCGGGTTGACCCGAACACCCGAAACCCTAGAAATGGACAACAGTAAAACGAGCAAGAAATGGACAACCAAGGTCGTCTACCTGCAAAGATGAAGTAGACTAGGTTGTTGACGAAGCCTAGACGAAGAAAACGAGACCAAATGGAGCGTTTTTGGTGCAAAAGTGAAGAAGATAGGTGATGAAGAAGAAAGTGAAGAAGAAGTGAAGAAGATGAAGAAAATGGCTGGGAATGGGGTTTTTATACCCATCCCAAGTTTACAAAATATCAATTTTAGTCCCTGCACTTAGCCCCCGAGTTCCTAAAGTTTGTTTCGGTTGAAAACGACTTTAAGCGTGTTTGCTATATTAATGTTAAAAGTGTGTTTAATGGTAATTGATAACTCAAAATGGTTTTATTAATATCAATGGTTAAAAATAAAAAAAATGATATATTTGGTGATAATGGTGATGAAATTTATAAAAGGTTCAGGTTTAGCACACATTCACGAAGGAAGTACAGGCACAAGGATAATAAAGCAGTTATGAGCTCCATAATAGGAGTTTAGGAAGAAGAGGAAGAACAATTAAGAAAGAATTGATGGTTAATTATGTTGTTTGATGGACCTTAAGGTGACAGATGTCACATAGAACTCACACAAACAACACTGTCGAGTAGAACTTCGATTCAACCTGCTACACTTTGGTTTTCACACTCGAATCCACCCAAACCAAGCTTTTTCTTTCTTTTTCTCCCTTTTCTCCTTCTCTCCTCTCTTGGGCAGATTTTGTGGGTGTGGGGGAGGATGTGGGCTGCCCTCCCCTCTTATTCCCTTAATCTTCCGAACTTTCTCCGTTTTGGCAAGTTCTACATATACATATACAATACATATACATACATATACATATACATATACATATACATATACATATACATATACATATACATATACATATACATATACATTACATATACATATACATATTCATATACATATACATTATACATATACATATACATACATATACATATACATATACATATACATATACATATACATAACATATACATATACATTACATATACATATACATATACATATACATATACATATACATATACATATACATATACATATACATATACATATACATATACATATACTATACATATACATTATTACGTTTGCCTCATGATTGTTCCTTATTATTATTATTATAATTATTAATACTATTGCTATTAGTGAATGACTTTACGTGGTGTGTTATTATTGAAGGAGGCTAGTGTTTTAAAGAAAATAAAAATTATGTTGAAAATAGGGTGTATTTAAGTTATAAACTAGTTTTTTGTCCGAACTTCGTCAAATAAGAAATGATATGACCATATTTAGCTTCAGAGATAGGTTGCTTGAACTTGATAGCTGATATGGGCATATATAGCTTTGATATGGTCATATCAAAAATATTTTTCTTCTTGAACTTATTCAAATATTAATTTTCTTATAGAAATCAATGAGTTTCCTCTTGCAACTACAAAATTCAAATTAAATACAAATAAGAATCCAAATAAATATATTATTTTGTAATATATGTATTGTAAACATATATAATTATTAGCATATCATTTGTAGAAACTCATTGCCATGCATATGGACATAAATATTTTCAAATCCTACCAACACCCACTATAACACCATTTACAAAGACAAAATATTTTCCTTAGATGGTCGTAAATTTTCATTTGGATTTTCTCTAAAGTTATCAATACTTTTACAAAATATAAAAAACTATGGTTTTGAATTTAATCCAACTAATATCATTTGTCAGATTTATTTGTGTTATATATATAACATAAATTCTATATATGCATATGCATATACATATACATATACATATACATATACATATACATATACATATACATATACTATACATATACATATACATATACATATACATATACATTACATATACATATACATATACATATACATATACATATACATATACATATACATATACATAACATATACATATACATATACATATAATATACATATACATATACATATACATATACATATACATATACAATACATATACATATACATATACATAACATATACATATACATACATATACATTATACATATACATACATATACATATACATATACATATACATATACATATACATATACATACATATACATATACATATACATATACATATACATATACATATACATATACATATACATATACATATACATATACATATACATATACATATACATATACTATACATATACAATACATATACATATACATTATTATGATTGCCTCATGATTGTTCCTTATTATTATTATTATAATTATTAATACTATTGCTATTAGTGAATGACTTTACGTGGTGTGTTTATTATTGTAATGTAAAGTATTATAATAATAATAAAGTGAAAGAGTAATAGAGAAGAGAAGTGGAACTTAATTTAAAATGTTTAAAGTCTTGCAAGCTTATAGGAGGTGCACGACCATCAGGTCGTTAGCTCAACTGTGATGCGGGTTAGCTACCCTAAGATGCACACGGGGCTAGTCAATTGAGATTGGCGGACCTTTGCAGCATACCCTAGGTGTCTGGGCCAGCCTTGTATACAGTATGTAGAGCCCTTGTGGGAACAGAGGGCCCATCACCATTTCCCCCACGCACATAGTTTAGGGTATTGCTCATTGGTCCACATAGATAGTGAAAGATAAAGATAAAAGAGTACAGGGTAAACAAGGGATACAGTAAAGAGAATAAGCGTTATCTGATTGTATAGTTAATGCGTGCTTACGTATAAAGAGATGAATTTTCACAAAAAGAGTATTTTCATATATATATATATATATATATATCTATATATATATATATATATCTACAGAAAGTATTTTATTACTTTTAAAACTAGAACTCACTCAGCAACACTAACTTTTATACATTTTCAGTTGGCTGGTAAATATTGCTGAGGATGGCACGAGGGTGAAACTGCACGGACTATGCTAGCAGACTTGAAACTGCCTATTCAATTCTGGAATGAGGCAGTTGCAAATGCATGTTATACACTCAATCGAGTTCTGGTAGTTAAGCGCCATGGAAAAACATGCTACGAGTTACTACAACGACGTTAACCTAACTTAGAGTATCTCGAGCCATTTGGCGCTCCATGCACCCTGCTGAAGAAGACTCAGGAGGGAAAATTCAGCGAGAAGGTTGATGAAGGGATCTTTCTAGGATACAACATACCAAAAAAGAGAGTTTACAACAACTCAACGGGTCAAGTAGAGGTGTGGTGTAATGTTGATGTTCAGAGATACACACACCACCTGCTAGAAAAGGGCCTGCTTACTTCTTTGACTATGATGGATTCTTCAAGTCCTTCAACATACCTCTCTCCACTTCCGAAGACGAGTTGGCAAACAAGATGATGTACGATGACTTGAACACACCGTCTCAAGATTCAACACCATCCGGTTCACAAAGTCAATCATCTACCAACTCAGGGGGAGCACTTGATGTGAGTGACTCTTCCTATGATAAAGAAAATATGGAAAATGATCAGAACAACCAGGATGAACAGGTTCCGACTACCACAAGTCCACAAGCATCTGACAGTGATGCATCTAAGCCTTCTGAACCTCAGACTCCTATTGCCTCAGATCCAGAACCGAATGTTCAGAATCTTGATTCTGAGGTGTTGTTCTAATAACTCCCAGCTCACGTCTAAACGTCTATCATCCCTTGGATAATGTCATAGGTGATGTGAGATCAGGAGTTCAGACCAGAAATCAGTTGTACTCAGCTGATTATGCCTCTGTGATGGAAAAAGGATACCTTCATGATGGTGCCTATCGTTGCTTTGTGTCTCAGTTTGAGCCAAAGTATGTTAGTGAATCCCTGAAGGATGAGGCATGGGTGAGTGCCATGCAAGAATAACTTCTTTAGTTCAAGAAGTTGGGTGTATGGATTCTAGTGGATAGACCTAAAGGTGCTAAGGTCATTGGCACCAAATAGGTCTTGAAATGCAAGAAAGATGATCAAGGAGTGATCATCAAAAACAAGGCTAGGCTTGTTGTTCAGGGATTTTGACAAGTTGAGGGTATTGAGTACAATGAAGTGTTTGCACCCGTGGAAAGAATGGAAGTAATCCGCATCTTCCTTTCCTGTGCATCGTATATGAAGATCAAAGTATATTAACTAGATGTGAAGAGTACATTCCTTCATGGTGAGATCCAAGAGATAGTGTTTGTCAGTCAACCTAAGGGATTTGAGGATCCATATCACCAGGACAAAGTTTACAAACTCGACAAGGCGCTATACGGGCTTCATCAAGCTCCGAGGGCTTGGTATGAGAAACTCTTGACGCATCTTGTGAAACATGGTTTTCGCAGGGGAGTCATTGACTGTACATTGTTTATCAAAGAAAAAGATGGGGAATTATTGCTGGAACAAATCTATGTCGATGACATAATCTTCGGTTCCAAGAACGAAGAATTATGTAAAGAGTTTGAGGCAGTAATGAAGGCAGAGTTGAGATGAGTGCAATGGGAGAGATGAAGTTCTTTCTCGGGTTATAGGTGGATCAGACACCAAATGGGATTTTCCTACATTAGACCAAGTATGTAGGTGATATTCTTAGTCAGTTTGACATGGAGAATGCTTCTACAGCTGGAACTCCACTTGCTACAAACCATGATATAGCACCCGACGACAATGGGATGCCAAGGGATGATTGGATCTCTCATGTATCTCACTGCCTTATGACCTGATATCATGTATGCTACATGTTTATGTTCACGATATCAGGCAAAGCCTAAGCTGAACCATCTTATTGGGGTCAAAAGGATTTTTCATTATCTGAAGGGTAAACCCACACTTGGGTTGTGGTATCCTCATGATGATGACTCTGAGCTTACTGTGTATAGCAACTCGGATTACGGAGGCTGCAAGATGAACTACAAGTCTACATCAGTAGGGTGTCAGTTCTTTAGGAGAATATTAGTAACCTGGCAGTGTAAGAAGCAGACCTTGGTTGCATTGTCAACCTGTGCAACCAAATACGTTGTTGCTGAAAGTTGCTGTTCACAAATCATATGGATTCAACAGCAAATGCGGGATTACTGTTTGAAATTATCTTCTACTCCTATCTTTGTTGATAACTCTGCTGCAATTACGGTCACTAAAAACCCGGTCCAACATCCTAAGACTACACACATCGGAATTAAATATCACTTTATATGTGATGGCTTTGAGAAGAACTTAATCGATGGGGTAAAAATAAACACAGATATTCAACGCGCTGACCTCTATACAAAGGCTTTTGACAAACCATGTTTTTTATATCTGTTAGAGGTCAACAGCGTTAAAAAGAAAAGTGAGGTCATTCCTGAAGATGACCATGTGTAGTCCGATGTGTCGTGTAAATTTACTTTTATTTTTCAATGCCTTTTAATTTATTTGCTTAATTTTAAGTTGTTTAATTAAAATTGGTCTTATTGTTTTGCCTATTAAAATCCTAAAACGCTAATCCATTACGGTTTTAAAATTTTAGGGGGAGAATAGGTTTAGACAGTACAAAAAAAACGAGGGAGAAGGAGAGGTAGCGGATAAAAAATAAGATCGTATATGAGAAATCGATTCAATCTTCGGAATATGATAGTACACAGGAGCAAACCATTTGGAACTTTAAAATTTTAAATTGAAAAAGATGCAAAGCTCAAGTATAAGTCTGTGTAGTCTGAGCAATATAAAAGGAAATATGATAGACAAACTAGCTATTACTAAGGTAACTCAAAGAAAGTAGACTTAGAGGTTGCTAGACCATAGATGATATGTCGGTAGATTCAACACAATAGATGACTAGACCTTTTTGTGATCTCAAGATTAAACTAAAATGTTTGACTAGCTATGGGTAACACCTTATCCCTGGTTAACACAATCAACAAGATTCCAATAAGGGGTGATGAGCAAAATAAAAGCCATGAATGTGTCCGTAAGACCAAAGCATGAGCAAGAGCACATAAAAAATGAAAATACAATCAAACTAATAACCTATGTTGTTGGTGAGATCTGTGTAAAAAGAATGAAATTGCTCAAACAAGAAGATAGGTTATGTGCCTCTCTACTGTGCGGTGGCACTGACCTGAGGATAAGCATAACCTATATATTCTAGAATTCATTGTTGTTTTCCGCCTCTCTGCTATGCGGTGGCACTGACCTGAGGCTTGGCTTCTCATTGAAAGTTCTAAGAATAGTTTCTTCTTGAATACTACCCTGAGACCTCTCAAAAATCTCCTAAGGAATGTTGATTACCATATAATTGTGGGATCCACAAATGCTTGTTGAAATAAACAAACCTTAAACCATCACCAATTTATGTTGAAAATTTGTGTATGGATTTAAGCGGACAAGTATACTGACAATCATTGTGGCTATAATTCTTGAAAGTACAAATCAGTGTTGGGACCTAATAGTACTAGTATGATTTCCTAAATTTTCTAAATGACTCTAGATGAAAAACAAGAATAGAGCATCAAAGGTTTTAGATAACTTGTCTCGAATGATTTGAATATCCTGTATGATTCTAAATTGAATTGGTCCATGTATGGTCTAAATAAATTGAAGCTGCTTTTTCCTGAAAAATAATTCTTTAGATTTACATCTTAGGATTTAACCCTCACAAGAAAAAACATGTCTTAGTTTTAAGTTTTTTAGTTTATTTCTTTTATTTCTATATAAAGTTTGTCAATTTCAGTTTGTTCAATATCGGACTATGTCATGGAAGTTGATAGGGAACCTTATCATCTAAATGGTCACATCTGAGGTGACCACACGTGCTTTCAAGGTATTTTAAAAAATGAGTCAAAAGTTTAAAAGTTTTTCAAGTTAAAATGATCATATCGTACGATTGGAGGTGGTCAAAAGTTTTTCAAAGGACCACGTCTAAGGTGACTAGGTTTATTAAAAGGACCACGTTTGAGGTGGTCAAAAGTTTTTCAAATTAAAATGATCATGTTTGAGATGATCAAAGGTTCATAATGTTAAATCAAAAGTTTAAAATGGTGTAAAAGGTAAAATGGTCATTAAGTCAAAAACCATAAGTATGCTTCATTCGCATGACTGGACCATGAGAATGGACCAATCGTATGATGGAGGATACAAATGTGCCCAATCGCACGATTAACCCACACGTATGGGACATATGTGCGATTGGACCATCAGGATGACTGAAATGTGCTAACCGCATGGATGAAGGTGACCGAATGACCTAGTCGCACGACTAAAGGTGACTGACCATGCTAGTTGCACGACTGATCTTCAGTCGCATGAATCAACTATGCGACTGGACTCAGTCGCATGACTGAAAGTAAACCCTAGTATAAATAGAGGGTGAGTCGGTCGCAGTTGGTCATCACTCCCAAATCACCTCTACATCGCATGAACATACAATTACTCTGCCCAATTTTCATTTGAGCCTTCAAGACTATTGTTTGTTGTGTACTAACGATTCCTATTGAATATACAGGTATAATGTGGTGCAATCCATGAAAATGTCCATCAATTTAAGCCCAAAATCGACTGAAATGAACCCTAGAAGAAACCGTGACTTACATTGACAAATAAACTAATAAAACTAAGTCCATTGTGCAATTAAATGTTATAATGTGTTTTGTCGGTAAATTGCGAGTCAAATGAGCCTAACCACGATGTCTAACATTATAGATTGCTCAAAATTTGATTTTGAATTGAACAGTTATACAGTCATGCGAATGGACAATCTGATGAACTTCAGTCGCATGACTGAAAGGGACGAATGGCCAAATCGCACAGCTAAACCATGCGTACGAGTTCAGTCGCACGACTGGGGTAACCGCATGAGATAGCATACGTATGAGTTTAGTCGCATGTTAAGTCATACGTATGAGGTCATTCGCACGACTTGATCTCAGTCGCACATTGTCATTTGCACGACAAAACATAGAATTTCTTGTTCAAATGATTAAGTTCATTACTTATTGACTGACACTAACGTTTATATTCATTGTGTAACAGATGACTAGTCATTGGACTATGAGCACCAAGCACAACATCTGTGCTCATCTGGATCTGACATTCAGGAACGTAGCTGACTTCTCAGGCATTATCACATTTATACAGAGATCGAGGATCTTCTGTTCCATCTCGACTCCTTGCACTCCCTATCGCTCGGTCCAACAGGCTTTCTGGGAAAGCGCTGTGGTGGACAGATCCTCAGAGCCCTATCGCATCAGGAGCTCGATATTTGGAGAGGCTATTGAGATCACGGAGGATGATCTTCAGCCAGTTCTTGAGTTTGGGGATGATGCTGATTGTCCCACCCGATTACATCCCCTTACTGTTCGAAGATGTTTTATGCGAGCTAAGTACTCTGGGGACATCAATGCAGGGGTGCTCAACAAGAGCAACTTGTGCCCCTAGTTCAAGTACCTCGCTCATGTGCTGCTGAAGTGTAGAGCGTCTCGGAAGGGAGGGTTTGATGAGCTCTTAGATCAGATTCAGAACGCTTATGCAGCGTTGGTGCTAAACAATCCGTTTAGCTTCTCCAGGATGATCTTCAACCACCTGGTGGAGAACATAGAGGGAAAGGGCAAAGAGGCTTTTGTATGTACCCTCGATTCATACAGATGATCATAGACCAAAAGCTCCCTTCATTGCCAAAGGAGAAAGAGGATGCAGAAGCACTCGAGGTGATTGATGATACCACCTTGGGTCCGATGAAAGTTTACACGGGGAAGCAGGTGTAACCCCCTGTGAGGCGACTATTTGGGCATTTGGCTCTTGAAGACTACGTGGCTCCAGGCAGGCGTAAATGGCGTCACGTAGACAGTGACTCTGCTGTTGAGCAGTTAGAGCTCCCAGATAATGACTCAGATGACGATGACAGCGGTGCTGGTGGAGATGCTGGGCCCACTCAACCAAGGGTCCCCACAGCTGATATCGCATCTCCGGCACCCACCCACAGAGAGACTGAGGATGCTGGATTCCATCAGGATTTCTAACTTGATGAGGAGGAGGATACTGATGAGGAGCCCCTCACTCGAACCGTTGGTAGCAAGGTGGTTGCCACAAAGCGAGGGCTCCGGGCGGTTGGTGAACACCCTGGCAAATCGAGAGAGACTGACACGGATCCTACCTTTGCTCCCGATCAGCCAAGCCGTGTTCCAGGGGGAGCATCCACCTCGAAGGGATCGAGGAAGAAAAGGATGGCTTAGCCCCACGGCTTGAAGAAGAAGAAGAGAAGACTGACCTTCATAACCACCACCACTACTCCGTCCACTACCACCACTCCACCTACCACCACTACTACCACACCCACACCACCACCACCTTCATCTGTATTACGCCCAATCTTCACCACTGCCACCACCACCACCACTAGCCATCTAGCTGCAACATCATCCTCCTCTCCATATACATCTGGATCACCTCTACCTCCCTTTGGGGTAGAGGAATAGCTGTTAGCGGCCGATGACAAGAAAACTGCACAAATTCGTCAGTTAGTAGATCTTACCGTTGCACAATCTCAGCAGATTTCTCAGCAGGCTCGTTTGATTGATTGGCAGGCTCAACAGATGTCTCAGCTCCAGGAGCAACATGCCAAGAAGATTGAGGAGATGGAGGCTGCAAACAAGAGTATCTTGCTAAAGCTCAAAGGATCCAAAGAAGAGCCATTGAAGATAGGAGAAGGAGACGAAACAGTGATGATGATGATGATGAGAGTGATGATGATGATGATGGTGATGAACACGAGGGTGATACTGATGCAGATGTTGATAATGATGAAGACGATTCTTCTGCTGCGGGTGCCACATCTGCAAGCGAACGGAGGACCAAAAAGACTCAAGATCAGGGTGCCTCCATATCCGCCCCGGTAGCAGAAGAGCAAAGGATACATGATAAGAGTAATATTTAGTTATTTACTTTATTTAAATCATATGTATTTGAATCTTGTATCTCAATATTTTAATGAATGTTTATATTTAATTGTGGTATTTCTGTCTTGATTATTAACTAATGATTGTTGTGTTACATGTATAAATCAAGCAGATCCAAACTTTCAGAGGGATGAATATGATGTTGCTCCCCTCCAACAGATCAAGACTCAGCTCACAATGATTCTTGATCTACAGGGTATTGCTAGGAGATCGGTGATGTACACTCTGAAGAAGGGGAGATCATTCACAATCTCACTGACGAGCAAATTGCAAAAATGTTCAAGCTTAATCCCAATGAGATTGTCAAGGATGCTCCAACTTTTGTAGAAACCAGTGACAATGAGCTGAATGAAATTGATGAAATAGAGATCGAGGACGTCACTACAGAGCACTATCCCGAGTAAGCTGACAAAGAGGGAAATATGGACCCCAATTTGGGTGACTCCCTGGTCGGTGATACATTTGAGATATTAGATAAGATGGAGCAAGAGTCCGAGAAGGTTAAAGAACAAGCCCAAGCCTCAAACACTGATGTTGATATCAGAAAGGCTGAATGGGCTGCTTGTTTTGAGGAGATTCGAGCCCAACGCGCTGCTCCTAAACAGAATGTTTACACCAATCTCTACAATGTGAAGAAACATCACAAGGTGTCAGGCAAGATTATCGCGTGGGCACATTTTGATGATCTTAATGTATACGCGGTGAAAAGAGAGAATGGTATTCAACACTTTAGATTCCCTCAAGATCTAAAGTCTCTACCTGGTTTTGAGCTCAACCAGTTGGCTAAACTAAAGCTGTTATAAGCTGAGCCGAGAAAGATGTCAGGCTGGTTTGAGACTGCCTTGAAGATAGGGTACCACACCAGGTGGGTCAACTTCAAACCTCAACAAGCTATGAGGTATATCAGACGTTCTGAAGTTGATCCCATAACTGGAAAGCCAAAGAGAGTGCTGAAATGGAGTCCTCCACGAACAATTTCAAAGATCCCTCTACGGGAGATGCCACAGGACTTCACTCCTCACTTCAAATGGTGGTACTATGATTGGAGAACAGGGGAAGCTGTCATAGTTCTGAACCAAGAGGGTAGAATGGATACTATCAGAGTATTCGACCCGATGTGGCTTACCAACTTGTCAGCTGACGACGTCTGCACTCTATACAAGTGGCCACTATTCTATGACATGCAGGATATTGTACAAGCCCTCCAATTCCAAAATGTGATACAACTCTGCTTTGCATTTGAAATACATGCAGGAGTCACAGAGAGGAAAAGTACAATAAGTACGAGGAGGTTATGAAGAAGGTAAGACGATAGATAGAGCTAGGTCCAAGGGGGAGTTGTTGATACATATGTACCTAGATTTGGATCTTAATATAATATGTCCTGATTGTCTTACACTTATGTAATGCTTGGGTATTTAATGAAATGAGAATGTTTGGTTGTGATTTATAATGTTTAATATTTCGTTAATGAGTTATGTAACACATATTGACTAGATTATATAGGTTTGTGATTGTTTGAATTGATATGTATAATGTTATAACAATAAATACATTCAAACTTGGTTAAGTGAAGTTCTCATGCGTCCGACTGGACCATGCGCCCAACAGTGGTCATGCGTCCGAATGGCCATGCGACCGAGTGTCCATGCGCCTAAATCCATACGCCTAAACAACTTCATGCGACTGACTCAGTCGCACGACTGAACACTCAGTTGTGCGAATGGATCAACTGCATAGCTCAATTGCACGAATAAACCATGCAAATGGTTCAGTCGCACGAATGAGTAACCCTAACCTATAAATACCACCTAATCGTCGAAAAACATAAGCTTTATACACACTTCGACTCTAGACGTACCCGAGTCGTCTAGAGACCTCTAAGATCATACTCCAAGTTCATAGATCGCAGTAGATCGATTTGAAATTGATTCTTAACGTTAGATTCAATACATAATTGTTTCTACGTGCGTTCTCATTGATTGGATTGCCAATAAAATAGGATTCCACACTATTTGGTTCGGTATACACGTTAATCAGTTAGTGCATCGTCCAGTACACGGTCCCTAACAGTAGCTACATACCATCAGGTATGTCTTTTTTTAATGTGAACCGGTGTTACGTGCGCATGCTATTTGATTTATGTGCTGTTAGTAAATTTAGATACTGATTAAGTCAGGACAGGAAATGCTTGGGGTATGAAGAGTAAAGTAAGTGGCTAATCACAACTGGCCACTGTAATTAGGGACTTACTATACTTGACATAAACTAAGTTATTACCTTGAATGACCGCGTTAGTGTTTGAATCTTATAGCGTGTTAGAGGATGGCTGGACGGAAATCTTCCAAGACTCCAAGAGGCAGAGGCCGTCCACGTGTGACTAGGAGTAGTGTTAAGGCTCCTGAGACGACCCATGAGAACCCTGAGGTTCATGGCCGGAGCGAAGAAAATGAGAATGCTAGCCTGAATGCCTCAGCTAGGGAGGTGATTGCTGATGAAGTACACCAGGTCATGCAGACATTCTTACCGTCTGTGGTGACTGAAGTCATTAGGGCTATGAGAAGCAAGGAAAGTAAGGGGAAGGAGAATAGAAATGGATCAACGGGAAAGGGAAGCATAAGGGAGGAGGAACAACCAGAGCCTGAGACTATGTTGTCCGATGAGGAAGGGGATGATGTAGTGGGGGTAGTGACCGGAGAATGCAGTTATGGGGTGTTCCAAAGGTGTAAGCCCCCAACTTTTGATCGAAATGGCAACGCTGCTGCCACTCACCGCTGGGCGAGGGAGATGGAGGTAGTTTTGGAAATAAGTGAGTGTCGCGAGAACCAAAATGTGAAGTTCGCGACTCACTCTTTCGTTGATACATCGTTGTGTTGGTGGGACAATATGGTCCAAGCTGAGGGTATCAGGACAATCAGAAGAATGAGGTGGAGTGAGATGAAGTAGTTGGTGATCGAGGAATTCTATCCTCACAAGGAACTCAATAAAATTGAGAGGGAGTTCTTGCAACTTGAAGCGGGAACCATGACCCACCAGTAGTACACCACCAAATTCAACGAGATGGCGAGGCTGGTGCCGGATTAGGTGATGCCGGTGTTAAGGAAGATGAAGAGGTGCATCCAGGGACCACCGACTGACATTCGCATGCACCTGATTGCTGCTCAGCCAAGTACCTTTCGATCGGTGGTGGATTTGGCGGGTAGATTGTATGATGAGCGAGAGGAGACTTGGGTTTGGCGGGCTACTACAGAAGATTCATCTAAGACTTTTCCAAGATCGCTTCTCCACTAACCAAGTTGGCCCGAAAGGATGTAAAGTTTATATGGGGTCAAGCTGAAGAGAAAGCATTCAAGGAGTTAAAGGCCAGGTTGACTCAAGCTCCTGTCCTGTCACTACCCGAAGGAAGCGAGGATTTGGTGGTCTATTCAGATGCTTCCTACTCGGGGTTGGGGTGCGTGTTAATGCAGAGAGGGAAGGTTATAGCCTATGCATCCGGATAGTTGAAGGTTCATGAGGTCCATTACCCTACTCATGACTTGGAGCTAGCAGCTGTGGTCTTTGCACTAAAGATTTGGAGGCACAATCTGTACGGGACGAAGTGCATCATTTTCACTGACCACAAAAGCTTAAAGTATTTCTTTGAGCAAAAGGACCTGAACATGAGGTAGAGAAGATGGTTGGAGCTCATAAATGATTATGATTGCGAGATCCATTACCATCCGGGCAAGGCTAACATGGTGGTTGATTCCCTTAGCCGAAAGGAGAGGCCCGAGCCAAATCGAGTGAAAGCATATCAACTGATCATGACTTTGATGTGATGAAGCAAGTCAAAGAGTTTCAAGATGAGGCATTGAAAGAAGATCATCTTAACTCTGAAAAGGATGAGAGGTCTGGTTAGGGAATTGGGTGAAAACACACTTTCGTTAAAACTCGATTTGGACGGGTATAGATTTCTCGTTTTGGGGATCTACGTGTTAAGATTATGGATGAAGCTCACAAGAATCGATACTCCATTCATCCTGGTGCCACGAAAATGTATCAAGATATGAAGAAAGATTATTGGTGGCCGGGTATGAAGCGTGATGTGGTGAGGTATGAAGATTATTGCTTACAGGTGAAGGCCGAACATCAGAAGTCGTATGGGAAGATTTGACCTTTGGATATACCGGAATGGAAGTTGGAGCACATCACTATGGATTTCATTACGAAGCTGCCGCGTACTCGGAAAGGGTATGATGCCATATGGGTGATTGTTGACCGTCTGACGAAGAGTGCTCACTTCCTACCAATCCGCGAGACATATTCATCTGAGAGGTGGGCTGACCTATTCATCAGGGAAATTGTAACTCGTCATGGTGTGCCGGTGTCTATTGTGTCTGATCATGACACCCGGTTTACATCCAAATTCTAGAAGAAATTCCATGATGCCATGGGGATGAGGTTACACATTAGCACCGCTTATCATCCCCAGACTGATGGTCAGTCAGAAAGGACCATTTAGACACTGGAATACATGCTTCGGGTATGTGTGATTGATTTTGGGGGAACTTGGGATGACCACTTACCGTTAGCCGAATTCTTATACAACAACAGCTATCATGCTAGCATTGGCATGCCACCATATGAAATGTTATACGGTAGGAGATGCAGAACACCTGTTTGTTGGGGTGATATTGGTCGGAAGGAATTGGGGAGCGTCAAGGTAATCGAGGCTATGACTGAGAAGCTTGAGAAGATTAAAGCCTTCATAAAGGCAGCCAAACATAGACAGAAGTCGTATGCTGATAAACGACGTAGAGCGATTGAGTTCCAAGTGGGTGACCGGGTTATGTTGAAGGTCTCACCATGGAAGGGTATTATCCGATTCAGGAAGCGAGGCAAGTTGAGCCCAAGGTATATAGGCCATTTCCGAATCATTGCCCGAGTAGGGGAGGTGGCCTATAGATTGGAGTTACCAGATGAGTTAAGTGGAATTCATCTGACATTCCATGTATCTCATCTCAGAAAGTGCTTTTTTGATGAAGACATGATTGTTCCACTGGAAGATATCGAAGTAGATGAACGGCTCAATTACGTGGAGCAACCACTTTGATCGAAAACAGAAGAGACTAAGGAATAAAGTGGTTCCTCTTGTGCGTGTACAGTGGAGGCATAGAAAGGGATCCGAGTCTACGTGGGAGATCGAAGAAGAAATGAGACAACATTACCCACAACTATTCGAGGAGTAACAAGTTTCGAGGACGAAACCTATATAAGAGGGGTGGACTTGTAACACCCGGTTATTCCTTTAAAAGAAAGACAAGAAATGAAGAATAAAAGAAAGAAAAACAATAAAGCCCAAGTGGAGGGACTAAAAGTGTCCAAAAGGACAAAATCTTTGGAAAGTTGGTGATAAAGGTGGCATGGCCACCCATCACCTTTTCTACACCCAAATCTTCGGTCATTTTCGAGAGAGAAAGGAAGAGAGCAGAAACACTCTTGGTTTTTGAAGAAGAAGAAGAAAAGTGGAGGCTGAATTCAAGGTAAGAATTCGGAGTTTTTAAATGTTTATGATGGGTTTTGTCTTGATTATACGCTTATGTGCTTACGTGTTTGTGTGTGTGTTCGTGTGTGTGTATTGGTGTGTTTTTAGGTGTTTCAACTCAGTTGCATATGGGTTAGAAGGAAGATACACCCAAAGTTGCACCAGGTGAGTTTCTAGACCCCGGTTTTACTTGTTTTAAACTCTTCTTGGGGCTAAAAATGTATTAAAACGATTTTACAATGTTTATGTATGTATACCCGTATGTATTATGCATGTTGATGATGTTTCTTAGATGGTTATAAGTTGTTCATGCTTAGAATAGCCTTGGTAAGCTTAGAACAATTAGGCTTGATGTTTGGGTTCGCAAATATCCTAGAAATATGTTGAACAGAAGGTTCATGCGCCTAAGTAAGGCTCATGTGCCTGGAATTGCCTTACAAATGTTTAAGTATAAGTCATGCACCTGAACAGTGCCCTCATGCGCCTAGAATATTAGTTGGACGACTAAGTGTAGGGCCATGTTCCCAAATAGTACCCATACGTCCGAGTGGCCCATGCGCCTAGAATATTAGTTGGACGACTAAGTGTAGGGCCATGTTCCCAAATAGTACCCATACGTCCGAGTGGCCCATGCGCCTAAGTTTCCATAAGTCCGAATAGCCCATGCGTCTAAGTGTCCATGCGTCCGAATGGACCATACGCCCGAATAGTATCCAATGCGCCTGAAATAGCTCAGGCGCCTAAGTGTTGAAAGGGTTAAGTGTTGGTTGATGCACCTATATAGTGATAAAACACCCGAACAGGGCCCATGCGCCCAAATAGTGTCAATGCGCCTAAACACTTAGAATTTATTACAGAAATTTTGGGAGTCTGTGCTATTAGGGTTTTGACCGAGGTTGACTAGGGCTTATAAATGCTTAGTTTCATGCATTATTATGATTGCCTTATGATTGTTCCTTATTATTATTATTAATATTATTGCTATTAGTGCATGACTTTACGTGGTGTGTTTGTTATTGTAACATAAAGTATTATTAATAATAATAAAGTGAAAGAGTAATAAAGAAGAGAAGTGGAACTTAATTTAAAATGTTAACAAGTCTTGCAAGATTATAGGAGGTGCACGACCATGAGGTCGTTAGCTTAAGTGTGATGCGGGTTAGCCACCCTAAGATGCACACGGGGCCAGTCAATTGAGATTGGCGGACCTTTGCAGCGTATCCTAGGTGTCTGGGCCAGCCTTGTATACAGTATGTAGAGCCCCTTGTGGGAACAGAGGGCCCAGCACCATTTCCCCCGCGCACATAGTTTAGGGTATTGCTCATTGGTCCACATAGACAGTGAAAGATAAAGATAAAAGAGTACATGGTAAACAAGGCATACAGTAAAGAGAAGAAGCATTATCTGATTGTATAGTTAATGCGTGCTCACGTATAAAGAGATGAAGTTTTCACAAAAAGAGTATTTTATATATATATATATTATTACATTTAAAACTAGAACTCACTTAGCAACGCTGACTTTTATACATTTTCAGTTGGCAGGTAATATTGCTGAGAATGGCACGAGGGTGAAGCTACTCGGCAAGGAAAGACTGACATCCATTCTTACCTATTATTGTTGTTGTTTTGTAATGCAATTAAACAATTCTTTTGTACTCGGTTAAACAATAGTGTATTGCTTAACAATAGTGTTTTAATGAAATCAATGGTTTTTGGTAAAGTAATTTTGCTGCTTAAGCTTGTAAATTTACAATGTTTAATGTATTTAATGCTGTGAATGACCAACTGTGAGACCTCCGGGAAACGGGGCCTTACAGGAAGTTAGGGTGGGCGGCCATGCTCACCTTTACACTAACTTTTGTACTTTTGTCCTTTTGACTCTTTTAAACCCTCAACTTGGGTTAAATTGCATTTCCTACTTGTTTTTTTCCTTATCTTCCCTTTAAAAGAATAACCGGGTGTTACAAGTCGACCCCCCATAAATAGGTTTCATCCTCGTAGCCTGTTATTCCTCAAACAGATGAAGGTAATGCTGCCCATCTCCTCCTCAGTCTCCAATGTAGATTCGGATCCCTTTTTGTGCTTCCACTACACATGCACAACGGGAACCACTTTCTTCCTCAACCTCTTCTCTTTACGATTGATGATTTCCACCAGTTGCTCTACATAATTGAGCCTTTTGTCTACTTTGATATCCTCCAGTGGAACAATCATGTCTTCATCAGCTAAGCACTTTCTCAGATGTGATACATGGAACATCGGGTGAATTCCATTTAACTCATTTGGTAACTCCAATCTATAGGCCACCTCTCCTACTCAAGCAATGATTCGGAATGGCCTATATACCTTGGGCTCAACTTGCCCCGCTTCCTGAATCGGATAATACCCTTCCAAGGTGAGACCTTCAACATAACCCGATCACCCACCTGGAACTCAATCGGTCTGCGTCATTTATCAGAATACGACTTCTGTCTATCTTTGGCTTCCTTCATGAAGGCTTTAATCTTCTTGAGCTTCTCAGTCATAGCCTCGATTACCTGACGCTCCCCAATTTCTTCTGACCAATATCACCCCAACAAACGGGTGTTCTGCATCTCCTACCGTATAGCATCTCATAGGGTGGCATACCAATGCTCGCATGATAGCTATTGTTGTAGGAGAATTCGGCTAACGGTAGGTGGTAATCCCAACTTCCCCCAAAATCAATCACACATGGCCGAAGCATATCTTCCAATGTGTGATGGTCCTTTCTGACTGACCATTAGTTTGGGGATGATAAGCCGTGCTAATATGTAACCTCGTCCCCATGGCATCATGGAATTTCTTGCAGAATTTGGATGTGTTGGACCAAAAGAACCAATGAGCCGGATCAGAAAAACCTTTAAGTCCCACAGACGTCATAACAACGACTGAAGACCACAACATCTGAAGACAAGTGCTGATTACAAAGTCTGAAGACAAGTGCTGAAGACAAAGTCTGAAGACAAGTGCTGAAGACAAAGTCTGAAGACAAGTGCTGAAGACAAAGTCTGAAGACAAGTGCTGAAGACAAAGTCTGAAGACACAAGTGCTGAAGACAAAGTCTGAAGACACAAGTGCTGAAGACAAAGTCTGAAGACACAAGTGCTGAAGACAAAGTCTGAAGACACAAGTGCTGAAGACCAAAGTATCAGACGTTGTCACAACAGCTGAAGAGGTCTTCTTCAGTAGTTGTAACGGTTTACCTTTCAGTAGTTTTATGTTTTATCTTTTCAGTAGTTTGACACAACAGCTGAAGAATACTTCTTCAGTTGTTGTGCTCATCAGTAGTTTTATGTTTTTCAGTAGTTTTGTAAAACGACTGAAGAGTTTGTTCTTCAGTCGTTGTAGTTTCAGTAGTTTCTTATCAGTAGTTTCTTATTTTGTACTTACACTCTGATATGTTCTCAGTAGTTGTGAACATTTTAGTAGTTTGTTAAGAGTTAGTTATTTTTGTAATAGATCTACCAGTTGTCACTTTCCCGTGATAACAACAGCGATTGCACTCTATATAAGGAGTGTCAACTTATTGTAATTCGGAATGATTTGATCAGAAATATTCGATATTATAGAAACATTCCTTATTACAGAAATATATTCTCTCGTTATAACCGTATTTGTTCTTAATGCATACGAGTATCAAATTCTTGCTACAATTTGTCTAATTCTTGTTCTTATTCCGCTGCGTTACGTTCTATTACATCAAACTTGTGATCACTGATCCTGACAAATGGTATCAGAGCCAGTTTAATCATTGATCGATCTAATAATTGATCATTGAAACTGCTATTCAAGATCCAAGTTTGATTGAATTAGCATTCTTGTGTTTTGCAAGAAACGGTTATAGAGATTGAATTTTCTGTGTTTTCTGGTCATTCATCCTGAGATTTTCTCTTGGTTTTCATTGAGTGTGTTGTGGTCTTTATAAAAACATTTAGAAGCTTGAATTAAATTGTATTTGGACTCAAAATGACTACTCCTTCCAATGATCCTCACAATATTGGTTCCTCAACCAAGCCTCCAATGCTGGTTAGGAATGAGTATAACATATGGCAACGACGAATGCTCCATCACCTGTCTGTTAACAGCGCAGGTTGTTGGACATCAGTGGTACATGGTCCACACAAGCCTATGGTGAATAACCTGGAAACCAATCAAATGGTTCCGAAGAGGAGGGAGCAATACTCAGATGAGGATAAGAAGTTGTTTGAGATTGATGCAAAAGCCCATGGAATTCTGGCCATGGCACTGCCTAATGAAATCTATTCTGGGCTAACGCATCATGAAACTGCCCTTATTTATGATATCTGGAATGCCTTGAAAGAACAATTTGGAGGAACAGATGAGGTCTTGGCAAATAATAGAGAAATCCTTGCCCAACAATATGAGACATTCTCTCATAGGAAGGGTGAGACACTAACTCAACAGTTCGAGCGGTTCTCTTGTTTGATCTCTGAATTAAAAATGGTCAAACATGAGTACACCAATAGCCAGATGAATAACAGATTTCTCAGATCACTGCCTGAGAGATGGGACACATATACTATTGTCCTACACTCCAGTGCAAATTTGGACAAACTATCTCTCACCCAACTCCATGGGAAATTGCTCACATTTGAGAGAGAGATAGATCAGAAACGAAAACTGTCTTCATCTGGAAAGCTCACTGAAGACTTTGTACCAGGCAACACTGCCTTGGTTGGTCATGAGTTAGAATATGCTTCATCCGAATGCTAGTATGATGAGCATATTGATTTCTCTTCAAACACTTCTGATTCTGCATTTGTGAGTGTTGATAGTCAGTTCACTGGATGTAATAATGACAATCTATGCTTCATCATGGATGATCTCAAGGGGATTGCTGATGATGACTTAGAAGAGATGGATATTTTGAGCCAAATGGCCTTGATAAATATCAGATCTCAGAAGTTCTACAAAAGAACTGGAAGAAAGTTCCAGGACTCTCTGGCAAAACCAAAGTTGGTTTTGACAAGAGTAAGTTGAAGTGTCACAAATGCCACAGGCTTGGACACTTTGCTAGAGAATGTAGATCATCTGGATCTAATTCCTCTGCACCTTTTGTGACTTTCCCTGGCAATAGTCAACAACACAAAGGGCAACATCCTGTCAATTCTAGTCATCATTCTCAACCACAATCTCCTGCATATTTTGTTCCTCAGGGTCAAATGCCATATTCTTACCCTTGTTATTACATGCCACAGTCAAATCAAGTTCAAGTTCCTATAGTACCACAACCTCATGCACTACCAGAACCTCAACCATCTCAATCTCATCAACCTCCTCAACCTCAACAACACAGCTTCTTCACCCCTGGAGGTGTTGACGGAGCAGTTACCAGATGACATGTCTGGTCATGAACAACTGTTCACAGGTGCTGGTCAACATGGTGGTGACAGTCCTTTGGGAGTCTGGCTCTCATGGCCCTGGAGTCTACTGAGGGTTCCTGCTCAAATGCATCATCTTCACAGGTAACTCAGGTATCTTCAGAGGCTAAAGCCAAGTTATGTTCTGAATCATGCATTGCTGCCTTTGTCTCCATTAGAGAGGCAAATGTAGCATTAATAAATCAAAAATTTGAGTTTGAGAAAATCATTTCCGAAAGAAAAGCTGAGTTTGAGTCTGCTCTTAATAGTAAAAATGATGAGATTTATAAGCTTAAATGCCAATTAAATGATGAAAAGGCTAAGCTAGAGGTTATTCTGGATGACCAGAGAAGTCTCAAAGAAACCCTTGCAGTCACCTAGGTAGAGTGTGATCGATGGGTACAATCATGCAAAGGTTTTGAAATGCTTCTTAGTAAGCAATTTGCTTCCAATGTGAAGTTTGGTATTGGTTACAATCACACTGCTCCTCCTACAGATTTTGCTTCAAGAGCAGAAGTGAAATCTGATGAAGAAAGCAATAACAAATCCACCTCATCATGTGATTTACTTTTTGATAGAGCATCATCAAAAGTTGAAGTCAGCACTAAGCCCTCTCAGAACCCATCAGCTGATGTTGATGGTTCTACTGCTGACACTCACATGATAAAAGAGATGATCAACTCAGGAGTTATTTTTGAAAGTCCTGAAAGGACTGGAGAGCAAGATTTAACACCTGAAGTTCAAACTCCAACTACTGTCAGCACTGAAGAGAAGAAAACTGTGTAGAAAGAGTTTGAAGACTACTAAAGAGGAAGTCAAGAAAGCAAATAATGCTTCGAAAGTACTGAATAGCAAGTCTTCAGTAGTTTCATCCTCTTTAGTTGATGATCATCATAAGGTGAAGAAGAAACCATGTGAAGTATGTGGTTGTTCAATCATCTTACAGATGATTGTTGGTACAAAAGGGGATCCAAACTCAAACATAAAGAAGAAATTCAAGAGAAAATGGTTAAAATGAAAACTAAGTTTGGAGCCATATTTGTACCAGCAACATCAAATCCTGTAACCCTCAAGTCCAAACAGAAATCCGAAAAGGAAGGGGTTAAACAGGTAACAGCTGAGATTGCTCAAAAGAAGAAGGTGCAACATAGGAACTTATCAAATTCCAATGCCAATGTGTCTGAAGAGCTGAAAGCCTTATCCCAAAATCAGACACAGCTAGTTATGATGGTTCAACATCTATTGGGAAGAGTTAACCAATTAGATGTTCCTATGTTGAAACCACAGAAAAGGGGGTCCAAGCCAAAGGATTCCTTTTCTTCACCAGCTTCTTCCTCTCAGGCTGTTGTTCCAACAAACATGTTAGTTTACCATATGTTGATGAGAACAGGCCCAAGACCAAAAAGGTTTGGGTCTCAAAATCTAACTAATTTGTTGTATTTTGCAGGGTTCTTCAACATACCTCAGAGGCATCTGGTATGTAGACAGTGGAGGATCCATGCATATGACAGGAAACAGATCACTTCTTAATGACTACTCTCAAGGAAGGAAGGGGATTGTGTCATTTGGCAATGATGCAAAGGGTTACATCATCAGCAAAGGCTTGTTTCCAATGGGGAAATAAAGTTTGATGATGTTAACCATGTGGAAAATCTCAAGTACAACCTCTTGAGTGTTAGTCAAATGTGTGACAAAGGCCATGTTGCTCTTTTCACCAGTCTGAACTGTCGGATTCTATCATCCAAAGTTCTAAGTTTGATTGATAAGGTGCTGGATGAACACACTCTCCTAAAGGCCAACAGGACAGGAAGAGTGTATGCCTTAGATCTTTCCAAGAAAATAGATCTCAAAGGCCATCCTTGCCTATTTTCCAAGGCTTCCCCCAAGAATCTATTCTATGGCATAGAAGGCTGGGTCATGTTAATCTCAAAAACATGAATCAGCTGATAAACCATGGTTTAGTAAGGGGACTGCCTATGAAGGAGTTCAAGTGTGAAGATAACTGCACTGCTTGTTTAAAAGGAAAACTGCACAAAGCTTCATTTCCCTCCATAGAAGAACCTAAGTCCAATGCCTGCTTACAGCTTCTTCACATGGATCTCTTTGGTCCTGGGTGAAAGTGATGAGTATGGCTAAGAAGAAATACTGTCTGGTAATTGTGGATGATTACTCCAGATTTGTATGGACTTTCTTCTTGCATTCAAAGGATGAGGCTGCCCAGTCCATTATGAACTTTGTGTTACACGTTGAGAAGCAGTATTCCCTACCAGTTAAGTGTGTGAGGAGTGACAATGGTACTGAATTCAGAAACCACACACTTGATGAGTTTTACTTATCAAAGGGAATCAAGAGGCAGTATAGCATCCCAAGAACTCCTGAGCAAAATGGGGTAGTGGAGAGAAAGAACAGGACCCTTATTGAAGCTGCAAGGTCCATGTTGGCTGATTCTGGACTGCCAATGACTTTTTGGGCTGAAGCTGTCAATACAGCTTGCTATGTACAGAATAGAGTTCTAGTAAATCGGAGGTTGATGAAGACTCCATATGAAGTTCTTCATTATTTGGCCCCTCTAATTTCATTCTTCAGAGCATTTGGGTGTCCTTGTTTCATTCTCAACACACGGGATCAACTCCAAAAATTTGATCCTAAGGTGGATGCAGGGTACTTTGTTGGTTATTCATCAACTTGCAAAGCATGCAGAGTCTTCAACTGCTGAACAAAGATGGTTGAAGAGACTCTTAATGTTAAGGTTAATGAATCTCCTAAGGACAAGATTCCACAAAGCCCTGTGGAGCTATTTGATTTGAACATACTGCAATATGTTCCTTATCAAACTCCTGCGTTGCTCCTGTCAACAGTTCACCACCTGGTGGTACTGCTGGTGCTGCTGCTGATGATGATAGCAGTACTCACCTCTTCAGGTTTAGTGATCAACTGCCTGATTCAGCTAGACCTGATGTTCCTGTACTTCCAGTAGCACCATCCACAACAAATGCTGATGAGATTTCTTCAAATTCAACTTCCTTTGAATTACCATCCACTGATTGGTTTCAAGGAAATGATTTACCATCACCATCTGTTGCTGCTGAACCTGCTACAAACACTTGCACAGATCTCATTGTGTATCAAGATCTGAAGAATCACCCTATGTCTCAAATCATTGGTGATATCACTGCTGGCGTATCAACAAGAAGTCAATTGTCAAATTTTTGCTTCTATGCTCTCTTCATCAGTCAGCAAGAGCCAAAGAATTATCACATTGCTTTAAAGGACAATGGATGGGTTGATGCCATGCAGCTTGAGCTTCTTCAGTTCAAGAAACAGCAAGTGTGGGAACTGGTTCCTCTACCTCCAGGTAAGCGTGCAATAGGCACTAAATGGGTGTTTAGGAACAAAACTGATGAAAATGGGCTTATTGTTAAGAACAAGGCCAGACTGGTTGTTCAGGGGTTTGCACAAGAAGAAGGTATTGATTATGATGAAACCTTTGCCCCTGTAGCCAGATTGGAAGCAATTCGATTGTTTTTAGCTTATGCTGCTTATCAAAAACTCAAAGTTTTTCAAATAGATGTCAAAAGTGCATTTTGTATGGGAAATTAAAGAAGAGGTTATGTATGTCAACCACCAGGCTTTGAGGACAATAAACATCCTAATTGGGTGTATAAGCTTGATAAGGCTCTTTATGGGTTGAAACAAGCTCCTAGAGCCTGGTATGAGACATTATCAAACTTTCTTCTGGAAAATGATTTCACTAGAGGCTCCATTGATAAGACTTTATTCATTAAGAAAGCTGGGCAGCATAATCTACTTGTTCAAATTTATGTAGATGATATTATTTTGCATCCTCTGATCCTCAGTTGTGTGATGCCTTTACAAAGTTGATGCAACAGAAGTTTGAAATGAGTGCCATGGGAGAATTACAGTTCTTTCTGGGTTTGCAAATCAAACAAAAGGCTGATGGAATTTCATTCATCAGTCCAAATACACAAAAGATCTTTGGAAAAGTTTGATTTACAAAACTGTAAGCCTTGTTCTACCCCCATGTGCAGCACCACACAACTGGATACATAACAGAAAGGTAAAGTGGTTGATGAAACACTTTACAGATGTATGATTGGGTCCTTGATGTATTTAACAGCTTCTAGACCAGATATTATGTTTGCTACATGTGTTTTTGCTAGATTTCAGGCTGCACCTAAGAGTCTCATCTGATTGCAGTCAGAGGATCTTTAGATATTTGCAAGGTACACAATCTCTAGGTTTATGGTATTCCACTGGGCACTCTTGTAAATTAGTTGCTTTCTCTGATAGTGACTATGCAGGGTGTAAGTTGACCAGGAAATCAACTTCTGGTGGATGTCAATTCCTAGGAAACTGTTTGATTTCTTGGCAGAGTAAGAAAAAACATCTGTTGCTACATCCACTGCTGAAGCCGAGTACATTGCTGCTGCAAGTTGTACATCCAAGTACTCTGGCTTCAGAATCAACTTTTGGACTATGGCATTACAGAGACTAAGACTTCGTTATTAATGGATAGTGCTTCAGCTCTTTGCATTGTCAAAAATCCAGTCCAACACTCTAGGACCAAACATATAGAAATTAGACATATTTTATAAGAGATTGTTTTGAAAAGGGTCTAATAATCCTATGTTTGTGCCTAGTGCTGATGAGCTTGCAGACATTTGTACTAAGCCTTTGGATAGTTCAACTTTCCACAACCTGGTGTTAAGGCTTGGTATGTTGCAGCTAGAATAAGTGAAAACTATTGATGATCTCAGTAATAAGTACTGGTGATCATTGGTAACCATGTCACATATAAGTACGGATGAGTTCTTCACCCTCAGTAGTTTTTATAACTACTGAAGGCTAAATGCCTCACAAGTACTGAAGTACTTTATCTGTTCTAAACTACTGATGTAGTTACCACTACTGATGTAGTTACAACTACTAAAACAGTACAAACAGATAAGTACTAACGTCCTATGAAACACTGAAAAGCAGATGCAAAGTCTGATGAGTAAGTGTTGAGGACAGTATGAAACAGCTGAAAAGCTAAGAATTGACGAAAACAGCTGATGAGTAATTCTCTTCAGTTGTTTCTAAACTGCTGTTTCAAAACAACTGAAGCAAAAACATGTCTTCAGTAGTTTACAACTACTGAAGACTAACACCAAGTCTTCAGTTGTTTACAACAACTGCTGACAAAACCACTGTCTTCAGTAGTTTCACAACTACTGATGACTAATACCAAGTCTTCATAATCAGAGACTTCAGCTGTTCAACGTCTGACGGTTAATACCACGTCATCAGTAGTTTCAACAACTGATGACTCACACCAAAACCTTCAGTCGTTTCTAACCCGACCCTTTAAATACCTTATCCCACCTTCAGAGTTTTTATCTTCTCTTCTTAAACCTAACATTCAAAAACTCTCTACCCTCTCTCATCAATGGCGACCTTGCAACTAAAACCACACGACACAACTGTGTCGCACATCTCACCAAATCGCCATACTGGACAAGTTTCACAACACCATTGATTTAATGGTTCAGTCACCCTACAAACGGCGTTTCTGGTAAACCCCACCATATATGCCGAATCCCTTACCAATTCTGGACAAACGTCACCTTGGCCTCTGAAGAGAACGACACAGAGTCTCTTCATCGTTTGTCCATGGCCAAAAGTAGTCATCACTCCAGACACTCTTCGCAAACCCTAATCTGGATGATGCTACTTTCCAACTGGTTATCCAAAGGGCACAACAGATCAATCATTTGCCCACCATGGATACCAGGGTAACCTGAGTGCATCTACCTTACTGAAGAAACATTTCCCTGATGCCGAACGTCTCATATTTCATATGGTAAATGTATGCCTTGCCTCCAGACTTCATCATGGGATCAAATGTCCACAAGGTGGCAACAGGTAATGTACTCCATCCTTGAGCAACAACCTTTAAATTTTCCGAAATACTATTTTTAGAGCTCAAGGATATGGCCCAAAAACAAACTGCTAACCGTTGGATATTATATCCTCGGTTCATAATGGCCATAATTGAAAACCAGCTTCAAGCTGAGGGACTTGTTGGCCTGGGAGTCCTGCTATGGTTGTTGCCTAAAGATACTCCCGACACAACTCTGACCAATCACTCAAAATGGCTGCCAAGCTGCGCAAACCCACGCAGCTGGAAACCCACAGCCACCACCTCCAAATCCAAAGTCCCCACCAAAACCACTAAAAAGAAGACAAAAAGGCTACTCAGGGAAATGAGTCCCCTGAGGATGCCCCTGCAACACAAACGCAGGCTATATCACTGTTATAACCCCCTAGTGGATACAGGACTTCACAGCCACAACCGCTCAGGATTCTCTCATAAGGAGCATGCAGCAACCACAGAAGAGGTACCCACATCTGGGATCTTCCTCATTTGAGGAGATTGCCATTGAAGAGCACCATTCTCCCAGGTGCACACTGCTTTACCCCATCTCCCCATGCAACCGCCCCCAAAGCCCAACCATTATCATTGCAAACGTGCTGACTCAGCTGCATGCCTCTCCTCCTCCCCAAAAACACCAACAAAGGGGAGAACCACAGCTATTGAGGACGAGGATCACATGCTTCTGACAACCCACAGCCCGGGGTTTACATGTTCGATCTCCTGGTGTGGATATTGAGATTAGAACATCTAGTGAGGCTGCCACCTCTTCTGAATCAGCACATGATCAGAATGAGGCTGGTAAACGTAAGACCTCACTAGAGGCAACAGCTGATGAAGGACATAGTCCTGAGGCTGGAAGTCCCAGTTCAAGAAAAAGGGGCACATGCTAAAACTGGTCTACACCCAGTGCATGTACATCCTGCTACAAGCAGGAGGTCAGGTGATTCAGCATCTACTGATGATGACCTGGCTTCTTTTATGATGTTTGGCCCAGAACATAATTCTTGAGGAAGAGTCAGTAGAATACAAAGACTACTGACCATTCTCTCAAGACGCAAGTCCATCTCCACCAAATAAACCCCAGATGGCACTTCACTGAAGGTCTCCCACACACTCAGCCACTCAAAACCCAAAGCACCAGCTCTGTTCCAGCACTGCTTCTCAGGGACAGAACCCCTCTGAGCAAACAGTTGCATCTTTCAGCAAAACCATACCTCTCATCACCCTAATGATCATAGACATTGTGATCAAACTGAAGGATCAGTGATCACAAGTTTGATGTATCAGAATACAAAGCAGCGGAATACAAACTAGAATTAGACAAACTGTAGCAAGCAATCGATACTTGTAAGCATTAAGATCGCATACGGTTATAGGGAGAGAATATGTTTCTGATTCTAGGAATGTTTATAGATGTAGAATTTTCTAATCAAATCAATCATTCATTCCATTCATTACTCATTCGTGTTGATTACAATAGGTTGTCACTCCTTATATAGAGTGCAACAGTCACTGCTGTTATCACGGAAAGTGACAACTGGCAGATCCAATACAAAATAACTAATTCTTAACAAACTACTGAAATGTTCACAACTACTGAGAACATATCAGCATGTTAAGTACAAAAATATAAAACTACTGAAACTACAACGACTGAAGAACAAGCTCTTCAGTCGTTTTACAAAACTACTGAAACATAAAAATATAAAACTACTGATATCACAACTACTGAAGAAGTACTCTTCAGCAGTTGTGACAAACTACTGAGGCTTCAGTACTTGATCTTCAGACTTTGACCTTCAGGTGTTTCATCAGCTGATGACTTCAGTAGATATCATCAGCTGATGTCTTCAGTCTTTGTCTTCAGACTTTGTACATCAGTTGTTGATCTTCAGTACTTGTGAACTCTTCAGCTGTTGTACTTCAGTACTTGGTCTTTCAGCTTTAGCACTTGTGTTCTTCAGCTGTTGTACTTCAGCACTTTGGTTCTTCAGCTGTTAAGGTCTTCAGCACTTGATCTTCAGCTGTTGTAGTCTTCAGCACTTGTCAAACTACTGATGAGGCTTTCAGCAGTTGTTGTGATACCGTGTGGGACTTAGAGGTTTTCTGATCTTGGCTCATTGGTTCTTTTGGTCCAACAAACTCCCCCTGAACCAATGCAGCCAAAACCTCTAACTTATTTATTCTCCCACTTATTGATGGCAAAATGTTGGTCTTTTTCCTTCTTGATCAGTAGAGAAGATGACCCATGTAAGCTCCGGCCTGGGAAGAAATCTCAAATATTGTTTGGCAGAGTATGAATGGGAACTCTGTTTTGGGGAACTGGACACAGAGTTGTTATCCCATTCATGAGATTACTTCCCCATAATGAGTCTGTATGACTCACGAACATAGGCCTCAAGGAGAACAACTTGTTCCTTGAGAGAGTTCTTCTGCTCCTCCTTCGAAGAAGAACTCTGGACCATAGTACTCTGATAAGTACTTCATGGTCCTGCCATTTTTCAGCTCCACCGTAGTTACCTCCCTATATACAAATTCATCAGGATGGTTGCCTTCAAGGAGTAACTGGAGCTCATTCTTTGGATGTCTTCAAGCTTTTATATAACAACCCCTTCTTAATCATCTTGTTTTCTAGTAAGGCTTGAGGTGTCTTCTTTGCTTGGTGAGCTTTCTTGAATTCATCAATGATTTCCCAAGGTGAGACTACAACGGCCAACATGATGGTAGACTCTATTTTTTCGTACTGGCCGTTGTATCTGTGTGGATAGTTCTTTATGGATTCTAGAACTCACCTGGGGTCTGGCCATACTCTCACTCTCTCCTTCTGATACTGAAAGGTGTGCCTGAGAGTGTACAGCCTTTGAGCATGCCCTTTCATGGCTTGAATAGATGATGACTGAGGAAATTCCTTGTCAACCATCTTCAACAGTTGCTCATCGTGCTGTTTCTGCTGTTCTCTTCTTCTATCTTGACTCTGACCATTTCCCTTTGAGAGTCAGGTGTGATCATGGGTTGACTTCGGGGTTTTGGTAGCTTCAGAACAGCAGAGAGTGGCAGACTATCATCTTCTTCTTCTTCTTCTTCTTCCATCCTCAGCACCCTTCTCCTCCTTCTGGGTACATCACTGGATGATGGTTGGGTTGGTGAAGGAATTGGTTTTGAAGAATGAGGATGTTTGGATTTTGGCTTAGAGGTTGGTTGGGAGATTTGAGGGATAGGATCTGTTTGAGTGGGTGGAAGGGAAGGTTGATCTAGCATCCTTGTAGTTAGCTTCGCCTTTGTGAGTTTAGCCATCTCTAACCTTTTACCAGCCCCAGCTCATCAAGGGCTTCCACAATAATCCCTTTGTTGAATTGCTCAGACAGACAGATTCTGGTGGCTATAGCCAGAATGCTGTCCCTGGTCCATGCGCGGATCTCCATTAATGATCTTCCCAAGTATTTTGCAATAAAGCGGATCATTATTTCCAACCTCTCTTTCTCAAGAGCATCATACCCTGCCCATCGGGTTTGTATCTCTTGTACTTCTAACCTTCTGATCTCACTATCCAGTGTGGCTGTGTCAAAACCCTGCCTGAAGAGTTGTTCAATTATTTATCCATGGAGCGGCTGTGTGTGGTCAGTCAGCTCTGACCAGCTCCTCCAAGGATTTGTCTTCAGCAGTGTGTGATCATCACATTCTCTTTCGCTTGTAAGTGAGCAGAGGTTGCTTTTCTTTTTCCTCCTCTTGGGCTTGCATCACATCCTTTTCCTCGGATCTTTTCCTCTTCCTTTCTTTCACTGCAGTACTCTCCCCCTTTTTGGTTGCATTGGAGGAAGGGGTTTGTACCGCAGAAAGAGTCTTTTGGACAGCAGCATCAACCAAGGGCTGTAATGTGAGGAAAGCCTCTCATCAATGGCTTTGATCACTATATCAGTGATATGGGTGTGATGAGAGGGAGGGAATTTTGAGTACAGCACCTATTTGCTCAGGAGGGTTCTGTTCCTGAGAAGTAGGGCCTGAAGCAGAGGCAGGTGGTTGATTTGGGGTGGCTCGGTGTTTGGGAAACCTTCAAGGGAAGGTGCCATCTGTGGGTGTATTATGGTGGCAGATGGACTTGCATCCTGAGACATCTGGCCAGCAGCTTTGAGTCTGCTAACCTCATCCTCTAGAATGGTGTTTTGAGCAACTACATCATAGAAGAAGCCAGGTCATCATCAGTTGATACTGAATCACCTGACCTCCTGCTTAGAGCAGGATTTACATGCACTGGGTGTAGACCAGTTGGTGCATGTGCCCCTTGTGCTTGGTACTGGGGACTTCCAGCCTCAGGACAATGTCCATCATCAGCTGTTGCCTCTAGGGAGGTCTTAGCAATGTTACCAGCCTCACTCTGGTCATGTGCTGAGTCAGAGGAGGTGGCAGCCTCACTAGATATTCTAAGCTCCTTGTCTACACCAGGAGATAGAATTGGGAAACCCTGTGCTGTGGGTTCTCAGGTGCACTGTGTTCCTCCCCCTCAATTGTAGAGGTATTCCCAGTAGTAAGTGGTTTCTGGGGAGGGGGTGAGGAGTGCAATTGAGTCAGCACTTGTGCAACTATTAAAGTTGGGCTGTGAGGGGCGGTTGTTTGGGGTGAGGGGATAGAAGCAGTGTGCACCTGGGGTGGATGGTGCTCTTCAATGGCAATCTCCTCAAGTGAGTAGATCCCAGATTAGTAGGTGCCCTTGGGTTGCTGCAGGCTCCTGTTGAGAGGAAGCCTGAGCGGCTGTGGCTGGAAGAGTCATTGTATCCACTAGGGGGTTTGGACTAGTGGATATATCCTGCGTTTGTGTTGCAGGGGCATCCTCAGGGGACTCAATTCCCTGAGTAGCCATTTTGGGTTTCTTGTTGGTGGGTTTGGTGGGGACATTGGATTTGGAGGTGGTGGCTGTGGGTTCCAGCTGCGTGGGTTTTCGCAGCTTGGCAGCCAGTTTGAGTGTCCGGTCAGAGTTGTGCCGGGAGTATACTTCGGGCAGAACAGCCGTAGCAGGGACTCCCAAGCCAACAAGTCCCTCAGCATTAAGCTGGTCTGTAATAATGGCCATTATGAAAGTGGTGATAAAGTATCCAACGGTTGGCAGTTAGTTTTTGAGCCATATCTTTGAGCTCTGAAAATATTAATTCTGAAAAGTTTAGTGGTGTTGCTCAAGGATAGAATACATTACCTGCTGCCATTTGGTGGACATTTGATCCCAAGACGACGTCTTAGGGGCCAAACATACATTGACCATGTGAAAAATCAGGCGCTCAGCGTCATTAAAGTGTTTCTTCATGATGGTGGTGGCACTGAGATCGCCTTGATATCCATGCTGAGCAAAGATAGATCTATGGTGCCCTTCGGATATCCAGCAGGAGAAGTAGCATCACTCAGTTGAAGAATTTCACGGATTGTTGCAGGAGTAATGATACTTCTTTGTTGTTGACGACTGACCGGAGGGATGGTGTGTTGCTCTCCCAGTTGTAACAGTAACGTTCATCCAAAATTGGTTCAAGGATTCGGCATGTAAGACGGGGTCAGAAGGAATGCCTTGTTGTATGGGACTGAACCATAAGATCGATAGCAGTATCGAACTTAGTCCAGATCGGCGATTTTGTGAGGTAGGCAACACAGTTGTGTCGCGGTTTAATTTGCATAGACGCCATGGAGAAGAAGGAAGTTTTGGAGAGGAACGTTAGGTTTGAAGAAGATGAAGCATGAGAGCTAAGGTTAGGGATATATATAGGGTACGGGTAGGGAAACGACTGAAGGATGTGGTGTTAGTCATCAGTAGTTTTAAACGACCGTTG
Organism: Flaveria trinervia; assembly: GCA_025506515.1. Lineage (NCBI taxonomy): Eukaryota > Viridiplantae > Streptophyta > Magnoliopsida > Asterales > Asteraceae > Flaveria > Flaveria trinervia. Next base: position 17,585,657 of record CM046442.1, on the reverse strand, counting down.
ACATGGTATTATCCTTTCAGACGTTGAAACAGCTGAAGTCGTGGTGTTAGGCATCAGTAGTTTAGAAAACTACTGAAGACCGTGGTTTTGACTTCAGATGATTGAAACAACTGAGGACTTGGTGTTTGTCATCAGTAGTTATGAAACTACTGAAGACAGTGGTTTTGTCATCAGCTGTTGTAAACAACTGAAGACTTGGTATTAGTCATCAGTAGTTATAAAACTACTGAAGACGTGGTTTTGCTTCAGTTGTTTAAAATGAAACAGCAGTGTACAAACGACTGAAGAGAAAGTTCTCTTCAGCTATTTTCGTCAATTCTTAGCTTTTCAGCTGTTTCAAACTGTCCTCAACACATTCATCAGTCTTTTTGGCTGATTTCAGTTGTTTCATAGGACATCAGTACTTATCTGTTTTTACTGATTGCAGTAGTTGTAACTGCATCAGTAGTTGTAACTACATCAGTAGTTTAGAACAGATGAAGTACTTCAGTACTTGTGAGACATTTAGCCTTCAGTAGTTATAAAAACTACTGAGGTTAAAAGAGCTCATCAGTACTTATATGTGACATAGGTACTCATGATCATCAGTATGAATTACTAAGATCATCAGTAGTTGTCACCTATTCTAGCTGCAGCATACCAAGCCTTAACACCAGGTTTTGGAAAGTTGAACTATCCAAAGGCTTAGTAAAATGTCTGCAAGCTCATCAGCACTAGGCACAAACTTAGGATCAATCAGACCTTTTTCAAAACAATCCCTTATAAAATGATGTCTGATCTCTATATGTTTGGTCCTAGAGTGCTGGACTGGATTTTTGACAATGCAAAGAGCTGAAGCACTATCCATTAACAATGGAGTCTTAGTCTCTGTAATGCCATAATCCAAAAGTTGGTTTTGAAGCCAGAGTACCTGAGATGTACAGCTTGCAGCAGCAATGTACTCTGCTTCAGCAGTGGATGTAGCAACTGAGGTCTGTTTCTTGCTCTGCCAAGAAATCAAGCAGTTGCCTAGGAATTGACATCCACCAGAAGTTGATTTCCTGGTCAACTTACACCCTGCATAGTCACTGTCAGAAAAAGCAACTAATTTACCAGAATGTCCGGTAGAATACCATAAACCTAGAGATGGAGTGCCTTGCAGATATCTAAAGATCCTCTTGACTGCAATCAGATGAGACTCTTTAGGTGCAGCCTGAAATCTAGCACAAACACATGTAGCAAACATAATATCTGGTCTAGAAGCTGTTAAATACATCAAGGACCCAATCATACATCTGTAAAGTGTTTCATCAACCACTTTACCTTTTTGATCTGAGTCCAGTTGTGTGGTGCTGCACATGGGAGTAGAACAGGGTTACAGTTTTGTAAATCAAACTTTTGCAAAAGATCTTTGTATATTTGGACTGATGAATAAAAATTCCATCAGCCTTTTGTTTGATTTGCAACCCCAGAAAGAACTGTAATTCTCCCATGGCACTCATTTCAAACTTCTGTTGCATCAACTTTGTAAAGGCATCACACAACTTTGGATCAGAGGATGCAAAAATGATATCATCTACATAAATTTGAACAAGTAGATTATGCTGCCCAGCTTTCTTAATGAATAAAGTCTTGTCTATGGAGCCTCTAGTGAAATTGTTTTCCAGAAGAAAGTTTGATAATGTCTCATACCAGGCTCTGGGAGCTTGTTTTAAACCCATAAAGAGCTTTATCAAGCTTATACACCCAATTAGGATGTTTATTGTCCTCAAAGCCTGGAGGTTGACATACATAAACCTCTTCTTTAACTTTTCCATACAAAAATGCACTTTTGACATCCATTTGAAAGACTTTAAGGTTTTGATAAGCAGCATAAGCTAAAAACAATCGAATTGCTTCCAGTCTGGCTACAGGGGCAAAGGTTCATCATAATCAATACCTTTTCTTGTGCAACCCCTGAACAACCAGTCTGGCCTTGTTCTTAACAATAAGCCCATTTTCATCAGTTTTGTTCCTAAACACCCATTTAGTGCCTATTGCACACTTACCTGGAGGTAGAGGAACCAGTTCCCACACTTGCTGTTTCTTGAACTGAAGAAGCTCAAGCTGCATGGCATCAACCCATCCATTGTCCTTTAAAGCAATGTGATAATTCTTTGGCTCTTGCTGACTGATGAAGAGAGCATAGAAGCAGAAATTTGACAATTGACTTCTGTTGATACTCCAGCAGTGATATCACCAATGATTTGAGACATAGGGTGATTCTTCAGATCTTGATACACAATGAGATCTGTGCAAGTGTTTGTAGCCGGTTCAGCAGCAACAGATGGTGATGGTGAATCATTTCTTGAAACCAATCAGTGGATGGTAATTCAAAGGAAGTTGAATTCGAAGAAATCTCATCAGCATTTGTTGTGGATGGTGCTACTGGCGCTACAGGAACATCAGGTCTAGCTGAGTCAGGCAGCTGATCACTAAACCTGAAGAGGTGAGTACTGCAATCATCATCATCATCAGCAGTACCACCAGGTGGTGAACTGTTGACAGGAGCAACAGCAGGAGTTTGATAAGGAACATATTGCAGTATGTCCAAATCAAATAACTCCACAGGACTTTGTGGAATCTTGTCCTTTGGAGATTCATTAAACTTAACATGTAGAGTTTCTTCAACCATCTTTGTTCTGCAGTTGAAGACTCTGTATGCCTTGCAAGTAGATGAATAACCAACAAAGTATCCTGCATCCACCTTAGGATCAAATTTGTGGAGTTGATCCTTTGTGTTGAGAATAAAACAGGGACACCCAAATGCTTTGAAAAATGAAATCAGAGGAGCCAAATGATGGAGAACTTCATATGGAGTCTTCATCAACCTCTGATTTACTAAAACTCTATTTTGCACATAACAAGCTGTGTTGACAGCTTCGGCCAAAAGGTCAATGGCAAACCTGAGTCAGCCAGCATGGACCTTGCAGCTTCAATGAGGGTCCTGTTCTTTCTCTCCACTACTCCATTTTGTTCTGGAGTCCTTGGATGCTGAACTGCCTTTTGATTCCCTTTGAAAGATAGAAGTCATCAAGTGTATGATTTCTGAACTCAGTTCCATTATCACTCCTAATACACTTGACTGGAAGGGAATACTGCTTCTCAATGTACAGCACAAAGTGGATAATCTTCTGAGCAGCCTCATCCTTTGAATGTAGAAAGAAAGTCCATACAAATCTGGAGTAATCATCCACAATTACCAGACAGTATTCTTCTTTGCCATGCTCATTACTCTCACAGGACCAAATAGATCCATATGCAGTAATTGCAAGCAGGCAGTGGACTTGGACACTTCAATAGGAGGAATGAGACTTTGTGCTGTTTTCCTTTAAACAAGCAGTGCAGTTTCATCACAGTGGAACTCCTTTATTGGTAAGCCTCTGACTAAACTATTGTGGCTAAGCTGATTCATGTTTTTGAGATTAACATGACCAAGCCTCCTGTGCCACAGTTTAGATTCTTGAGAAGAGGCTTTGGAAAATAGGCAAGGATTGCCTTTGAGATCTATCTTCTTAGAGAGATCTAAGGCATACACTCTTCCTGTCCTGTTGGCTTTCAGGAGAGTGTGATCATCCAACACCTTGTCAATCAAGTGCAAAACTTTGGATGACAGAATCCTACAGTTTTGACTTGTGAAAAGGGCAACATGGCCTTTATCACACATTTGACTGACACTCAAGAGGTTGTACTTGAGATTTTCCACATGATTAACATCATCAAATTTGATTTCTCCATTGGAGACAAAGCCCTTACCGATGATGTAACCCCTAGCATCATTGCCAAAAGAGACAAATCCCTTCTTTCCTTGAGAGTAGTCATGAAGAAGAGAGATGTTCCCAGTCATGTGCATAGATCCCCCACTGTCTACATACCAGATGCTACTTTGGCATGTTGAAGAACCTGCAATAATAAACAATCAGTTAGTTTTAGAGACCCAAACCTTTTTGGTTTTGGGCCTGGTCTCATCAATAGATGGTAAACTAACATGTTTATTTGTAACAACAGCCTGAGAAGAAGAAGATGGTGTAGAAGAGGAGTCCTTTGGCTTAGACCTCCTTTTCTGTGGTTTCAACATAGGAGAATCTAGTTGGTTAACTCTACCCAACAGATGTTGTACCATCATCACCAGCTGTGTCTGATTTGTGATAAAGCTTTCAGCTCATCAGACACATTGCTAGTGGAGTTAGATAAGGTCCTATGTTGCACCTTCTTCTTTTGAGCACCCTCAGCTGTCACCTGTTTAACTCCTTCCTTTTTGGATTCTTTAAGGACTTAAGGGTTACAGGATTTGATGTTGCTGATACAAATGTGGTCTCAAACTCAGTTTTCATTTTTACCATTTTCTCATTAATTTCTTCTTTTGTTTGAGTTTGGAACCTCTTTTGTACCAACAATCATCTGTAAGATGATTGAACAAACCACATACTTCACATGGTTTCTTCTTCATCTTAGGTTGATCATCAACTAAAGAGGTGAAGCAACAGAAGACTTGTTCTTCAATGCTTTGGAAGCATTGGTTGCTTTCTTGACTACCTCTTAGTAGTCTTCAAACTCTTTCTACTGCCAGTTTTCTTCTCTTCAGTACTGACAGCAGTTGAAGTTTGAACTTCAGGTGTTAAATCCTGCTCTCCAGTCCTTTCAGGACCTTCAGGATTAACTCCTGAGTTGATCAACCTATTGATCATGTGAATGTCAGCATTTGGACCATCAACATCAGCTGATAGGTTCAAAGAGGGCTTGATGCTGACTGCTACTTCTGATTGTGCTGTATCAGAAGGTAGATCACATGATGATGGATTGGTTATCACTCTCACCATCAGATTCTACCTCTGCTCTTGGGTAAAATCTGTAGGTGGAGCAGTGTGATTGTAACCAATTCCAAACTTCACATTTGAAGCAGATTGCTTACTAAGAAGCATTTCAAAACCTTTGCATGATTGTACCCATCTATCACACTCGACCTGGGTAACTGCAAGGGTTTCTTTGAGATCTTTGTACTTCTCTAGAAGTACATCTTCTCTAGCCTTATCATCAATTATTTGGCAATTCAGTTTATAACCTCATCTTTTATCTTTGAGCACAAACTCAAACTCAGCTTTGTTTTTGGAAATTATTTGTTCTAGCTCAATGTTCTTATTAATTAAAGCTACATTTGCTTCTAATGGAAGAAAATGCTGCTATGCATTGTTCAGAACATAATTTGGCTTTTGCCTCAGAGGATACCTGTGATACCTGAGGTGTAGAGGCATTGGAAGATGAAGTATCAGCAGACTCCAAAGCCATAAGAGCTAGATTTCAAAGGGACTGTCACCACCATGTTGACCAGCACCTGAGAACAGTTGATCATGACCAGACAAGTCATCTGGTAAACTGCTCCAGTCAACAACTCCTGGGGTGAAGAAGCTGTGTTGTTGAGATTGAGGTTGTTGATGAGATAGGGAGGCTGAGGTTCTGGTAATGCATGAGGTTGTGGTGTCATAGGAACTTGAACTTGATTTGACTGTGGCATGTAATAACAAGGGTACTGATATGGCATTTGACCCTGAGGAACAAAATATGCCGGAGATTGTTGTTGAGGATGATGACTAGAGGTGACAGGATGTTGCCCTCTGTGTTGTTGACTATTGCCAGGAAAAGTCACAAAGGGTGCAGTAGAGTTAGATCCAGTTGATCTACACTCTCTTGCAAAGTGTCCAAGCCGTTGGCATTTGTGACACCTCAACTTGCTCTTGTCAAAACCAACTTTGGTTTTGCCAGAGAGTCCTGGGATTTTCTTCCAGTTCTTTTGTAGAACTTCTGAGATCTGATATTTATCAAGGCCATTTGGCTCAAAATATCCATCTCTTCTAAGTCATCATCAGCAATCCCCTTGAGATCATCCATAATGAAACATAGATTGTCATTATTACACCCAGTAAACTGACCATCAACACTTACAAATGCAGAATCAGAAGTGCTTGAAGAGAAATTATATGCTCATCATACTGGCATTCAGATGAAGCATATTCTGACTCATGACCCACCAAGGCAGTGTTGCCTTGTATAAAGTCTTCAGTGAGCTTTCCAGATGAAGACAGCTTTCTCTTCTGTTCTATCTCTCTCTCAAAAGTGAGCAATTCCCATGGAGTTGGGTGAGAGATAGTTTGTCCAAACTTGCACTGGAGCGTAGGACAATAGTATATGTGTCCCATCTCTCAGGCAGTGATCTGAGAAATCTGTTATTCATCTGAATATTGGTGTATTCAAGTTTGACCATTTTTAGTTCAGAGATCAAACAAGAAAACCGCTCATATTGTTGAGTCAGTGTCTCACCCTTTCTATGAGAGAATGTCTCATATTGTTGGGCAAGAATTTCTCTATTATTTGCCAAGACCTCATCTGTTCCTCCAAATTGTTCTTTCAAAGCAATCCAGAGGTCATGGGCAGTTTCATGATGCATTAGCCCAGAATAGATTTCATTGGGCAATGCCATGGCCAGAATTCCATGGGCTTTTGCATCAATCTCAAGCAATTCTTATCCTCATCTGAGTATTGCTCCCTCCTCTTCGGAACCATTTGATTGGTTTCCGGGTTATTCACCATAGGCTTGTGTGGACCATGTACCACTGATGTCCAACACCCTGCGCTGTTAACAGACAGGTGATGGAGCATACGTCTTTGCCATATGTTATACTCATTCCTAACCAGCATAGGTGGCTTGGTTGAGGAACCAGTATTGTGAGGATCATTGGAGGGAGTAGTCATTTTCAGTTCAAAAACAATTTAGTTCAAGCTTTAAAAGTTTTAGACAGACCACAACAAACAATGAGAACCAAGAAAAGATCTCAGGATGAATGAGCAGAAATACAGAAAATTCAATCTCTATAACCGTTTCTTGCAAAACAAAAAGCTAATTCAATCAAACTTAGATCTTGAATAGCAGTTTCAATGATCAATTATTAGATCGATCAATGATTAACCTGCTCTGATACCATTTGACAGGATCAGTGATCACAAGTTTGATGTATCAGAATACAAAGCAGCGGAATACAAACGAATTAGACAAATTGTAGCAAGCAATCGATACTTGTAAGCATTAAGATCGCATACGGTTATAGGGAGAGAATATGTATTCTGATTTCTAGGAATGTTTATAGATGTAGAATATTCTAATCAAATCAATCATTCATTCATTCATTCACTCATTCGTGTTGATTACAATAGGTTGTCACTCCTTATATAGAGTGCAACAGTCACTGCTGTTATCACGGAAAGTGACAACTGGCAGATCCAATACAAAAATAACTAATTCTTAACAAAACTACTGAAATGTTCACAACTACTGAGAACATATCAGCATGTTAAGTACAAAATATAAACTACTGAAACTACAACGACTGAAGAACAAGCTCTTCAGTCGTTTTACAAAACTACTAAAACATAAAATATAAAAACTACTGATATCACAACTACTGAAGAAGTACTCTTCAGCAGTTGTGACAAACTACTGAGGCTTCAGTACTTGATCTTCAGACTTTGACCTTCAGGTGTTTCATCAGCTGATGACTTCAGTAGATATCATCAGCTGATGTCTTCAGTCTTTGTCTTCAGACTTTGTACATCAGTGTTGATCTTCAGCACTTGTGAACTCTTCAGCTGTTGTACTTCAGTACTTTGGTCTTTCAGCTTCAGCACTTGTGTTCTTCAGCTGTTGTACTTCAGCACTTTGGTTCTTCAGCTGTTAAGGTCTTCAGCACTTGATCTTCAGCTGTTGAAGTCTTCAGCACTTGTCAAACTACTGATGAGGCTTTCAGCAGTTGTTGTGATACATGTGGGACTTAGAGGTTTTTGATCTTGGCTCATTGGTTCTTTTGGTCCACACAAACCATGGATGAGAAGCTTCAATCAAATCATACAACCTGTGGAGGAGATTGTGAGCACAAGGATTTATGCTACTCAACCCTTGCAACCAATGCAACCAAAAAGGGGAGAGTCAGTGTGACATCCTTTGTGGTAAATTTCGTTACCAAGCTCCGTTAGTCTACGTTAAGTCTTGTAAACAGTGTAGTGAGCAACACTAGTTGTCGTTGAACGTTGGGAACTATTAATAATGAAGAAGTTAATTTGTGGAATCTAAGATTCTGTGAATTTTGGGTATGTTTATGTGTTTACAATTATAAAAGGTAATTAAAGAATTATGCGCGTAACGCGGAATCGTGGCCTATTTATTCGTATGTCTTGTGTTGTTAGAAAAAAAAAAAGATAAGATATATACTGAATTTTATAAGTGTATATCTTTCTATATGAAGTTAAAAACAGTTTACAAAAGAGGTTAAAGCTTGTTTTTATAAAATACAAATACAAGGTTAAAAGGGAAATATGTAAATTAAAATTAATCAACAACAAACAAACCCTAATTCAACCCCTTTCGGCCGCGAATCAAGCTCTCTTCCCCTCTTCTCTTCGCATTCAGCCTAGATCACCACAGGAAGCACGATTTGGTCGATTTCAAGGTTAGAACACGTTTAGATCCTCAATTGCAAGTTAATACGCGTTTTTAAAAGGTAGATTTTTTCGTGTTTTGTGATGTTCTTCATATGGCCGAACCCTAGATCGAAATTGACCTTATTGGTCGAATTGGATGTTGTTTGATGATGTTAACATGTTAGTTAGATTGTAACATGTTAGTTAACGTCGATTATGCAAGAATTCTATGTTTTTAGTGGATTGATCATGAACTTTGGTATGAAACAACCCTAATTCGAAATTGTTGTGATATGCAGATGGTTGATTGTTTGATGAATATTGATGATTATTGGGTGTATGAATGTTAGAATACATGATTATGCAAAAAGTTGGGATTTTGATGCATTTTCATAGGTTACTAAGAATAGTAACTTATTTGCATGTAGTAGTGATCTAGTGATGGATTGATGTTATGGATGGGTTCATGATGATAATTAGAGGCTAGATGATGTTTGATGCTAGAAATCTTTAATTTATGATGTGATCATAGCTTGCCAAAAGTAGAAACTTTTGTTTATGAAGATGTGAGATTGAGGTGTTTAAGTGTTGTTGATCATGTCTAGATGTTAGTATGAGCTTGAATGGGTATATTATTGATGAATTCATGATACTTTGGATGTTGATATATTTTGGGATATTCTCTCCCAAAAGGGAAACTTATTGTGTAAACGTTGAAGTATGATGTTTGATCATGTTTGGATGATAGGAACTTGCTCTTATGTTCAAGGATGGATTCTAGTGTGATAGAACGTGTTAAATTAGTTGTATGGCATGTTTGGATAATCATGGGTGATAATGGAATGGTAATCAGTATGGTTTGGATGTTGTGTAGTAGTAGGACATCATGCTTGGGTCTGGAATTGATTGTTGTGATGTTGTGAATGCAATGTATATGCTTAAAGAATTGGGTTGTGATCTATACACGCGTGCGGATCTGAGGCCTACTTAGTAGGATTGGCAGGTTTAGGATGTGAAGTCGCGAGTGGCTTCACATGGCATGTGATGAATGGTTGAACTTGTGTGACGTGTTAGTTGTATTATACTAATGGTTATGTTAATGTTCTAGATTCGCATGACTTGTATAGTACTTGACTGTATGATGATCTAAGTGATACACCTGGTTGATATAGCATATGTATGATACTGTTTGAAGGTAATCATGTATGTTGTATGTGCATGGGCTTATTTGAATTATAAATCCTAAGTCACCAACGGGTCAAAACGGGTCAACTAGGTCAAACGTGTCTATTTTTCTGGAAGCTTGAGTCTTTGGTGTTGGTATGATTAGGGTTTCACATGTCTTTTATTTACACGTACTTATGTACTCACATGATCTAGGTAACCTGTGAAGGTGGCTATCCTCTCGTTTCTCAAAATAAACCCTAGGTACTTTGCATACATCAGGTGAGTTCATTCACACTCTTTACTTAATCTCTTTTGGGGGAGATAGCATACTGGTATTTATACAAAACTTGCATTGTTTTAAGTTGTGTAAATATTAATATAGTGCTGTTTACCATGGGAAAAGTCCTCACACTTTTGAATTGTTAATATTAATAGCGGGGAAACTTGGGTAGTACTACTGGGTTTGACGAGCCCCACCTGTGTGACTCGAGGTCAACCTGGTGCAATTTGTCCTATTGATCATTGTCACGACATGGTAAGTCGTGACAGGAGGCAACAACTATCAAAGTCAGCTTCATTGCAAAATCACTATGTATTAATATTTACTGATAATAGACTAGCTATCTATTACCATACACTGCTATATTTATCGCAACTGTTACATGTTTATTGAACTCAAACTCTTGAACTCACCAACCTATGTGTGACATTAGTATGCTTTTCTCAGGTCCTTAACTTGCTTGCCATAGGAGCACTGCACGGTTCACTGCATTTTAAACACTATGCTTCAAGACAATTGACATTCTAACAATTATAGTTTACTTTTTGGGTTGGCACTTGTTTTGCCTTAGTTATACTTATTGACTTGGGTTGTTTTCAAAAACGCTTCCGCATTGTTTAAAGTTGGTATTTTGGTTAATTATGTTAAATTATGGCATTTAGAGTCGTTATGAGTAACTATTGACTGTGATCTTGGTTTGTTCACACGCCTCGCGGTAAAACTCCGCAAGTGGATTTTGAGGGTGTGACAGATTGGTATCAGAGCCATTGGTTATAGGGAACTAGGTTGCATACACACTAGACTATAACCGCACACAGTTAATTAGTTACCTGTGCCTTACCCTCATCTACTGTACTCATTGGCATACACGTCACACTCTCTGCAGCATGGCATCGTCTTCAAGAGCTCTGGGTAAACGACCCGAATCACCTACACGATCTGAATCCCCACCTCCCGCACCTGTACCTGATGATGGATTCGATTGGCCCAGACTGGCTTATCCCCGAGAGGAGATTGACTGGGATCAACCATTCGCGTTGATGAAGCGTGACCCTCCGCGTGACTGGCGTTCTTATCCTAGGTTTGTTGACCATATTATGTTTAGGGAACGCGTACCTGTCCTAAAGCCAAGGACTAGGAACAATGCCAATCAACCCATGCTTTCACTCCCACGAACGGCGCAGTCCAACGAGCAACTGATTGCTGCACTAATGGCTGCACTGGATACGGAACAGCATCGTGTGAGACGACTCACGGGTGATGTCTGTACACTACAGCAAGAGGTGTACAACCTGAGACATCAATTGACGAACTCAGGAAGAACACGGGAAGACGCTGAACGGTTGTCACCATATGCAAGATGGTGTTATGGCACTCCAAGGACGTGACTGCTCGTGAACAGCGGGACGCCATAGCCGATAATAGGATTGCTATATTAGAAGCTCAACTAGCACACCCAGATTGCTATAGCTCCTGCTCCTGCCGCAGACTCTGAGGATGAGAGGATCCCGAGGAGGGACCCGAGGAAGAGAACCGGAGAGATGGAGGATGATAGTGACGGGTCAGACATTGTCGATTGACTTCTTTATATAACTTAGACTACGTAGTGTTTTTCTTTTGAACCTATGTGGGAAGGGTTGTTTCCCCACACGAACGACAAAACTTCAATTTTGACATTGCTAAATACATTGTGACTTATTGCAATTTATTTACTTTGGTTATTATTTTTGTTATGATGTTTGTGGTTGTGATGATACGTTATTTCTTTCATTTACTGTTTACTACGCTTCAATGAGTTAAATGTGTATGATGTTACTCATTATTGTATTGTGAATATAAGTGAAAAGAATGGACGCTCGTGGACGTGGTCGTGGACGCGGAGTGGACGTGGCACCGGAGAACAGGTGGTGGTGCTATTAACATGACTCCTGCGGAATTGGCTGCTCTAATTAATGAGCATGTTCAGGCGGCAGTGGCTGCTGCCCACGCGGTCAACCGGCAGGTAACAATGACAGAAAAACAAATCTGATATCCTTTATAACTGTAGGGGATGTTTGATTAATGTGTGTTGTGTTAAAACAGGACCACCAGTGTGTACATACAAGTCCTTCATGGACTGCAAACCACACACCTACAGCGGTACAGAGGGTGCTGTAGGGCTTGTACGCTGGTTTGAGAAGACTGAGTCCGTTTTCTCCAAATGTAACTGTTCACCGGCGGATCAAGTAAAGTATGCCACCGGGACTTTGGAGGGTGCTGCCCTGTCTTGGTGGAACGCGCAAGTCCAGATGCTTGGACAAGCGATGGCAAATGGACTCCCCTGGAATGAGTTCAAGGATATGATGATCGAGGAGTACTGTCCTCGAAATGAGGTGCAAAAGTTGGAGATGGAATTCTGGCAGCTTAAGATGAAGGGTTCAGAAATTGAGGCTTACACGACCCGTACTCATGAGCTAGCCACATTGTGTCCAGGAATGGTTAATGAGACACATAAGAGAATCGAGCACTACATACGAGGATTGGTGCCTGAAATCCAAAGTATGGTAACAGCTTCTAACCCGACTACGATTCAGCAGGCCATTCAAATTGCCTATAGACTTACTGATCAGGCGGTAGAGCAAGGGCGGTTACCCAAACGGGGCGCTGTGGTGAGCGTGCCCGACAACAAAAGGAGTGGGATGCTCCCAGCAACAGCAATAACAATCATCATCATCATCGTCTGGCGGTCAACAACAATCCCAACAGCAGCAACAGCCAGTTCAGCAGCAGCAGCGGCGGTTCGATAATAACCGCAATTTCAACCAAACTGCCCCAAATAACCAAGGACCCACGGTTACGGCGGCAGACATCCCAAATGCCCACGGTGTAACTACCATCATGTGGGACGGTGTGATAGCTTCAAGTGTCAACGTTGTGGAAAGATTGGACACGCTGCGAAGGATTGCCGTGGTGAACTAATGAGAGGCCACAACAATCTCAAGAAACCCCAAGGGTTGTTTTGAGTGTGGGAAAGAAGGGCATTACAAGCGAAACTGCCCACAACTAAGAAGGAACGGAAATGGCAACAACAACAACAACAACACCAACAATCATGGAACAACAACAACAATGGCAATAATAACAACAATGTGGAAATGGCACTGGAAATGGAGGCAATAGAGATAGAGCAAAGGGAGAGCCTTCGTCATTGGCTCAGGTGAGGCTCTAAATGATCCCACAACTGTTACTGGTAGATTCCCTGTTAATGGTTGTTTTGCTACGGTACTATTTGATACTGGACCGATAGGAGTTTTGTGTCCTTAAAATTCTGTAGTCTTTTAAGTGATATACCCTCTGCTTTAGAATCTAAGTACACTGTGGAATTAGCCGACGGTAAGCAAATCCATGTAACGCATATCCTTAAAGACTGTAGGATAGAACTTGCTGGTCATACTTTCGCTATAGATCTCATGCCTGTTACGCTGGGGAGTTTTGATGTTGTGATAGGCATGGATTGGCTCTCTAGCAAGCAAGCGGAAGTCATATGTCACGAGAAAGATTACGGATCCCGGTTGGTGATCAAATTCTTACCGTCAAGGTGATAGGAGTGGTGCTGTGATAGGCATCATCTCGTATATGAAAGCTCAAAAGTTGTTACGAAGGGCCGCGTGGCTATCCTAGCACTTGTAACCGATAAGCAAAAGGAAGAAAAGAGAATGGAGGATATTCCGTAGTACGCGACTTTCCGGAGGTGTTTCCAGAAGATCTTCCTGGATTACCACCGCACCGCCAAGTGGAATTCCAGATTGAGTTGACTCCCGGCGCAGCTCCGATTGCTAGAGCACCTTATCGATTAGCACCAAACGAACTACAGGAGTTGTCGTCACAACTTCAGGAGCTTTTGGATAAGGGCTTTATTCGACCTAGTACATCACCTTGGGGAGCTCCTGTACTCTTTGTTAAGAAGAAGGATGGCACATTTCGGATGTGCATCGATTATCGAGAGTTAACAAAGTAACAGTCAAGAACTGATACCCTTTACCTCGTATCGACGACTTGTTCGATTCAGCTTCAAGGATCAAGCTATTACTCGAAGATTGACTTGAGATCTGGTTATCATCAACTCAGAGTTCGAGAAGAAGACATTCCCAAGACTGCATTTCGTACTCGTTATGGTCATTATGAGTTCTTGGTCATGCCTTTTGGGTTGACTAATGCACCTGCTGTGTTCATGGACCTCATGAACCGCGTGTGCAAACCTTATCTTGATCAGTTTGTCATTGTGTTCATCGATGATATACTGATATACTCTAGGACCAAGGAGGAGCATGAAGAGCACTTACGAATGATCTTGGAACTGTTGAAAAATGAAACTGTGTATGCTAAATTCTCAAAGTGTGACTTTTGGATAAGAGAAGTACAGTTCCTAGGTCATATTGTTAATGAGAAAGGAATACACGTTGATCCTGCCAAAATTGAGGCGATAAAGAATTGGACCACACCCAAACCCAAGCGAGATAAGACAATTTCTAGGATTAGCAGGATATTACCGCCGATTCATAGAAGGATTTTCTAAGATCGCACAACCTCTCACAGCCTTGACTCACAAAGGAACGACATACAAATGGACTGAGAGTCAAGAATCAGCTTTCCAATTATTAAAACAAAAACTCTGTACTGCCCCGATATTAGCACTACCCAAGGGAACAAATGACTTTGTGGTGTATTGCGATGCATCCATTCAAGGATTGGGTTGCGTCTTGATGCAACGAGACAAGGTGATAGCTTACGCCTCGAGACAACTAAAGGTACATGAGAAGAACTATACTACCCATGACTTAGAATTGGGCGCAGTAGTTTTTGCCTTAAAGATCTGGAGACATTATTTGTACGGTACCAAGTGCACTATCTACACCGATCATAAGAGTCTTCAACATATCTTTGAGCAAAAAGAGTTGAATATGAGGCAGCACGTTGGGTGGAACTACTAAATGATTATGATTGCGCAATTAAGTATCATCGGGAAAGGCGAACGTAGTTGCCGATGCTTTAAGCAGGAAGGAAACAGCTAAACCCCGACGGGTGCGAGCTTTACAGCTTACTATCAGTACCCAACTGCCCGAACAAGTTAAGGAGGCACAAATAGAGGCTTTAAAAGTGGAAAATATTGGTTCTGAATTTTTAAGGGGAATGGATAAGCAGCTAGTGATGAAAGAGGATGGAATTCGGTATTTCATGGATAGACTTTGGGTGCCTGTTCATGGAAATCTGAGAGATTTAGTTATGAGCGAGGCACACAAATCTAAGTATTCTATACATCCTGGATCCGACAAGATGTATCATGACCTAAAGGCTCACTATTGGTGGCCTAACATGAAAGCAGATGTAGCTACGTACGTGAGCAAGTGTTTGACCTGCTCGAAGGTGAAAGTGGAATATCAAAAACCATCCGGACTATTACAACAACCCGAGATTCCAATGTGGAAATGGGAACAAATCTCCATGGATTTTATTACTAAGCTACCCCGGACTAGTACTGGTTGTGACACGATATGGGTTATTGTGGATCGATTGACAAAGTCTGCTCATTTCCTCGCAATAAAGGAAACCGACAAGATGGAGAAGTTAACTCGCCTGTACCTCAAGGAGATCGTTTCGAGACATGGGGTACCGATCTCAATTATCTCCGACCGTGACGCTCGTTTCACGTCACATTTCTGGCAATCATTGCAGAAATCCTTGGGTACACGTTTGGATATGAGTACTGCATATCATCCATAGACGGATGGTTAGAGTGAGCGTACTATACAGACGTTGGAGGATATGCTACGTGCTTGTGTGATTGACTTCGGGAATAACTGGGAAATTCACCTGCCATTGGTGGAATTTCTTATAACAACAGTTATCACACTAGTATACAGCAGCACCTTTCGAGGCGTTGTACGGGAGAAAATGTCGATCACCGGTTTGCTGGGCAGAAATTGGGGATAGTCAGATAACAGGTCCCGTTAATTCATGAGACGACTGAGAAAATTATACAGATACGGAACCGTATGGCTGCAGCGCGAGACAGGCAAAAGAGTTATGCTGACAAGAGACGGAAACCTTTAGAGTTTCAGGTTGGTGACAAGGTTTTGTTGAAAGTCTCACCATGGAAAGGCGTAGTTCGGTTTGGTAAACGAGGGAAACTAAATCCGAGGTACGTTGGACCATTTGAGATAGTGGAAAGAATAGGTCCAGTAGCCTATCGATTAGCCCTACCTGATTCGCTGAGCGGAATTCATGATGTATTTCACGTGTCAAACTTGAAGAAGTGCATAACTGATGAAACGACGGTCGTACCACTAGAAGAAATTCAGGTGGATGAACAATTGCGTTTTATTGAGGAACCAGTTGAGGTGATGGATCGTGAGGTGAAAACACTTAAGCAAAGCAAGATACTATTGTTAAAATCCGTTGGAATTCGTGACGTGGACCGGAATTCACATGGGAACGGAAGATCAAATGAAGCTTAAGTACCCTCAACTATTCGAAGGAACGATTCCAGCAGACGAAGGTATTGATTTAAATTTCGGACGAAATTTCTTTCAACATGGGGATGATGTGACAACTCATCAAAACTCACACGATTTCGATTTCTGTGTGCCAATGCAGTAGACCAGTGATGGAACCAGGGATGGAACACTCACACCATGTAACGCAATTTTCGGGACGAAATTCTTTCAACATGGGATAATGTGACATCCGGTAAATTTCCGTTACCAAGCTCCGTTAGTTCCGTTAAGTCTTGTAAACAGTGTCGTGAGCACACACTAGTTGTCGTTGAACGTTGGTGACCTATTATAATGAATAATGTTAATTTGTTGTGAATCTAAATGATTATGTGAATGGGTTATGTTTATGTGTTCACACATTTATAAAAGGTTAATTAAAAATTTATCGCGTAACGCGGAATCGTGCCTATTTATTCGTATGTCTTGTGTTTTTATAAAGATAAGATATTAATGAATTTTATAAGTTTATATCTTTATATTATGAAGTTAAAAACAGTTTACAAAGAGTTAAAGCTTAGTTTTTATAAAATACAAATTACAAGGGTTAAAAGGGTAAATATGTAATTAAAATTAATAAAACAAAACCCAAACCCTAATTCAACCCCTTCGGCCGCGATCAAGCTCTCTCTTCTCTTCTCTTCGAATCAGCCTAGAATCACCAAGGAAGCATCGATTTTGGTCGATTTCAAGGTTTAGAACACGTTAGAATCATCAATTGCAAGTTAACACGCGTTTAAAGGTTAGATTTTTTCGTGTTTTGTGATGTTCTCATTAGGCCGAACCCTAGATTCGAAATTGATCCTTATTGGGTCGAATTGGATGTTGTTTGATGATGTTAACATGTTAGTTAGATTGTATACATGTTAGTTAACGTCGATTATGCAAGAATTCTATGTTTTTAGTGGATTGATCATGAACTTGGTTATGAAACAAACCCTAATTCGAAATTGTTTGATTATGCATGATGGTTGATTGTTTGATGAATATTTGATGATTATTGGTTGTATGAATGTTAGAATACGTTGATTATGCAAGAAAGTTGGGATTTTGATGCATTGTTCATAGGTTACTAAGAATAGTAACTTTATTTTGCATGTAGTAGTGATCTAGTGATGGATTGATGTTATGGATGGGTTCATGATAATTAGATGCTAGATTGATGTTTGTATGCTAGAAATCTTTAATTTGATGATGTTGATCATAGCTTGCCAAAAGTAGAAACTTTTGTTTATGAAGATTGTGAGATTGTTGTTTAAGTGTTGTTGATCATGTCTAGATGTTAGTATGAGCTTGAATTGGTATATTATTGATGAATTCATGTATACTTTGATGTTTGATATATTTTGGGATATTCTCTCCCAAAAGGGAAACTTTTTGTGTAAACGTTGAAGTATGATGTTATGATCATGTTTGGGATGATAGGAACTTGCTATTATGTTCAAGGATGGATTCTAGTGTGATAGAACGTGTTAAATTAGTTGTATGGCATGTTTGGATAATCATGGGTGATAATTGGAATTGGTAATCATGTATGGTTTGGATGTTGTGTAGTAGTAGGACATCATGCTTGGGTCTGGTAATTGATTGTTGTGATGTTGTGAATGCAATGTATATGCTTAAGAATTGGGTTGTGATCATTATACACGTGTGCGGATCTGAGGCCCTACTTAGTAGGATTGGCAGGGTTTAGGATGTGAAGTCGCGAGTGGCTTCACATGGCATGTGATGAATGGTTGAACTTTGTGTGACGTGTTAGTTGTATTATAACTAATGGTTTGTTTAATGTTCTAGATTCGCATGACTTGTATAGTACTTGACTGTATGATGATCTAAGTGATACACTGGTTGATATAGCATATGTATGATACTGTTTGAATGTTAATCATGTATGTTGTATGTGCTCATTGGCTTTATTTGAATTATAACTCCTAATGTCCCAACGGGTCAAACGGGTCAACTAGGTCAAACGTGTCTATTTTCTGGAAGCTTGAGTCTTTGTTTTGGGTATGATTAGGGTTTCACATGTCTTTTATTTACACGTACTTATGTACTCACATGATCTAGGTAACCTGTGAAGGTTGGCTATCCTCTCGTTTCTCAAAATAAACCCTAGGTACCTTTGCATACATCAGGGGAGTTCATGCCCCACTCTTTACTTAATCTCTTTTGGGGAGATAGCATACTGGTATTTATACAAACACTTTCATTATTTAAGTTGTGTGAAATATTAATATAGTGCTGTTTACCATGGGAAAAGTCCTCACTTTTTTGAATTGTTAATATTAATAGCGGGGAAACTGGGGTAGTACTACTGGGTCTGACGAGCCCCACCTGTGTGACTCGAGGTCAACCGGGTGCAATTTGTCCTATTGATCATTGTCACGACATGGTAAGTCGTGACAGGAGGCAACAACTATCACAGTCAGCTTCAATTGCAAATCACTATGTATTAATATTTACTGATAATAGACTAGCTATCTATTACCATACACTGCTTATATTTATCGCAACTGTTTACATGTTTATTGAACTCAAACTCTTGAACTCACCAACCTATGTGTTGACATTTTAGTATGCTTTTCTCAGGTTCTTAACTTGCTTGCCATAGGAGCACTGCACGGTTCACTGCATTTTAAGACCTATGCTTCAAGACAATCTGACATTCTAACAATTATAGTTTACTTTTTGGGTTGGCACTTGTTTTGCCTTAGTTATACTTTATTGACTTGGGTTGTTTCAAAAACGCTTCCGCATTGTTTAAAGTTGGTATTTTGGTTAATTATGTTTAAATTATGGCATTTAGAGTCGTTCTGAGTAACTATTGACTGTGATCCTGGTTTGTTCACACCCTCGTGGTAAAACTCCGCAAGTGGATTTTGAGGGTGTGACAGTCAGTCAGTGAAAGCAAAGAGGAAGAGCAAACTGAAAGAAAAGGAAACTGAGAAGGAAGAGAGTTTGTGAAGGGAACCAAAAATGATCAATGAGTGAAAGTCACAAAGACTTCATGTCACATATAAGAAGAGGAGGGTAAAGGAAAGAGAAAGAGCTCCAACTCGATGAGATGATCAAAATGGCAGATGCTACTCATAGTAAATCAATGGATGCCTTATCATCAACTCTATAGACAAGGGTTCGATACTGCACAACTTGACTCAGAGATCAGGAGACTTGAAGTTGAAGAATTAACTCAAGATGGGCAAGTTATGATGCATTAGAAAGAGAGAGACTAGAGATCATGATCAGATTCATTGCAAAATATCTTGGGAGATCATTGATCGAGATTAAATCATTGACCAGGGACAGTATCTTGGCCATAACCTCCAAGATCTGTTCGTCTGAGGCATACACTAAGGGTTTAGTAGTCAAAGCTTTGAATGAAGCAAGAGCAGGGAGCAGGACTGAGCTAGCCAAACACTCAAAAGCAACACTCACCTCCAAAATGCTAACTCAGCCTGTCAACATTCCCTCTCCAAAACACCACAATCACAACCCACAAAACCACTCCCTTACCCTCTAAACCAACAGCCGATGATGCACCCAAGAAGAAGAAGAAAAGGGTGTTGAGGCTAGAAGAAGAAGAAGAAGAGGATGATGTGGAAGAAGATAGGCTGCCTCTGTCTGCAGTCCTAACATTGGCTAAAGCCAACCCATGCCCATCACTCCCACCTCACAGATGGAAACTATGAGAGTAAAGATTGAAGAAGAGCAGCAGCAAAGGCTTCATGATGATGAGATGTTGAAAAGCATCGACAAAACTTATGCTGCGTCTTCATCATAATTAGTATGAGAGAAAGAAGCTCTGAGGTTGTACACCCTTGCCAACACATTTCAATATCAGAAGGAAAAGGTGAGAGTATGGCCTGATCCTAGGGTGGCTCACAGGATTGTAAAGAAAAACATTCCTTCGAGATACAAGGGCCAAGTAAAAAGGATCATAGATGAAGAGATCACAGTGGTCTTGTAGTTTCACCCTGGAGATTGTCGAAGATTTCAAGAAGGCCTATGAGACTAAACAGCACCCAAAAGATGTTAGAGAACAGAATTATTAAAAAGGGGTTGGTCTACAAGAGGCTTGAGAACTTCAAACAAAATGAGCTCAGTCTGTTACTTGAAGGGACTCATCCTGATGAGTTTGCATACAGACAGATTACAACAGTTGAGCTCAAAAATGGAAAACAGACCAAGTACATCTCAGAGCTGTATGAGCGTCTCAGAGCTGTATGAGCGTGAAGGATTGTTTGATGGTGAAGCTGAGAACCTGACCATGGAAGAACAAATTATGTTTCTCAGAGCATACACCAGAGAATCCTACAGGCTTATACATGGAAGTGAGTCTCATGGATGGGGGAACAGCTCAGTGTCCAATTCCCAATACAGAGCTCCCATCCATACATTGCCAACCAAATCATCAGAGTCTCATTCCCAGGCCAGTGCTTATATGGGTCATCTTCTCAACTGATCAAGAAGGAAAAAGACCAACCATTCTGCCACAATAAGTGGGACCTCAATAAAGTTAAAGGTTTTGGCTGCATTGGTTCAGGGGGAGTTTGTTGGACCAAAAGAACCAATGAGCCAGATCAGAAAAACCTTTAAGTCCCACAGACGTCACAACAACTACTGAAGACCACAACATCTGAAGACAAGTGCTGATTACAAAGTCTGAAGACAACTGCTGAAGACAAAGTCTAAAGACAAGTGCTGAAGACAAAGTCTGAAGACAAGTGCTGAAGACAAAGTCTGAAGACAAGTGCTGAAGACAAGTGTTGAAGACAAAGTCTGAAGACACAAGTGCTGAAGACAAAGTCTGAAGACACAAGTGCTGAAGACAAAGTCTGAAGAGACAAGTGTTGAAGACCAAAGTATCAGACGTTGTCACAACAGCTGAAGAGGTCTTCTTCAGTAGTTGTAACGGTTTACCTTTCAGTAGTTTTATTTTTTATCTTTTCAGTAGTTTGACACAACAGCTGAAGAATACTTCTTCAGTTGTTGTGCTCATCAGTAGTTTTATGTTTTTCAGTAGTTTTGTAAAACGACTGAAGAGTTTGTTCTTCAGTCGTTGTAGTTTCAGTAGTTTCTTATCAGTAGTTTCTTATTTTGTACTTAACACTCTGATATGTTCTCAGTAGTTGTGAACATTTCAGTAGTTTGTTAAGAGTTAGTTATTTTTGTAATAGATCTGCCAGTTGTCACTTTCCCGTGAGAACAGCAGCGATTGCACTCTATATAAGGAGTGTCAACTTATTGTAATTCGTGAATGATTTGATCAGAAATATTCGATATTATAGAAACATTCCTTATTACAGAAATATATTCTCTCGTTATAACCGTATTTGTTCTTAATACATACGGGTATCAAATTCTTGCTACAATTTGTCTAATTCTTGTTCTTATTCCGCTGCGTTACGCCCTATTACATCAAACTTGTGATCACTGATCCTGACAGGATGTAAACCGGGTGTCACGATTGGATACAATAGACACCGACATACCATGACAAGTTAAAATTTCCTTGATGAATAGATCCGCCAACCTCTCAGATGAATATGTCTCGCGGATCGGTAGGAAGTGAGCACTCTTCGTCAGACGGTCGACACTCACCCATATGGCATCGTACCCTTTCGGAGTACGCGACAGCTTCGTAATGAAATCCATGGTGATGTGCTCCCACTTCCATTCCGGTATATCCAAAGGTTGGATCTTCCCGTATGGCTTCTAATGTTCGGCCTTCACCTGCAAGCAAGTAAGGCACTTACTCACATACCCCACCACATCATGCTTCATACCCGGCCACCAATAATCTTTCTTCATATCTTGTACATATTCGTGGCACCAGGATGAATGGAGTATCGAGTCTTGTGAGCTTCATCCATAATCTTCACCCGTAGATCCCCAAAACGAGGAGTCCACGTTCTTCCGAATCGAGTTCTAACACCAAACGTGTTTTCACCCAATTCCGCGACCAGACCTCTCATCCTTTCAGAGTTAAGATGATCTTCTTTCAGTGCCTTATCTTGAAACTCTTTGACCCGCTTCACTACATAGAGGTCATGATCAGTTGATATGCTTTCACCCGAATCGGCTCGGGCCTCTCTTTCTGACTAAGGGCATCAGCCACCACGTTAGCTTTGCCCGGATGATAGTGGATCTCACAATCAAAATCCTTTATAAGCTCCAACCATCGTCTCTGCCTCATATTCAATTTTTTTTCTCGAAGAAGTACTTCAAGCTTTTATGGTCAGTGAAAATGGTGCACTTCGTCCCGTACAGATAGTGCCTCCAAATCTTTAATGTAACGACCACGGCTGCTAGCTCCAAGTCAGGAGTGGGATAATTGACCTCATGAACCTTCAACTGTCGGGATGCAAAGGCTATAACCTTCCCTCTCTGCATTAACATGCACCCGAACCCCGAGTAGGAAGCATCTGAATAGACCACCAATCCTCGCTTCCTTCGGGTAATGACAGGACAGGAGCTTGATTCAACCTTGCCTTTAACTCCTCGAATGCTTCTCTTGAGCTTGACCCCATACAAACTTCACATCTTTCCAGGTCAACTTGGTTAGTGGAGAAGCGATCTTGGAAAAGTCTTGAATGAATCTTCTATAGTAGCCCGCCAAACCCAAGAAATTACGAATCTCGGATGGCGTCTTCGGTGACTTCCATTGCATAACCGCCTCCACCTTTGCTGGGTCCACCATGATTCCGTCAGGATTCACCACATGACCCAAGAATTGAACTTCGCGCAACCAGAACGCGCACTTGGAGAATTTGGCATACAACTTCTCCCTTCTTAATGTCTTCAACACCTCGCGAATGTGACCGGCATGCTCTTCTTCGCTCTTCGAGTACATCAGGATATCATCAATGAGCACAATCACTGACCTATCCAACATCGGCCAGCACACTCGATTCATCAAATCCATAAAGGCAGTTGGCGCATTAGTTAGACCAAAAGACATAATGAGGAACTCGTAGTGTCCATAATGCGTAAGGAAAGCTGTCTTAGGAATGTCTTGTTCCTTCACCTTCAATTGATAGTAGCCAAATCGTAGATCTATTCTCGAGAACCAACTGGCACCTTGGAGTTGGTCGAATAATTCATCAACCCTTGGTAACGGGTACCGATTCTTCATCGTCAACTTGTTCAGCTCTCGATAGTCAATGCACATTCACATACGTCCGTCCTTTTTCTTTACAAATAATGCTGGAGCACCCCATGGAGAGATACTCGGTCGAATGAATCCCTTATCCATTAACTCCTGCAATTGGCTCATGAGTTGGTTAGTGGAGAAGCGATCTTGGAAAAGTCTTGAATGAATCTTCTATAGTAGCCCGCCAAACCAAAGAAACTATGAATCTCGGATGGCGTCTTCGGTGACTTCCATTGCATAACCGCCTCCACCTTTGCTGGGTCCACCATGATTCCGTCAAGATTCACCACATGACCCAAGAATTGAACTTCGCGTAACCAGAACGCGCACTTGGAGAATTTGGCATACAACGTCTCCCTTCTTAATGTCTTCAACACCTCGCGAATGTGACTGGCATGCTCTTCTTCGCTTTCGAGTACATCAGGATATCATCAATGAGCACAATCACTGATCTATCCAACATCGGCCAGCACACTCAATTCATCAAATCCATAAAGGCAGCTGGCGCATTAGTTAGACAAAAAGACATAATGAGGAACTCGTAGTGTCCATAATGCGTAAGGAAAGCTGTCTTAGGAATGTCTTGTTCCTTCACCTTTAATTGATGGTAGCCAAATCGTAGATCTATTCTCGAGAACCAACTGGCACCTTGGAGTTGGTCGAACAATTCATCAATCCTTGGTAACGGGTACCGATTCTTCATCGTCAACTTGTTCAGCTCTCGATAGTCAATGCACATTCACATACTTCCGTCCTTTTTCTTTACAAATAATGCTGGAGCACCCCATGGAGAGATACTCGGTCGAATGAATCCCTTATCCATTAACTCCTGCAATTGGCTCATGAGTTCCTTCATCTCAGTCGGAGCTAATTGATATGGTGCTTTGGCAATGGGTTGAACACCGGGTATCAAATTAATTTGGAACTCAATCTCGCGATCCGGTGGCACGTCGGGTAAGTCTTCCGGGAATAAGTCCGGAAAGTCGCACACCACTGGCACCTCAGATAATTGTGGTACCGACGCATCCACATCTTTTACGTAGGCCAAGTAGGCACTACATCCACGTTTCATGCACTTCCCCGCCACCGCCATCGAAATCACCTTCGGGATCGTAGTACCGCGATCTCCATAAATCGTAACCAAACTCCCATCGGGCACAACTAATCGAATGATCTTCTTGCGACGAACGATGTTTGCTTCATAGGTTGCTAACCAGTGCATCCCTAGTACTACATCAAATCCACCTAGGGGCATCACATGTAACCTATCAGCAAACCCATGACCTTCTAGTTCTATAGCATAGTCCTCTATCACATCAGTAATTCTCATGGACTTGCCAATAGCGGTTTCTACATCGAATGGTTCACTGACATTTCTACTACTAATAGGCAACTTAGCACACAAAGTAGTGGAAATAAAACTCCTACTAGCACTGGAATCAAACAATAAAAAGGCACAAGTTTGGTTTACTAGAAACATACCTGACACAACATCGGGATCAGCTCTGGCTTCCTCCCGGGTCATGGTGTAAGCTCTAGCACTTGCCCTTGCCCTCCTTCCTCTGGCTTCTTCTTCGCTCAGAATTCTCCGCCCTCGGCTTTTTACAGTCTTTGGTCACGTGGCCCTGCCCGCCGCAGTTATAGCACTTCAGCACCCTACAGTCTCTAGCGATGTGGCTAGGCTTGCCACATTTGAAGCATACATTCATTCCAATCCTGCACTCACCGGTATGCTCCCTTCCACATCTACCACACTTCTTCACCTCTGATCTTGAAGATACCCCATGGTCGTCCACCTTCCTCTTCTTATTGTTTGGAGTGAAGCCACCACGTCCAAACCTCTTCCCATTCCAGTTCTTACCATCCCCACTCATCATCCTCCTCCTCATCGGACAACACAGTCTCATGCTCTGGTTGTTCCTCCTCCTTTCTGCTTCCCTTGCACGTTGATCCCTTTTTGTTCTCCTTCTCCTTCCTTTCCTCGCTTCTCCCAGCCCTGATGACTTCAGACACCACAGACGGCAAGACTGTCTGCATGACCTAGTGTACTTCATCAGCAATCGCCTCCCTAGCTGAGGCATTTAGGCTAGCATTCTCATTTTCTTCGCTCCGGCCATGAACCTCAGGGTTCTCATGGGTCGTCTCAGGAGCCTTAACACTACTCCTAGTCACACATGGATGGCCTCTTCCTCTTAGAGTCTTGGAAGATTTCCGTCCAGCCATCCTCTAACACACTATAACATTCAAACACTAACGCGGTCATTCAAGGTAATAACTCAGTTTATGTCAAGTATAGTAAGTCCCTAATTACAGTGGCCAGTTGTGATTAGCCACTTACTTTACTCTTCCTACCCCAAGCATTTCCTATCTTGACTTAATCAGTATCTAAATCTACTAAGAGCACATAAATCACATAGCATGCGCACATAATACCGGTTAACATTAAGAAAAGACATACCTAATCGCACGTAGCTACTCGGGCTGACATCCCTCTAATTGTCCCATTTTTAGTTTAAGTTTAGGTTTTAAAATTTTATTAACCCAATTCTCTTAAACTTTGGCCCTGATACCAACTTGTAAGGCCCCGTTCCCAGAGACCTCATAGTTGGTCATTCACAGCATTAAATACATTAAACATTATAAATTTACAAGCTTAAGCAGCAGAATCATTTTAACAAAAACCATTCATTTCATTAAAACACTGTTGTTGAGCAATACACTATTGTTTAATCGAATACAAAAGAATTGTTTAATTGCATTACAAAACAACAGCAATAATAAGTATGAATGGATGTCAGTCTTTTCTTGTCGAGTAGCTTCACCCTCGTGCCATCCCCAACAATATTTACCTGCCAACTGAAAATGTATAAAAGTCAGCGTTGCTGTAGCAGTTCTAGTTTTAAAAGTAATAAAATACTTTCTGTAAGGTATACATATGAAAATACTCTTTTTATGAAAACTTTATCTCTTTATACGTGAGCACACATTAACTATACAATCAGATAATGCTTCTTCTCTTTACTGTATGCCTTGTTTATTCTGTACTCTTTTAGATTTATCTTTCACTGTCTATATGGACCAATGAGCAATACCCTAAACTATATGCGTGGGGGAAATGGTGTTGGGCCCTCTGTTCCCACAAGGGGCTCTAAATACTGCATACAAGGATGGCCCAGTCACCTAGGGTATACTGCAAAGGTCCGCCAATCTCAATTGACTGGCCTCGTGTGCATCATAGGGTAGCTAACCCGTATCACAGTTGAGCGAACGACAACATGGTTGTGCACCTCCTATAATCTTGCAAGACTTGTTAACATTTTAAATTAGGTTTCACTTCTCTTCTTCATTTCTCTTTCTCTTTATTATTAGTAATGCTTTACGTTACGATAATAAGCACACCACGTAAAGAAATACACTAATAGCAATAATAATAATATGGAACAATCATAAAACAATCATAATCATGCATGGGACATGCATAAATAGGCCCTAGTCAAACCTCGGTCAAAACCCTAAAAGCACAGACTCCCAAAAATTATGTAATAAATTCCAAGTGTTTAGGCGCACCAACACTATTTGGGCGCATGAGTCCTGTTTGGGCGTTTCATCACTATTCAGGCGCATCAGCCAATACTTAACCGTTTCAACACTTAGGCACATGAGCTATTTCAGACGCATGGATACTATTTGGGCGTATGGTCCATTCGGACGCATGGACACTTAGGCGCATGGGCTATTCGGTCGTATGTATACTATTTCGGTGCATGGCCCTACACTTAGTCATCTGACTAATATTCTAGGCGCATGGACCACTGTTCAGGTGCATGAATTACACTTAACATTTCTAAGGCATTTCCAGGCACATGGGCCTTACTTAGGCGCATGAACCTTTTGTTTTACATGTTTCTAGGATATTTTTGGACCCAAACATCAAGCCTATTTGTTCTAAGCTTACCAAGGTTATTCTAAGCATGAACAACCTATAAACATCTAAGGAACATCATCAACATGCATAATACATACGGGTATACATACATAAACATTGAAAAATCGTTTAAATACATTTTCAGCCCCAAAGAGAGTTTAAAACAAGTAAAACCGGGGTCTAGAAACTCACATGGTACAACTTTGGGTGTATCTTCCTTCTAACCCGTATGCACATGAGTTCAAACACCTAGAAACCCACAAAACACACACAAGCACATAAGCATATAACCGAGACAAACCCAACATGAACACTTAAAAACCTTGAATTCTTACCTTGAATTCAGACTCTTCTTCTTCAAACCGAGAGTTTTCTGCTCTCTCTCTCTCTCTAACCGAATGAAAAAGGTGATGGGAAGTAAGGGTGGGCGGCCATGCCCACCTTTACACCAACTTTTGTACTTTTGTCCTTTTGACTCTTTTAACCCTCAACTTGGGTCATATTGCATTTCCTACTTTTTTTTCTTATCTTTCCTTTAGAAGAATAACCTGGTGTTACACATTATTAACGATCCAAAAGTGTGAGGACTTTCAAGGTATAAAGCACTATGTTAAAATATGCACAACTTATAATAATAAAATAGCGTTTGAGTACAAATATTCTACCTCCCCCAGAAGATAGTTTATAAAAGATAGGGGTATGAACTCACCTGGTGTATAATGATAATGAATAAAGAGACTCGTGATAGGTGCAAAGACAAACCTTCAAAGGTTTACCTAGAACACACAAGTATATAAGTACATGTACACAGAAAACTTAACAAGCCTAGATTAACCTACTTGACCCGTTTGACCCGTTGGTGACATATTAGATGGAATATTGTTTAATCATGCAAATGAACTTATCATAAATGAATATTATGTAAGTTATCCATATGCATCACATCATCAACCCAAGTTCTACCTAGGTCATCATACCACATTAGATCATCATACACTCATGCAAATCTCAAATAACCATCATGCTCAATCAATATAAATACATCACATCAAACAATTCTTACGCGAAGTCTAATCATGCACTACATGCCATGTGAAGCCACCCATGACCCCACATCCTAAACCCTGCCAATCCTACTAAGTAGGGGCCTCAGATTCGCATGCCTGTATGACAATCATAATCACATTACTAGCATACATAGTGACAACCAATTCCAACCCAATCATGATTCTCTAAACACTAACTACTATTCATTATCATGTATGATCATCAAACCTAAATTTCTTACATGATCAACCAAGCATCCATATAACTCAATATTCATATTCCATCACATTAAACATCATCAAAAATCATTCTAACATGATCCTGGCATCATAAGCATTTCCAAATCATCACATCCAAAGTTCTACAAAAATAAAGTTTCCCTTTTAGGAAAGTAATACCCAAAAGTGATCTAGCATCCAACTCAATCATAATTTCAGCAATTATATACCTAAACAAGTTCATAACATTCATTCTAACATGTTAATCACCTCCAAAACATCTACATTCTCAAACATCATACACAAAAGTTTCTACTTTTAGTAAGTCATGATCAACACCTCTATTTTATAGATTTTCTTTCACAATTCAATTAAACTAACATCTAAGCATTACATCTAACATCTTAGCATCATCAAATCATGAATCCAAGATCAAAAAGTTTCCTCTTATGGCAATGTATGAACTAGATGATCAAACCCTACATTTCTTGCACAATAAACATAATCTAACATTCATACAACCTAACTAACATCATATAATCATCTAACAATCATCAACTTCATGTTTTCATCAACAATTTCGAAATTAGGGTCCATCTATATATAAAAAACTATGAACAACCAATTAAAACTAACCTTTAGATGTGTAGAAATCGATAATTGGACTTGTAAAACACCTTGTAATGCTTGAACTAGATCAAATTCGTTTTGTTCTTGTTGTTTCATGATCAAAATTGCAAAGAGAGGGGGTGGGGAAGGGGTTTACGGCTGCAAAACGGGGTTTGGGAGGCTAGGGTTGGGTTAATTTTGGTAATATTTGGTAAAAATGTATTTACAAAATAACCCCTTTAATTTATTTTATAAAAAACTATCTTTCTATTACTTTTTAAATAATCTAGACTGCAATTCATAAGTATTATTAACCAACAATAATAATCCTAAACATTTACAACAAGTCACATAACACATAAAATATGTATAATACGTTGTCACATTATCAAATAAAATTCACAAAATAAATATTTAAAATTCTGTAAATTCATGAACCACATAATCACAACTAATAATCAACATTAATAATTAGATTATTAATGTTTATCAAAGATTATTACTATTAAGTCACCAACGTTCAACGACAGCTAGTGGTGCTCATGACACGTGTATGCAAGATCTAACGGAACTAACGGTGTTCGGTAACAAAAAATTACCGGATGTCACACATATACGTATACGTATACATGTACATGTACATATACATATACATATACATATACATATACATATACATATACATATACATATACATATACATATACATATACATATACATTACATATACATATACATATACATACATAACGTATACATATACATATACATATACATATACGTATACCTATACGTATAACATATACACATACATATACACATACACGTACATATACAATACATATACTGTACATATACATGTACATATACATGTACATATACATATACATGTACATATACATGAATATAATACACATATACATATATATAGACATATACATATACATATACATATACATATACATATACATATACATATACATATACATAATATACATATACATATACATATAATATAATATAATATACATATACATATACATATACATATACATATACATATACATATACATATACATATACATATACATATAATATACATATACATATACATATACATATACATATACATATACATATACATATACATATACATATACATATACATATACTATACATATACATATACATGTACATATACATATAATATACATATACATATACATATACATATACATATACATTACATATACGTATAATATACGTATACATATACATATACAATACATATACATATACATATACATATACATATACATATACATATACATATACATATACCTATACATATACGTATACATATACACATACATATACATATACCTATACGTATATACATATACCTATACATGTACATGTACCTATACATATACATATAATATACATATACATATACATATACATATACATATACATATACATATACATATACGTATACATAACATATACGTATACATATACATATACGTATACATATACATATACGTATACATATACATTACGTATACATATACATATACGTATACATATACATATATGTATACATATACATATACGTATACATATACATATACATATACGTATACATATACATATACGTATACATATACATATACGTATACATATACATATACATATACATATACATATAATATACATATACATATAATATACATATACATATATACATATACATATACATATACATATACATATACATATACATATACATATACATATACATAATATACATATACATATACATATCCATATACATATAAATATACAATATACAATTACATATACATATACATATACTAACATATACGTATACGTATACGTATACATATACACATACATATACCTATACGTATACCTATACGTATATACATATACATATACATATAATGTATATATATAATATGTATATATACATATACATACATAATATATATATACATATATATATCTATATAGATGTTTATTTATATGTATATATATAGATGTTTATTTATATGTATGTGTGTTATATATATATATATATATATATATATATATATATATAATATATATATATATATATATATATATATATGTATATATATATATATATATATATGTACATGTATATATGTATATATGTATATATAATGTTTATATATATGTATATGTATGTATGTATATATATATACTTACATATATATATAACACACATATATATATATATATATGAAAAACATAACTTTTATCAACACTCACATATCTGTATTCAATAATCATAAAATACGTATACACAAACTTCTATGTACACAAATATGCACATATACATACAAAAACGACATTAATGATAGTACATGATGTAGATTGGTGCTCTAAGGTGATGGACCCTAACCACTTTTTTAAATATTCTATCTCATTAACACATTTTAACAACTTGAGTATTAATGAAAAAAGTCGGTAATGTTTCTTCGTTACTCCCCTAGTATGCGGATAAACTACAAGATCAAAGGTGTAAGGAAAAATAACAATCATTTTATTCTAAATGTTAACATATTAAATTGAATACATATGTTGATTGATGTAAGGGGCTTGGAATGATGTTATCCTGATTAACTAGTTAACTTTAATGTGTTTAATGAGCTTATATATAATGTATGCGTTGAATAAGTTAACTACGATGATTTGGTGTTTTGAAGGTAAAGGAGATGATTTACGTGATTTGAAGAATGTATATGGTGATAAATGAAGATCATGAAAGATGAGATGAAAGGGGATTCAATTATGAGAACGTGGCCGCAAACGGGGACGAAAACGGAGTTTTAACGAAGAAGTTACGAAGAAAACAAGAATCGGACAAAGCTGATTGGCCATGACCTACGGCGGAAACATGACTTACGGTGCATCAGTTCAAAACTAAACATAATGGCCCTAACCTGTCGGGATGGAACAATTGATATGACATGTGAAAGATGTAAGTTACATTTTGATGTGTTTTCCAAGTCAATCACTTACTTTGTTAATGACAAAGTTTTTGATGCAAATGTGACGTGTGTGTCCTCCCTACATCTCACATGTAAGCGAGTACATAACTTTTAAGAATGGTTTTAAGTATGATAGGGCTAAGCAGGTAGATTTGAAAGAGTTTGTAGATTCAAAAGAAAATAAAGAGCTAGTGATAAAGATGGAAATAAAGCATGAAAAGCAAAAAAGGAAGGAAAAAGTTATTGATCCACTTGATCCTAAAAATGCTCAAGTTGATAAAACGATGTTCGGTCCATGTTTTGATGACATTAGGAACCCACTAGATCAATAAAAGCAAATAGTTATAGAACTCTCAGAAGGCAAGCACCACTTTCAACCACCATGAGTGGTGATAGGTACGGTCTGGCTAAAGACCTAAAACTTAGCGCTACTTGGGAGGCAACCTGAGATATTGGTACTTTTTAATGTTTTTAGTTGTTTTGAACTTTGTGGGTGTGTTCACTCGAAACCCTCACGAGACTTCACTCGTCCACTCAGGCCTATCGAGAGGTGTAAAAGGCTTGTTGCATATGCTAAATGCAATCGTGATTCCTACGAAAGTGAGTTTATTTTTAGTTTTTGTATTGTTTTTTAGTTTTAGATAGCCAATGCAAACATGCAAGTATGGGGAAGCACATGGAATTTTACAAGCATATCTCATGAGGTGCTTGGCAGGTTTACCCACAGTCTCCATATAACAATATTGAAGCACTATCAAATCATCCACCATCAGGTCCATGTGAACTTTGTTTGACTTTATTTGCTATTTTGTTTTGCACTTGACAGAGTGTTTGGGGCTGGTAAAGAACATAAGAAGTCATGTTAAATTTGAAATAACCATACATTAGGGACAATGTATCCCAAGTGTGGGGATGGGGAAGCATCAATAGACACATTTTGAAGAAATGGAAATTCGGACAAATTTTAAAATTTTTAACATTTTTCTCTATATATAGTAATCATTGGTTAAGGTTCTTGGTCATGGTTGATTCCCTAAATGTTTAAACCCGGTTGCTCTGTGAAAGTTGGAAAAGGAATGCCTAACTAAGGATGGCAAACTTTGGGTGTAGTAAACTTGCATGTGTCATGTCGGTAACCCAATTTCACTGTTTCCATATGTGAGAAGCCTATTCTTTGATATTGTTATATCTAATTTCTTGTTGAGAGTGCAATAGTGCCTACTTAGTGGTAGAACTTGTGGGGCGTGTGCATCTTGAGATTCGAGACCGAGATTCATATCGAAGTGATTGAGGCATAGGATTAACCATAGAATAACCCCATAGGATCCACCCATCCGACATCTATTCACTAGTATCCAAGTTTGAGCCTTTTTCCCATTAATTTGTTTAAACTAATTTTTTTGACCCATTAGCCATTTGTTAAGCCTATTCATTTGTTTACCTGTGTGATGGAACTTGAGTTAATTAGTGGTAATAGTGTTAAGTTTGATTTGATATCATGTATTGAAGTTGCAGTTGGGGATAGCTAAGTTGAGTGCACTCCATTGTATTTTGTTAATTTAGGTTCATTAGTTCAAAAAAATATGAAAAAAACTGAAAAAAAGAAAAAAAGAAAAAAGAAAAAAAAGGAAAAGAAAGTTGTCGAAAAAGTTATGTTTGAAAGACTGAATTATTAGACAAGAAAAGAAAAAAAAAGATGGTGCTTTGAAGTAAGTTGTAGTTAAAGTACTTGAAGTAATTTTGTTTAGTGTTGAATAAAGTAGTTAACTCAAGCGTCCCATCACCCTGTCACTATAGCCCAAATTACTCCTACCCAAACCTCAACCTAACATTACAACCTTTTAAAAGCCCTCATGATTGGTATGATATCTTATGTTAGTGGGTGGAGAGGTGATTGTCTTAAAAGCCTATGCTCACTAGTTTGTATTATTTTTATGTGTTTATAAATTACATGCACATCTTCTGCCGAGTTCAGAAATCAAATTGAGTGGAGAGTTTCATTGTGAGGGGTGTGCCATGTGCAAGGGAGCCACTTAGAGTTTGGGACCTCTAGTTAGGAAATTCTGCGGGTTAGAGGGTGTATGGTGTAAACGGGTCATGATTATTGAGTTTGGAAATTGGGTATGACTTTGAGCCTTGGGTGATGGTTAGTAGTTGTGTGCTTTAATTGAAAAACTTTAACCCGAATTGTTGAGTTTTAAAAGCAACCTCGCTTGAGGCAAGCGAGAAACAAGTGTGGGGATATGATGTAAGGGGCTTGGAATGATGTTTATCCTGATTAAGTAGTTAACTTTAATGTGTTTAATGAGCTTATATATAAGTATTATGTTGAATAAGTTAACTACGATGATTTGGTGTTTTGAAGGTTAAAGGAGATGATTTTACGTGATTTGAAGAATGTATATGGTTGATAAATGAAGATCATGAAAGATGAGATGAAACGGGATTCAATTACCAGAACGTGGCCGTAAACGGGGAGGAAAACGGAGTTCTAACAAAGAAGTTACGAAGAAAACAAGAATCGGACAAAGCTGATTGGCCATGACCTACGGCGGAAACATGACTTACGGTGCATCAGTTCAAAACTAAACAGAATGGCCTGAACCTGACTTACGATAGAAAGCTGACCTACGGTACATGACGCGCTAAAATCGCTTATAAGTCGCAAAAATTAGGGTTTAAGGGGAACTTTTCACTCTAAGCCGTCCCCAAGGTTCCCGAACGACCCCAATCGATCCAGGAGGCTTCCGGAGGCGATTTCAAGGCTCAAGATCTCATTTTTATCATTCGGTTTGAATCTTTAATGTCAGATACCATGTTTACTTTCGATTTTGAGTTGGTTTTCGTTTCCATGTTCGGCTAATCCACCTGTGATCTTCTCCAGGTGGTAAGGTTTATACTATGACTTGTTCCTGATTGTTTTTTGTTAATCTTAATTTTTGAACACAGTGAATTAAACCGTTAACATTATTACTCGTTTTGAGATTCTAAAATACGTGTTTTATCTTCAATCCAATTGTTCTGTTTTTGAATGTTTTAGATTTCTTTTCATCTGTAAACGTCAATTGTGGATGGGATTGAGGTAAAACAAATGTTGGGTATGATTCAGATAAGTGCGTAGACACAGTTTCATTCAATTCATTATCTTGAAACGAGTTGATTTTGTTATGTCTATGTGACCCGTTAAACTAAAAGAGCAAGCCTGAGTCATTAACCTGAACCCCGGAGAGGATTACTTCTCTCATCATTAGTTACAATCAATTTTACTTTTTGATTTAAGTACTTTTTGCAATTTAGTTAAGTTAAAAGTATTTTCAATAAACCCATATACCTTACGAGTTGAACCACACTTTCCACATATTCCCTGTGGATCGACCCGACTTACCCTAGCTATCTTAGGTGAGTTTGGACCGTTATAAATTATTTTTGATTAGGCTTGACAAACCGATATCATTGATGTGCACTGTAAAAGTATTATTTTTGTATTACCAGATTTTGTCTTAGTTAAATAGCTAAATTCTGTAATTCACTTGATACGGTAGATGATTTGGTTAGATTGTTGGTGAGTAGGGTTCGAAACCCACTTCAATTTTAGTTTTTTTTTATTTCCCGTTTAATTTAATATTTAATCGAGACACTCAATTACACGATAATTAGTTGGTCAGCTCCTAAAATCAACAATTTTATTTATAGCTTTTGTACTTAAGGTTTCATTGTTATTATTTTTTGTTTAATAAAGACTTTGCTAAAAGG
The DNA here is from genome assembly GCA_025506515.1 of Flaveria trinervia. NCBI lineage: Eukaryota > Viridiplantae > Streptophyta > Magnoliopsida > Asterales > Asteraceae > Flaveria > Flaveria trinervia. Next base: position 17,549,450 of record CM046442.1, on the reverse strand, counting down.
AAAAATGGATAATTGTATTCTTGAAAAATATTTAATTTTAATATATGTTAATTATAATCCCCCCCCAACCCCCGCGCTGCAATTCTATCGTTTTAAATTTCTTTTTACTATTTACTATATATTATATATTTAACACTTATTTTATTTAGTTTTACACTCAATAATCAAATAGGTTATTAAATACATTGTTTGCGTCTCTTTTTAAATTACATTTTGTTTTTCTTGATGTTAATTTTCACAACAACGTAGTATTTTTTTGCGTTTACAGATTGTGATAAGTTAATTTTAAAGTGGTACTTGTGTTTAATAACGTTTATTCCACACATAGTCATGAATTATTAAATTGTATATAATGTGTTTATTTTATCTATATTTTCAAATCCCGCGGCGGAGCGCGGGTGTTAAATCTAGTAAAGATTATTCGCAAAAGTCTTGTTGTTTGGGTGTGTCGGTATTTCTTCTCTTTCTCCCCACCAAGTTTCGAGTCTCAAACAATTCTTCCTCCTGCACTTTCATTTTAATTTTTGGTTCTTTTGTTGTTTTTTTCCTTTGTTTTTCTTTTCTTCTATATATAATGTAAAAAGAAATTCTTTTGTTGTTTTTTCTCCTTTGGTTTCTTTTCTTCTATATATAATGTAAAAAAGAAGAACTAATGTTTTACTTTGTAACACAAATCAAATACGTTTTTAAAATTTTAAATTACGTATATTATCAACAATCTCTTCAATATGTATGTTAGTATCAACGTTTCAACATTTTGTTAGGTCTTGTTTATGTTGCAACATACGAAGCATAATACTCGTTTCTATCTATATATACATCTCTGGAACTGAGTAGTCATAACTCTATACATATTTTATATTTAACCACGTTAATATGATCGTTGTAATGCGCGTAAGGATAATGTTCACAAGCGCGCCACAATTCGCGAACTTGATTTCTAGTTTCTTCTGCTTGGGACCCGGATTCGAAGTTTGAACCCCTTTTCCCCCCACCTCTCGGTTCTTGGTCTTTTATTTTTTAATGTATCTGTATTTTTGCCCCTCTTACAAAAGAATATTGTTTTTACGTCTGCGTTTGAGGCACGTTTGGGGGTGATTAGTAAGCAATTCGGGTTATCTGCTTAACCGAATTCGTGAACTGGTGGGGGTCAACCCCATCCCCGGTTTTTCTCATATTTAGTTGGGTTTTAGTCTATAAATATGGAGCTCTTACTTCGAGCTTAATCACCTCAAAAGCTACAGCTTTTCTCTGTTTTTGTTTTCACGCAACCTTCACGTTGTTTCGCTTCTATTGCTGTTGGAATACCGGATCGAGTCTACATTAAATCCTGGGAGTTTATGTTGTCGCTTAAAACAAATAAAGAGCGTAAAATCCTTTAAGGACCGTGTAGTTTATCATTCGAAGATCATCCTTTAACAGGTTGGTTTTACATTATTGTAAGTTCTTTAATTGTTCGATAACGGGACACTCTCCTTCTACCTTTCTTATAATCGGTTTCGGTCGCGAAGGATCAAACTGATTCTGCCAATAACTTGATAATAATTAATAATAATTAATGGATTTCTGTTTGTCTAAAATATAATCGGTTTCGGTCGCGAAGGATCAAACTGATTCTGCCAATAACTTGGTAATAATTAATAATAATTAATGGATTTATGTTTGGTCTAAAATATTTTTTCAACAATCTTAAAGGATTTTAGTTTTGTGTTAAGTTTAACAGACTAAATGGACACTGAACTTCCTACGACTAATCTGAGATTCATGAATCAAGAGTTTGTCAAGTTGGACAAATTTAACGGTCAGAACTACACCTTTTGGGCTGATAAAGTGAAATTCTTGTTGATTGTTCTGAAACTCTATTATGTTCTTGATCAGTGCTGGCCCTGATCCCAAACGAGCCGGTTCCTGAAGAGGGAAAGGAACCGGATCAACAAGTGATTTCTAATCTGAACAAGCGAAGACTTGTCCGAAAGGAAGCTGTGGATCTTTGTCTTGGTCATATCAAGAACTCATTTTCTGATCGTCTGTATGACTTGTACTCACAGGTTACAAGTCCAAGGGATTATGGAAAGCTTTGGAACTCAAATACAAGGCTCATGAAGAAGGTACTAACAAGTACCTTATCACCAAGTATTTAGATTTCCAAATGGTGGATGGAATGTCAATTTTGGAACAAGTATATGAACTTCAAGTGCTTGTTAACAAACTAACTGCTCTTTCCATCCCTTTACCTGAAATCTTTCAAGTGGGAGTTATCATTGCTAAAATACCTCCCACTTGGAAAGATTTCTCCAAAACAATGATGCACAAATCTCAGGACCACTCTTTGGATGAACTATTGAAGCATCTCCGAATTGAGGAGGAAACGCGCAATAGGGACGAAAGAAGTAAAGTCGGATCGAGTGTTAATCATGTGGCACCCGAGGGGTCCAGGTAAAAGGGGAAGTACGGATCAAAACAAAAGAAACCGTTTGCACCTTAAAAGAAAGAATTCAAGAAGCCTATTCAAAATGACAACCAACAGCCTAAAGGATCAGGAAAATGCCATGTTTGTGGAGAAACTGGTCATTATGCATGAGATTGCCCTCATAGGAAATCTGGTCCTACGGCTAGTTCCATAAATGCGGTAGATAATCTTACCAACCTGGTAGCAAATGTGGTAATTGGTGATGTTAATACGCTCGCATAACCTACATGCGTGTTGGCGTGTAGGGGATGGTTTTTGGATTCTGGAGCTACTGTCCACGTTTGCGGGAACTAGTACTCGTTCAAACCTATGGTCCCGTGCCTGAGGGAACTGTGGTTGTGTGTGCTAACAGACATCGTGTAGGAGTTCGTGGTAATGGCATGGTGTGGCTAAACTTCAGAAACGCTCAGACTGTGACCCTTCAGGATGTGTTGCATGTTCCTGGCAAATCAAAGGGTCTTGTTTCAGCAGATAAGTTTGATCCGAATGGCTACAACTTGGTGCTTAAGGATCTGCGCATGAAGTTTTCTCTAAATAACCTATATGTGGGTCAAGCTAAAAACACGAGTTGAATGTATCGTCTTGACCTAGCCGAAGATGGGAATGAAGAGAAAGAGATCGAGAACACTAGAATCTCTGTGCTTGATGAGTTTTATAGTGAAAGTGATAGTGGTAGCGGTATTAGTGATGATTGTGGTAGCGTTAGTGCCTTTTCTAGTGATGTTTCTGATAGTAATGTCATTGGTTATGAATTGAATGAAATAATGTCTTTTTATTATATCGCTTGTGACCGGTTGGTGAGAATGAGAATCTCACTTAGGATCGAATATGGTGATCAATTCAGAGATTGAATGGTGGAAACAAACAATCAATAAACATTTAATGCAAGAATAAACTCATAATTGCTTTGTATATATTGATGAAGGTGATTGATTTCAATAAATGCTAGGGTTTTAGCAAGAATAGTAATAATACACCTATAGAATGTGCAATACAAAATATTCTGATTGTCTATATTCTGTCACCTCAGGTACGAGGATTTCTATTATATTTATAGGCAAACAAGTTTCCCTTTTACAAAATGACTAAACTACCCCGACCTATACATCAGAACTAGTCTAAGTCTTCATCAGCATTTCTCCTTGTTCATCCGCATTGGCAAATGCGGATGATTTGGACTTGATGAGCATTTCTTCACATTTTCTTTCGCATTAGTATGTTGGTCATCCGCATTGGGTAATGCGGATGAACAAATACTTCTGAGCATTCTTGTCCGGTCATCGGCATTGGTAAATACGAATGAACAAAATCTTGTCTGCATCTCTTATGGTCTTCCGCATTTGTTAATGCGGAAGAACAAATACTTGTCAGCATTTGTTCTTAGCCTTCCTCATTAACAAATGCGGTAAGCCAATACTTGTTCTTCTACTGCAGGGTCTTCATCCGCATTGACACTTGAACTTATGGGAATTCTAGCAGAACAACCATCAACTCATCAATTGAATTGGCATGTATGATCCTTTCAAGGTCCAACAATACTCCCCCTAAGGATTATATAGCTTGTGTTCTTAATGCTTTGGTGGTGGTTGAGGTTGTAAGGATTCTGCTGGATCTTGTTGTGGCACTAGAGGTTCAGCTTGTGATGGGTCCAGTATATATAGCATAGACAGCCTATCCCTATGGCTTCTCTATTAAGCATGTGTATCTTCATTTGACTCATAGCATGGATGGCTTCTAATGGAAGTTTCTTAAGTGAAACGGGTTCCCAAATAGATAGCATAGACAGCCCATCCTTATGAATCAACAAAGCACCATCTACATCAACCTCTAGTTTTACAATGTTACCCAACTGTAGAGGTGTCCTTTTCTTTTTTCTCTTCTCCCTCTTGGCAATGATCTGGTCATATGCCATCTTCAATATCTTGATGAACTTTAGAAAGAAGTGCATATCTTCTTCACCAAGCTTTTTAGATATCTCTTTTAAGTGCCTGGTGTAGATGTAGTGGATGTAAGATTGATCTAATAGTCTCACTTCATAACCACTAAACAATCTAATTTCTGCACCTTCTTTCCCTCCCCACTTCCTCTCAATCACCAACTCATAAGTCTTTTCAACATAGTAAACGTTGGAGATTGGTATTGTGGAATGAGTGCCAAACACCATTTTTCTTTTTAATGACTCTATAGGTTTCACTCTCAGTTTTGGAAACACTACCTCTTCTGCTGGTTTTGTCTGTTTCTTTGCTAGAGGGTTTTTGAATGATCTGTCTTTCCTTATGCATATAGCTTTCAGAGACTTGAGGTTGTCGGTTCTCTTGAACATTCTAAGTATTTCTTCAAATTCATAGCCCTCTGAACATAGCTTTGTGATTGATCAATTCTAATTGGGCTAGTTCTTTTAGGTCATGGATCTCTAGAGAATTTACTAGAGTAGAGTACTCTATAAAGAATTGTACCAGCCTAGAGATCCTCTTAACCATAAACATGTTCCAATCACTGTCATACTTCCAGGCAATGATTTTCTGATCAGTTTTGCCCTTAGGAGTAGACACACCTCTGATCATCTCTGCAGTGGTTAGCCCTTCTTGAAGTTTTAGTTGAGAAGGCTCAGCAAACCACTCAAGATATTTATGAAGCACAGGTGCCAAAGAGTCTTGATCTCGATGGGTGAGTTGCATGTCTTGAGCAGATACTCTGGTTCTTCGCTTTTTGCCAGTAATTTATTCTTCCAGTGTTTTAAGTCTCTCCTTCTTTTTAGTGATCAACCTGAGGACAGCAGCCCTTAGGGAATTGCTTTTCATGTTACCAAGCTTCCTCTTGGTGAATCCTTGACTTGATAGGTAATCCTTCATTTTCCTATCAAACATTTTATAGGGATCAGGATAGTTTTGGCTTATCAACTTTAGGAGAAAGAGTTTTCTCATACTCAGTCTCAATTGTAGGGTCTAATAGCATGTTTAGTTTTTCTGTTTCTACCTTCATCCCCTCATGAGTCATGCTAAAAACTTCATCAGAATCCTATCCATGATTAGTTAGAAACATGGCTTTCTCCATCAAATTATCTCTTTGAGCCTTGGTCACTATTTCCTCTACATACTTTTCTTTTTTCACAGGTCTCTCACTAGCCATTGGTTCATCAACCATATATACTCCTTCAATCTCACCTTCTTCCAGGTCTACAAAATTAGTTTTCTTCTTCATTTGAGCCTCAGCTAATTCATGTTGTTCTAAAAACTCAACTATAGCTGCCAGGCTTCTTGGATCATCTTGTTTGTTTTTCTTCACAGGCTCTTCTTCCACTATGGCCTTTTGCCCTTTTCCTTCTCAAATAAATACTTTCTCTTTCTGGTATAGGTTTGAACTGTGCGACTAGAAGAGGTTTCATGTAATTCAGCTTCAATAGGCACTTTTTCAGCCTTTGGTGGTTCTTGTTCAGGGATAACAGTAGCTGATTCTTCTTGTTGTTTTTGTTCTTCACATAATCTTCTAATAATCTCCTTTTGTTCTTCAGATAGTGAGATAGCAGGTACGATTTTCATACTCAATTCCTTCTCAAGAGGGACAGGAGATTGAGGTATGACAACTATTGCTTCATTAACTATCCTTTGCTCCACTATAAAGACCCAGAAATCATCATAAATTATGAATTCTTCAGCTGTGAATCCGTCTAGGGCTTTTGTTAGGACCGTGTATGTACGGAATACTAACAGACTCTATGTGAAACCAGATCAAATAGTACGGAATACTATTTGATTGGCGATCCAATCAGTGAGAACAATAACCCAATCGATATAACAATGAACTAAACGTTAAGAATGAGTAGGAATCGATCAAGATCGAACTATGAAGTTGGATAGGCTATTTTGGACGCTCTGGACGGCTAGGTTTTATATATATTCGAAGTATCTCTCAAAGTGTTCTATTTTTCCACGAATTAAGTGGTATTTATAGGTTTGTAGTTTCCATTCGTACGACTGAACCATTAGCATGGTTCAGTCGTGCGACTAACTCATGCGATTGATTCATACGCACGACTGAAGGTTCAATCCTGCGACTGAGTCAATCTTATATCTCAATCATACGACTGATCCAGTCTCCTGGTTCAGTCATGCGACTGGTCCATAAGCATGATATATTCATGCGTATGGTCCATAAGTATGGCCCATTAGCATGAATAATCACCCGACTAGGTTGAACACAATTCACAATCATTATGACTTAGATAATGTACAACAACTTCAAACCTATAAAAAGTTCATACACATGAAACAAAGATAAATAAACATCAAGGCATATCTCATACTTCATCACATCATCATATTACATATATGTATGACATGAATGACTTTTACATTTAAGCACATAAACTAGGAACACATGTATCAACAAACTCCCCCTTGGACCTAGTTTATCCTATTATCTTACATTCTTCATATGTGCTTGAAACTTCTTGTACTTCCTTCTCAGGTGACTCCCGCGTGTATCTCAAACGTGAAGCAGAGTCGTATAACATGTTGGAACTGTAGAGCTTGTACAATATCTTGCGTGTCATATAACATTGGCCACTTGTATAGAGTGTAGACGTGTTCTGCAGACAAGTTGGTAAGCCACATTGGGTCAAATACCATGATAGTCTGTATCTTTCCATCATTGTTCAACACTATGACCGCTTCTCCCGTCCTCCAGTCATAATACCACCATTTGAAGTGTGGAGTGAAGTCCTAAGGCATCTCCCGTAAAGGAATCTTAGACATTGTGTGTGGGGAACTCCACTTCAACACTACCTTAGGTCTTCCAGAGATAGGATCAACTTCAGTCTTATGAATAAAATATTTAGGTTGTTGAGGTTTAACATTGACCCATATGGTGTAGTATTCTTTCTTTAGAGCTTTCTCAAACTATTCGACATTTTCCTCAGGTATGCCAATCTATTAAGCTCAAAACTAGGAATAGTCTTCAAATCATGTGGATATCTGATGTACTCAATACCCTCCTCTCTCCTTACAGCATAAACATTCAAATCTTCAAAATAAGCCCATGCGATGATTTATCCAGCCACTTTTTGATGTTTCTCGACTCTGTATAGTTTGGTGTAGGCACTCTGCTTTGTAGGTGCGCGCTAGGCTTTCATTTTAGCAAAACACACGATCCATTCAGCTTTCTTAGGATCAACATTCGCATTATAAGCTTGGGTTTGACTTTCATCTTTCTCTTTTTCTTTCTCCATGTCGTTCAGCTTATCCAAGGGAGCACTACCAAAAGATTCACCCAAGTTGAGGATAACATTGCCCTCAGGGTTAGTGTACTCAGGATAGTGATCTGTTGTCATATCTTTAATCAATATTTCATTGACATCATACAGCTCCTCATCACTTAGAACATCGACTTCGGGATCATCTTTAATCAGTTTATCTGGATTTAGTCTGAACATATCAGCTAGCTGCTCATCGGTGAGGTCGTGGATGATCTCTCATTCCTTAGGAGTGTAGCTCACAAATCGTCTTACACTCCCCTGCAAATCAAGAATCATAGTGAGTTGACTCTTGATTTGCTTAAAGGGGACGACATCATATTCATCTGGCTATTGAGCTTTATCTGTTTGATTAAACATTCAACACATCACACATAAATCATTAATCAAGACATTAAAACATAAATAATCATTAATTACCTTAATGTAACACACAATTCAAGTACAAAAGTTTTAGATACATAAACATCTAATCATTACCTTTACCTTGATCAGGTGTCTCTTCAGCTTGAGGAGCTGAGGACGAGGCTCTTTGATCCTGTCTTGCTTGGTGCACCTCTCCTTTGCTGATGGATTTGAGGCTGATGCAGATGCATCACCTTCTTGGTCATCCTCATCATCATCATCACTCCTTTTCCCTTTCCACTTCCACCTGCTTCCTCCTCATCATCATCTTTTTCATCATCAGTAAGCTCATCATCATCATCCACATCATCACCATCATCACCACCCTCTTTAATCTTTAGGGGTTCACCCTTAGATCCCTTCAGCCTTAGCATAATCTTCTTGTTCTTTTTCTCCAGTCCCTCAATCCTTTTCCTTGATGCCAACACCAACTCATTTTGACTCTTTAGTGCATGGTGGGGTTGGCCTAAAGCTCTCTCATAACATGCATTCTTCTCACTGAGCTGAGCTATTTGCTTGTCTTGAGTTGCACTTACCGCTATTAGCTGGTTTATCTGAGTAGCTCTCAGATCATCAGTTGCGACCAGCTTTAGCATAATGCGGTTTAGGCTTAACGGCTTTTCCTCTAACCCGATAGTGGGTAGAGTGGAGCCATGTGTCATTGGGGGTTGGGTGGATGTACCGGCTTGTTGAGTGGTGGTTGTGGTGGTGGATGTGGTGAAGATGGGAGGAGGAATGGAAGTGGATTGTGGTGGAAATGTGTTGGGTATTGTGGGTGAGGTGAAGGTAGGTGTATGAGTGGTGGAGGGAGTATCATTGACTGTAAAGGTGGTAGTGGGTGTGGTGATGGTAGTGGCAGTGGTAGTGGTGGTAGTGGTTGTGGTGGTGGCAGTGGTTGTGGTAGTGGTGGTGGAAGATGTGATCAATGTGAACCTTGGTCTCTTACTCTTTTTGCCGAGGGGTTTGGCCATCCTTTTCTTCCTTGAACCTTTGGCAATAGGAGCTCCCCTTAGCTGATAGGCTGGTCAGGTGTGTAAGTGGGATCAGTGTCCTCATGATCATCACCTATAGTACTAGCTAGGTGTCCACCAACCGCCACTTTCCTTTCTTGGTAGCCACAACCCGACTACCGACTTGCCTAATAAGAGGCTCATCATCTGACTCTTCTTCTTCATCTAACAGAAAGTCAGGGTGGATAGCCGCTTGCTCAGATCCACCTGGAGCATCAGAGGTATCTTGTGGAGATGGTGGAGATATAGTTTAAGTGCCAGTGGCCCTTGATTGACTAGGACCAGCATCTCCACCATCTTGACTGTCATCAAGATCGTCATCATCGTCGTCGTCTTCATCGGTGGGTACCACAATAGGCTCAACATGGGAATCACTATCATCATGACGCCATTTCTTGCGAGCAGGCACCACATAGTCTTCATTCGCCACATGCCCAAACAATCTCCTGAACGGGGGCTTCACCTGCTTCCCCCGATATACTTTCATCTGCCTAAGGTGGTATCATCCATCACCTCAAGCACCACTGCACCACTACATACAGAAGCCTTCCTTGCCTTTGGCTTCAAGGTTCTCAATCAGATAGGAGAAGAGCATGCGAGAAAAACTAAACGGGTGGTTCAGTACCAGTGCAACGTATGCATTCTGGGTTTGGTCCGATATTTCACCAAATCCTCCCCCCTGGAGGCAATAAACTTTAAGATCACATGTGCTAAGTATTTGAATTGGGGGCACATGTTGCTCTTGTTCAGTACGCCGGCATTGATGTCTCCGGCGTACTTGATCCTAAGAAAACAACCACGCACAGTCAGTGGATGCAGCTTAGTTGGATGGGCTCCGTCTTCCCCTAAGTCTAGGACTCTCGTTAGGTCTTCTTCACAGATCTCAATGTCTTGTCCGAAAATGGAGCTCCAGATACAGTAAGGCTCCACCAACCAGTCAACTGAGGCACTTTCCCAAAAGGCCTGCTGAAGAGATCTGTATGGTGTGCATGGATTTGAGATGGCATTGTAGATCATCGATCTACATAAGAAAGCAATAATCCCAGTGCACTCAGAGGCATTTTGGGAAGTAGCATCAAGATGTGCACATATGTTGTGCTTGGTGCTCATTGTCCATCTTTCAGCCATATTGCTGCAACACAAGAAATATTTACATTAGATTGGTAGCTAGACTTAACAGTTGTACTTCGAATGATTTTGATCTACTGATTTAATCATGCGACTGAACTGTACGACTGAGTTCAGTTGTACGATGGAGTTCATGTAAGGCCCCGTTCCCGGGACGCTCACAGCTGGTAAATCAACGCACATAAAACAAATACTTTACATTTAATCATTCATAAAACATTGCAGCGGAAGTCTAAAGAAATAACTTTTTATATCATTACAAATGCATTTTGAAGTTAATACAAGCGTTCATTTCAAAACATCATTCATTCGCATTATAATGCAAAAACATTAACAAAAGAATGCCATCCAAAAGAGCTGAGTAGCCGCCTCGTGCCATCCTCAGCAATTTTTACCTGCCAACTAAAAACGTATAAAAGTCAGCGTTGCTAAGTGAGTTCTATTTTTATAATAAAACATACATAAAATCGTTATTTATTTCCTTACAGAGCCATACTATACGTTTCATTTGTTCGTGATCATACATCATACGTACATACAGATAATATCATTTTTATCTTCCATTACGTTCGTTAACCTTCGTTCACTCATTACATCTAGTGACATGTACATTACCCCGACCATTGTGCACGAAGCGGGTAACTGGGCCTGAGTTCTTTCATAGACCTCGAACATTGTGCACGAAGCTGACTCCAGTACCTAGGGCAAGTACATTCACCATTTATCTTTTCTTTTTCATTTCGGATCAATGCCATATGCTATACCCTGAACATTATGCACGAAGCTAGTTATTGGGCTTGAGGTCTCTCATAGACCTCGAACATTGTGCATGAAGCAGACTCCAGTATCTAGAGCAAGCAGCAAGAATCCTATACATATGGTCAATCACAAGGATTGGACCCCAGTGTTTATCCTTCTAGGGTAGCTAACCCGCACACAGTTGAGCTAACACCCTTCATTGGGTGTGGACCTCCATACATTTGGTTGCAAGACTTTTACGTTCATTCATTCGTTAATGCATGCATTCATTCATCATGTTCCTCTTTCATTATCTTTCACTTTACGTTACATAATATTTTCGGTTCATTCATTAACATAACACGTAAATCCATGAAAGATAAACATACATCATCATAAGGAACATAACATATCATTCATACATCATCATACAGGGCATCATACATACATAACATACATCATGTATAACCATGCAACATGATCATCATCCTCATGCATAAGCATCAATCATAATACATAACATGCCCATCATACTATCTATGACCCCAAAGTCAACTTTTATAGTCCCCCGGAAATCTCCCAAGTCAAAGCCTACTTTACACAATTCCCCAAAAATCAGAAAAATATTCTAAGTCCTTAGGCGCATGGGCACTATGCAGGCGCATGGACACTATGCAGGCGCATGGGGAACACTTAGGCGCATAGGCAACGTTCAGGCGCATGGGTGCTTAGACGCATGGGAACCCTGGACGTCTAGACACTTAGTCAAATCCAACCCAATTTCTAGGCGCATGGGTACTATTCAGGCGCATGAGCCACTTGGGCGCATGGGCCACTTGGGCGCATGGCCCTACACTTAGTCAACCGACTAACATTTCTAGGCGCATGGACCACTGTTCAGGCGCATGGGCTATACTTAAAACATTCCTAAGGCAAATTTTGGGCGCATGAGCTACTGTTTAGGCGCATGGCTTGCACTTAATTCTTTCTATGGAAAATTCAGGAGTATGAACACTTATCTAGGTGCATGAGCTTTTGTGAAACATGTTTCTAGGATGTTTTCAACCCCAATCATCAAACCCAACTGTCCTAAGCATAATGTGGCTATTCTAAACATGAGTAGCCTATAAACATTCAAGAACCAACATCCAACATACGCAATACATACGGGTATTCACACGAAAACTTTGTAAAATCATTTTAATATGTTTTCAGCCCCAAAGATAGTTTAAAACATGTAAAAACCGGGGTCTAGAACTCACCTGGTGCAACTTGGGTGTTCTTTCTTTTTAACCCGCTTGCAAAGAGTTCAATCACCTAAAAACAACACCAAAAACACACACACCCGAGCACAAACACAACCCATAAGCACATAAACACATAAACACATAATCGGGATAAAACCCATCATAAACACATAAAAATCTTGAATTCTTACCTTGAATTCACCTCTCTTCTTCCTCTTCTTCTTCAACCGAGAGCTTTCTCTACTCTCTCTCTCTCTAAAACCGAGAAAATATGGTGGAGTGAGGTGAGGGTGGGCGGCCATGCCCACCTTTACACCAACTTTTGAAAGTTTTGTCCTTTTTGGGCACTTTTAGTCCTTCCACTTGGACTTTATTGCCTTTCTTGCTTTTATTCTTTATACCTTGTCTTTTAAAAATAACTGGGTGTTACAGTTCAGTCGTACGATTGATCCTGCGACTGAGCTTAGTCGTAGGCTATGCCATGCGATTGAGCCAGTCGTGCGACTGGACTCATACGCATACTTCATTCGTGCAACTGGGTTTCAGTCGTGCGACTGGATTATACTCCTTCATCCATTCGTACGATTGGTTAAGTCTTGTTGTTTAATCTCATGGTTGTCTCATACTCATGGTCCAATCATGTGACTGGCTCATACTTATGGTTCAAACGTGCGATTGGCTCATTCTTATGATTCAATCGTGTGGTTGGCTCATACTTATGAGTTTGACCTCATACACTTTCAAACACTAAAAATTTAACTTTTGATATATAACATGATGACCTATGATCATCTCAGACATGAACCTTTTAATTTAACATCATTTGATCACCTCAGACGTGATCCTTTTAGTTTAGAACTGATTTGTCACGTCAGACGTGACCCCATTTAATGAGTGATTCAGAGATTTCATCTAGTTGTATAGTCCAACATCTACGTAACAAAAGACTAGAAAATAGAAAACAACTTGAAATTAAAAGAAACAAGACATATTTTTAAGGTTTTGGGTTTGAGATGGATGGAAACCTTTTAGAATACATCTAACCGATTTCACTTCCTGAGCAGCACAGCTTCATGTTAATTTAATGATTTCTGGAAAGATTCATTATGGAATCATACATGTATATCATAATCATATGGGACCTTTTTAATATGCACTTTGATGCTAGATCCGTGTTTTGCCTAAGAGTCAATAGCACTTTTAAGAAATCATACTAGAGCTATAAGATGCACACAATGAAAATTTCAAACCATAGTCGCTCATTTGTTGTTGAATCCAAATGATTTGTGAACAACAAGTTGCAGCAACAACATATTCAGCTTCACATGTTGACAGAGCAACAGATCTCTGCTTCTTACACTGCCAGGTGACTAACCATCTACCAAAGAACTAACATGTCACTGATTTTAACTTGTGATTCATCTTGCAACCACCATAGTCCGAGTCACTATAGGCTCTAAGCTCAAAGTCATCATCATGAGGATACCACAACCCGAGTATGGAGTACCCTTCAAATAATGAAAAAATCTTTTATCACAGATCTGGAAGACTAAAAGCAAGTTGTTCTGTAGTTGTTGAACGTAGTTGATCTTGTCAACTTCACTTTCTCGTTTCCCACTTCGCCTTGAGCGGTGATGTAACCTCCTTTATTCCCAGCAAATGATACATGTCCCCCTTTAATTTGTTTCATGTTAAAAAGGAGAGACGAATTCCCGGTCATGTGCCTGGATGCCCCATTATAATAATCCAGGTATTTGTGATAGCGTTGTAACGGACACCCTACATATTTAAAGGAATTGATTAGTTCAGGTTTGGGACCCAAGCCTTAACTGGCTTGGGTGACCAAGAGAAATCACACATCATGAAATTTAACCCATTTTCCTTTAGAGGATGAGGGCATTTCTATCTTCTTATTTTCCTCACTATGAGACATATTACTTGATTTTATCTTCCATAAGCCAGTTTTGTGTAAGACCTGTTTGTGATAAACAGATGACTGGCTTATTGTTTGAACTTTAGGTTCACTAATACTCTTAGGTGGAGGATTAGATCTCATTTTGAAAAACTTGTTTTTGCATCATAAAGTTCAATTTTCTTTTGGGCATCTGATAATAAGGACAATTAGGAGAGATATGTCCTCGTTTTCCATAATTGTAGCATGATCTCCCTTCTACAGATTGAAGAAAATTTTTATGTGGTGTTGAGTTTGGTAAGGGTGTGAGGTGTTTCTAGTTGGGTTTTGTCACTTCTCTTTTAGTTGTTTCAGCTTCTTTAACAAAATTAATTCTTTTAACATTTTGAACATCTTTAACTTTTAGTTTATTTGGACTTTGATGAATAACACATTTTTGGTTAACTGGATTAGTCATTTTGGGTTCAGAGGTACACGTGTGTGAACCTGAACTTAATTTAATCTTTTCAATTTGATCATCCAAATTTTCAATAGGCATCTTCTATATTGATTTCAAAGTAGATTTCTTCTGTTTAGTGATGTGTTTCACTGATTTGCCCATGGAATCGGGAACACTAACCAGAGGAGTGGACACCACATGATCCTTTATTGGGTTATTATTTATTGGTCTACATTTAATGTTCAAAAAGACTGCATGTGGTGGTGGAACTACTTTATAACCTAGATGTTCCCCATTATTTCGTTCTTTCACTAAGTTTTGAACTATGTGCAAACTAGGTAGTTTTTTGTTTTAAAGATTCAACTTCGATTTCTAAGACTGCTTTTTTCCTTATTCGTTTCTTCCAAAGAATTTAAATAAAACTTTATGTCATTTGCTTGATTTAATGTAACAACCTCGGTTTCCCTTAGTTGTTTTCCGAAGAGTTCTATTTTTTCTTTGAAACTACACTCAATTTGTTTTAAAATACGATTCGCCTCAGTCCAGAGTTGTTTACTAAATTATCATTGTGTTCTAACAACCTTGCAAATTTTAGATCAATGCTTTCTCTAAATTTGTCACATTCATTACAAGCATGTTTTTAAATAATTGGTCTTTAGAACTTACCTGAAAGGAATCAGACGAATCAGCCATCAAAGCTACATCAGACTCTTCGTTGACTGGAGATTCTGAGTTTATTGCTATGAGCTCTTCCTCAACCAAGTGATTTATAACATTCACAACTTCTTTGGTATCTGACATCGCTTGCTCAGCTATGATCACACCTTCACTAGCAGATCCATCATGCAATGCATAAACAAAGGCAATATTTGATTCACCTGGAAAAACAAAGCGGAAGGACCAATCTTGCACTTCATCACCTTGAGCAGTCAGAGCCTTTGTCTCTTTACTTGAAGAAGTAGTTCCAATCATGTCTTTGTCTTGACGATTGAATGTAGGAAATGGGTTTCCATTCTAGTTTTCTTGGGCTTTACACATTCACGTTTAAAGTGCCCTTTTTCACCACAGTTGAAACATGTGACTTTGGTTTTGACAAAACCAAAAGTCGTATCTTTAGTGGCAACTAGATTTTGCCCCGTCTTTTTGACAAACTTCTTCGCTCTTCTGACTGCACTCGCCAAGGCCCGCATTATGTCCATTCTTCTAGATTATTTTCATCTACTTGCTCGTAATCCTCATCTGCAAGATGACAATTTCCTATCTTACCGGCAACTAAACCATCATAAGAATGTACAACAGTCGCTAGAAGATCCATGTGCTTCTTAGCCACTTCCACTGTGACATTACCGACATTCTCAGTCTTCAACTTTGTAGTATTTGCCTCAGAAATTATGTATTGGGTTCCAGAAGCACTGTTTTAGGAAGGAGCAGAGAAACTAGACACGAATGTTGTTTGCAACGGTGCTCCTGAAACAGTTGGAGTCGGAACTGAGTTGTAAAGTGAAGGATTCTGAACATAGGATCTTTTCTTTGACTTGTATTTCATTCGTAGTTCTTCCTCCCTTAACTTCAAGATGAAATCATATATGTCTAACATCGCAAGGATGTCGTTTTGTCTCGGATTAGACACAAATGAATCCCATTTATCAGGCAAACCATCAACAAAGCTTGAAACTTTATCTTCCATAGATGTTGTCACACCATGAGTGTGCAACTCACTCATCAGATGATAGAATCTATCAATAATATCACCAAGCTCTCATTCCCTATCGAGAGAAATTATCAAATTCCTTTTTGAGAGCTTTAGCCTTCAGTGCTTTCAGAGTTGTGTTTCTATCATATCTCTTCTCCAATGCCTCCCATAACTTTTTAGCCTGCTTGTTCTCAGAGAACTAATGAAAAATGTCCTTAGGTATTGACTGAGTCAACAAGGCATATACTTTCTTTTCAGCATTTAACAGAATCTTCTGAGCTTCACTCATTCCTCCCAAAGTCAACTTGACTCTATTAGCACTGACCGGTACCGTATAACCAGTCTCAATAGATGTCAAAAGATTTGGGTAAACTCCATTTAAATAGATTTCAAACAACTGTTTCCACTATGGATATTCATCTAACGTTAATAGCTTTGGCGGCTTATTATGATTTCCAATCCCATTCTCCAGAAGTAGAAGGTTCTGGATGCGGGAGTCCTTTCTGGCAGTAAATGCAGCAAATTGGTCTTCCATTGCTTTAAACTTGGTACTTTTAGAACAAGGCAGTTTCACTCGTGCAAATGGGCTATGAGTATGGATCACTTGTGCGAATGAAGGATGCTAATGAATTCAATCGTGCGATTGGATTCAATCGTGTGTATGAACAAGACGACTAAAATCAAACGACTGGAGTTGTTCAGTCTTGTGAATGAGGGATACGACTGAGTTCAGTCGTGCGGATGGAGTATACGATTGAATTGAATCGTAGAAGGCTGCTGTGTTGTAAATTGAATATTTTGACACTTTGACACAAAATACGAGTTTCCCAGGAACCCTAATCTGCTGTATGATGAAAAACTGATACTTTAATGCATGCAAACATTGAAAACGCCTATTGAAGCAAAGTGGTGACTCCTTTGGTTTAAAACGTAGGTTTTTAACACCAAAACTAATTGAATCCAATGCAAAATCATGAGCCAAAGCTCTGATACCACTTGTTAGGACCGTGTACATACGGAGTACTAACGGATTCTGCGTGAAACCATATCAATAGTGCGGAATCCTATTTGATTGGCGATCCAATCAGTAAGAACGATAACCCGATCGATATAACAATGAACTAAACATTAAGAATGAGTAGGATCGATAAAGATTGAACTATGAAGTTGGATGGCTATTTTCGACGCTCTGGATGGCTAGGGTTTATGTATATTCAAAGTATCTCTCAAAGTGTTCTGTTTTTCCACGAATTAAGTGGTATTTATAGCTTTGTAGTTTCCATTCGTACGACTGAACCATTATCATGGTTTAGCCGTGTGACTGACTCATGCGATTGACACATACGCACGACTAAAGGTTCAGTCGTGCGATTGAGTCAATCTTATGTCTCAATCGTACGACTGATCCAGTCTCCGGGTTTAGTTGTGCGACTGGTCCATGAGCATGATATATTCATGCGTATGGTCCATAAGTATGGTCCTTAGCATGAATAATCACCTGCCTAGGTTGAACACAATTCTCAATCATTATTGATTTAGAATTATGTACAACAACTTCAAACCTATATAAAAAGTTCATACACATGAAACAAAGATAAATAAACATCAAGGCATATCTCATACCTCATCACATCATTACATTACACATATGTAAGACATGAATGACTTTTACATTTAAGCACATAAACTAGGAACACATGTATCAACAGCTTTGATCATATCATTGAACTCATCTTCTTCAGTATGTGTAGCAGCTAATTTTTCAGAATAGACCACCATCTCTAAGTCTTTGGAATCCCTTTCACTTGCTTCAGCCTCATATTTTCTCTTAATTTCAATCAGCATCTCAAACTCAGAGATTCTTTGATTTGACTTTCATTTTGATTTTGCAAATTAGTGATAATCTCTGTTTGGTCTTCAATTATTTCCTCTTTCTCTTTAATGGCAATGGTTTAAATAGCTAGAGTTTCAACATGACCACTTATTTCTTCTCTTGACTGATTAAGAGGAGCTGTTAACTTCTCAATCTCCTTATCCTTTTCTTTCTTCTATGAATCATATGTTTCTTCAATGATTTTAGCTCAGCCTCCTACTCATTTACTTCCAACAATCTGTCTTGAATGATACCTAATCTCCATTTTAGCAGTCTTTCCATCTTTGCTACTTTCTATAAAAGTTCAGAGATCACCTCATCTGGTTTGTTGACACCAGATTCATCATAACTCTCAGAAGGAGCAGCTTCACAAACAACTTTCTTGACAAACATTTGGTTGGGGTTATCCTCCTCATAAGAAGATGATTTGGATTTTTTTGAAAAGCTCACAGAGTCACAAAACTCAATAGGTTCTGTAAAAATTAGAGATGGTTGGGCTGCTTGGAAAGGTGAATGGTGAATAGGAGATAAGTGTGGAGAAGTAATAGGTTGTGTTTGGGGAGATTGTATTTGTGAGCTGTGAGGTGTTGGGGTTCTTTTTGGAGATGGAATTTGTGAGGTGTAAGGTATTTGTAGTGGGGTTATATTTGGAGATGGAATTGGTAAAGGTACAAAGGGAGATGAAAAATCACAAATTGAGGTTCAGTGTGAGGATCACCCCCTGCATCAACCTGGGGTGACACTGACCTTGGCCTATCAATGTCTTCAGCTTGCTCATCAGTAGTGTGTTGAACCTGAGCAGCTTGTTCTTCAATTGTTCATCAGTAATAGCATGTTGTTCTTCACCTTGTTCATCAGGATTGATCTGTTGAAGCTCCACTGTAAAAATTTCTAGGATCCCTCTTCTTAATGTACTTATATGACTACCATCATAGTGAGGGATATCTAGAATTGGTCCATCAGCCACTAGATTGGGGAAGGATTCATTTATAAGACATTGGATGAACCTTGGGTACATTAAGAACTTGTAACTCCTTTTTTCTTGTATGTTGGATACTAGTCCATTAAAGACATAAGTTGACATATTGAATGGCCTATTTGTGCATAAAGCACAAATTGCTCATGAAGTAGTAATAGGGATATCATTCCATCCTGTTTTCCTTTTAGATAAGCAGTGCTGATAGATATGGATCAGAGTCCTCCATGGCAAGTCCACCAATCCTATCACAATCTGTTTTCCTTCAAAACCCCCTTCATATCCAATCTCAGCAAAGAAAGTAGGAATATCATCATCTTCTAACTCAATTGCTGCATTTGCATCATCACCAAACTGCAGACACTATCTGACAATTTCTTCAGTGATTGTTAGTGTATGCTCATCATCAATCCTCCCAGATAAAGTCTTAACACCATCAACCTCTATCACTTCAGTAGAGTTCCAGAGTGACCTTATAAGTTTCTTATATATGACAGGTCTGACAGTGATAGCATAAGCCACTCTTATTGTGGAGATGAATCTGATCATGTCTCTGAGACCCTCAGCCTCGGGTACATCAGGGTCTAGAAAACGACTGACATTATTGAGCTTCCTCCACAAGATATTAGCCATGTACCCTGTATCAGAGGCATATGAGTTAGATTAATGATAATATATATACTACTTTAAGCAGCATTCATCATTTTGACTTTTGAGAGTCAAATATGAACATTTGAGAGTACTGTTCCATAGGAATTATTTCAAATTGAGATATTGTCATGAATACTCATTGTTATTTGATTTTTCATGTTTGAAGATCTAATTTTGATTTTTTGACTGCTAATTAGATTTTATTTCAAGTTTTGATTTCAACAATTTCGGTTTCATGATGCTCTGTTCATGCGATGAACATAACTTTGAGATTTTCAGTTTGAATCGTATTCTACTAAGTTTGCATGTTCACTGAAGTCAAAAATGTTCATCTTTTCTTGGAATAAATCTAATTTTGGATATTCTTTGTTAACCTAGGGTTCTAAGTTCATTATCAGGTCAAAAGTCTGATGTATTAGGTTAAAACAATTTAAACAGTTTCACCTTTTGTTCGATAATACTGTTGTGTAGTATCAAATATGAGGACAGATTGGGTGAAATGAACTAGGATCTTTGATTGTTAAAGAACACGATGATTGATGAAGATGAACAGTGTTTTCGCTCGTTGCACTATAGAGTCTCTCAAATTTGAAAACTATTAAATGACCTTTCAACTTGCTTTAAATAGTAAAAATGGCCTTTACAAAATTTTACAAGTCTCAGAGCAAATGCGGTTAGAGTTTTAATTCACTGTAGCAAATGCGGAAGTGTTTAATGCATCTGTATCTGTTCACCGTAGGAAATGCGAAAATGAAAATTTAAGAATTTGTTCTTTCGCATTTGCATATAGTAAATGTGGAAGAGTAATACTTAAGAACTTTTTCTATCTGCATTTGTACACGGTTCAAAATACGGGAGAACAAAGTTCATCAACATTTGCTAACTGTAGCAAATGCGGTTGATTTAACTTGTTCAGTATTTGCTCACTGTAGCAAATGCGGCCGAGAGAAATTTCGACATTTACTTGATCATCAATTATGTTGATAGAAGAGATTAAGCACTTTTTTATTTTGTTTGAGAGTACATGAAAATTGAACACACACTTCCATAAATGCGGATGATAAGGAAATCAACAAATGCGGATGAGTAAAACAAATATGGAACTATAAATTTCATCCGCATTGACAAATGCGGTTGAACACTTGTGAAAATTTTTTTTTCCGCATTGACTAATGCAGTAGAACATTTTTGTTCTGCATAGGTTTTAACACTTCAAAATTTTCATATATACTTGTTACACACCTATGCGGTAGAGTATAATCTTTGTCTGTATTAGTTGAACTTAGAAATAAATAGTTACCCGCATTGGTTATATGCATGGGTTACCTTCACCCGCATTAACCAATGCAATTACCTACATTAACTTTTGAACTTAATCAAAGGATAATGTTTATGTTTTGGTTTTTTATGTTATGAAGAAATGTCTCTGGTTGAATTCTCTTATGAAGTTGATTGAATTCTTTTATGAATTTGTTGACTGTTAAGGTTGTCAATTCTTGCTTGGATTGTCTTTTATGTCAGAAGTGATATAAGTTTCCCATTATTTGACTGATCTTGGACTTTTCATGCTTCCAAGAATCTGCATAGGCTAAGATACTATGGTATAACTTATGCATCAACACATGCATTTTCTTTTTGTTTTGTTTTTAATTTTTAAGAAAGTAATTTAAGATAGTAAAAATCTATATAGACTTAATCAAAAATTTTTATTACTCCCCCTAAAGTTTATATCCACATTTGGATAGAAACTTTAAAGATTTAAAAACCTTTTGAATATATTTTGATTATTAATAATGAAGACAAGTATATCTTTTGTTGGGATTATATAAATCTTCCTTACACATGTGCATCCTTTATGATTGAAGGTATGTTTGTCCTCTTAAACTCATATTAGGTTGATATTTTGATGCAAGTGATATTTATCATGTTTTTGGTTGATTTAATTATTCAACATGTACCTCACACACAAAAGCATGGAATGATCAACCATCCTTATATAATGCATGGTAGAACTTTTTCATAACTTTCCTTACCAGGTTACTTAAGTTATGAGACCTTATTTTCTCTAATCCTCATTGGGATTCTTTTACTTTGATCATCTCATGATGATCCACATTGGGATTCTTTTCACTTCACATTGGAAGGTGATCCATGATTGGATTCTTTTGTTCATTTACTTGGAATGTATTGCTTTTGTAGATTCATCCAATTTGGATGTGTTCCTCATTGGGAATCTTTTGGATCAGTACATCTGCACTATATTCTTGTTTCATCTGGTCTTTGCTTAGCAAAACAAAGATGAAACTTGATGTAGGTGAAAGAGATTCATAAGCCGGTGTGTTAGGGTACTACACATACATGCCCTCAAATAAGCCAATACATACTTGTACTTTAAGATGAGTGTTTCACTATTGAATAAGATTTTAATTCATCGCTACATGTATCTTTTCTTCCAAGTTGAGTCTACCAACATATCTGGTAAGTCATGACAGTCTCTCAAATTTTGAAATTAAGCCCAGTGAATGATATAACGACTGTAATTATATCATTTCCCGTATATCCTTTTCTTCATCAAATTGACTTCTTTTTGTGATTTTCTGATGTTTTTGAAATGTTTTTGATGTTTTGATTGGTTTTACTCAAGATTAATCATGCCAATTATTGAACTAGGAATTCAAACCTACCAAGTTCAAATGCTTTAGTAAATAAATCACCAATTGATTTTCAGTGGGTACTTGAATCGGTTTGGTTAACCCTTTTTTAGCACAGTCTCTCAAAAAGTAATATCTAATTTCAATGTGTTTTGTTTTGAGTGCTGAACTAGATTATTTGTAATGAAAACAGTTGTTTTGTTGTTAATGGGAATTGATGTGTGCAAGAAGTTAAAACCAATCAAGCATTTGGTTTCGAATCTAGAGTACGTGAGATCAACAAGCTGATGCTACAATATACTCAACTTCTGCAAGTGAGACAGATATGTTTGTCTGCTTCTTACACTGCCAGGAGACCAGTCTGGGACCAAGAAATTGACAACCGCCAGAAGTGGATTTCCTATTGAAGTTGCATCCTCCATAATCACTGTTAGTGAAGGCATAGAGATTGAAGTCTTCTTCCTTTGGATTCTATAACCCAAGAGCATGTTTGCCCTTAAGATATCTGAATATCCTCTTGACAGCATTCACATTAGATTCTTTAGGATCAGCTTGATATCTGGCACACACACAAACACCAAACATAATGTCAGGCCTACTGGCTGTTAGATAGATAAGTGAACTGATCATAGATGGATAGTGAGTCTGATCCACTGATTTGCCTTCTGGATCAGGTCCAATCTTCACTTCAGTATCTACAGGAGTTCTAATAGACTGATAATTAGCAAAGTGGAACTTCTTTAACATAGTTTCCACATATTTTAATTAATTGATGAAGATTCCATCTGCTGTTTGTTGAACTTTCACCCTTAGAAAGAAAGTGAGTTCCCCCGTTGCACTCATTTGAAATTTTGAACGCATAAGGTCTTCATAGTCTTTACAGACTTGCTTGTTTGTTAAGCCAAAAATGATATCATCCATATAAATCTGGACTAACAACATGTCTTTTCCTCTTTTCTTTCTGAAGAGAGTCTGATCAATCTTTCCTCTTTCATATCCATTTTCAAGAAGAAAAGATGATAGAGTCTCATACCACTTTCTTGGGGCTTGCTGAAGACCATATAGGGGTTTGCCAAGCTTGTACACCTTGTGAGGGAAATCTGGATCTTCAAAGCCAGGTGGTTGACTCACATAGACTTCTTCAGCAATCTTTCCATATAAGACTACACACTTCACATTCATTTGATAAACAGTAAATTCATGGATGTAGAATATACTAGAAATATTCTTATTGCTTCTGATCTAGCAACAGGTGCAAACACTTCATCGTAATCAATTCCTTCTTCTTGAGTGTAACCCTATGCCACTAGCCTTGCTTTATTCCTGATGATGATCCCTCTGTCATCAGTTTTGTTTCTGTATAGCCTCTGTCTACTAGTTACATACTTCTTGCTTCTTGAATTGGAGCAATTCTTCTTGCATTGCTTCAATCCAGCTATTGTCTTGAAGAGCCTCTTTGATGTTCTTGGGTACTGTTTGACACAGAAAGCATAAGAACAAATAGATGTTTGCAATACTAGAATTGCTTCTTGTCACCCTTTCATTAAGTTCACCAATAATGCTTTCCACTAGATGATTCTTGTGTATTCTGGTGGTTGGAATTGAGTCACCAGCAATGGTTACATCAACATTGGAGACATTCAAATCATTATGGTCAGAGGCACCTTCATCTTGTTTGTTTAGGGAATTATGAAGATTATCAGACTCTGTTTCATTGACTGCTTCAACTTCAGCAGCACTTTGATTGCTTCCATCAAATGATGTTCTTTTTGTTTCAGTTGGAGGAGTAGCTTGTTTTTTATTTCTGATCTCTGTTAACAGATCTTCTGAATGTGATGGTAACAAGCTTGGACGTCCTTCAGTTGAAACACTTTGGTTTTGTGATGGTTGTTTGATGGGATCATCTTGGAGAGGAACATCTTCATTCATGTATTCAGTAGATGTAGGAGGAATCAATGGAAAGTCATCCCTTCTTTCTACACCTGTAGAAGTTTCACCTGAATGTAGATTTCCTGCATCAGACAAGTGAAATTGATCAAATGATTTTGTAAATGAGTCAATATTAAACAACCAGTCGGGACCATTTGTAGATTTAGGAAACAAGTGTTCCTTGAATTGAACATTTGTCAAGTCATCAATAATGTTTAATCTTGGATTAAACACTCTGTAAGCCTTTGAAACGGAAGAATAACCTACATAGAATCCTTCATCAGACTTAGATGAAAACTTTCCTAAATAGTCTCGGGTGTTTAATATTGAGACAAGACTACCAAATGATTTAAAGAATCTAATAAATGGTTTTCTGTGAAAGAGCAGTCCATATGTAGTCGTGTTACTTTCTTTTACAATCAGAGTTCGATTTTGCATGAAGCACGATGTGTTAACTGCCTCTGCCTGAAAGGTAATAGGTAGTTTAGCATCGGCTAGCATTGTTCTTGCTGGTTCAATTAGTGTTCTATTTCTCCTTTTAGCTACCCTATTTTTTGAGGAGTTCTAGCTGCATTGAATTAATGAGCAATGCCTTTGGTTGCACAAAATGAACTCATGTCTTCATTTTTAAACTCAGTTCCATTATCACTTCTGATTGTTTTCCAGTTTTTATGATAAAGTTTTGTATTGTTTGGGATGCCTCATTTTTATGAAGTAAGAAAAAACCCATGTAAATCGTGAAAAGTCATCAATGATCACCAAACAATATTGTTTCTCTCCAATGCTCATTACATGAGTTGGTACAAACAGATCCATGTGAAGTAACTTCAATGGAGTGTTGTTTGTGTTCACTAGCTTGGATTTGTGAGACACTATATGTTGTTTTCCTTTGAGGCATGTTGAACAGTGATCAACAAAGTGAAATTCTTTTTGTGGAAGAGTAATGACATGATTTCCTTTGACCAATCTATTCATGTTTTTATAGTTTGTGTGCCCCGAACGTTTGTGCCAAAGCTTGGACTCATCAAATGATGCTTTGGACAAAAGAAAATTTTCTTCTATTGGTCTTGTAGAATTTAGGTTTAAGACATAGGTGTTATTCTTCCTCGGAGTCTTTAGGACAACCCATTCTTCAGATATCTGAAATCCCGGTTTCAGAATATAGCAATGAGTATCAGTAAAGTGAGTTGAATATTTCTTGTCGTAGATCTGAGACACGGTTAGAAGATTGAAGTTCAGTTGTTTACAATAGTTCACTCTATCAAAGCTCAGCATCCCATTTGTCACAGATCCTTCACCTGTAATTCTTCCACCTTATGAATCTCCTCCAAAAGCCACAGTAGTTCCTTGTATTTTCTTGAAGTCATGAAGGAGGGAACGATCTCCAGTCATGTGTCAGGAACATCCACTGTCCACGTACCATAGGTTGTTGGATATATGGATGACCCTGCAAGCACAAAAGAACCAATTAGAATGTGAACCCAAGCCATGATGGTTTTGGGTTTCCTGTTCCTATCCATTATGCTGACCTCTTGATACTTTCCTCTAAATTGTGATCTATTTAGAGGTGACGTTGGAGATTGCTTGTAATATTTGGAGTCATCTCATCAACATCAACTGAAGAATCAGAGGAGTAGTGAAGTCTTTGATCTCTATTCTTTTGAATAAATTTAAACCATTTCTGATTATCAAAAATCATTTTAGGTTTTGGAAAGTCAAACTTTTTCTTAATAATGTGATGGTTGTTTCTTTGACTCTTTCATATTTCTTTTTTGTTACTCCTATCATTGAGTGATCTAGATGTCCTAGATTGATTGGTAGGCAAATGACTCCTGAAATAGGGTTTACCAGATGATGTTGTTAAGATGCGTTTGTTCTGAGCAGTTCTCACTCCCTTCTAATTGAAGTAACATCAGATGTATTGTGATTGTTCATATCACATACTGGACAATATTTGTTAAAATAACAGTTTTTGGTGGAGTGGTTGTTCATGTCACAGAAAGAGCAATATTGGTTAAAAAACACTCTTCTATTTTGTGATTGAACATATCACATATGTCACAATACATTTGTTTGTTTCTTGAATCAGTTTTGATTTATGGGACTCAACTAATTTCTTATTTGCTGTTGAGCCACTTTCTTTTGCTTAGGGGATGAGTCATAATCAACCCTTTTTGTAGCTTGCTTCACAACACTACTTTTGTTAAATTTTCTGGGTTGTTTTTGTTTCTTCAACCATTTCTTTACCTCTTTCTCAATTGGTCAACATGCTCCTTGTTGCATATGTCAAAACCAACTCCCTATCTTAATTTTGAAGATTGAGGGTCTGATAGAGTTTTACACATTGAAATTAGTGATCTCTTTTGTTTCTTTTGCATTGAAACCTTGTCTGATTTGCATGAATTGTTTGGAGATATAATCTCATTATCAGATATGCTTTTAGTAATGGGTTTCACTGACTTCACAAATTTCTTTTTACCTTTTAAAACAGAAGGTATGATTTTCACAAATAGAACAATTGCCTTGATGGGGCTAGTGGGATTGATGACACTTACTACCTTGTCTGAACACTCTTTGATTTTAATTGGGCGTCCTAATATGATTTTATCCTCATTTTTTTCAATGTGAACTTTTGGTTGGTTTTGAGAATTTGCGATCTATTTTACTATTGTTTTTGGTTCAATAGTATTAGGTTCAATTTTCTCATTAAGTGTAACAGAGTCAGGCATGAGAGTGTAGTTGTCATTATATGGTGGAGGAAAAGAGTTATACCCGATCCCAAACATTTCTTTTAGATCCTTTTAAGAATCAAGCATCTCTTGCAGAGTGACTGGAGACAGTTGAAACTTTTCCAGTTTCACTTCAGTAAGTGTATATTCACCTTTAGATTGAGCCAACTTTCTAGTCAGTTGCTCATTCTCAACTGCAAGAGTGTACTTTTCACCATGTAATATTTCAATGTCAGAGATGAGAGATTTTATTTTGATTTCAAAGACTTTTATTTCTTTATTGAGCATCTCTGACTTAACCGTTTCCTCTTTTATTTTTCTGCAAGTTTATGTTATGCTCTTTATAACCTTGCAGTTCAGTAATGCATTTTTCACTACATAGGTTAGATATTACATCAGAAGGCATGGGAGATGGACCATCGTTGATGTGAGCCATGAGTGCATGATTTTGAAATTGAGGCTTGACTTCCTCTGCATAAAGGCTCCAGTCACATACTCCATCTTGCTTTATCACGAGAGCATTTGCCAATGACTGACTACTTCCATGAGTTTGGTTTGTCAGTTGAGGTTGATTCTGATATGCTTGATGTTGTTGAGGATGATTATACTATTGCTGATGATTATTGGAGTGAAAGCTTAAGTTTGGCTATGAGGATGACTGGCTTTGAGAATTTCTTTGAAAGTTGTTTCTTTTGGGGACATTGAATTCTCTGGAGAAGTGGCCAGTCATGCCATAGTTGAAGTACTTCACTTTGGATTTGTCATATTCAAGATTTGTATATTCATTAAGGCTGAGCTTTGTACCTTTTCTGAAAAACTTCTTTTCTCTCATAGCAATCATGGCCATTTGCCATTGCAAATCCATTTCTTCTACATCATCTGGATCCATTTATTCTACATCATCTGGATCCATTTCTTCTAAGTATTCTTGGATTAGATGTGCTGATATTAGTCTTCCTCCTAAATATGCTTAAAAGCTTGCAACAAAGGCATTGTAAGTTGCCTTTTGTTCTTCAGATCTTGTGTCATCAGGAGTGATTTAGGAGTTGCAGTGAACCCTAATGCTTGGGATGATGTTGATGAATGATTAATTGGTGGAGTTGCAGTGAACCCAGTGGTATTCAGTTGATCTCTTGAAGAGATGAAATCATCCTCCTGAGTAATGAAGGCATTTTCCACAGAATGAGATTCTGATGGAAACTTTTATGCCTCAATCACTTTGGGTCCTCCTAAGTTTCTGCTTCTTTAATCTAGCTCTAGTGTATCTATCTTGGCTATCATTATATCTAGATTTGTACTCTCAAGATCAAGAGTGTTCTTTAACATGGTCACATTTTGTTTCCAAGTCTCTGGAAGACTATGCAACATTTTCTTGTTTAACTCCTTGACTTTGTAAGTGACTCCCATGATTTCCAAGTCATATCAACTTTACAAATCTGTGTAGCTATTTAGATATGGACTCCTTTTTGGAGTGATAAAATGTTTGATACTGATTAACAAGTTTATCCTTGTTAATCTCTGCAACTTCACTGCTTCCCTCACACATAATTCGCAATGCATCCCATACTGCTTTAGCAGTACCATACTTCTCCAATCTTTTCAGTACATCCATCTTGAGTGCTTGAGTGAGGATGGAGTATGATTTGAGATTAATCTTGATTTTCTTGTAATCATCATCATCGAGAGTCAGATCTTCAATGGGTATTCTTGCTGTCTTGTAGATGGCAACTTGATCTGTAGACAAGTGACAGGGATGTGTGGCCCCTTGCATATTAAGATCCAAAAGTCAGAATCTACACCTATAATGTAATTTTTGAATCTGATTTTCCACTGCTTAAACTCAGATTTATGTTTAAGCATGAAAGGTTTTGATGTATGACCAAGTTTATAGATTAGTGAGTTTTAGGTTCAATTAGTCCAACTGGTCCAAATTGTCCAAAACAGGTTTCAGAATCAGATCTATTACTTTTCTGAGCTTCTTGTTGTTAATGTTTGCTATATCAACTGTTCACAGCTTCGAGAATGAAGACTGTTGCTGTGTTCTTGAAAGAAAGAGCTTGAACAATAACTGTTGATGAGTATTATCTGCTTGTTTACTAAATATAGGTGATAGAACACTCTATTAGCAACTCGATCACCAAATCAATCAAGTTCTATTCGGATCTAGGGTAGATCAGAAAAAGAACTAAGAGCCAAAGCTCTGATACTAATTGACTGGTTGGTAAGAATGAGAATCTCACTTAGGATCAAATATGGTGATCAAGTCGGAGATTGAATGGCGGAAACAAACAATCAATAAACTTTTAATGCAAGAATAAACTCATAAATGCTTTGTATATATTGATGAAGGTGATTGATTACAATAAATGTTAGGGTTTTAGCAAGAATAGTAATAATACACCTAGAGAATGTGTAATACAAAATATTCTGATTGTCTATATTCTGTCAGCTTAGGTACGAGGATTTCTATTCTATTTATAGGCAGACAAGTTGCTTTTTTTACAAAATAACTAAACTACCCCTGACCTATACATTAGAACTAGTCTAAGTCTTCATCAGCATTTCTTCTTGTTCATCCGCATTGGCAAATGCGGATGAGTTGGACTTGGTCAGCATTTCTTCACTTGGCCTTCCGCATTAGTATGTTGGTCATCCGCATTGGGTAATGTGGATGAACAAATACTTCTGCACATTCTTGTCCGGTCATCCACACCGCATTGGCAAATGCGGATGAACAAAATCTTGTCCACGTCTCTTCTGGTCATCCACATTTGTTAATGCGGAAGAAAAAATACTTGTAAAAATTTGTTCTTTGCCTTCCGCACTAACAAATTCGTTAAGTGATGCAGTCGGAAACAGAGAGATAGATAATTGAACCTGTTGATTCAACGAGAATACCAAGAACAATCTTTCTAACTATCGTTGATTCACAAAGAATACCGATAATCAGGGTTACACTAACACACACGGTGATAGAGAGAAAACAGATTTTTCATAAACTTCAATAATTCTTTTACCCATTTCTTTCAAACATATAAAGAAATAAAGCAAAATTCGAATGGGCCACAAAACATAAACGGGCCAAAAACTGGGCCAAATATAAAGTTCAACAAAATGTAAAAATAAGACAAAAATGTAAATAACTCATACAATAAGCTGTTTTTAGGCCGAAACGATGACCTAAACGGGCTCCTCGATCCAACGGTCATTTTGAATGGTCGCAGGCCCAAAATGGAGACTTCTAGCCAAAGTTATGATCGTTTCAGTGAAACCCTTTTTGATAAGCGAACTTGGGCCTCCAAAAAGGCTAAAGCTTGCTCATCCACGCTTGGGCCCACATCATTCCCCCCTGGGTAGACAAAATTCATCCTCGAATTCCCAACGGCCTCATCATCAGAAAAATCACCATGATATGGCCGCAAATATTTCACATTAAACACATCAGAACATCGAATATGGCAAGGAAACTTTAGTCGATAGGCATTAGGATTTATCTTCTGCAAGATCTCAATAGGACCAATCTTTTTGGCAGACAACTTGTTGAACTCCCCCACTGAAAAACGATCTTTAATTAGCACAGCCCAAACAAAGTCACTTCTTCAAAATCAACATGTCTTCTTTTTTTATCAGCAACTTTCTTGTACCTGGCATTCGCTTGGGTCAAGTTATGATGAACAACTTTATGAACTTCATGTAATCCCTCCACAAAATCTTGAGCCCTCTTGGGAACTAAGCCAGATGCAGGTAGTGACACTAAATCCAATGGGACTCGAGGTTGAGAAGAATAAACTACTTGAAATGAACTAAACCCGGTACTTCGATTAACAGCATGATTGTGAGCAAATTCAGCTTGGTATAGTTTCTGGTCCCATGCTTTCATATGATCACCAACTAGACATCACAATAAATTCAAGTGAATGGTTCACAACTTCAGTTTGGCCATCCATTTATGGATGATAAGCACTACTAAAACTAAGTTGGGTATTCACCATCCTCCATAGACTGCGCCAAAAGTTACTCAAAAACCGGGTATCCCGATCAGAAACAATAGAAGAAGGCAATCCATGTAAGCGATACACATCACAAAAGAAAAGTTGTGCCATATTAACAGCATCAGTTGTCTTCTTATAGGGAATAAAATGAACCATCTTAGAAAACCTGTCAACAACAACAAAGATAGAGTCGTTACCCCTTTGTGTATGCGGTAATCCCAACACAAAATCCATGCTAATATCAACCCATGGCTGCAAAGGAGCCGACAATGGCATGTAGAGGCACGCGTTACTAGTTGTGCCCTTAGAAACTTGACAAATACGACACCTCTTAACATCACAATCCACTTCTTTCCTCATGGTAGGCCAGAAATAAGAAGCTTGCACTAACTATAGAGTACAATCACGACCAACATGCCCCTCCCCATACAACTCTTTAATAATCTGTAAACGCAGACTAGAATCAGGAATACATAGTTGATTCCTTTTGAATAGAAAACCATCTTGTACAAGAAAATCTGACTTCAGCCCAGTCTGCACATCCTGCATAATAACTGAAAAATATGGATCAATGGCTAACTGCTCACGAATGACATCTAAGTCTGGCACATCAACCCTCATAGACACAAGTAGATTACTCCTCCTGCTTAGGGCATACGCAACTCGGTTCGAAACTCCAGTCTTGTGTTTAACAACAAAAGTAAACTTTTCAATAAATGCTAACCAACGCCCGTGCTTATGTGACACCTTGTCTTGTGTACGAATATGCCTTAAAGAATCATGATCAGTGAACAAAACAAACTCTTTGTGAAATAGATAGTGACGCTAATGCTTTACAGCTTGGACCACTACATAAAACTCCAAATCATAAGTACTATACCTCAATTTTGGACCCATCAATTTCTCAGTAAAGTAAGCAACAGGTCGGCCACCTTGACTAAGCACCCCACCAATCCTGACCTTTGAGGCATCAATATGAAGTTCAAATACTTGAGAAAAATAGGCAATACCGGAATAGGTGCAGTGGTGAGCTTGGCTTTTATAACACGAAAAGCAAACTCGGCCTCTTCTGTCAATACAAATGTCCTCCCCTTCATGCAATCTGTCACGAGAGCCATAATAGAACTGAAATGTGTAATGAACCGTTTATAAAAAAAAGCAAGCCCATGAAAACTATGAACTTCAATAATAGTAGTGGGAGTTGGCCAATTTGTAATAGCTGCTACTTTAGATTCATCCACTTGTATTCCCCAGCCAGAAACAACATACCCTAAAAACAGAACTTTAGGGGCCATTAAAAACACACTTCTTTGATGCTGCATAGAAACTATCCCTGAGAAGTAAGGACAAAACTTGCCTGACATGCATGAGGTGCTCACTAGAAGAAGCACTATAAATAAGAATGTCATCAAAATATACAACCACAAACTTCCCTATAAAAGGTCTGTGCAACTGATTTATCACACGCATAAAAGTGATTGGTGCGTTAGACAAACCAAAATGCATTACCAACCATTCATACAATCCTTCACAGTTTTAAAGGCAGTTTTCCATTCATCACCAGGCCTAAGACGAATCTAGTAATACCCAATCTTCAAATCCAACTTTGTAAAAATGGTAGCACCACTAATCTGATCAAGCAAATCATCAAGTCTAAGGGTAGGAAGCCTATACCTCACTGTAATCTTGTTGATAGCTCGACTGTCAACACACATGCGCCAACTGCCATCTTTCTTTGGAGTCAACAAAGTAGGACATCACAAGGGCTCATACTTTCACGAACATGGCCCTTAGATATCAACTCCTCAACCTGTCTTCATTACTCCTCATGCTTTGTTAGGCTCATCCTATAATGTGGCATGTTAGGCAATTGTGATCCAGGTTCTAAATCAATATGATGTTGGATGTCACGCAAAGGTGGCAAACCATCAAGCAATTCAGTGGGAAAAACATCAGAAAATTCCTCAAGTAGAAGAACATAGCATCAGGAACATCAGCATTCTCAACTACTTCCTTACCTATCAGCAAAAAAACATCATCCCCAGCCTCCAGCTCGTTCTCAATTGAGAAAGAGTCAACAAGGTAGCAGTAGGTTTGGTAGCCACTTCCTTGGGTTTAGTGGGCAACAATGGTATCTTCATGTTATCAGACAGGAAACTATAAGTATTAAACAACCTATTGTGTTCTACATCACGATCATATTCCTAAGGCCTACCCAACAGCAAATGGCATGCATCCATGGGAACCACATCCCACCAGACTTCTTCCTTGTATGTCTTACCAACAGAAAAGGAACAAGGGTACGCTTGGTTACTGGCATCTCACCTCCCTTCTTAAGCCATTGAAGCTTATAAGGCTCAGGCTCAACTTTCTAACAGCCTTTTTAGAAACTAGATTGTCACAGCTCCTAAATCAATAACAAAAGTACAAACCTTCCCTAGCATGGTACATGTTGAATGGAAGATGTTATGCTTAAGCCAATCGTTATCATTTGCCTTTGGTGTATAGCATGAACGTCTAACCACTAGGCACGTCCCCACGTCTCCAGCCACCTCCTCTTCCACATACTCAAGTTCTTTATTAAATATTGGAGTGTCTTCATAATTATCATCATCCTCACCACCATCTTCCTATTCCTCAGGGTAAGCACACATATTTCTCTTACCAGCTTTCTTACATTCTGATTATCGATGACCAGTCTCCCCACAGTTGAAACACTTCAGGCTACTACCGTCGACTCCTTTAGAAGGTGGTCCACCACTACCAACACCCTATTTTGTTTGGTTAGGCACAAAATAAGGTGTCGTATTACCCAAACCCGAACCTCCCCCAATAGAAGATGAAACACCACAACGTCGGTTTTGTTTTCCAAAAGCTAGAGCACATTGATGAGCATCAGAAAGTGTCACCGGACCAAACATGTTAATGAAATCCATGATCTAAACCCTTAGTCCACCAAAGTAACGAGAAACAAGTTGCTCTTCAGTTTCTTGAATGTCATTTCTTGCA
The DNA here is from genome assembly GCA_025506515.1 of Flaveria trinervia. Lineage (NCBI taxonomy): Eukaryota > Viridiplantae > Streptophyta > Magnoliopsida > Asterales > Asteraceae > Flaveria > Flaveria trinervia. The sequence continues at coordinate 17,515,347 of CM046442.1, read as the reverse complement.
ATTAATTGGTAGAATTCTGTTGTGTAGTCCTCAACAGACTTAGACCCTTGTCTTAAATTTTGTAACCGCTGGTACATTAATCTTTGATAATTATGAGGAATAAAGTTGGCCCTCAGGCACTTCTTCCTCGTCCTCCAAGTTGTGACTCTTGGCTTTCCAACTCTCTCCCGAGTCAGTTTAAATTGTTGCCACCACGCAGAAGCCCTTCCACGTAGTCTGGTAGCGATCAATGAAACCTTTTTGTCTTTAGGAACCTCTTGTATTCGAAAACTTCTTCAATAACAACAATCAATGAATTTTTCCGGATCCAAAGTAACACGTCAAATTCAGGAATGTGGCTCATATTACTATCTCCCAACGCCTATTATCACCCCTATCACCCCTTCGATTATGCGGTACGTGTTCATCAAAAGAAGAATGGTCACCCTCATAAAGTGGATTTTCATCATCTCCTGCTTCATGACGGTTACGATTACGCCCTCCCTGATTCATCAGATCTTACACAACCAACTGATCAAAAATTGATCTAACCGCTCCTCCATCCATGCCATAATATGTTGTTCCAATTCCTGCTCATGAACATCATTAAGAGGTCTTCTTCGTGAAGGCATCTTGATCAGAAAATTGGCTCTGATACCAATTGATACAGTCGGAAACAGAGAGATAGATAATTGAACCTATTGATTCAACGAGAATACCTGGAACAATCCTTCTAACTATCATTGATTCACAAAGAATACCAGTAGTCAGGGTTACACTAGCACACACGGTGATAGAGAGAAAATATATTTTTCATAAACTTTAATAATTCTTTTACCCATCTCTTACAAACATATAAAGAAACAAAGCAAAAGTCAAATGGGCCACAAAACATAAACGGGCCGAAAACTGGGCCAAATGTAAAGTTCAACAAAATTAAAAATAAGACAAAAATGTACATAACTCATAAAATAAGCCATTTTTGGGCCGAAACGATGACCCAAACGGGCTCCTCGATCGAACGATCGTTTTGACTGGTCACAAGCCCAAAAGGGAGACTTCTAGCCCAAGTTATGATCGTTTCAGTATAGCCCCTTTTGATAAGTGATCTTGGGCCTCCAACTAGGCTAAAGTTTGCTCATCCATGCTTGGGCCCCGACATCAGTAAGCCAATACTTGTTCTTCTACTGCAGGGTCTTCATCCGTATTGACACTTGAACTTATGGGAATTCCTGCAGAACAACCATCAACTCACCAATTGAATTGGTATGTATGATCCTTTCAGGGTCCAACAGCTTATTCAATTTCTTTATGGCATAAACGTTTGGCACACACAAATATAAAAAATATTGAAAAGATGTAAACTAAAGGTTTAATAAAATTAAATGATAAACATTTTAAAAAATGAAAAACTTGTGTAAAATCAAAATTCATAAAGAAACCTTTTCAGAGCGTTGAGCAACGTAATACATCACTACCGAAACAAATTCATTCTAATATTTGTGAACTGAATGGGATCCTTACCCGTGGTGGTAAAAGATATTTCATCACTTTCTACGACGGCTCGAGCCGTCATTTACATGTGTATTTATTGCGTACAAAAGACGAAGCTTTTGACGCATTTAAAATATATAAGGCGGAGGTCGAAACCAACAAGATAAACGCATAAAAATTATCCCCTCGGGCATAGGTAGAAAATATTTTAACTGTGAATTTGATTCATTCTGCAAAGAGAATGGCATAATACATGAAAGAACCTTACCATTTACTCCCTAACAAAATGGTTTGGCTGAAAGAAAAAATCGTACCTTGGTAGAGATGGTTAACTGCATATTAAACCAATCTGGTTTACCAAGTAATTTATGGGAGAAGCCTTATTGACCGCTTGTTATGTTCATAATAGGATTACTAGTCGTGTGATTCCTACTAGTCCATACGAGTCTTGAAAGGGAAGGAAACCAAATTTAGATCATTTGAGAGTTTGGGGATGTGTCGCATATTATCGGACACCTGATCATAAGAGATCCAAACTCAGAGCACGAGCTATGAAAAGCGTGTTCATTGGATACGCTCAAAATAGCAAGGCTTACCGACTGTTGGATGATGAATCAGGAACAATCATAGAATCCAGAGATGTGGAATTCTTTGAAAAAAATTTCTAGATATGATGAAAACTTAGATCCCACCACAACTCCCTGTAATTCTCGAGAAAGTTTTCAACCTTCTCAAATTATTGAAGAACCAAGGAGAAGTACTAGAGTTATAAAAAAGAAGAATTATGGAAGTGAGTTTATCTCTTATCTAGTTGAAGGTACACAAAGGAAAGTGACAAGAGAGGTCATTTTCGTCGTTAATTTGGATGATCATCCAAAAATGTAAAGTGAAGCCATGTCATCAAGAGATGTTCCTCTGTGGAAGGAAGCAATCAACGATGAAATGGATTCAATTATGGGAAATGGAACTTGGGAGTTAGCTGATCCACCCAAGGGAAAGAAACCCATTGGATCCAAATGGATTTTGAAGAAAAAGTATCATCCACATGGATCCATCTCTGCCTATAAAGCAAGATTAGTTGTGAAAGGTTATAGACAGAGAGAAGGAATAGATTACTTTCACACCTACGCTCCAGTTGCTCGAATCACTTCTATTATAACTCTTATAGCAATTTCCACGGTGAAAGGACTATACATCCATCAAATGGATATGAAGACAGCCTTCCTGAATGGTTTCTTGAAAGAAGAAATTTATTTGGAGCAACCGGAAGGGTTTGTGATATCCGGACAAGAGACTAAATTGTGCAGACTTATTAAATCTCTATACGATTTGAAACAAGTTCCTAAACAGTGGCATGAGAGATTTGATACCACTGTGACTGCGTTCGGGTTTCAACACAACGGTGCTGATAAATGTATATATACAAAATGCAAACCTGAATACACAATCATGATTTGTCTTTTTGTTGATGATATGTTGATCATTAGCACTCACCTTGAGGGTATTTCTCAAACTAAGAAATATCTATCTTCTAACTTTAAGATGAAATATCTAGGGGAAGTGGATAACATTCTTGGGATCTTTGGATGATCATCCAAAAATGTAAGTGAGTTTATAAAAAAGAAGAATTATGGAAGTGAGTTTATCTCTTATCTAGTTGAAGGTACACAAAGGAAAGTGACAAGAGAGGTCATTTTCGTCGTTAATTTGGATGATCATCCAAAAATGTAAAGTGAAGCCATGTCATCAAGAGATGTTCCTCTGTGGAAGGAAGCAATCAACGATGAAATGGATTCAATTATGGGAAATGGAACTTGGGAGTTAGCTCATCCACCCAAGGGAAAGAAACCCATTGGATCCAAATGGATTTTGAAGAAAAAGTATCATCCAGATGGATCCATCTCTGCCTATAAAGCAAGATTAGTTGCGAAAAGTTATAGACAGAGAGAAGGAATAGATTACTTTCATACCTACGCTCCAGTTGCTCGAATCACTTCTATTATAACTCTTATAGAAATTTCCACGGTGAAAGGACTATACATCCATCAAATGGATATGAAGACAGCCTTCCTGAATGGTTTCTTGAAAGAAGAAATTTATTTGGAGCAACCGGAAGGGTTTGTGATATCCGGACAAGAGACTAAATTGTGCAGACTTATTAAATCTCTATACGATTTGAAACAAGTTCCTAAACAGTGGCGTGAGAGATTTGATACCACTGTGACTGCGTTCGGGTTTCAACACAACGGTGCTGATAAATGTATATATACAAAATGCAAACCTGAATACACAGTCATGATTTGTCTTTTTGTTGATGATATGTTGATCATTAGCACTCACCTTGAGGGTATTTCTCAAACTAAGAAATATCTATCTTCTAACTTTAAGATGAAATATCTAGGGGAAGTGGATAATATTCTTGGGATCAAGGTGAAAAGAACAGATAGTCAGATTTCTCTTAGTCAATCTCACTACATAGAGAAAATTCTGACAAAGTTTCAACATTTGAACATCAAAGAGTTTAATACACTGTTTGACCCGAGTGTGAAGCTAAAAGTGAACTCTAGAAGAGCTGTGGCTCAACTAGAGTATGCAAATGCAATTGGTAGCATGATGTATGCTACTCATTGCACTTTTCCTGACATAGCCTTTGCTGTTAGCAAACTAAGTCAGTACATTGTAAACCCAGGTACTGAGCAGTGGAACGCAGTGAGTAGAGTACTTGGATATCTGAAAAAGACTAGTAATCTTGAATTGACGTACACGTCATCATCAAGAATACTTGAAGGTTATTCTGATGCGAGCTGGATTAATCAAATAATGATCCAAAATCCATAAGTGGGTGGATCTATACTCTAGCTGGAGGAGCTATTTCTTGGGCGAGCAAGAAACAAACGTGCATTGCACACTCAACTATGGAAGTAGAATTCATAGCATTAGCTAATGCCAGCTTAGAAGTAGAGTGGATTAGAGATCTACTTACGGACATCCATCTTGGGATATACTAGTGTCATCATTCCCATGTATTGTGATAGTGAGGCCATATTATCGAGAATATACAACATAGTGTATAATGGGAAATCAAGACATATTGGTCTTTGGTACAATTTTATGAGACAACTACTTGAAAGTGGTACCATCAACGTTGTTTATGTCAAGACTTGTAAGAACTTGGTTGATCCCCTTACCAAACCTTTGATGAGAGACTTGGTAGTAAATACCATGAAAGCCATAGGTCTAAAGCCATAATAGAATCGTTATTCATGGAAACCCAACTTGAACTTAGTGCTCCATTTCTCAAGTTTAATGGGTAACAACAAAGTCACTTAACGATAGAAGGTACTATCAATTAATTTGATAGATCCATGTATGGTAAGATAGTACATCATTGTCGAGAACGAGGTTGAGCTAACGCTCTTAACAAGGTTTTGGAGACATCTAGGCAATGTGGATGTTGGAAAACTTTGCCTATATGATCTAGAGGTGGTGCCGCCTCAAATGAAGATCAGTGGTTTATCTTCTAAAGGGTCATGAAAAGGATTTGTAGCGCATGGCCATATTCGCGCTCAGTGAGAACGTGAAGTCAACCAGTGATGTGTGGGGGTAAACTGAAGGGGGTCATCAGGTTCTTGGTTTGATTCCGTAGGACACTAATAAATCTGTCTCTTCTTGTTTATTAACATCAACTGGGTTTAATCTTCGTGACACCTTAGTGACATTATCCGTTATAGTGAAAGGAAACATTCCAACTTGGTGGGGGATTGTTGGAAGTTTACAAGTTGTAAATATGCAAGTTAGCATGTTTACTTCTGGTCGCACATTGGTGGGGGGAAACATCTTTGAATGGGTTATAAGGGGTTTTCCTTATGGGTCACCAAAGTGATTGTTGCGTCAAGAGAAGAGCTAAGCTCACACGCGCGTCGGGCCGAGCTCGCGAATGGGCGTGTTTGAGGCGCGAATGGGCGCGTTTGAGGCGCACTTTGCACTTCGCACGTACTCATCGTCACTAGGAGCTAAGGAGCTTTTATTTTTAGCTACAGCTCGGTGCAGATAGAGTCGAGATAACCGACTAAGAGATAAACATGGTGGATAAGGTTTATCAGTAAGCAATTCGTGTTATCTCCTTAACCGAATTCGCAAACTGGTTGGGGTCAACCTCATCCCCGGTTTTTCTCCTAATTAGTTGGGTTTTTAGTCTATAAATATGGAGCTCATACTTCAAGCTTAATCATCTGAAAAGCTACAGCTTTTCTCTGTTTTTGTTTCCACGCAACCTTCACGTTGTTTCATTTCCATTGTTGTTGGAATACTGGATCGAGTCTGCATTAAATCTTGGGAGTTTATGTTGTCGCTTACAGCAAATAAAGCACGTAAAATCCTTTAAGGACAATAATACATTCCGTTCAGTTTATCATTCGAAGATCATCGTTTAACAGGTTGGTTTTACTTCATTGCAAGTTCTTTAATTCGTCCGATAACAGGACACTCTCCTTCTACCTTTTTTATAATCGGTTTCGATTGCGAAGGATCAAACTTATTCGGCCAATAACTTGGTAATAATTATAATAATTAATTGACTTATATTTGGTCTAAAATATTTTTTCAACACATTTTATATCCGACGCGAGTTTCTATTTTTTTTAATCTTATGAAAATTTTACAAAAGTTTATTATATTTTTCTAAGTTAAAATTTAAAAAACCAAATAAATGGATTTTGTATGACGACTTATACATTTATGCATTAACTTATTATAGCTTACAAAATACATATCGGATCAGCAAAAAATTTACATCAAAACATTTAAAAAATACACATTTATGATTGTAGTATCAAAAAGTTTTTAAATATGATACATTGATGTAATAGAAATCTTAACACAAAATAAGTTTTTTTAATTTATGGATGGATAATGTAAAATTTTATGTAATTTACAGTATTTAAAAGATTATTATGTAACTAATTGTAAGGAATAATTTGTAAATGATAATAAAAATATTATTTTACTCTTAAAAATGGTTGTACTTTATGTATTGTGTAAAGTAAGTGTTTTTAATTTAATGATATTTTAAAATAACCTTCTCATATTCTTTATATAAAGTATAGACATATATAAATATAAGTGAAAATATGTAATGAGTAAAATAAATAAATATATTCCACGTGGGACGGCATGTGCAATAACGGGCTATAAACTAAAGGATGCTAGGATAAGGAATTTGTATACAACATTAAACATGTAATTTAACGAAGTGATTTATTGTGCGTTAGATATTTACATTCTTAATTTGTGTATTAATATAGAAATTGGGCACTATTTTGTGTATTAATTTTGCAGAACCAGAGGGTGGTCCAGGGGTCCATTGACCCTCAGACGACACAAATTTCTTCTTATATATATGGGTATATGGCCTCAACGTCTTATTTCGTTTGGACCCTCAAAACTGTAGTGGATAGAGACGTAAATGGTTGAGGTAAAAAAGAGCAAAACTAAGAAAACCATAAATTTTTCAGTGGCAGAAACCAAACGGTCCTGATCATTAAAAAGTAAAAAGTAAATAAGATAATCTATTGACCTTATATTAAAAGGTGATGCATCGGGCCTTCAACATTAATAAGCGACGGCCCAGTATTTAATAAAAGCCGAACTTACAAATAGATCTTCATGTGAAATGAAATAAAAGTTGAAATTGAAAAGATTTGGGAAGAATTACAAACACAGATAAATATATAATAGTGAAAGTGTAACCATAACAAATTATATGTTTATTATTAGTTTTTAAGTTTGGGTACGATAACAATATCAGTTATAGTTAGATTAAGATAGTAAGATATTATATCAAGAGACTGAATACTTTGATATCAAATGCAGGATCGGTGAAGGGTATGCACTTACAACACAACAACACATTGAGGAGAGTTCCTAAAAACACTTACTGATCAAATAGTGAAATGGATTAACCCCCAGTAATAATACTAAAAACACAAATAAATATAAGACAGGACAAGATAGCAAAATACACAAAAACATGATTTTCAAGATTACAATATATTACATTCTCAAGTTTTATTACAAATGTTACAAAACATACTGGAAAGTTACAAGTACTTGAGATACATGTATTACATCATACAGTAGGCCATACTTTGAATGCTAGCTAGATACAATTGACTAGACACAAATAAAATCCATTGTAGAGTCAAAAGACACATTGCCTTTTGACTAGTGATTATGATATGTCATAGCTCACATCCTAATATATTATAAAAAGATAAAATACATGAAGTAGAAAATTAAAGACTCAAAACCTTAATGTACGGTTACTAAAACCATAAAACTTTTCACCAACTTATGTAAGTTGATGACTTTACAGAGTTGGAACAGAAAGATATCCATTTATGTAAAAAAGAATAATAACCATTTTATTCTAAATGTTAACATATTAAATTGAATACATATACTAAATGAGATAAAATATTTATAAATTAATCCAAAACATGAAACAATAGAAAATTTCAGTAGCAACCAAATTTCATATAGATATATACTAAACAAGTTATCCTGTATACATATAAGTTCAAATATATATAAAGTGAAGTAATATTATACTTATACTGAAAAAAACAAGATCAGTGGGTTTGTCACTAGCCTTACCCCATGTCAAGCTTTCATTGTTAAATTGTTTTCTTTTTCATTCTATTTTTTTAATTTACCAGGTTTTAATTTACTATAGATAAACAACTATTAAGATTATTCACAAAAAGTCTTGTTGCTTGGGTGTGTCGGTATTTCTTCTCTTACTCCCCAGCACGTTTCGAGTCAAACAATTCTTCCTCCTGCACTTCCATTTTAATTTTGGTTATTTTGTTGTTTATTTTCCATTGTTTTTCTTTTCTTCTATATATAATATAAAACGAAAAACTAATGTTTTACTTTGATTATGATTTGGTAACACAAATCAAATATGCTTTTTAAATTTTAAATTACATATATTATCAACATTCTTTTCAATATGTAGGTTAGCATTAATGTTTCAACATTTTGTTAGGTCTTGTTTATCTTGTAACATACGAAGCATAATACTCGTTTCTATCTATATTCCATCTCTGGAACTGAGTATCCATAACTTTATATATATTTTATATTTAACTACGTGAATATCATCATTGTAATGCGCGTAAGGATAATGTTCACAAACACGCCACGTACATTTCGCGAACTTGATTTCTAGTTTACCACAATTAGTAGCCCAGCCTAGTTGGAGTGCATGTTTCTTCCGGTTGGGACCCGGATTCTAAGTTTGAATCCCTTTTTCCCCCACCTCTCGGTTCTTGGTCTTTTATTTTTTGAAGTATCTGTATTTTTGCCCCTCTCATAAAACAAATATTGATTTTACGTCGGGGTTTGTAGACACATGGAAGCACACCGGCACCAATTATGTACACCCTTTCTATTTTCATTTTCATTTGCTTATCTATTTTTGAAAACGGTTGATGATGTCCATGTATGTTTTTTCATCACTATTTAAATTTTAAAAAGAATTTATTCATTTTCTAAGGTACTGAGTATAATAGACATGTAAAAAAAATTTAAAAAAAAAATAAAAGCATCTTTATTTTAAAATACGTTCACTCTGTGTTTATTTTATTAACACGGATCCGACGACACAAGGTTTAAGTGGAAAAAACCTACAGTAAATAAACGCTTGTAGTAAAATGCCAGTTTTTAACAATACACATTATAAGAAATTAGAAGGGTGTCCACGTAATGCGGCGGGACAACATATTACATTCGACGCGATGTATTTTTTTTGTTAATTTTATGACAATTTTACAAAAGTTTTTATATTTTTCTAAGTTAAAATTTAAAGCACCAAATAAATGGATTTTGCATAACGACATGTACATTTATGCATTAACTTATTGTACCTTACAAAAAAATATCGGTTCATAAAAATTTACATCAAAACGTTTAGAAAATACACATTTACGATTGTAGTATCAAAAAGTTTTTAAACATGATAGATTGATATAATAGAAATCATAAAACAAATTAACTTTTTATTTATTTATTATGGGTAGATAATGTAAAATTTTATGTAATTTATAGTAATTATAAGGTTATTATGTAACTATTTGTAATGAGTAATTTGTAAGTAATGTTAAAAATACTATTTTACCCTTAAAAATAGTTATACTTTATGCATTGTGTAAGGTAAGTTTTTAATATGATGATATTTTAAAATAAGCTTTTCATATGGTTTATATATAATATAGATATATATAAATATAAGTGAAAATATGTAATGAGCTAAAATAAATAAATATATTCCACATGGGACGGCATATGCAATAACGGGCTATATCATGTTCAAGAACTAAAAGATGTTAGGATAAGGAATTTGTATACAACATTAAACACGTAATTTAACGAAGTGATTTATGTGCGTTAGATATTTACATTCTTAATTTGTGTATTAATACTGAAATTGGACATTATTTTGTGCATTAATTTTGCAGAACCAGAGGGTGGTCCAGGGGTCCGTTGACCCTACGACACAAATTTCTTCTTATATATATGGGTATATGGCCTCAACGTCTTATTTCGTTCGGACCCTCAAACTGTAGTGGATAGAGACGTAAATGGTTGAGGTAAAAAAGAGCAAAACTAAGAAAACCATAAATTTCCCAATGGCAGACGCCAAACAGTTCAACGGTCCTGATCATTAAAAGTAAAAAGTAAATAAGATAACCTATTGACCTTATATAAAAGGTGATGCATCGGGCCTTCAAAATTAATAAGCGACGGCCCAGTATTTAATAAAAGCCGAACTTACAAATAGGCTTTCATGTGAAATGAAATAAAAGCTGAAATTGAAAAGCTTTGAAAAAATTACAATACAGATAAATATATAATAGTGAAAGTGTAACCATAACAACAAATTATATGTTTATTATTAGTTTTTAAGTTTGGGTACAATAACAATATGAGTTATAGTTAGATTAATTAAGCTACTTTTGATATTTAAGGTTTGTTTAGTATGTTGTAATTAAATGAACAAATGTATAAAATAAATAATGAAATATAATGAATGAGGGAATGATATTAATTATTACGTTCTATTTTCATATTTGGTTGCCTTTAAGAAATAGAATAATTATTACTTTGTGTTGTTTATTATGTATAATAAAACAAATGAATAAAATGTAGAAGTGGTTATGTTGGTGGCTAGTGGTAATGGTGGGGTGGTCGGTGGTGTTGGCAAGTGTTGATGGTAGTGGTGGGTGGTGGTGGTGGTGGTGGTGGGCGGTGGTGGTGGGCGGTGGTGGTGGGCGGTGGTGGTGGGCGGTGGTGGTGGGCAGTGGTGATTAGTGGTAGTGATGATGATTGGTGGCAATTGTGGGCGGTGGTGATTGGTGGTAGTGATGGTGATTGGTGGTAGTGATGGTGATTGGTGGTAGTGATGGTGATTGATGGTAGTGATGGTGATTGGTGGTAGTGATGGTGATTGGTGGCAATGGTGGTGGTAGGTGGTGGTAGGTGGCTCTTGATCTTGGTGGCCGTTGTTGATGGTGGTGGTGGTCGTGGTAGTTGGCAGTGGTGGTGGTGCCCGACGGTGACTCTGGCGATGGTCGAGGTAGTTGGTCGTGGTGGTGGTGCTCGGCGGTGACGGTGACGGTGGCGTGTGGTCGGTGGTGGCTCTCGATTTTGGTGGGCGGTGGTGGGCGTGGTGGTTGGTAGTGATGGCTGGTGGTGGTGGGGTGATAGGGGGTATGGTGGTGGTGGCCGGTGACCGATGGCGGTGTCTGGTGGCATTGGTGGCGATGGTCAATGGTGGTTGTGGTGGCAGGTGGCGGTGGAAGATGGTGAGTAGGTGGTGGTTGTGAGTAAGGATAAAAGAATGAATGGAATGAAAAAAAAAGTGGTGTGGGGGATGGAATGTATTTGATGTAATTATGGAAATTATATTGATTGCTAAATGATCCATTTTATTTTCTTGACAACAAAAATGTAACACTTTATTTACCCTCAATTGTTCATTGTATTTCACCTATTATTTCCGGACAACAAACATTACCTTAGGGTTGATTTCAATATCGATTGATATGAATAAGTCGTGACTTATAGTGTATTAAAAAAATATTTTTTTTGATATATTTTAAGTCCAGAGGTGTCTCTTCAATAGAAACAAATATAACAACCGCTTTAGACCCCCTAATTTGAAGGCCCTCAAATTAGAAAAGAAAATATTATGTTATCTATTAAGCAGAAAATATATGTGATAATCTAATCAATATATGTGTCTTTTAGAGATAAATGAGAAGGCTAACAAAATGATTGAAGGTATATCGAGGTTGACTTAAATCTTGGTTATCCATGTCGATTTACGAAACTTGGTTCATTGAAGATTCATAGATTATTCACTGTTCTTTAGGTTTATCAATTTTAAATTCTTTTTTGTAGATAATCACTTAATGTATAAACCATTATTGTCTAATCTTGATTTATATTTATTTTCTTTAATCTACTATCACTCTTTTGTTAATTTAATCTATTGCTATCTTTTTTGATTTTAATCTATATTTGCAGGTAATTTTTCTATTTACCTTAATCTATTGTTGTTTGTTTATCATTTAATCCGCCCCAAGTTGTATTTTGGCAAACTATAAACGAATTTGTTTATGTCAGCGATTGAAAGCAAAGGTTTATAAGAATAATATATAGACCGTAGACGAGGGCCTCAAAATTTTATTTCACTTTAATCCTTCGAAAATGTTGAGCCGGCCCTAATTTTAACCACTTACTTTTTTGTTCTTTTAGCTTTTGGTTTATCCTTTTATTTAGTTTATTGGTTTTTAATAACATTTATATCATACAGTAATAATCTTATTTTTCAAATTTTATTAGAAAAAGTAAAAAAGTTAATTTTCTTTTAGCTTTTATCGTTCTTTTTTATTTTTTTTATTTTCTATCATAGTGCATTAATTACTTAAATATTACCTTACATAAGATTGTGGATATAAAAACAATATTCATTTCGGACCCTCAATCTAAAATATAGCCCAAAGTACAAAATAAATGAATGAGAATGGTTCATTGCTACATAAATCAAGTATCAGTTATAGCTGGTGAACATACCAAGTTTGCTTAACTTATAGAGTAATTAGAAGTTAACTCATATTATAAAGAGTTAAATTCGGTTTTTTAGAAGTTAATTAATATTATTATAAAGAGTTAAATTCGGTTTTGCTCCCTCAATTTTGATAAAATAACAATTTTTTCAAAAAATTAAAAAAATCAATTTGTATACAAAAGTTTATAAATTGTTTAAACTCGGTCTTAAAGTTTTATAATTGTTTCAAATTAAATCCAACCTAATAAAACTTTTGGATCGAAATTGAAACAAATATTAAAACTTTGATTACATTCAATCTGCATTCAAACTAACTATTTGCATCCTTAAAGTTTAAAAACATCACCATGTCTCCCGACTTTTCATTTTTTCATCTATTTGAATCTTATATATGCTAACGTCAATAGATTTTCTGTTAAATTTTTATTAAAAAAAAAACTACCCCTAAATAAAAATTCGTATCCACCCACCTCTACAAAGACTCTTTCTCTCATCTTACACACACACGCACGCGCACACAACACACACTTTTTCTCTTTCTCTCTCCCCTCCATGATCTATATCACCACCACCATAAGCTTTTGTCACTGCCACCACAAAGCTCCTGTCACTACTATCGTAACCTCCCTTATTACCACCAACGCAACCTGCCGACGCCACCACAACAATCCCCATCGCAACCACCACCACGTTTTTTATATCTTCTCCCTAATCTCTATCATTATCAGCATCACCACCACCACTTCCACTTCAGGTCGCTTGTCACCGCCACCAAAAACGCCCTTCACCTTGACAACTGCTTGTCACTGCCATAGCCTTAGCACCACCATAGTTGCTCGTCACCACCACAATCCTAGCACCATCACTACCTTAGCACCACCAAAGCCGCTCGTCAACCCACCATCAACACCACCAACTCTTCCCTAATTCCCCCACCCTTCATCCCCCATCTCTATCACAATTTTTCCCTTCTGCCACCATATAAACCCCACCACCCGCAGACCCACCTCCATCAGATCGAGCATGGACGCCGGAGTTGGCCTGATGTGCAGAAAATCAAACATGATGACTTACTTTGAACCCACTGGAAAGGTAGTTCCTGTCACGTCATAGAAGAAATCGGGGGTGAATTCAGGCAAGGAGCAGCGAAAATTGTGGCAGTGGCGATGATCGCCTACATAGGAGGAGAGGAGGTGCGGTAGGTAGGGGAACATCGGTGATGGTGGTGATGGTGGTGGTGGTGATGATTGATAAGTGAGTGTGAATAAAAATAAAAATTAGTTATTTGAAGAAGAAGAGGTGGGTGGGTGGATGCATAAATTTTATTAGTTTTTAGTTGATCGATCATTTTAGTCTTTTAACGAAGGTTTTAAGATTAACACTAACAATGTTAGTCATATGTATTTAAATAGAGATAAAAATAAAACCATAGGGAGGAAAATAGATGAATTTAAACATCAAGGATTCAAGTAGTTAAACTTGACAAACGTTAGGAATGTAAATAGTAATTTACTTTAAAACTTTTGAACTAAAATTGATGTTTGTCAAATTTTAAAGGAAAATAATTACTTTTGTCAAGTCTTAAGAAAATAAAATTAAAATTAACCCATTATATATCTTAACGAACTAGACAAACAACACTTATTTTAGATCTAAAGTAATGATTAATTAGTTCGTGTTATCTCTAGACTCTTGTATGGTCCGAAGCTAGGTTAGGTTGCTAGCCATCAATATATAGATTCGATCATTATTATTGATTGCAATGGATCACTAACAGTGGCAACAAATACAAGTAACATCACACATAGTTAGGCAAGATTAAACATCATAACCTTACAATACACACATACGCATGCAAACACAACAATATAAATATGTATCAATAGAGATGGTTTCTAGCACCAAAATAGTTCTAAGAACTCACACAAATTGGAATATGTTTCTTACAATTTGTTGCACAAACACAAAATATATGGCGAGGACAGTACTGATGGTTTTATGCATCGTGGTGGTTTGTATGGTGGTCGCAGCACCCTATGCCAATGCTATTACGTGTGGTCAGGTGGCGAGTAGCTTGGCGCCATGCCTTGGGTACTTAACAAAAGGCGGTCCAGTGCCAACTGCTTGTTGTGGTGCTATTACAGGACTCAATAACGCTGCAAAATGAACCCCTGACCGTCAAGCTGCATGTAGTTGCTTAAAGGGTATTTTACAATCCAACTCCGGTATCAATCTCAGCAATGCAAACAGCCTTCCTGGAAAGTGCGGCCTTAACATCCCTTACGCAATTAGCCCGAACATCGATTGCTCCAAGTACGTATGAATATATATGCACTTCTAGATGATATTGTGACTTTGTTAAGTATCAATAATAAAACTGCATCATTTTATTTAATTGGCTCATATCTTGCACAAGTAGATGTGCAAAAACACCAATATATATTATTAATTGGGATGGAATAATTTTTTTGCAGGATACAGTAAGGGTCGAAGTTATGCATGGAGGAAGACGTAATGTTGAGCTAAAAATATTTGAAGCATATGACGATAATAATATAATTAAGGCACATTTGACGATGTGTTGATTCTTATTTCCATGCATGGGTATAAATAATGAATTTGTTATACTTCCCTTTAAGATGTTACACAATATTCAAGTGCACGGTTGTTAATGGGTTGTTTGGTAGTACTTGAATCAAGCTTTTAATGATTTAAATGTTTAAATGATTCAACACATAATATTTCAAACTGTTTGTTTCATGATGAAATGTCTGAATGGTTCAGACATTTGTATTTGAATGGTTAACCCCTCTTATTTAAATTGTTTAGACATTTGCATTTTAATAGTTAAACGATATATTTATGGCTTAAAAATATCTAAACTTTGCAGTTTTTTTATAAAACTTATCAGTGAAAAATCATATTCCTTTATATGATTTAGGATTGGACTATGATAGACTTATAAACTTACATCTGACATGTTAAAATTATACTTTAACTTATATAGCGGATGGATGATTTGAGGATCGATAATGTGTTTGAAAACTATAAACCTACTTTAACTCATCAAGTTATCAACTATTAATTATATAATGTAAAATAAATCAATAATCAATGATAAAAGTTTTAATTATTTAAATTATAACTAAGTTAATAATAATCTATACGGTTGGTATTACATAACACTCCTAATTCAATTTTCTTGCCACCAGCAATCCCATTCCTAACATTCTCTCCATGTGCTTTTTGACTTATTTTCTAACATGAAATCTTTTGATAGGAAATACGTGGATGACTATTTAATTCTCAATAAATTAAACTAATTTATCATACCACAATCTTAAAAAATCTCCTATTAGAGTTGTAAAGTGTGAAGGTGTTTATGTTTTGGTTACGCAAACTTTCAGGAATTTGCAAGTTCTATCCCTGATGGTTTATACTTTTATATAGAAAGTATTTGGGGGTTTACGTTTATTTTTTGATCGAGAGAGAAAGGGGGGCCTCAAATATGTAACACCTGGTTATTTTTTAGTCAAAGAAAGAAAAATAAAGTGAAGAAAAAGATAGAAATAATATTTTATCCAAGTTGAGGGGTAAAAGTATCAAAAGAACAAAAGGTTTGAAAAAGTGGGTGAAAAAGGTGATGACTGCCCGTCACTCTTTCCAAACCCACACAATTCTCGGATTTTAGAGAGAGAGAGAGAAAAAGTAGCAGAGCAGAAAGTTTCGGTTCTTGAAAAACAGGAAGAAGAAGTTCGAATTCAAGGTAAGCATTCGTGGTTTTTGAGTATTCTTCACTGGTTTTATCCTCGGATGTATGCTTACGTATGTTTGTGTGTGTTCGGGTGTGCGTTTTTGGTGTGTTTTAGGTGTTGAACCTGTAGCAAACGGGTTTTGAAGGAAGTCATACCCAAGAGGTTGCAAATATGAGTTTTAGAAACCCTCTGTTTACATGTTTTAACTGATTTTGGGGCTGGAAATGCATGAATATATGTTTTTATAAAACTGGGTTTCATACCCATATGTTTGAATGTGTGTATGTTGCTGGTATGGTTTGATGTTGGGTTATGTTCATGTTTGGTGATGTAATGGTTGTGTTTCTAAGGCTTAGAATGCATGATTTAAGCTTAGAACATGATAGGTGAGGTTTTGGAGACTGAATCTGCTGAATAGTGTGCCTTAGGCTGCTCATGCGCCCAAACCAAGTACATACGCCTAAGTTTAGAAAAACTGCTTATGTGTTGACAAATGCGGATAGAAAGTCAATGTGGATGGAAAGTTAATGCGGATGGAAAGTCACTGTGGATGGAAAGTTAATGTGGATGGAAAGTCAATGCAGAGGAGTAAGTTCATGCGACTGAACAACAAATGCGAATGAACAGTTAATGCGGATGACTAAGTTCATCCGATTGAACAATAGATGCGGATGAACAGTTAATGTGGATGAGTAAGTTCATGCGATTGAACAACAATTGCGAATGAACAGTTAATGCGGATGAATAAGTTCATGCGATTGAACAACAAATGCGGATGAATAGTTAATGCGGATGAGCATTGACAGATAAGTAAGAGCAAATACGGATGAGTAAAATGAAATGCAGAAGAACAAAAGGAAATGCGGAAGAACAAAAAGAAACGCGGATGAGTAAAAAGAAATGGGGATGAACAAAAAGAAATGCAGATGAGTAAAAAGAAATGCGGATGAACAAAAACAAATGCGGATGAAGTAAAAGAAATCCGGATGAACAAAAAGGGAAATGCGGATGAACACTTAGAAATTTTTCTGACTTTTTGGGGAAAAAGTGAAATTTAGGCATTGACTTGGGAGATTCCCGGGGGCTACGTAAGTTGACTTTTTGAGGACATAGATGATGTGATGGGAATTGCATGATGATGTTATGATGTATGATTGATGCTATTGCATGATGGTATGTATGATGTATGTTATGTATGTATGATGATGCCCTGTATGATGATTTTATATGTGTATGTTAATGTTCCTGTTATGTATGTTTATCTTCCCATGGCTTTACGTTGAATGTTAATGAATGAAATGAAAAATATTATGTAATGTAAAGTGGAAGATAATGAAAAAAAACAACATAATGATAAAGTGCATGTATTAATGAGAGAGGAATTAATGTAGGGTGTTAGTTCAACAGTGTGTGGAAACACGCCAATGAAAGGTGTCTTGCAAGCCTTGTATGTGGAAACACGCCCAATGAAGGGTGTTAGTTCAACGGTGTGTGGGTTAGCTACCCCAGAAGGATGCACACCAGGGTCCGTCTTTATGACCGACCATTTGTATAGTGATTACTCACCTCAGTGCTGGTGCTAGACTATGTGTAGTGTGGAAGTCATTTATGATATTCGGCCCAGTACCTGAGTTATGCATAATGTTGGGGGTGTAGTATACGGTGGTTTATAGTGATTACTCACCTCGGTGTTGGTGCCAGGCTATATGCAGTGTGGAAGTCATTTATGATCTTCAGCCCAGTACCCGAGTTATGCATAATGTTGGGGGTGTAGTATATAGTTGGGATCTTTGTCGCTTACCTCGGTGCTGGTGACAGACTATGTGCAGTGTGGAAGTCAATTATGAACTTCGGCCCAATACCCCATTTGTTTGGGGCATAGCTGATGACACTAATCCAGATAGTGATAAAGAATGTGATAAAGAAGGAAACTGTTAAAGAAAGTATGTGGTGAACAGTAAAGGAAGATAATAATGATATTATCTATGTGTACGTATGATGTGTGATCACATGCAAAAGTAATGAACGGTTTTAATGAAAATAAAGTATGTTTTATTATAAACTAGAACTCACTCAGCAACGTTGCCGTTTTATGCTTTTTCCAGTTGGCAGGTAAGGTTGCAGAGGATGGCACGGGGCAGCTACTCAGCTCTTTTGGATGTCATCCAGATTGATAATGCTTTTGTTTTGAATTTAACATGTATTTTGTAATTTGATAACAATGTATTATTTTTCGAAAGCTTTTGTAATGCAATGAAATGGGTGTTTAAATGTTTCCGCTGCAATATTTTTATCAAGTTAACAAAATTATATGTTTTATGAGCGATGATTGGCTAGCTGTAAACGTCTCGGGAACGGGGCCTTACAAGTTGGTATCAGAGCCGAAGTTTAAGTGAAACGGGTAAATTTTCAAAATAAACCTAAACTTAAACTGAAAATGGGACGGAAAGGGAAGGGATGCCAGTCCGAGTAGTTGTGTGCCATAATGTATTTTCTTAAGGTTAACCGGTATTATGTGCGCGTGTTAAGTGGTTTATGTGCTGCTTGTAGATTTGGATACTGATGAAGTCAGGATAAGTAATGCTTGGGGTATGAAGAGTAAAGTAAGTGGCTAATCACAACTGGCCACTGTAATTAGGTTGAAGGTTGCCAGGACGGATGACCGGCGTGTAGCTTCGTCCGGTGCGGAGACGAGAAAGTGTGGTAAGTGTGCCAAATGGCATATTGGAGAGTGTAGGTGGGGGTCAAACCTCTGCTTCAAGTGTGGGAGGCCCGGTCATCTGGCAAGAGAGTGTGGGGTGGTACGGTGCTATAACTACTGTGGAAGGGGTCACTTAAGTAGGGACTGCAAGGAGCCAAGGGAAGAAAGTTCTGGAGCCAGGAAGATGACCAGAACCGAAGGGCAGAGGGTGAGCACAGGGTCTTCATGCTGATACAGGAGGAGGCTAGGACGGACCGCGATGTCATGTTAGGTACGTATCTGGTAACCAAACCCTTGCTTCCGTGTTATTTGATTTTGGTGTTAGTATGAGTTTTATTTCTTCTGCTTTCTGTGCTAAACTGCCTATTAGTAGTAGGAGTGTAGATGCGCCCTTTGATGTAGCAATTACCATAGGAGAGTCTACAAGGATTTATGAGATGATAGAGGGTTGTGACATAGAACTAGAAGATCGTAAGTTTCCTGTTAGACCATTTGTGATGACCTTAGGCGGGTTAGACGTAGTCCGAGGAATGGATTGGTTGGCAGACTACAAGGCGAATCTTGTGTGTCACAAGAAGATGGGTCGATTAACAGCCCCTGATTGGAGTATAGTGACGGTTTACGGTGATCGAGTCACTACGATTGCGAAGGCGATATTGATGGCGGTGTCAGGAAAGTGCATGAGGCATGGGTGTAGTGCCTACTTGGTCTACGTGAAGGATGTGGATATGCCAACACCACAACTGTCTGATGCACAGGTTGTGTGTGGCTTCCCAGAGATGTTCCTAGAAGACTTACTAGGAGTGACACCAGACCGCGACATTGAGTTCCAGATTGACTTGATACCGGTTGCCCTACCTATTGTTAAGGCACCGTAGCGGTTGACTCCGACTGAGATGAAGGAACTGATGGAGAAACTGCAGGAGTTGCTTGATAAGGGGTTCATAAGACAGAGTATCTCTCCTTGGAGTGCTCTGGTCTTATTCGTGAAGAAGAAGGCAGTGGTATGAGGATGTTTATTGACTATTGAGAGCTGAACAAGTTGACGGTCAAGGATCAGTATCCATTGCCGAGGATCGATGACCTGTTCGATCAGCTCCAAGGTTCCAGATGGTTCTCGAGGATAGATCTTCGACCTGGTTACCATCAGATGAAGGTTAAGGAGCAAGATATTTCTAAATAGTTTTTCGCACGTGTTATGGACACTATGAGTTTCTTGTATGTCTTTTGGTTTAACCAACGCGCCAGCTGCTTTTATCGAGTGTGTTGGCCAATGTTGGATAAATCAATGATTGTGTTTACCGATGATATCTTCATTTATTCCAAGAGTGAGGATGAGCATGCTGGTCACATTCGAGAGGTGTTGGAGATGTTGAGAAGGGAGAGGTTGTATGCTAAATTCGCCAAGTGCGTATTCTGGTTGCGCGAGGTTCAACTTTTGGGTCATGTAGAGAATCCTGCTGGGATAATGGTGGACCCGACAAGGTGGAGGCGGTGATGCAATGGAAGTCACCAAAGACACCATCCGAGATTCGTAGTTTCTTGAGTTTGGCGGGCTACTACAAGAGATTTATTCAAGACTTCTCTAAGATAGTTTCCCCATCGACTAGGTTGACCCGTAAGGATTTAAGATTTGTATGGGGTGAAGCTCAAGTGAAGGTTGAGCATCAGATGCCGTATGGAAAATCCAACCTTTGGATATACTGGAGTGGAAGTGAGAGCACATCACCATGGATTTTATAACGAAGCTGCTGCGTACCGCGCGAGGGTATGATGCCATATGGGTGTTAGTCGATCGTTTGACGAAGAGTGCTCACTTCCTACCGATTCGCGAGACATATTCAGCCGAGAGGTTGGCTGATCTTTTTATTACAGAGATCATAACTCGTCATAGTGTGCCGGTGTCTATTGTGTCTGATCGTGACACCCGGTTTACATCTAAATTTTGGAAGAAATTCCACGGTGCAATTGGGACGAGGTTGCATATTAGCATGGCTTATCATCCTCAAACGGATGGTCAGTCAGAAAGGACCATTCAGACGCTGGAGGATATGCTTCGAGCGTGTGTCATTGATTTTGGAGGAAGTTAGGATGACCACTTACCGTTAGCTGAATTCTCATATAACAACAGTTATCATTCCAGCATTGGTATGCCCCCTTATGAGATGCTATACGATAGGAAATGCCGAACACCCGTGTGTTGGGGTGATATTGGTCAGAAAGAGCTAGGGAGCGTCGAGGGGGTCGAGGATAAGACTGAGAAGCTAGAAAGGATCAAGGCCTTAATAAAGGCAGCTAAAGATAGGAAAAAGTCGTATGCTGATAAACGACGTAGACCGATTGAGTTCCAGGTGGGTGACAGGGTTATGTTGAAAGTCTCACCTTGGAAGGGTATCATTCGGTTCAGAAAGCGGGGCAAGTTGAGCCCGAGATACATAGGGCCTTTCCGAATCATTGCTAGAGTAGGAATGTGGCATATAGATTGGAGTTACCAGATGAGTTAAGGGGAATCCACCCGACATTCCATGTATCTCATTTGAGAAGTGCTTAGTAGATGAGGATATGGTTGTACCACTGGAGGATATCGAGGTAGATGAATGGCTCAACTACGTGGAGCAACCAGTGGCGATCATTGATCGTAAAGAGAAGAGGTTGAGGAATAAAGTGGTTCCTCTTGTGCGTGTATGGTGGAAGCACAGAAAGGGATCCGATTCTATGTGGGAGACTGAAGAAGAGACGGGACAACATTACCACGTTTGTTTGAGGATAATAGGTTTTGGGGATGAAACCTATATAAGGAGGGTGGACTTGTAACACCCGGTTATTTTTATAGTTAAATAAAGAAGAATAAAGTGAAGAAAAAAGAAAGAAAAGATATTTTACCTAAGTTGAGGGGTAAAAGTGTGAAAAGGACAAAAAGTTTGAAAAAGTGGGTGAAAAAGGTGAAGGCCGCCCATCACTCTTTCCACACCCACATAATTCTCGGATTTTATAGAGAGAGAGAGAGTAGCAGAGTAGAAAGTTTCGGTTCTTGAAGAACAGGGTGAAGAAGTTCGAATGCAAGGTAAGAATTCGTGGTTTTGAGTGTTCTTCACTGGTTTTATCCTCGGGTGTATGCTTATGTATGTTTGTGTGTATTTGGGTGTGCGTTTTTGGTAGGTTTTAAGTGTTGAACCTGCAGCAAATGGGTTTTCAAGGAAATCATACCCAAGAGGCTACAAAGGTGAGTTCTAGAACCCTCTTTTTACATGTTTTAATTGATTTTGGGGCTGGAAATGCATGAATGTATGTTTTTATAAAACTGGGTTTCATACTGGTAGGTTTGAATGTGTGTATGTTGCTGGTATGGTTTAATGTTGGGTTATGTTCATGTTTGGTGATGTAGTGGTTGTGTTTCTAAGGCTTAGAATGCTTGATTTAAGCTTAGAACATGATAGATGAGGTTTTGGGGACTGAATAAGCTGAATAATGTGCCCTAGGCTGCTCATGCTCCCAAATAGTAGTTCATATGCCTAAGTTTAGAAAAACTGCTTAAGTGTTGACAAATACGGATGGAAAGTCAATGCGGATGGAAAGTCAATGCGGATGGAAAGTCAATGCGGAGCAGTAAGTTCATGCGATTGAACAACAAATGTGGATGAACAGTAATACGAATGAGTAAGTTCATGCGATTGAACAACAAATGCGGATGAACAGTTATTGCGGATGAGTTAGTTCATGCGATTGAACAACAGATGCAGATGAACAGTTAATGCGGATGAGTAAGTTCATGCGATTGAACAACAAATGTGGATGAACAGTTAATGTGAATGAGTAAGTTCATGCGATTGAAAAACAAATACGGATGAACCGTTAATGTGGATGAGCATTGACAGATAAGTAAGAGCAAATGCGGATGAGTAAAATGAAATGCGGAAGAACATAGGAAATGCGGAAGAACAAAAAGAGATGCGGATGAGTAAAAAGAAATGCGGATGAACAAAAAGAAATGTGGATGAATAAAAAGAAATGCGGATGAATAAAAAGAAATGCGGATGAACAAAAACAAATGCAGATGAAGTAAAAGAAATACGGAGGAACAATAAAGGAAATGCGGATGAACACTTCGAAAATTTTCTGACTTTTTGGGGAAAAAGTGAAATTTAGGCTTTGACTTGGGAGGTTCCCGGGGGCTATGTAAGTTGACTTTTTGAGATCATAGATGATGTGATGGGCATTGCATGATGATGTTATGATGTATGACTGATGCTATTGCATGATGGTATGCATAATGTATGTTATGTATGTATGATGATGCCTTGTATGGTGTTGTTGTATGTGTATGTTAATGTTCCTGTTATGTATGTTTATCTTCCCATGGCTTTACATTGAATGTTGATGAATGAAATGGAAAGTATTATGTAATGTAAAGTGGAAGATAATGAAAAAAAGAACATAATGATAAAGTGCATGCATTAATAAGAGAGGAATTAAAGTAAGTCTTGCAAGTCTTGTATGTGGAAACACGCCCAATGAAGGGTGTTAGTTCAATAGTGTGTGGGTTAGCTACCCCAGAAGGATGCACACTGGGGTCCATCTTTATGACCGACCATTTGTATAGTGATTATTCACCTCGGTGCTGGTACCAGGCTATGTGCAGTGTGGAAGTCATTTATGATCTTTGGCCTAGTACCCGAGTTATGCATAATGTTGGGGTGTAGTATACAGTGGTTTATAGTGATTACTCACCTCGGTGATGGTGCCAGGCTATGTGCAGTGTGGAAGTCATTTATGATCTTCGGCCCAGTACCCGAGTTATGCATAATGTTGGGGGTGTAGTATACAGTTGGGATCTTTGTCGCTTACCCTGGTGCTGGTGCCAGGCTATGTGTAGTGTGGAAGTCAACTTTGAACTTCGGCCCAATACCCCATTTGTTTGGGGCATAGCTGATGACATTGATCCGGGTAGTGATAAAGAATGTGATAAAGAAGGAAAGAGTTAAGGAAAGTATGTGTTGAACAGTAAAGGAAGATAATAATGATATTATCTATGTGTACAAATAATGTGTTATCACTTGCAAAAGTAAAGAACGGTTTTAATGAAAGTAAAGTATGTTTAATTATAAAACTAGAACTCACTTAGCAATGCTGACTTTTTATGCATTTTCTTGTTGGCAGGTAAGGTTGCTGAGGATGGCACGGGGCAACTACTCAGCTCTTTTGGATGGTATCCAGATTTATAATGCTTTTATGTTGAAATGTAACATGTATTTTGTGATTTGATAACAATGTATTACTTTGCAAAAGCTTTTGTAATGCAATGAAATGGGTGTTTAAATGTTTTCACTACAATGTTTTTATCAAGTTAACGAAATTATATGTTTTATGAGCGATGATTGGCCAGTTGTAAGCGTCTCGGGAACGGGGCCTTACAAGATGGCAGCCGGCGCGAGCCTTTCATGTTTCAATTTTTGAAACTAATCATATGGTGGGTGTTAGGACCGTGTACGTACGGAATACTAACTGATTCTACATGAGACCAGATCAAATGGTGTGGAATCCTATTTGATTGGCGATCCAATTAGTGAGAAAGTTAACCCGATCGATATAAGAATATACTAAACGTTAAGAACGAGAAGGAATCGAGCAAGAACAGAATTTGAAGTTGAATTGGCTGTGTTTGACGTTCTGGACGACTAGGGTTATGTGTGTTATCAAAAGTTTTCCAATCATCTCTTTTTCCACGAATTAGATGGTATTTATAGGTTTGCAGTTTCCATTCATATGACTGAACAATTAGCATAGTTCAGTCGTGCGACTGAATCATGCGACTGAGTCATACGCACGATTGAAGGTTCAGTCATGCGACTAAGTCAATCTTATGTCTCAATCATACGACTGATCTAGCCTCCTGGTTCAGTCATGCAACTGGTCCATAAGCATGATGTATTCATGTGTATGGTCCATAAGTATGGTTCATTAGCAGGAATAATCATCCGACTAGGTTGAACACATTTCTCAATCATTATTGACTAAGAACCATGTACAACAACCTCAAACCTATATAATGTGTTCATATATAAGAGTTATACATACCCAATAATAATATGAAATAATTAAACATTAATAAACATCAACCACATATAATATTTCATTGAACCATTTCATTACATATGTGTAAGACATGAAAGACTTTCACATTTTAGCTCATAAACTAGGAACATCATGTATCTACAGTGGGTTTTCGTCAGTTGACGAGGTTTATTTGGTGGTGCCGAAAGCGATGGTAGCTACTTCAGCCTAGCTACTATTTCCCTACAATCTGTGCATCGTGTTGGGTTTGCTTTTGGATGCTAGTGGTTGTTGTGGCCACACCTTCCTGTATGTGTCTCCCCCGACGTCTACTAGGGCACCCTTTAGACATGGCGACAACCATCTATTCCGTCTTGCTACGAATCAGCCTTTCTTAGAGGTTATAGCCCCCCTTAGAACTGTCCTTCCGTGGGTTGCATAAGTGGTGGCGACGTCATTCTATCTTCCTTTATTAATTTTATGATTCATAGCTGAGATTTATTCGATGATAGTGTTTGATAATGAATGCTCCGCTCTCATGTTCCACTCGATCATGATGTGCAAGCCACATCTTAGAGTTATTTTGGTTCTAGATATGATTTTCATTTTACGATTGCAATAGGCCGACACTTATTCCATTTGAACAACCTAATGGTGTTAAGCATGTACTTTATTTTGGGTTCTTTAGTTGTTAGTCGGTCTTGGCTCCCTAATTTGCTTTTTAGTCAATGCTTTGGTGTTCACTCACGTAAACCCTGTTAGGACCTGGTATTTGAACGAAATACCTAGTGATTAGAGTGTAGACCAGATCAAATAGTGCGGAATCCTATTTGATTGGCGATCCAATCAGTGAGAACACATGAAGAATCAATAAAGAATTGAAACTAACGTTAGACATCGATTGGGAATCGATCTAATGTGTTCTATGAACTTGGAGAACGAATTGTGAGGCTTCTGGACTGCTAGGGTACGTCTGGAATCGTAATTCATCGAAGCTCTCTCTTTTTCACGAATTGGGTTGTATTTATAGGTTAGTATTGTTCATTCGTGCGACTGAACCATTTGTATGGTTCAGTCGTGCGATTGAACCACGCGGTTGATTCATCCGCACGACTGAGTGTTCAGTCGTGCGACTGATCCAATCTTATGTTACAATCATACGACTGATCCAGTCTCCTGGTTCAGTCGTGCGACTGAGTCATTCGTATGAAGTTATTCATGCGTATGTTCCATTCGTATGGGCCACTCGCATGAGAACTTCATTCTGTTAAGTTTGAATGTATTAATTAATTAATATAACATTATGTGTAACAATTCAAACAACCACAAACCTAATTAACCAATTCAACGTCGACTCATTAATGAAATATTAAACATTATAAATATCAAACAAACAATATCATTTCATTAATCATTCCAAGCATTACCTCAGAATCAGACAAACAAGATCTATTACATTCATATCATGATCAAGGGACATACATGTATCAACAAACTCCCCCTTGGACCTAGATCTCTCTAATCTCTTGTTTTCTGTATAACCTCCTTGTATTTCTTGTACTTCTCCTCTTTTGTGACTCCCGTGTGAATCTCAAATGCTAAGCAGAGTTGTATAACGTTTTGGAACTGGAGGGCTTGTACAATATCTTGCGTATCATAGAACAGTGGCCACTTGTATAGCGTATATACATCATTTTCCGACAAGTTTGTAAGCCACATCGGGTCGAATACCCTGATCGTATCCATTTGTCCCTCTTTGCTTAGGACTATGACCGCTTCAGCTATTCTCTAATCGTAGTACCACCACTTAAAGTGTGGAGTGAAATCCTGTGGCATTTCCCTGAGTGGGATTCTTGACATTGTGCGCGGAGGATTCCACTTCAACACTATCTTGGGCTTGCCAGTAATGGCATCAACCTCAGACCTTCTCATATACTTAATAGGCTGTTGGGGTCTGAAGTTAACCCATCTAGTGTGGTACTCCTTCTTTAGGGCAGCCTCAAACTAGCCTGACATCTTCCTCGGGTCAGCATACAGAAGCTTTAGTTTGGCCAGCTGGTTGAGCTCAAAACCTGGTAGTCTTCAGATCATGTGGGAATCTGAAGTACTCTATGCCCTGTTCTTTCTTAACCGCATAAGCATTAAGATCCTCAAAATACGCCCATGCTATGATCCTTCCTGACACCTTGTGATGTTTCTTGACTCTATAGAGTTTGGTGTTGGAATCTTTCTTTGGTGCAGTACGTTGGGCTCTAACTTCTTCAAAACATGCAGCCCACTCAGCCTTTCGAATGTCGACATCATCATTTGAGGCTTGGGTTGTTCCTACTGCTTTCTCTGTTTATTGCTCCATCTTGTTCAACACCTCAAAAGTATCACTGACAAGGGATTCACCCAGATTGGGGACCACATTACCCTCATTGTCAGCGTACAGAGGGTAATCCTCGGCAGTGACATCTTCGATCTTGACTTCATCAACATCGTTGAGCTCTTCGTCACTAGTCGAATCGCATGTAGGAGCATATTTCACTATCTCGTCTGGATTTAGCTTGAAAAGCTCTGCCAGTTGCTCGTTTGATAGGTCATGAATTATTTCCCCTTCTTCAGGGGTATAGTTCACTGACCTCCTGACAATCCCTTGCAGATCAAGAATCATTGTTAGCTGAATCTGACCTGCTGAAGGGGAGCAACATCAAACTCATCTCTTTGGTAATTTGAATCTGTTTGATTTAAACATTCAACACATAAGTCATTAGTAATTAATCAAATAGAAATGCATTCACTTAATATAAACATTCAATACATCGTTTTCAATACAGGATTTAAATAAAAAAGTAAATAAATACATAAACATCTAGTCTTTACTTTTATCCTGTATCATAGTCTCATCACTTGGAGGAGCAAAAGTAGAAGCTGATTGATCTTGTCTGTTCTTTGACCTTTTCTCTTGACATGTAGCAGAGGCCGATGCAGCTGCATCCCTCCTTCTGCTTCATCATCATCGTCTTTCTCCTCTGTCCTCTCTTCTTTGGTTTCTTCATTCTCCTCAGTATCACTCTCAACATCCTCATCATCATCTTCATCATCATCATCATCTCTGTCCCCTTCCTTGATCTTCAATGGCTCCTCCTTAGATCCTTTTAGTTTTAACAGGATAATCTTCTTTGCCTTCTCCAACTCCTCTATTTTCTTGCTTGATGTGACACTATGTGCTTGGAGTTGGGCTACTCGATGCTTTGAGCAGCCATCTGTTGGGCCTGCTCCTCTATAACTCGAGCCTGCTCTAAAATTTGGTGAGATTATGCAGCATTCAGGTTAGTAAGCTGGCGGATCTGGGTTGCCTTTTCCTCATCTGCAGCCAGTAAGCGCATCACCATTCTGTTAAGCGCAGACAGCTATTCCTCTACCCCAATTGGAGGTAGAGGTGATCCATAAGTATGTGAGGGATGGGCTGAGGGTATTGCTTGGTGTGAAGTGGTGGTGGTGGTGGCTATAGTAAAGATAGGTCTGTGAAATGA
This sequence comes from Flaveria trinervia, assembly GCA_025506515.1. Taxonomy (NCBI): domain Eukaryota; kingdom Viridiplantae; phylum Streptophyta; class Magnoliopsida; order Asterales; family Asteraceae; genus Flaveria; species Flaveria trinervia. The sequence continues at coordinate 17,486,715 of CM046442.1, read as the reverse complement.
TGGAGGTGATGTAGGAGCAAAGGATATGGTGGTGGATGGAATCTGTGCTGTTGTGGGAGGTATGGTGGTGGATGTGGTGGCTGTGGTGGATGTGTTGGCTGTGGTGGATGTGGTGGCTGTGGTAGCTGTGGTGGAGGAAGTGGCTGTAGTAAAGATAGGTATGTGAAATGATGGAGGTGATGTAGGAGTAAAGGATATGGTGGTGGATGGAATCTGTGCTGTTGTGGGAGGTATGGTGGTGGCTGTGGTAGCTGTGGTGGATGTGGTGGTTGTGGTGGATGTGGTGGCTGTGGTGGCTGTGGTGGATGTGGTGGCTGTGGTGGATGTGGTGGCTGTGGTAGATGTGGTGGCTGTGGTGGATGTGGTGGCTGTGGTGGTGAGGAAGGTCACCCGACGCTTCTTCTTCTTCTGACCATGGGGTTTAGCCATCCTCTTCCTCCTCATCCCCGTTGAGGTGGAAGCTCCCCCTATAACCCTGCCTGCGGACCCCGGTGCATAGCTTGGGTCAATATCAGTCTCTCCAGAGTCTCTCGGGTGTTCACCAACCACCCTTAGCCCATGTTCTGTGGGAATAACTTTGCTTCCCACAGTTCACGTTAGGGGCTCCTCATCCGACTCATCCTCCTCCACCGCACCATGAACGAAATCCTGATGAAATCCAGTTGACTCGGCTACTTCTCCTGGAGGAAGAACATCAGACACAGTGCCTCTAGGTGGAATAGGCATACCGTTTCCAGCATCCCCACTGTCATCATCATCTAAGTCATGAGTGGGTAGAGCAATCTGCTCCACATCAGAGTCACTATCATCGTGGCGCCACTTTCTCTTTGCTGGCACCACGTAGTCATCCCGAGCAAGATGCCCAAACAACCTCCTGACAGGAGGTTTCACTTGCTTCCCCCTGTACACTTTCATCCTCCCCAGGGTAGTATCATCCATCACTCGAGGACTACTACATCCTCCTTCTCTTTCGGCAGGGAGGGAAGCTTCTGATCTATGATCATCTACATAAACCTCGGGTACATACAGAAGCCTTCCTTCCCTTTCCCCTCGATGTTCTCCACCAGATAGGTGAAGATCATCTTGGAGAAGTTGAACGGGTGGTTCAGCACCAATGCAACATACGCGTTCTGCTTCTGGTCAGATAGCTTCTGATCTATGATCATCTACATAAACCTCGGGTACATACAGAAGCCTTCCTTCCCTTTCCCCTCGATGTTCTCCACCAGATAGGTGAAGATCATCTTGGAGAAGTTGAAGGGTGGTTCAGCACCAATGCAACATACGAGTTCTGCATCTAGTCAGATAGCTTATCAAAACCTCCCTTTCTGGAAGCTATGCACTTAAGCAGCACATGCGCAAGATATTTAAACTGGGGATAGAGGTTACTCTTGTTGAGTACCCCAGCATTGATGTCCATAGAGTACTTAGCTCTAAGAAAGCATCCTCTGACTATGAGGGGGTGTAATCGAGTCGGACATCAGTGTCATCCCCCAACTGTAATACGATTCTCAGATCCTCCTCTGAGATAGTAATAGCCTCTCCAAAGATGGTACTTCTGATGCAATGAGGCTCAGACGATCTATCAACTGTAGCGCCTTCCCAGAAGGCTTGCTGAATGGATCAATAAGGAGTACAAGGAGTAGATATGGCATGTGCAATCCTCGATCTCCGTAGAAATGTGATGATGCCAGAGAAATCGGCAGTATTTTTGGATGTCAAGTCCAGATGAGCACATATATTGTGCTTCGTGCTCATAATCCATCGACTCGCCATCTGTTACACAAAGATAGTAAACATTAGTACCATTGGCTAAGAAAGTCATGAAACACTTAAACTTGAAGAAAATCTTTCTGTCATGTGATTGAGATTGTGCGACTGAGTTCAGTCGTGCGATTGAACAGTGCGAATGGGGTTAAGTCGTGCGACTGATCCCATGCGTACCACTGAGTGTGCGACTGGGCTCATACGTATGTAACCTCATGCGGTTACACCAGTCGTGCGACTGAACTTCATACGCATGGTTCAGTCATGCGACTGAAGTTCATCACTCTGTCCATTCGCATGATGTACTGACTATTCAATTCAAATTCACTTTTCACCATTTTTGAGTTTTAGACATCGTTATCTGGTTCATTTGACTCGCAATACATTCTTATACCACCTAACATCATTACTTTCGTTTGTTTGAGTCATTTAGTTAGGTTATTTAGTCACTTAAGTCTCGGTTCTTTTGCGAGTCCGAATGTACCGATTTTTCATCAAATTTAAAGTTATGGGAGTGCTTCTTTACCGTAAATTACCTGTAGAGTCGATGTAGATGGTCAGTAATCAAGAAACGGGGGGTTTAGAGATCAAATGAAATTTTTGCAGAGTTGTGTTAACTCGTGTGATTCAGGGTTATTTTGAAGGTGGTGAGTCTCTGCTATCGACTCCCCCTCTATTTATACTAACACTAGATTCAATCGTGCGACTGAGCTCATACACACCTTTCAGTCGTGCGAGTGGGACTCAGTCGTGTGATTGGTTCAGTCGTCCGACTAGATCTCAGTCGTGCGACTGACTCACTCATCCGCCTTAAGCATTCGACTGGGCCAATCGTATGGGCGATTCGGTTGGATGATCCATATTCATGGTCCATTCGTACGAATGGCTTCCATTCGTATGATTGGTCCATACGTATGGTCCATTCGTGCGAATAGGTCATACTTATTAAATTTTCTACCAATTTGAATATTTAACTTTTAAAATTCCTTTAATTGCAGAAATTAACGTTATGAGCATTTGATCATCTCAGACATGATCGTTTTGACTTGAAAACTTTTTGATTACCTCAGACGTGACTGTTTTGAATTATTTTTAAAACGCATGTGGTCATCTCAGACATGACCCTTTTAGTGAGTTGATCCCCTACTGATTTTCCTGATGTAATCCGACAAGCAAACAAACTAAAACGACTAACTAAATTAGAAAATTAAACTAAAGAATCAAAATAAGAATTGTTTTTGCTTTTTGTGAGAGATAAGTCCTGAGATGGAAATGTACTGGATTTGTTTCCGGAATAGACAACTTCAACTTAGATTGACCACACCTGGACCAAGTCAATTTTGGAATCATACAGGCAAGTCAAATCATTTGGGACTTGTTGTCAAAATCTTTTGATGCTCTATTCTTGGTTTTCATCCAGAGTCGTTAGTAGCTTTTGGGAAATCATACTGGAACTATTAGATTACCACATTGATTTGAACTTTCAAGAATTGCAGCCACAATGAGTATCAATATGTTTGTCCTCTTAAATCCATACGAAGACTTTTGACACAGACTGGTGATAGATTTAGGTTTAATTATTTCAACTAACATTTGTGGATCCCACACTTATATGGTAATCAACATTCCTCAGGAGCTTTTGAGCGGTCTACGGGTATTTTTACAAGGAGAGACTATTCTTAGAGCTTTCAAAGAGAAGCCAGTCCTCAGGTCAGTGCCATCGCACAGCAGAGAGGCGGCAAACAACAATGAATTCTAGAATATCTAGTTATGCTTATCCTCATGTCAGTGCCATCGCACAGCAGAGAGGCACACAACCTATCTCCTTGTTAGAGCAGCTTAATTTATATTGCACCAAATGCACCAACAGCATACGTCATTTGCTTGATAGCATTTTTCTTTCATTTTTCCGTGCTTTGCTTTATTTATGGTCATCCGCACACATTTGTGGCGTTTACATGCTCATTACCCCTTATTGGAATATTGTTGATTGTGTTAACTAGTGATAAGATGGAAGCCCACAGTTAGTTGAACAACTTAGTTTGATCTTGAGATCACCAGTAAGGTCTTATCATCTATTGTGTTAAATCTACCGACATATCAATTATGGTCTAGCAACCTCTAGGTCTACTCTCATTGTGTTACCTTAGGAGTTACCAGTTTTTCTATCATCTTCCCTTCTATATTCCTTAGACTACATAGACTTATACTTTGAATTTTTGCACCTTTTCTAAATTAAAATTTTAAAGTCCCTCTTGACTTGTTCCTGTATACTATCATATTCCAAGAGTTTGCATCGGTATCACAGATACGATCAACCTTTCATCAGCTTTCCACTCCTTCTCCCTCGTTTTTTTAATGTTACTTGCTGACTTATTCTCCCCTAAAATACTAAAATCATAAACTGGTTTAATTATTTTAGGATTTTAATAACCAGCAAAATAACATGAGTTTAATTTAAACAAACCAAAATAAAACAAATAAAATAAGAAATAAAAATTTAACTAACCTACATCGGACTACACATGATCATCATCAGGAATAGCATCACTCTTCTGTTTAACGCTGTTGACCTCTAGCAAATATTGAAAACGTGGTTTATCAAAGGCTTTAGTATAGAGGTCAGTGCGTGAAAATCAGTATTAATTTTACCACATCAATTAAGTTCTTTTCAAAACAGTCTCTTATGAAATGGTATTTAATACCGATATGTTTGGTCTTAGGATGCTGGACCGGATTTTTAGTTATGCAATTGTAGCAGAGTTATCAACACAAATAGGAGTAGAGGAGAACTTTAAATCGTAATCTCGCATTTGCTGTGAATCCAGATGATTTGTGAACAGCAACTTGCAGCAGAAACATATTCGGCTTCACAGGTTGACAATGCAACCGATGTATGCTTCTTACACTGCCAAGTAACTAGTCTTCTCCCAAAGAATTGACACCCTGCGGATGTAGACTTGTAGTTCATCTTCCAGCCTCCGTAATCTGAGTCACTATACGCAGTGAGCTCAAAGTCATCATCATGAGGATACCACAACCCAAGTGTGGGTGTACCCTTCAAATAATGGATAATCCTTTTGACCCCAATCAGATGTGACCTTAGGCTTAGCCTGATATCTAGAACATAAACATGTACATACATGATATCAGGTCTTGAGGCAGTGAGATACATGAGGGATCCAATCATTCCTCGGTACATCGTGGCATCTACAATATCTCCATTTTCATCAGGTGCTATGTCGTGATTCGTAGCCCGTGGAGTCCCAGCAGCACATGCATTCTCCATGTCAAAATGACTGAGAATGTCTCCTACATACTTGGTCTGATGTAGAAAGATCCCATTTGTGTTTTGATCCCCTGTACCCGAGAAAGAACTTCATCTCCCCCATAGAACTCATCTCAAATCTTTCTTTCTTCATAACTGCTTCAAACTCTTTGCATAACTCTTCGTTCTTTGAACCAAAGATTATGTCATCAACATATCTGTACGAGCAGTAGGTCGCCATCTTTTTCTTTAATGGACAGCGTGCAGTCAATGACTCCCCTGTGAAAGCCGTGTTTCACAAGATGAGTTGAGAGTTCTCATACCAAGCTCTTGGACCTTGATGAAGCCCGTATAAAGCCTGTCGAGCTTGTAGACTCTATCCCGATGATAAGGATCTTCAAATCCCTCGGGTTGACTGACATAGACGGTTTCTCTGATTTCCCCATGAAGGAATGCACTCTTCACATCTAATTGATAGACTTTAATCTTCATGTACGATGCATAGGCAAGGAAGATACGAATGGCTTCCATCCTTGCCACAGTTGCAAACACCTCATTGTAGTCATTCCCTCGACTTGGCGAAAACCTTGAACCACCAATCGAGCCTTGTTCCTGATAATTACCCCTTGGTCATCTTTCTTGTGCATTTAAAACCCATTTGGTGCCAATGACCTTAGCACCTTTAGGTCTATCACCAGAGTCCATACACCTAACTTCTTGAACTGAAGAAGTTCTTCTTGCATGGCACTCATCACCCACGCCTCATCATTTAGTGCATCACCGACGTATTTTGGCTCAAACTGTGACAAAACACCGATAAGCACCATCATGAAATATCCTTTTTCCATAACTGAGGCGTAATCAGTGAGTATAGCTGATTTTGGGTTTGCACTCCTGATCTGACATCTCCAATGACATTGTTTAGGGATGATAGACGTTTAGTCGTGATCCTGGAGTAGTAGGAACTGCTACCTTAGAGCCAAGATTATGAACATTTGGTTCTGCAGCTGAGGTAGTTGGAGTTTGAGGCTCCGAAGTCGAAGGTACATCACTGTAGATACTTGTGGACTTTCAGGAATTGGAACCTGTGCTTCCTGACTGTTCTGGTTATCTTCTTTAGCTTCATCTTCAGAGGAGGAGTCACTGTCGTCGACTACTCCCCCTGATTGAATAGATGTTTCTCCCTGTAAGCTAGATGTTGGTGTATTCAGTTATCATACATCATCCGTGTAGCTAACTCGTCATCCGAGGGAGAGAGAGGGAAGTCGAAGGACTTGAAGAATCCATCATAGTCGAAAAAGTAGGCAGGTCCTTTTCCAGTAGGTGGTGTGGTATATCTCTGAACGTCAACATTACACCATACTTCTACTAGACCCGTTGAGTTGTTGTAAACTCGCTTGTTCGGTATGTTGTATCCTAGAAAGATTCCTTCATCTACCTTCTCGCTGAATTACCCTCTTGTGTCTTCTTTAGAAGTGCACAGCGCGCCAAATGTTCGAGATACTCCAGATTCGCTTGCTGCGTCTTTGTAGTAGCTCGTAACATGTTTCTGTGGCGCTTGACTATCAGGACTCGATAAGTGTATAACATGTATTTGCCACCGCCTCATTCCAGAATTGGATAGGCAGTTCGAGTCTGCCAGCATAGTCCGTGCTGTCTCTATCAAGCTTCTTTTCTTTCTCTCAGCAACGCCATTCATCTGAGGCGTGTAGGCAGAAGTGAATTGATGCACAATTCCCTTTTCCTTGTAGTATGCCTCCATCCACTGGTTCTTGAATTATGTTCCGTTGTTGAGCGTACTTGTCTAACCTTCAGCTTGTAGGGAGATTCCAGTGTGGTTACCAACTCTTTGAATGACTCAAATGTTTCTGATTTGGATTTCATAAACATTACCCAAGTGAACCTTGAGTAGTCATCAGTGACCACAAGCAGTACAAGTCGCCTGCAATGCTCTTTGTACTGACTATACCAAACAGATCCATGTGAAGAAGCTCAGAGGGAAGTTCTATTGAATGAACTTTCTTTTCCGAATGAGACTTCTTTGTCTGTTTGCCTTTCTTGCAAGCTACACAAATCAGGAAGCTGGAAGTTCTTGACATTAACTCCTCTCACCAGATCCTTCTGAATCAAGTGATTCATCTTCTTTGACTAATGTGTCCCATTCTCCTATGCTAGAAGATGGAATCCTTTCATAACTTTAGATAGAAAACACTGAACCTCATGATCCGTTGTTGAAGCTGTTGACAGATCCAAGACATAAAGATCTTTATATCTTGAAGCAGTCATCAAAACTTGGTCCTCTGGGATCACGTAGTCTTTCTTTAGTACGTAACACTTCTTGTTGTCGAAGATGACTTTAAATCCCTTATCACATATTTGGGAAACAGAAAGTAAGTTATTTTGTAGTTGTTGAACGTAGTTCACCTTATCAAACTTAACTTTCTGATTCCCCACTTCTCCCTGGGCTGTGATATAGCCACCATTGTTTCCAGCAAACGAAACATTCCCTCCTTTTATTTGCTTGACGTTTGATAAAAGAGCCAGGTTTCTAGTCATGTGCCTGGATGCTCCGTTGTCTATTATCCACGTGTTAGTTTCAACACTATATCGAACACCCTGCACATACAAAGTAAAGAATTAGTTTGGGTTAGGAACCCAAGCCTTTACTGGCTTGGGTTTCCTAGAGGCATCACACATCATAAATTCTACCCATTGACCCTTAGAGGATGAGGGTAGCTCAGGTTCCTTCTTGTCATTATTATCAGAAACAGAGGATGTCTTCTCCTTCCATAATCCAGATTTGTGCAATGCCTGTTTGTGATAAACAGTCGACTGACTTATAGGTTGAATTTTAGGTTCACTAGTTCTTCTAGGTGGAGTCAGTGAAATCCTCTTAGAAGACCTAGGCTTTGAAACCTGAAGTTCAATCTTCTTCCTAGGTGTCTGATAGAAGTGACAATAGGAGAAATGTGTCCATATTCACCACAGTTGTAGCACGACCTGCTATCAACTTTATGATTAAACTTTCTTTGTGGAGAAGTGTGTGACACTCTAGTAACATAACTCACTCTAGGTTTTGACTCTGGTTCTTTGGTTGTTTTCTCTGGTTTAACAAAGTTAACTATTTTAACCTGTTTAACATCCTTTTTTTGGTTTAGGTTTTTGACTTGACGTATGTGAAAGATTAACCTTAGAAGTCCTTTTAGGTTCTGATTTGACTCTGTTTGATCCTGACTTTAAGTTAACCTTTTCAAATTCCTTTTCCAGATTAACACAAGACAATTTATCCTTTGCCTTTGAAGTGGCCTCCTTTTGTTTGTTTCCAGAGTCAATAGATGAACATAAGGAATCTGGATCACTAACAAGTGGAGTAGACACCACATGATCCTTGATGGGATTACTATTTATTGGTCTAGTCTTAGTGTTCATCAAAGTCTCAGGTGGTGGTGGAACCATTTTATAACCCAATCCCTCCCCGTTGTTCCTTTCTCTCACTAAGTGTTGGACTATGTGTGAAGAACTAGTCCAACTGTGCAATTTCTGTTTTAATGAATTTACTTCTACTTCTAGAACTGCCTTTTGCTTCTTAGTGTCTTCTAGGGAGTTTAGATAATACCTAATGTCAATAGCTTGGTTAAAGGCAACTACTTCGGTTTCCCTAAGCTGTTTAGTCAAAAGGTCTATCTTTTCTTTATAACTATGCTCATTTTGTTTTAATACCCTATTAGCCTCAGTGCATAGTTGCAAATCTTTTACTAAGTTATCATTATGATCTAATAACCTAGCAAAATTTTCATCTATGCTATTCCTAAAAGTATCACCATCCGAACAAGCATGATTATCAAACATTTGGTCAGTAGTACTTACCTGAGTTGATTCAGAAGAGTTAGCCATCAACGCAGCATCAGATGTCTCTGGTTCTGGTGATTCTGTCTTTTCTGTCTCTGACGTGGTAGTCTCCTCTTTAGGCTGGTAACTGACCTCGGTTGCAGTTGCTTCTTCACTATGTGACATCGCTATCTCAAGTGCTAGATCTCCTTCACTAGCGGAATCACTGTCAATGTCTTCTACACTTGCAATATTTGATTCCCCTGGTGAGACAAACCTAAGCTCCAATCCTGTCCTTCATCATCATGAGCAGTCAGGCTTTTGGATCCTTGCTTGATGAAGTAGAACTGGTAGCTTGCTTGTCTTGACGAGTGAAGGACGAGAAGGGGTTCCCGTTACCCGTCTTCTTAGGCTTGACACATTCTCTTTTGAAGTGCCCCTTCTCTCCACAGTTAAAACAGGTCACTTTGCTCTTGTCAAAGCCAAATGTGGTATCCTTAGTAGCTACCAAGTTCTGTCCGGTTTGTTTTACAAACTTCTTTGCCCTCCGGACAGCACTAGCTCAGGCCCACATTATGTCCATCCTCTCAAGCTCCATTTCGTCCACCTGCTCGTAGTCCTCGTCTGCCAGATGGCAGTTTCCAATCTTCCCAGCAACAAGTTCATAATAATAATGGACCATTGCAGCAAAAAGATCCATGTGTTCTCGAGCTACTTCCACAGTCACATTTCCGAGATTCTCGGTCTTCAGTTTAGTAGCACTTGTTTCGGATCCAATATAGTGGGTACAAGAGAGTCCCGATGTGTCTGATCCTAAAGGAGATGCATGTGAATGACCCGATGAGCTAGACACAAATGCAGTCTGGAGAGGTGCTCCAGATGTCTTAGCTTGAGGCGTGGCGTTGTACAAAGCTGGATTTTGATTGTATGAAGACTTTTGAGCTCTGTACTTCATCCTAAGTGACTCTTCTCGCAACTTAAGAATGAAGTCATTAATATCCAGTTTTGCCAGCATTCCATTCTGTCTAAGGTTAGACACGAATGAGGCCCACTTTTCAGACAATCCGTCTGCAAAGTTAGTAACTTTCTCTTCCATGGTAGTTACCACCCCATGTGTATGCAGTTCACTCATCAGATGGTAAAATCTATCTATAACGTCGTCTAAACTCTTGTTTCCCATTGATGAGAAGTTATCGAATTCCTTCTTTACTCCTTAGCTTTGATTGCCTTCAATGAAGCATTCTCGTCATACCTCTTTTCTAGCTCATCCCAAAGTTTCTTGGACTGCTTATTCTCTGAGTACTGGTGGAATATGTCTTTAGGAATAGACTGTGTAATCAATGCATAAACTCTTTTCTCTGCATTGTATTTAACTTTCTGCACATCCGTCATCCCTCCTAATGTTAGCTTAACTCCATCAGCTCCCACCGTGTACTAAATCCAATTTCGATGGCTTCCCACAGATTCGGATCCACTCCATTGAGGTAGATCTCAAAACGTTATTTCGAGTGGGAAAACTCATCTAACGTCAAGAGCTTTGGTGGTTTATTATGATTACCCACCTCACTCTCAAGCAACAGCAGGTTCTGTATCCTAGAGTCCTTTCCAGCAGTAAAGGCTGACATTTGATCTTCCATGGCGAATAACTTTAAGTCTAATAAAACAAACTGTCACTTGTGCGACTGAAGGATGCGAATGGTCTAGTCGTGCGTATGAACTCTGCGACTGGTTCAATCGTGCGGCTGAACTAAGCGATTAGCTCAGTCGTGCGAATGGATCTGATGCGTATGAGCAATGCGAACGAACGGTTCAGTCGTACGAAAGGAGATACGACTAGGTCCAATCGTGCGTCTGGACTATGCGAATGAAGTGCAGTCGTGCGAATGGCACACCCGTGCGACTGAGGCTGCTGTTTTGCGAAAATTTCTAGGTTAAACGTGTTTTAGCCGTAAAAATTCGAAATTTCGCATGGTCTAATCGCCTAAGTCCGTTGAAACCAAACTTTGATGAGCAGGGAACGTCCAAGATCACTTTTGACACAAAAGATTGCGTTTTTAGTGCAAAAACACAAATTTTTTATCAATCTTGATTGAATCACACGTAATCAAGAGCCAAAGCTCTGATACCACTTGTTAGGACCTGGTATTTGAATGAAATACCTAGTGATTAGCATGTAAACCAGATCAAATAGTGCGGAATCCTATTTGATTGGCGATCCAATCAGTGAGAACACACGAAGAATCAATAAAGAATTGAAACTAACGTTAGAAATCGATTGGAATCGATCTAATGTGTTCTATGAACTTGGAGAACGAATTGTGAGGCTTCTGGACTGCTAGGGTACGTCTGGAATCGTAACTAATCAAAGCTCTCTCTTTTTCACGAATTGGGTTGTATTTATAGGTTAGTATTGTTCATTCGTGCGACTGAACCATTTGTATGGTTCAGTCGTGCGATTGAACCATGCGGTTGATTCATCCGCACGACTGAGTGTTCAGTCATGCGACTGATCCAATCTTATGTTACAATCATATGACTGATCCAGTCTCCTGGTTCAGTCGTGCGACTGAGTCATTCGTATGAAGTTATTCATGCGTATGTTCCATTCGCATGGGCCACTCGCTTGAGAACTTCATTCTGTTAAGTTTGAATGTATTAATTTATTAATATAACATTATGTGTAATCAAACAACCACAAACCTAATTAACCAATTCAACGTCGACTCATTAATCAAATATTAAACATTATAAATATCAAACAAACAATATCATTTCATTAATCATTCCAAGCATTACCTTAGAATCAGACAAACAAGATCTATTACATTCATATCATGATCTAGGGACATACATGTATCAACAAACCCTAATTTTTTTCTTAAATTAAAATATGTTTTTTCCTTTTGGGGGTCTATTGACGAAGGTCCTTTGAACTGTTTGTTTGTGTTTTGATTGTAGTAATCTAAATTGTAATTGAACAAGGCTTATCTGATATCCACATCCTAACCATCAAAAGATGTCCATATCCATTTTCGTTGCTTATTTAAGGAAAATGGAAGGCTTAAACCGCTCAAGGCTACCTCAGTGTGGATGGTTAGTGAACAAGTTCTGCCTACCTAGGTTTTCATTGTGTTAGGCTTATCTGACACCCTACATAAATCCCTCATAGGCCAAGGACATGAGAGATTATTGGTTCATAAGGAATGCCCTGCATCTTGTATCACCATCGTGTTTTAGGCGTATTGGTTGTGGATGAGAGAACTCCACAGTTACGCTTGTTCAGGTGGCAGCAATTCAAAAGCAAATTTGTGAACTCCTGGAGGGCAAAGCAGATAATATTGGTGGTGTGAGGGGTCGAGTGTTACAGAATGGTATCTGAACAACTCTTGTGCCATTTGGATAGTAAGACAAACCTCATAGAGGATGGTTACTTCTTGTGCTCATCGAGGACTATAGTCCAAGGAGAGGGGTGATTATGACACCCTACATAAATCCCACATCGGTCATGGACATGAGAGATTCCTATTTCATAAGGAATTCCTTGTCTCTAATATCACCAATGCGTTTTGGGCATATTGACTGTGGATGAGAGGATAATTCCATAATTAAGCGTGTATAAGTGGTAGTAATCCAAGTATGGTGACCTTGTTGGTCCAAATAGATCGAATCAGTACAATTGATTAAATGTATCATTCAATATCACTAACAAACACACATTAGAAACATTTGATGATCAAGAAGAGACCAAAAGAATTCAAAATAAACAAATCAGTGCCAATACCAACAATAGAATAAAAGCTCAATGATATTTCAGTATAATTCCAGCTTACAAAATACACTTGCAATAAAGATAAGACGAATTAGGGTTTTGCAAGGTTGATTACAAGTATATGAATCCCGCTTCAATCACCTCCTCCTCATGTTCTTTAGTCTTTTTTCTAACAACCTCATGTTCAGTCTCATCATCATCTCTCACACATGAACCTCCTATAGTAGCATCTGTTTCACCACTTGTGCCCTCTCCTGCCTTGGAAGAAGTACCCCCATTCAGGAATGGGTACCATGACAAATCTGTAAGATCATCTAAATCAGATTGAGTTAACTAATTAGGTAGGCTGGCTATAGCCTTAAGCTCATTGATCAAATTTTGCTGATTGACCAACATCTTAGTCATTCCTTCTAGCATTTCATCCTTTCTTTTTTTCTCTCAGCTCTTGATTAGTCACCTTTCTTTTCATCAGAGTTAAATCGTTATCCAGAGATGAATTTAGGTTTCTAATTACCAAGTTTCCCCTCTCCTTTCTCCTTTAAGGCTCAATAATGATTGATACTTATGCTTTGTTCTCCTTTTAGTCTCTCCCATATCAACCTTTTTCTTTGATCGTTTCGCCCTCTCAGTTCTTAACGCCTGCTCCACCTTATCTATCTCCTCCTTAAAAGTCATAATCTTTCTTCTTTGCATATCTCTTCCTCTTTTTTACCGACTCAGCCTACCTTTCCCTCGTCTCCTCATCATGCTTATTATCAGCCTCTATCACCTTCCTGATGTAGTTCCACCTTTCGGCTAGATACATGTTCTCCTATAGATGAGTGCTCTTTCCACTAAAGTCATGCCTGATGGTAGAGCAATTATTAAATATTTAAGTATTCATCTGAACCAGTCTTTTGATTTCTCCATGTCTAGGAACATTAGGAATAAGATCATATATCTGCATCTGAATAAACCTTGGGTATAACAACCACTTATCCTTCTTCAAAGCCATCATATTCTCGGCCATACAATCAAATATAAGCTTAGCTATATTGGCCTTTTTCCTTCAACAATTGATAATCATGGCCTTGCCCAATCTAAGTTCAATTAATTTGATCCTCCCTTTCGGTGATCCAATCATGATAAAGACATGTGCAATATATCTCCACTCCATGGACAGAAAAGTTTTTTTAATTCTTTCCTTGTCTCGAAAGGAGGACCCTCATACCCTATACTCTTGAAGGCCGCGAACACCTCTTGATCAGACAATTACACTTCATCTCCACAATCTTCCTGTAATCTTAGCATCTGAGCAATGACCTCCACAGTGATGGAGATATCATTTTCAAGAACTCTAGCTACAATCGTCTGTCGATTAACTTGCGTGTCATACTCGAAGGATCTCTAGAAATCTCAGACATGCAAATCATATATCGTAGGAGAGTGAGAGATGCCATAGGCTAAGGTGATGCTTAGAGCCAACGTATACAATCGTGAAAACCCGCTGCCATAGGATTTTTATCATCAAGAATGCCGTTTATTGTAACACCTGGACTTTTGGTAAAGAAAGAATAAAAGTGGAGAAAAGAAAGAAATGCTATTTAAGCCAAGTTGAGGGGTTAATATATAAAAGGTACAAAATTAATTATTATATTTTACAAAAGTAGCATGGCTGCCCATGCCATGCTACTTTTCACCTTTTTGAGTTCGGGTTAGAGAGAGAAAGAGCAGAAGAGTTTGGATTTTCAAAGAATAAGAAGGAGAAGCTCGAATTCAAGTAAGAATTCTTGGTTCTAAGATGTTCTTGACTGGCCTTTGCCTTGGTTTTGTGCTTATATGTGTTTATATGTGTTTATATGTGTTCAGTTGTGTGTTTTGGTGGGTTTTAGGTGGTAGAACTCTATTACATTAAGGTTTTGAAGAAGTTCATCCGAAAGATGCCAAGGTGAGTTCTAGAACCCCCTTTTTACTTGTTTTAACAAATTTTAGGGCTGGAAATGCATGTATGTTCATTTTTATAAAAATGGGTTTACACCCCTATGTATGTGTATGAATGTGTTTATGGGTGGGGTTTGATTTGGGTGTTTATATGGTTATGATTATGTTATGAATGCGTTCCTATGGCTCAGAATGTTAGTGTTAAGCTTAGAACATGTTAATGATGGATTGGGGACTGAAAAATGTTGTTTAGTGTAAGTTGACTACCCATGTGCCTAAATAGTGGCCCATGCGCCTAACAGTTGATAACTGCCTAAGTGCCCCCATGTGCCCAAAGTTCTTTTGCCCCAATAGTATCCATGTGCCTAAGAATAGGTTGAATTTAACTAAGTGTCCAGACGCCCAGAAAGCCCATGCGCCTAGGCACTCATGCGCCTGCATAATGCCCATGCGCCTAGAATGTTGCCTAGAATGACTAGGTGTTGGCCATACGCCCCATAGTGCCCATGCACCTGGAAGTTTCCTATGCATCTAGGTGTTCCCCATGCGCCTAAGTCTTAGAATTATTTTCTGATTTTTGGGAAAATTTAAGTGTAGGCTTTGACTTGGGAGGTTTCCGGGGGTGATGAAAGTTGACTTTATGAGGTCATGTATGATGATGATTAGGTGATGTGGCATGCGTGATGATGTGATGTGTATGGTGATATTATGGTTTATGTTCCTTATTATGTATGTTAAATTTCTGTGGCTTTGCATGGTATAGTTGTGAATGTAAATGGTAAAGTATTATGTAAAATGTCGTTAGGTCAAATATGTGTGGTTTAGCTAACCCATAAGAATAGACACAGGGGTCTAGTCTTTGTGACTGGCCAGTTGTATAGCACATGGATAATAGTGGATAGTTTTCCCGGTGCTAGTGCTAGGCTATATGTGTTATGGAAGTCATTTATGATCTTCGGCCCAGTACCCGCTTCATGCATACGTTTGGGGTGTAGTATATAGATGAGATCTTTGTAGTTTGCTCCGGTGCTAGTGCCAGGCTATGTGCGTTATGGAAGTCATTTGTGATCTTCAGCCCAGTACCCGCTTTGTGTATACGTTTGGGGTATAGCTGATGACACTGATCCGGAAAGAAGGAAAAAAGTAAAGAATGAAAGTTAATGAACAGTAAAGGAACATAATAATGATATTATCTATGTGTACGTATGATGTGTAATCATGTATGAAAGTATGGAATGGTTTTTAATGAAAGTAAAGTATAGTTTATTTAAAAAACTAGAACTCACTAAGCAACGCTGACTTTTATGTGTTTTCAGTTGGCAGGTAATGGTTGCTGAGGATGGCATGAGGTGGCTACTTGGCTTGTTTTGGATGGCATCTATTTTCTATAACGATAATGTTTTTGCATTGTAATGAGAACAAATGATGTGTATTAAACGAAATACCAACTAATATACGTGTATACCAAGTCAAATAGTGCGGAATCCTATTTGATTGGCGATCTAATCAGTGAGAACGCACGTAGAAACAATTGTAGATTGAATCTAAATGTTAAGAATGATTGGTAATTGATCTAGTGCAATCTATGAACTTGGAACAGGTTCTTAGAAGTCTCTGGACGGCTAGGGTACGATTTAGTATGTAGGTTTTCGAAGTGTTCTGTTTTTCCACGATTTAAGTGGTATTTATAGGTTAGCGTTTCTCATTCGGGCGAATGAACCATTAGCATGGTTCAGTCGTGCGATTGAGTCATGCGGTTGATCAATTCGCACGACTGAGTGTTCAGTCGTGCGACTGAGTCAATCTCATGTTACAATCATGCGACTGATCCAATCTCCTGTATCAGTCGTGCGACTGGTTCATTAGCATGAAGTTGTTCATGCGTATGGTCCATTAGCACGGGCCATTCACATGAAAACTTCATATGATTAAGTTTGAATATGTTTCACAATCATTATTTGACTTAGATCTATTCAAACAACCATAGACCTATATAGTTAGTTCAATAAGCGTTAATACACAATAACCAATGAAATATTAAACATTATAAGCATAAACCACACATTGTATTTCATTCAACCATCCATTTACATATATGTAAGACATGAAAGACTTTTACATTAAGCTCATAAACTAGGTACATATGTATCTACAAACTCCTCCTTGGACCTAGTTTTATCTATTGTCTAACATTCTTCATTAGCTCTTCATATTTCTTGTACTTCTCCTCTCTTGTGACTCCTGCATGTATTTCAAAAGCAAAGAAGAGCCGTATCACATTTTGGAATTAGAGAGCTTGTACAATATCCTACGAGTCATAAAACAGTGGCCACTTGTATAAGGTGTAAACATCATCAGCCGACAAGTTAGTGAGCCACATGTGGTCAAACACCCTGATAGTTTCCATACTACCATTTCTGTTCAACACTATGACCGCCTCACCTGTTCTCCGATCATAGTACCACCACTTGAAGTGTGGAATGAAGTCCTGTGGCATTTCCCGTAAAGGGATTCTAGACATCGTGCGCGGAGGACTCCACTTCAGCACTCTTTTTGGTTTTCCAGTTACGGCATCAACTTCAGATCTTCTGATATACCTCGTTGGTTGTTGAGGTTTGAAGTTGACCCACCTGGTGTAGTACTCTCTCTTTAAAGCAACTTCAAACCAGCCTGACATCTTACAAGGGTCAGTATATATCAACTTCAATTTTGCTAGCTGGTTAAGCTCAAACCGAGAAGAGTCTTCAGATCGCGTGGGAATCTGAAGTACTCAATTCCCTTCTCTCTTTTAATAGCATAAATGTTAAGATCTTAAAAATAGGCCCACACTATAATTTTGCCTGACACCTTGTGATACTTCTTCACTTTATAGAGTTTGGTGTAGACATTTGACTTTGGAGCACCGCGCTGGGCTATAATTTCTGCAAAACATGCTGCCCATTCAGCCTTTCTGATATTGACACATCGGCTTCTGAGGCTTGGGCCTGTTCTTCCTTCTTCTCTGACTCTTGCTTCATCTTATCCAGAGTTTCAAAAGTATCACTAATAAGGGAGTCACCCAGATTGGGGACTACATTTCCCTCATTGTCAGCATACTCTGGATAATGCTATGCAGTGACGTCTTCAATTTCGATTTCATCCACAACGTTAAGCTCATCGTCACTGTCCATGTCAACAGTAGGAGCATCCTTCATGATCTCGTCAGGATTCAGTCGGGATATTTCAGCCAATTGCTCATCAGTGAGATCATGAATTATTTCTCCTTCTTCAGGAGTGTACTCACAGATCTCCTGACTATCCCTTGCAGATCAAGAATCATTGTGAGTTGAGTCTTGATCTGCTGAAGGGGAGCAACATTGTATTCATCTCTTTAAAAATTTGGATCTGCTTGATTTAAAACATGTAACACATCAACCATTAGTCAATAATCAAAACAGTAAACATCAATATATACATACACATTAATTACCCATTCAGCCTTTCTGATATTGACACATCGGCTTCTGAGGCTTGGGCCTGGTCTTCCTTCTTCTCTGACTCTTGCTTCATCTTATCCAGAGTTTCAAAAGTATCACTAATAAGGGAGTCACCCAGATTGGGGACTACATTCCCTCATTGTCAGCATACTCTGGATAATGCTATGCAGTGACGTCTTCAATTTCGATTTCATCCACATCGTTAAGCTCATCGTCACTGTCCATGTCCACAGTAGGAGCATCCTTCATGATCTCGTCAGGATTCAGTCGGATATTTCAGCCAATTGCTCATCAGTGAGATCATGAATTATTTCTCCTTCTTCAGGAGTGTAACTCACAGATCTCCTGACTATCCCTTGCAGATCAAGAATCATTGTGAGTTGAGTCTTGATCTGCTGAAGGGGAGCAACATTGTATTCATCTCTTTAAAAATTTGGATCTGCTTGATTTAAAACATGTAACACATCAACCATTAGTCAATAATCAAAACAGTAAACATCAATATATACATACACATTAATTACCCATTCAGCCTTTCTGATATTGACACATCGGCTTCTGAGGCTTGGGCCTGGTCTTCCTTCTTCTCTGACTCTTGCTTCATCTTATCCAGAGTTTCAAAAGTATCACTAATAAGGGAGTCACCCAGATTGGGGACTACATTTCCCTCATTGTCAGCATACTCTGGATAATGCTATGCAGTGACGTCTTCAATTTCGATTTCATCCACATCGTTAAGCTCATCGTCACTGTCCATGTCCACAGTAGGAGCATCCTTCATGATCTCGTCAGGATTCAGTCGGGATATTTCAGCCAATTGCTCATCAGTGAGATCATGAATTATTTCTCCTTCTTCAGGAGTGTAACTCACAGATCTCCTGACTATCTCTTGCAGATCAAGAATCATTGTGAGTTGAGTCTTGATCTGCTGAAGGGGAGCAACATTGTATTCATCTCTTTAAAAATTTGGATCTGCTTGATTTAAAACATGTAACACATCAACCATTAGTCAATAATCAAAACAGTAAACATCAATATATACATACACATTAATTACATAATAGTAATCCAAAATTCAATTACAAAGTTTTCAAGTACATAAATGTCTAAACATTACTTTTCCCCTGAATAGCCGGCATGTCAGTAGGAGGGTAGAAGATGTTGATACATATATGTACCTAGATCCTGATCTGAATGTAATATGTCTTAGACTTATGTAACTATTGGGTACTTAATGAATACAGAATGTTTGGTTGTGTTTATAATGTTTAATATTTCATTAGTGAGTTGATTAATGCATATTGACGTAATTATATAGGTTTGTGATTGTTTGAAGTGTTATGCATAATGTTATAATATTGAATACACTCAAACTTGGTGAAGCGAAGTTCTCATGTGTCCGACTGGACCATGCGACTAAGTGTCCATGAGCCTAAATAGTCCATACGCCTGAACAACTTCATGCGACTGACTCAGGCGCATGACTAAACACTCAGCCGTGCGAATGGATCAAACGCATGGCTCAATTGCACGAATGAAACATGCTAATGGTTCAGTCACCCGATTGAGCAATACTAACTATAAATACCACCTAATTCGTGGAAAAACGTAAGCATTGATTCCTATTCGACTCCAGACGTACCCTAGTCGTCTAGAAGCCTCGAAGTTCGTACTCCAAGTTCATAGAATGCTGCAGATCGATTCCTAATCGATTCTTAACGTTAGATTCAATTCCTTATTGTTTCTACGTGCGTTCTCACTGATTGGATCGCTAATCAAATAGGATTCTGCACTATTTGGTTTGGTTTAAACGTTAATCAGTTTGTATTTCGTTTAAATACAAGATCCTAACAAGTGGTATCAGAGCTTTGGCTCTTGATTACGTGTGATTCAATCAATTTTGATACAAGGGTGTGTTTTTCACTAAAAGCGCAATCTTTTTGTGTCAAAAGTTGTCTTGGACGTCCCCTGCTCATCAAGTTTTGATTTCTACGGCATAAGGCGATTAGGATTGGTGAAAATTCGGGTTTTTACGGCCAAAACACGTTAAACCTAGAAATTTTCGAAAAACAGGCTTCAGTCGCACGATTGACCCAATCGCACGACTGGACTTTATTCGCATCCCTATACGTACGATTGGACTCAGTCACATCTAATATGGGCCGAGGCCTATATATACCGGTTTTAATGTGTAGAGAGATTAAGGATTGAGAGGAAGTCTGCCCGGAGCCTAGGGCTGCCGGATGAGAGGGGAGATCATACTCGATCTTCCCCTTGCCAAGAGTCTTGATTCTTATGTTGTAACGAGCTTGTAATCGTTAGGTTTTTATAAATGAAATCAATATTTGATAGTTCGTGATATTGATTTGACTTTTGGTTTTGGTTGTTCATCCTTCCTTCAAGAACATGCTCGGATGTTTATTGATCCCGAAAAACCAACTTCACAATTGGTACGACTAAGTCTACCGGTCGCAATTGGTTTTGTAATCGTTAGGTTTTGGTTTCATTCGTACGACTAAGTCAACCGGTCGCATTGTTCATACGTATTAGTTTCACTCACACGCGATTGAACCAATCGCAATAGTTTCATTCGCACGGTAGCCCATTCGCATTGCTCCATTCGCACCAGTTAACAGATTGTTTAGAGACTAAAGTTAATCGAGATGGAGGATCAGTTGTCATCGTTTACAGCCGGGAAGGACTCACGGATTCAGAACTTACTGCTACTGGAGAGTGAGGTGGGGAATCATAATAACCCCCGAAGCTTATAACATTAGATGAGTTTCCCCACTAGAAACAACGTTTTGAGATCTACCTCAATTGAGTGGATCCAAATATGTGGGAAGCTATTGAGACGGGATACAGTATGCCGGTAGGAGCCGATGGGGTGTCTAGGAGGAATGACTGATGCACAGAAGTTAAATATATGCAGAAAAGAGTATATGCATGCTAACACAGTCTATCCCTAAGGATATTTTCACCAATTCTCAGAGAATAAGCAAGCCAAGAAGTTATGGGATGAGCTGGAGAAAATATATGACGAGAATGCTTCGTTGAAGGCCATTAAAGATAAGGAGTTGAAGAAAGAATTTGACAACTTTTCATCAATGGGAAATGAGAGTTTAGACAATGTCATTGATAGATTCTACCATTTGATGACCGAGCTGCACACACATGGTGTCACAACTACCATGGAAGATAAAGTGTCAAATTTTGCAGACGGGTTGCCAGAAAGTTGGGCTTTTTTGTTTCAAATCTGAGACAGAATGGATTGCTATCAAAGTTGGACATCAATGATTTCATACTAAAGCTGCGAGAAGAAGCACTAAGGATGAAGTATCGTGCTCAGAAGTCTTCGTACACTCAGAATCCAGCTTTGTACAATGCCACTCCTCAGGTTAAGACGTCTGGAGCACCACTTCAGCTGCCTTTGTGTCAAGCTCACCTGGTCCTTCACAAGTCTCTCCTTCAGGATTAGAAACGTCAGGGTCTTCTAGTACCCAATATATTGGATCTGAAGCAAATGCTACATGACTGAAGACTGAGAATCTCGGAAACGTGAAAGTAGAAGTAGCTCAAGAGCACATGGATCTCTTGGCAGCAGAGGTCCACTCCTATGATGGACTTGTTGCTGGGAAAATTGGAAACTGCCATCTGGCAGATGAGGACTACGAGCAGGTTGATGAGACTGAACTGGAGAGGATGGATATTATGTGGGCCTTAGCAAGTGCTGTCCAGAGGGCAAAGAAGTTTGTGAAGAAGACCGGACAAAACTTGGTTGCTACTAAGGACACTACGTTTGGCTTTGAGAAGAGCAAGGTGATCTGCTTCAATTGTGGAGAAAAGGGGCACTTCAAAAGAGAATGTGTGAAGCCAAAGAAGACTGGAAACGGAATCCATTCTCGTCTTTCACTCGTCAAGACAAGCAAGCTAGCAGTTCTACTTCATCAAGCAAGGATCCAAAAGCCTTGACCGCCCATGATGATGAAGGACAGGACTGGAGCTTTAGGTTCGTCTCTCTGGAGAATCAATATTGTGAGCGTGGATGACTTAGATGATGATTTTGTGAGTGAAAGAGATATAGCAGTTGAGATAGCAATGTCAAACAGTGAAGAGACTACAACAGAGGTTAGCTACAAGCCTGAAGAAGAGACATCCACAACAAAGACAGAATCACCAGAACCATAGACATCTGATACTACGTTGATGACTAATCATCAGAACCTCCTCAGGTAAGTACTACTGATCAACTTTTCAAAAATCATGCTTGTTCTGTTTGTAATAAATTTAGAGAAAGCATAGATCAGAAATTTGCTAGGTTATTAGATCATAATAAGAGCTTAGTAAAGGATTTGTAACTGTGCATTGAGGCAAATAGAGTTTTAAAACAAAATGAGCATAGTTACAAAGAAAAGATAGACCTTTTGAATAAACAGCTTAGGGAAACTGAAGTAGTAGCATTTAACGAAGCTAATGACATTAGGTACTATCTTAACTCCCTAGAAGACACTAAAAAACAAAAAGCAGTTTTAGAAGTAGAAGTCAACTCTTTAAAGCAAAAACTGCACAGTTGGACAAGTTCATCTCATATTGTCCAACACTTAGTGAGAGAGCGTAACAATGGGGAGGGTTTAGGTTATAAAGTGGTTCCACCATCACCTGAGACCTTGATGAACACTAAGTGTAAACCAATAAATACCAATCCCGTCAAGGATCATGTGGTGTCTACTCCTCTCGTAAGTGATCCAAATTCCTCATGTTCTTCAATTGAGTCTCGAACAAAACAAAAGGAGGCCACTTCAAAGGCAAAGGGCAAAATGCCTTGTGTTAATCTGGAAACAGAATTTGAAAAGGCTAATATAATCAGGGTTAAACAAAGTCAAATCTGAACCAAAAAAAACACTTTAATGTTAACCTTTCACAAGTCTCATGTCAAAGTCCAGTTAACCAAAATGGAAAAGGTGTTAAGAATGTCAAAAGAGTTAAGTTTGTTAAACAAGAGCATACATCAAAAGAAGTAGGATCAAAACCCAAACAAAATGATGTCACTAGGATGTCACACACATCTCCACAACGAAAGTTTAATCATAAAGTTGATAGCAGGTCATGCTACAACTGTGGAGAGTGTGGACATATTGCTTCTTTTGTCATTACTTTTAGACACCTAGGAAGAAAATTGAACTTCAGAACTCAAAACCTAGGTCTTCTAAGAGGAGTTCTTTAACTCCACCTAGAAGAACTAGTGAACCCAAAGTTCAACCCCTTAGCCAGTCGTCTGTTTATCACAACTGGCCTTACACAATCTGGCTTATGGAAAGAAAAGTCAAATTCTATGTCTGATAATGATGTCGAGAAGGATCCTGAGCTACCCTCACCTTCTAAGGGTCAATGGGTTGAATTCATGATGTGTGATGCCTCTGGGAAACCCAAGCTAGTAAAGGCTTGGTTCCTAACCTAAACTAATTATTTAAATTGTATGTGCAGGGTGTTCGCTACAGTGCGGAAACCAACACATGGATTGTAGATAGCGGAGCATCAGGCACATGACAGGAAACAGGGCTCTTTTATCAAATGTCAAACTAATAAAAGGCGGGCATGTTTTGTTTGCTGGTAACAAAGGAGGTTATATCACAGCTCAGGGAGAGGTTGGAAATAAGAAAGTTAAGTTTGATAAAGTGAACTATGTTCAAAACTTCAAAACAACTTACTTTCTGTTTCTCAAATATGTGACAAAGGATTTAAAGTCATATTCGACAACAAGAAGTGTTATGTCCTAAAGAAACACTATGTGATTCCGGAGGACCAAGTTCTGATGACAGCTTCAAGATATAAAGACCTTTATGTTTTGGATCTCTCAATGGCTTCTACAGCGTTCATGAAGTTCAGTGCTTCCTATGAAAGCTACTGAGAAGGACTCCATTTCCTGGCATAGGAGAATGGGGCACATTAATCAATGGAAGATGAATCACTTGATTCAGAAGGATCTAGTGAGAGGTGTTAACGTAAAAAATTTCCAACTTCCGGATTTCTGTGTGTAGCATGCAAGGAAACAGACGAAGTCTCATAAGGAAAAGAAAGTTCATTCTATCAAGATTCCTCTTGAACTTCTTCACATGGATCTGTTTGGTCCAATCAGTACAAAGAGCATTGCAGGTGACTTGTACTGTTATGTGGTTACTGATGACTACTCAATTTCTCTTGGGTAATGTTTCTGAAGTCCAAGTCAGAAACATTTGAGTCATTCAAGGAATTAGTAACCACACTGGAATCTCTCTACAAGCTAAAGGTGAGACAGGTACGCTCAGACGAGGCTTACTGGAAGAAAAAGGGAATTGTGCATCAGTTCACTTCTCCCTACACGCCTCAGATGAATGGTGTTGCTGAGAGGAAGAATAGAAGCTTAATAGAGACATCACGGACAATGCTAGCAGACTCTAAACTGCCTATCCAATTCTGGAATGAGGCAGTGGCAAATGCATGTTATACATTAAATCGAGTTCTGGTAGTCAAGTGCCATCGCAAACATGTTATGAGTTACTACAATGACGTAAACCTAATCTGGAGTATCTCGAACCATTTGGGGCGTCGTGCACACTTTGAAGAAGACTCAAGAAGGAAAATTCAGCAAGAAGGCTGAGGAAGGGATCTTCCTAGGATACAACATACTGAACAAGAGAGTTTACAACAACTCAACAGGTTTAGTAGAAGTGTGGTGTAATGTTGATGTTCAGAGATATACCACACCACCCACTGGGAAAGGACCCGCTTACTTCTTCGACTATAATGGATTCTTCAAGTCCTTCAACATCCCTATCTCTCCTTCTGATGACGAGTCAGCTACACGACTGATGTATGATATCTTGAATACACCATATCTTGATCCAACTTCATCGAGCTCACAGGGAGATTCATCTTATCACTCAGGGGGAGCACTAGAAGACAGTGACTCCTCCTCAGAAGATGAAGCTGAAGCGAATGACCAGAACAATCAGGAGAGATAGGTTCCAATTCCTGCAAGTCCACAAACATCTAACAGTGATGCCTCTTTGACTTCGGAACCTCAAACTCCTTCTACCTCAGATGCAGAACCAAATGTTCATAATCTTGGCTTTGAGGTAGTTGTTCCTACCACTCCAGGATCACGTCTAAATGTCTATCATCCCCTAGACAATATCATTGGGGATGTCAGATCAGGAGTGCAGACCAGAAATCAGCTATACTCAGCTGATTATGCCTCGGTAATGGAAAAAGGATACATTCACGATGGTGCTTATCGGTATTTTGTCTCGCAGGTTAAGCTAAAATACGTTAGTGAAGCAGTGAATGATGAGGCATGGGTGAGTGCCATGCAAGAGGAACTTCTTCAATTCAAGAAGTTAGGTGTATGGACACTGGTAGATAGACCTAAAGGTGCTAAGGTCATTGGCACCAAATGGGTCTTGAAATGCAAAAAGGATGACCAAGGTATCATTATCAGGAACAAAGCTCAACTCGGTAGTTTAGGGATTTCGACAAGTCGAGGGGATTGATTATAATGAAGTGTTTGCACCCGTGGCCAGGATGGAAGCCATCCGCATCTTCCTTGCCTATGCATCGTATATGAAGATCAAAGACTATCAATTAGATATGAAGAGTGCATTCCTTCATGGTCAAATTCGAGAGACAGTTTATGTCAGTCAACCGAGGAATTTGAAGATCCTTATCATCGGGACAGAGTTTACAAACTTCACATGGCCTTATACGGGCTTCATCAAGCTCCAAGGCCTGGTATGAGAAACTCTCGACTCATCTTGTGAAACACGGATTTCGCAGGGGAGTCATTGACTGCACACTTTTTATCAAAGAAAAGGATGGAGACTTACTGCTAGTACAGATCTATGTCGATGACATAATCTTCGATTCAAAGAACGAAGAGTTATGCAAAGAATTTGAAGCAGTAATGAAGGCGGAGTTTGAGATCAGTGCCATGGGGGAAATGCAATTCTTTCTCGGGTTACAGGTGGATCAGACACCCAAAAGGATTTTTCTACATTAGACCAAGTATGTGGGAGACATTCTCAGTCGGTTTGACATGGAGAATGCTTTTGCAGCTAGAACTCCACTTGCCACAAACCACGATATAGCACCTAATGAAAATGGAGATCTGGTAGATGCAACAATGTACCGAGGAATGATTGGATCTCTCATGTACCTTACTGCCTCTAGACCTGATATCATGTACGCTACATGTCTATGTTCTAGATATCAGGCTAAGCCAAAGGTTAACCATCTGATTGGGGTCAAGCACATATTTCGTTATCTGAAGGGCACACCCACACTTGGGTTGTGGTATCCTCATGATGATGACTTTGAGCTCACGGCGTGTAGTGACTCGGATTACGGGGGCTTCAAGATGAATTACAAGTCTACATCAGCAGGGTGTCAATTATTTGGGAGGAGATTAGTGACCTGGCAATGTAAGAAGCAGACCTCGGTTGCGCTGTCAACCTGTGAAGCCAAATATGTTGCAGCTGCAAGTTGCTGTTCTCAAATCATTTGGATTCAACAGTAAATGCGGGACTACGGTTTAAATTTCTCTTCTACTCCTATTTATGTTGATAACTCGGCTACAATTGCAGTAACTAAAAATCCAGTACAACATCCTAAGACCAAACACATCGGTATAAAATATTATTTTATACGGGACTGCTTTGAAAAGAATTTAATCGATGTGGTAAAAATAAATACGGATTTTCAATGCGCTGACCTCTATACAAATGCTTTTGACAAACCACGTTTTCTATATCTGTTAGAGGTCAACGACGTTAAAAAGAAAAGTGATGTTATTCCTGATGATGATCATATGTAGTCCGATACAGTTTAGTCTATTTTTCTTTTTTATTTTCTTTATTATTCTATTTTGTTTTAAATTAAATTCATGTTATTTAGCTATCTATTAAAATCCTAAAATATGTAAATCGGTTATGATTTTAGAATTTTAGTGGGAGAATAGGTCAGCTAGTACCATTAAAAAAAGGAGAAGGAGAGGCTAGCTGACAGAGGGTAGATCGTATCTATGATACCGATTCCAATACTTTGGAAAATGATAGTACACAGGAACAAATCAAGAGGGGCATTAATATTTAATTTAGAAAAGATGCAAAATTCAAAGTCTAAGTCTGTGTAGTCTGAGCAATATAAAAGGAAATATGATAGAAAAACTGGTATCTACTAAGGTAACACAATGAAAGTAGACCTAGAGGTTGCTAGACCACAGATGATATGTCGATAGATTCAACACAATAGATGATTAGACCTGACTGGTGATCTCAAGATCAAATTAAGTTGTTCAACTGACTATGGGCTCCATCTTATCACTGGTTAACACAATCAACAATATTCCAATAAGGGGTAACGAGCATGTAAACGCCACAAATGTGTGCGGATGACCATAAATAGAGCAAACCACGAAAAAAAGCAAATTGTATCAAGCTCAACTTATGTTGTTGGTGCATTATGTGCTAAAGAAATTAACGATGCTCTAACAAGAAGATAGGTTGTGTGCCTCTCTGCTGTGCGATGGCACTGACCTGAGGATAAGCATAACCTAGATATTCTACAATTCATTGTTGTTTGCCGCCTCTTTACTGTGCGATGGCACTGACCTGAGGATTGGCTTCTCTTTGAAAGCTCTAAGAATAGTCTCTTCTTGTCAAAATGCCCGTAGACCGCTCAAAAGCTCCTGAGGAATGTTGATTATCATATAAGCGTGGGATCCATAACTGTTGGTTGAAATAATACCTTAAACTATCACCAATCTGTGTCAAAAGTCTGTGTATGGATTTAAGAGGACAAATATACTAACATCATCGTGGAACAAATCTTGAAAGTCCAAATCAATGTGGGAATCTAATAGTACCAATATGATTTCCTAAATTTGCTAACGACTCTGGATGAAACCGAGAAGTGAGCATCAAATAGTTTTGATAACAAGTCCCAAATGATTTGACTTGCCTGTATGATTCCAAAATTGATTTGGTCCAGGTATGGTCAAACTAAATAGAAGTTGCCTATTCCAGAAACGAATCGAGTAGATTTCTATCTTAGGATTTAACTCTCACAAAAAGTTAAAAACAAGTTTAATTTTTGTACTTTAGTTTAATTTTCTATTTATTTAGTCATTTCAGTTTATTTGTTGTTAGACTACATCTTGGAATTCAGTAAGGGATTAATTCACCTAAAAGGGTCATGTCTGAGATGACCACATGTGTTTTCAAAAGATAAAAGGATCATGTCTGAGACGATCAAATGTGTATAATGTTGATTCTAAAGCTTAAATAAAAAAAGGGGGTTTAAATGGCAAATGGTAAGAAATGCAGAAAATTTCATAAGTATGACCCATTCACACGAATGGAGCATGAGTATGGACTTATCATGCGAATGGGAGCTATACGTACGAATGGACCATGAGTATGGACCAATTAACTGAATGACCCATATGAATGACCCAGTTGGATGTTTAAGAGGGAACGAATGAGTAAGTCGCACGACTGTACTCCAGTCGGACGACTAAAGGGGGCCAACTGAACCAATCGCACGACTGAGGCCCATTCGCCCGAATGAAATGTGCGTATTAGCCCAGTCGTACGACTGAATTTAGGCTAAGTATAAATAGAGGGTGAATTGGTCGCAGAGACTCACCACTCCCAAAATTGCCCTAATTCGCACAAATAACGTTACTCTGCCCAAATTTCGTTTGATCACTATTTGAGCCTTCAAGACTATTGTTTGTTGTGTACTGACGATTTCTATTGACTTTACAGGTAATTTGCGGTGCAGAACCATTGTTGTATCACTCAAATTGCTACAAAATCTGGACAATCAGACCCCTTAGAAAAACCGTAACAATTGTGTTCAAATAACCTAACTAAACGACGTAAACAGATGAAATTAAAAAAGATAGGTGTTAAACTAATGGATTGCGAGTCTAATGAACTAGAGCACGAAGTGTAAAATTCAAAATTGGTAAAAAAATTGAATTTGAATTGAACAGTCAGAACAACATGCGAATGAACAGGTTGATGAACCTCAGTCGCACGACTGATGTGCGACTAGCTAAACCGCACGACTGAACCATGTGTATGAGTTCAGTCGCACGATTGGTGTAACTGCATGAGTTACATACGCATGAGTCTAGTAGCACACTCAGTCATACGTATGGGTTAATTCGCACGACTGAAGTTCAGTCGCACTGCTAATGCGCACGACTTGATCTCAGTCGCACAACCTCATTCGCATGACAGAAAAGAAGGTTTTCAAGTCCAAGTGATTCAAGACATTCTTAGCAAATGGATACTAATGTTTACTTTCATTGTGTAACAGATGGCAAGTCGATGGACAATGAGTACGAAGCACAACATATGTGCTCATCTAGATCTGACATCCAGAAATGCTTCAGACATTTCTGGCGTTATCACCTTTCTAAGGAGATCGAGAATTGCACATGCTATATCTGCTCCATGTACTCCATATCGTTCTATACAGCAGGTCTTCTGGGAAGGTGCTGTAGTTGACCGATCTTCTGAGCCCACTGTATCAGGAGTACTATCTTTCGAGAAGCGATTGAGATCATAGAGGAAGATCTCAGGATTGTGCTGCAGTTGGGGGAAGATGCTGACTGTCCTACTAGACTACACCCCCTTAGTGTCAGAGGATGTTTTCTTCGAGCTAAGTACTCTAGGGACATCAATGCAGGGGTGCTCAACAAGAGCAACCTGTGTCCCCAGTTCAAGTACCTTGCTCACGTACTACTGAAGTGCATAGCGTCCAGAAAGGGAGGATTTGATGAGTTTCGAATCAGATCCAGAACGCGTATGTAGCGTTGGTGCTGAACCATCCGTTCAGCTTCTCCAGGATGGTTTTCTCCTACTTAGTGGAGAACATTGAGGGGAAAGGGAAGGAGGGCTTCTGCATGTACCCCCGATTCATGCAGATGATTATAGACCAGAAGCTCCCTTCCCTGCCGAAGGAGAAGGAAGATGCAGTAGTGCTTGAGGTGATGGATGATACCACCTTAGGCCGGATGAAGATGTACAGGGGGAAGCAGGTGAAACCCTCTGTCAGGAGACTGTTCGGGCATCTGGCCCGTGAGGACTTTGTGGTGCCAGCTCGGAGGAAGTGGCATCACGAGGATAGTGATTCTGATGTTGAGCAGATTGCTCTACCCTCCGATGACTCTGATGATGATGACAGCGGGGATGCTGGAGATACCATGCTCATTCCATCGAGGGGCACAACGACTGATAGTACACCTCTAGTATCTGCCCCCACCGGAGATATAGCAGAGTCGGCTGGGTTTCACTAGGATTTTATACCTGGTGAGGATGATGAGGAGTCAGATGAGGAGCCAGTGACTAGGACTGTGGGAAGCAAAGTCGTTCCCACAGAACATGGACTCCGGGCAGTTGGTAAACGCCCCAGTGGATCGGGAGAGACTGCCGCTGACCCGACCTATGCTCCAGCGCCGTCCAGCCGCATTCTAGGGGGAGCATCCTCCTCGACAGTATCGAGGAAGAAAAGGATGGCTCAGCCCCACGGAATGAAGAAAAAAAAGCACAGACACACCTACATCACCACCTCAGCCACCACCACGACCACCTCTACAGCAACCACTACCATTCCCACACCCCCTACCACTGTCACCACACAACCCCACCACTACATATATCCCATCCATGACCATATCATTCACACCTACATCACCACCATTATCATCTAGACCTAACCCAATCTTCACCACTGCCACCACTACTACCACTAGTCACCAAGTAGGGCCATCTTCACATCCCACCCACCTATATGGATCACCTCTACCTCCCATTAGGATAATGAATAGCTATCAGCGCTGAACCGTATGGTGATGCGCCTATTAGCAGCCAATGACGAGAAGACTGCGCAGATTCGTTGGCAGATCTCATAGCTGCACAGTCCCAGCAGATCTCTTAGCAGGCTCAACTAATTAAGCAGCAGACACAACAAATGGCTGCTCAGAGCTAAGATATTGCCTAACTCCAAGAGCATAGAGTCATATCAGCAAAGAAGATTGAGGAGTTGGAGGATGCTAAAAAGTCTATTATGCTCAAGCTCAAAGGAACTAAAGATGGGCCTTTGAAGATAAAGGAAGGAGATGGTGATGAGGGTGAGGATGATGATGAGGATGAAGATGAAGAGAGTGATGATGATGAAGGGGATGAGGAAGAAAAGACAGAGGACGTAGAAGGATGATGATGATGAAGGAGGAGATGCACCTGCATCTGCCTCAGCTCAAGGTCAAGAAAGAAGATCAAAGAGAAATCAAGACCAATGAGCTTCCTCTTCTGCTGCACCAAGTGATGATCCAGCGATTCAAGATAAAAGTAATGATTAGATGATTATGTATTGATAGCTTGTGTACTTGAATCATGTATTAAACTTATGTATTTGATGTTTATATAAGATTAATGTATTTCTGTCTTGATTATTAACTAATGTTTGATGTGTTACATGTTTACAAAAGCAGATCCAAACAAAATGAGCATAGTTACAAAGAAAAGATAGACCTTTTGAATAAACAGCTTAGGAAACTGAAGTAGTAGCATTTAACGAAGCTAATGACATTAGGTACTATCTTAACTCCCTAGAAGACACTAAAAAACAAAAAGCAGTTTTAGAAGTAGAAGTCAACTCTTTAAAGCAAAAACTGCACAGTTGGACAAGTCATCTCATATTGTCCAACACTTAGTGAGAGAGCGTAACAATGGGGAGGGTTTAGGTTATAAAGTGGTTCCACCATCACCTGAGACCTTGATGAACACTAAGTGTAAACCAATAAATACCAATCCCGTCAAGGATCATGTGGTGTCTACTCCTCTCGTAAGTGATCCAAATTCCTCATGTTCTTCAATTGAGTCTCGAACAAAACAAAAGGAGGCCACTTCAAAGGCAAAGGGCAAAATGCCTTGTGTTAATCTGGAAACAGAATTTGAAAAGGCTAATATAAAGTCAGGGTTAAACAAAGTCAAATCTGAACCAAAAAAACACTGTTAATGTTAACCTTTCACAAGTCTCATGTCAAAGTCCAGTTAACCAAAATGGAAAAGGTGTTAAGAATGTCAAAAGAGTTAAGTTTGTTAAACAAGAGCATACATCAAAAGAAGTAGGATCAAAACCCAAACAAAATGATGTCACTAGGATGTCACACACATCTCCACAACGAAAGTTTAATCATAAAGTTGATAGCAGGTCATGCTACAACTGTGGAGAGTGTGGACATATTGCTTCTTTTTGTCATTACTTTTAGACACCTAGGAAGAAAATTGAACTTCAGAACTCAAAACCTAGGTCTTCTAAGAGGATTTCTTTAACTCCACCTAGAAGAACTAGTGAACCCAAAGTTCAACCCCTTAGCCAGTCGTCTGTTTATCACAACTGGCCTTACACAAATCTGGCTTATGGAAAGAAAAGTCAAATTCTATGTCTGATAATGATGTCGAGAAGGATCCTGAGCTACCCTCACCTTCTAAGGGTCAATGGGTTGAATTCATGATGTGTGATGCCTCTGGGAAACCCAAGCTAGTAAAGGCTTGGGTTCCTAACCTAAACTAATTATTTAAATTGTATGTGCAGGGTGTTCGCTACAGTGCGGAAACCAACACATGGATTGTAGATAGCGGAGCATTCAGGCACATGACAGGAAACAGGGCTCTTTTATCAAATGTCAAACTAATAAAAGGCGGGCATGTTTTGTTTGCTGGTAACAAAGGAGGTTATATCACAGCTCAGGGAGAGGTTGGAAATAAGAAAGTTAAGTTTGATAAAGTGAACTATGTTCAAAAACTTCAAAACAACTTACTTTCTGTTTCTCAAATATGTGACAAAGGATTTAAAGTCATATTCGACAACAAGAAGTGTTATGTCCTAAAGAAACACTATGTGATTCCGGAGGACCAAGTTCTGATGACAGCTTCAAGATATAAAGACCTTTATGTTTTGGATCTCTCAATGGCTTCTACAGCAGTTCATGAAGTTCAGTGCTTCCTATGAAAAGCTACTGAGAAGGACTCCATTTCCTGGCATAGGAGAATGGGGCACATTAATCAATGGAAGATGAATCACTTGATTCAGAAGGATCTAGTGAGAGGTGTTAACGTAAAAAATTTCCAACTTTCGGATTTCTGTGTAGCATGCATGAAAGGAAAACAGACGAAGAAGTCTCATAAGGAAAAGAAAGTTCATTCTATCAAGATTCCTCTTGAACTTCTTCACATGGATCTGTTTGGTCCAATCAGTACAAAGAGCATTGCAGGTGACTTGTACTGTTATGTGGTTACTGATGACTACTCAAGATTCTCTTGGGTAATGTTTCTGAAGTCCAAGTCAGAAACATTTGAGTCATTCAAGGAATTAGTAACCACACTGGAATCTCTCTACAAGCTAAGGTGAGACAGGTACGCTCAGACGAGGCTTACTGGAGAAGGAAAGGGAATTGTGCATCAGTTCACTTCTCCCTACACGCCTCAGATGAATGGTGTTGCTGAGAGGAAGAATAGAAGCTTAATAGAGACATCACGGACAATGCTAGCAGACTCTAAACTGCCTATCCAATTCTGGAATGAGGCAGTGGCAAATGCATGTTATACATTAAATCGAGTTCTGGTAGTCAAGTGCCATCGCAAAACATGTTATGAGTTACTACAATGACGTAAACCTAATCTGGAGTATCTCGAACCATTTGGGGCGTCGTGCACACTTTTGAAGAAGACTCAAGAAGGAAAATTCAGCAAGAAGGCTGAGGAAGGGATCTTCCTAGGATACAACATACTGAACAAGAGAGTTTACAACAACTCAACAGGTTTAGTAGAAGTGTGGTGTAATGTTGATGTTCAGAGATATACCACACCACCCACTGGGAAAGGACCCGCTTACTTCTTCGACTATGATGGATTCTTCAAGTCCTTCAACATCCCTATCTCTCCTTCTGATGACGAGTCAGCTACACGACTGATGTATGATATCTTGAATACACCATATCTTGATCCAACTTCATCGAGCTCACAGGGAGATCATCTTATCACTCAGGGGGAGCACTAGAAGACAGTGACTCCTCCTCAGAAGATGAAGCTGAAGCGAATGACCAGAACAATCAGGAGAGATAGGTTCAATTCCTGCAAGTCCACAAACATCTAACAGTGATGCCTCTTTGACTTCGGAACCTCAAACTCCTTCTACCTCAGATGCAGAACCAAATGTTCATAATCTTGGCTTTGAGGTAGTTGTTCCTACCACTCCAGGATCACGTCTAAATGTCTATCATCCCCTAGACATATCATTGGGGATGTCAGATCAGGAGTGCAGACCAGAAATCAGCTATACTCAGCTGATTATGCCTCGGTAATGGAAAAAGGATACATTCACGATGGTGCTTATCGGTATTTGTCTCGCAGGTTAAGCTAAAATACGTTAGTGAAGCAGTGAATGATGAGGCATGGGCGAGTGCCATGCAAGAGGAACTTCTTCAATTCAAGAAGTTAGGTGTATGGACACTGGTAGATAGACCTAAAGGTGCTAAGGTCATTGGCACCAAATGGGTCTTGAAATGCAAAAAGGATGACCAAGGTATCATTATCAGGAACAAAGCTCGACTGGTAGTTTAGGGATTTCGACAAGTCGAGGGGATTGATTATAATGAAGTGTTTGCACCCGTGGCCAGGATGGAAGCCATCCGCATCTTCCTTGCCTATGCATCGTATATGAAGATCAAAGACTATCAATTAGATATGAAGAGTGCATTCCTTCATGGTCAAATTCGAGAGACAGTTTATGTCAGTCAACCGAGGAATTTGAAGATCCTTATCATCGGGACAGAGTTTACAAACTTCACATGGCCTTATACGGGCTTCATCAAGCTCCAAGGGCCTGGTATGAGAAACTCTCGACTCATCTTGTGAAACACGGATTTCGCAGGGGAGTCATTGACTGCACACTTTTTATCAAAGAAAAGGATGGAGACTTACTGCTAGTACAGATCTATGTCGATGACATAATCTTCGATTCAAAGAACGAAGAGTTATGCAAAGAATTTGAAGCAGTAATGAAGGCGGAGTTTGAGATCAGTGCCATGGGGGAAATGCAATTCTTTCTCGGGTTACAGGTGGATCAGACACCCAAAAGGATTTTTTACATTAGACCAAGTATGTGGGAGACATTCTCAGTCGGTTTGACATGGAGAATGCTTTTGCAGCTAGAACTCCACTTGCCACAAACCACGATATAGCACCTAATGAAAATGGAGATCTGGTAGATGCAACAATGTACGAGGAATGATTGGATCTCTCATGTACCTTACTGCCTCTAGACCTGATATCATGTACGCTACATGTCTATGTTCTAGATATCAGGCTAAGCCAAAGGTTAACCATCTGATTGGGGTCAAGCACATATTTCGTTATCTGAAGGGCACACCCACACTTGGGTTGTGGTATCCTCATGATGATGACTTTGAGCTCATGGCGTGTAGTGACTCGGATTACGGGGGCTTCAAGATGAATTACAAGTCTACATCAGCAGGGTGTCAATTTTTGGGAGGAGATTAGTGACCTGGCAATGTAAGAAGCAGACCTCGGTTGCGCTGTCAACCTGTGAAGCCAATATGTTGCAGCTGCAAGTTGCTGTTCTCAAATCATTTGGATTCAACAGTAAATGCGGGACTACGGTTTAAATTTCTCTTCTACTCCTATTTATGTTGATAACTCGGCTACAATTGCAGTAACTAAAAATCCAGTACAACATCCTAAGACCCAAACATCGGTATAAAATATATTTTATACGGGACTGCTTTGAAAAGAATTTAATCGATGTGGTAAAAATAAATACGGATTTTCAATGCGCTGACCTCTATACAAATGCTTTTGACAAACCACGTTTTCTATATCTGTTAGAGGTCAACGACGTTAAAAAGAAAAGTGATGTTATTCCTGATGATGATCATGTAGTCCGATACAGTTTAGTCTATTTTTCTTTTTATTTTCTTTATTATTCTATTTTGTTTTAATTAAATTCATGTTATTTAGCTATCTATTAAAATCCTAAAATATGTAAATCGGTTATGATTTTAGAATTTTAGTGGGAGAATAGGTCAGCTAGTACCATTAAAAAAAGGAGAAGGAGAGGCTAGCTGACAGAGGGTAGATCGTATCTATGATACCGATTCCATACTTTGGAAAATGATAGTACACAGGAACAAATCAAGAGGGGCATTAATATTTAATTTAGAAAAGATGCAAAATTCAAAGTCTAAGTCTGTGTAGTCTGAGCAATATAAAAGGAAATATGATAGAAAAACTGGTATCTACTAAGGTAACACAATGAAAGTAGACCTAGAGGTTGCTAGACCACAGATGATATGTCGATAGATTCAACACAATATGATTAGACCTGACTGGTGATCTCAAGATCAAATTAAGTGTTCAACTGACTATGGGCTCCCATCTTATCACTGGTTAACACAATCAACAATATTCCAATAAGGGGTAACGAGCATGTAAACGCCACAAATGTGTGCGGATGACCATAAATAGAGCAAAGCACGAAAAAAAGCAAAT
Source organism: Flaveria trinervia (assembly GCA_025506515.1). Classification (NCBI taxonomy): domain Eukaryota; kingdom Viridiplantae; phylum Streptophyta; class Magnoliopsida; order Asterales; family Asteraceae; genus Flaveria; species Flaveria trinervia. Next base: position 17,450,070 of record CM046442.1, on the reverse strand, counting down.
TGTATCAAGCTAACAACTTATGTGTTGGTGCATTATGTGCTAAAGAAATTAACGATGCTCTAACAAGAAGATAGGTTGTGTGCCTCTCTGTTGTGCGATGGCACTGACCTGAGGATAAGCATAACCTAGATATTCTACAATTCATTGTTGTTTGCCGCCTCTTTACTGTGCGATGGCACTGACCTGAGGATTGGCTTCTCTTTGAAAGCTCTAAGAATAGTCTCTTCTTGTCAAAATGCCTGTAGACCGCTCAAAAGCTCCTGAGGAATGTTGATTATCATATAAGCGTGGGATCCATAACTGTTGGTTGAAATAATAAACCTTAAACTATCACCAATCTGTGTCAAAAGTCTGTGTATGGATTTAAGAGGACAAATATACTAACAATCATCGTGGATACAAAATCTTGAAAGTCCAAATCAATGTGGGAATCTAATAGTACCAATATGATTTCCTAAATTTGCTAACGACTCTGGATGAAAACCGAGAAGTGAGCATCAAATAGTTTTGATAACAAGTCCCAAATGATTTGACTTGCCTGTATGATTCCAAAATTGATTTGGTCCAGGTATGGTCAAACTAAATAGAAGTTGCCTATTCCAGAAACGAATCGAGTAGATTTCTATCTTAGGATTTAACTCTCACAAAAAGTTAAAAACAAGTTTAATTTTTGTACTTTAGTTTAATTTTCTATTTATTTAGTCATTTCAGTTTATTTGTTGTTAGACTACATCTTGGAATTCAGTAAGGGATTAATTCACCTAAAAGGGTCATGTCTGAGATGACCACATGTGTTTTCAAAAGATAAAAGGATCATGTCTGAGACGATCAAATGTGTATAATGTTGATTCTAAAGCTTAATAAAAAAAAAAGGGGGTTTAAATGGCAAATGGTAAGAAATGCAGCAGAAAATTTCATAAGTATGACCCATTCACACGAATGGAGCATGAGTATGGACTTATCATGCGAATGGGAGCTATACGTACGAATGGACCATGAGTATGGACCAATTAACTGAATGACCCATATGAATGACCCAGTGGATGTTTAAGAGGGAACGAATGAGTAAGTCGCACGACTGTACTCCAGTCGGACGACTAAAGGGGGCCACTGAACCAATCGCACGACTGAGGCCCATTCGCCCGAATGAAATGTGCGTATTAGCCCAGTCGTACGACTGAATTTAGGCTAAGTATAAATAGAGGGTGAATTGGTCGCAGAGACTCACCACTCCCAAAATTGCCCTAATTCGCACAAATAACGTTACTCTGCCCAAATTTCGTTTGATCACTATTTGAGCCTTCAAGACTATTGTGTTGTGTACTGACGATTTCTATTGACTTTACAGGTAATTTGCGGTGCAGAACCATTGTTGTATCACTCAAATTGCTACAAAATCTGGACAATCAGACCCCTTAGAAAAACCGTAACAATTGTGTTCAAATAACCTAACTAAACGACGTAAACAGATGAAATTAAAAAGATAGGTGTTAAACTAATGGATTGCGAGTCTAATGAACTAGAGCACGAAGAAATTCAAAATTGGTAAAAAAATTGAATTTGAATTGAACAGTCAGAACAACATGCGAATGAACAGGTTGATGAACCTCAGTCGCACGACTGATGTGTGCGACTAGCTAAACCGCACGACTGAACCATGTGTATGAGTTCAGTCGCACGATTGGTGTAACTGCATGAGTTTACATACGCATGAGTCTAGTAGCACACTCAGTCATACGTATGGGTTAATTCGCACGACTGAAGTTCAGTCGCACTGCTAATGCGCACGACTTGATCTCAGTCGCACAACCTCATTCGCATGACAGAAAAGAAGGTTTTCAAGTCCAAGTGATTCAAGACATTCTTAGCAAATGGATACTAATGTTTACTTTCATTGTGTAACAGATGGCAAGTCGATGGACAATGAGTACGAAGCACAACATATGTGCTCATCTAGATCTGACATCCAGAAATGCTTCAGACATTTCTGGCGTTATCACCTTTCTAAGGAGATCGAGAATTGCACATGCTATATCTGCTCCATGTACTCCATATCGTTCTATACAGCAGGTCTTCTGGGAAGGTGCTGTAGTTGACCGATCTTCTGAGCCTCACTGTATCAGGAGTACTATCTTTGGAGAAGCGATTGAGATCATAGAGGAAGATCTCAGGATTGTGCTGCAGTTGGGGGAAGATGCTGACTGTCCTACTAGACTACACCCCCTTACTGTCAGAGGATGTTTTCTTCGAGCTAAGTACTCTAGGGACATCAATGCAGGGGTGCTCAACAAGAGCAACCTGTGTCCCCAGTTCAAGTACCTTGCTCACGTACTACTGAAGTGCATAGCGTCCAGAAAGGGAGGATTTGATGAGTTGTCGAATCAGATCCAGAACGCGTATGTAGCGTTGGTGCTGAACCATCCGTTCAGCTTCTCCAGGATGGTTTTCTCCTACTTAGTGGAGAACATTGAGGGGAAAGGGAAGGAGGGCTTCTGCATGTACCCCCGATTCATGCAGATGATTATAGACCAGAAGCTCCCTTCCCTGCCGAAGGAGAAGGAAGATGCAGTAGTGCTTGAGGTGATGGATGATACCACCTTAGGCCGGATGAAGATGTACAGGGGGAAGCAGGTGAAACCCTCTGTCAGGAGACTGTTCGGGCATCTGGCCCGTGAGGACTTTGTGGTGCCAGCTCGGAGGAAGTGGCATCACGAGGATAGTGATTCTGATGTTGAGCAGATTGCTCTACCCTCCGATGACTCTGATGATGATGACAGCGGGGATGCTGGAGATACCATGCTCATTCCATCGAGGGGCACAACGACTGATAGTACACCTCTAGTATCTGCCCCCACCGGAGATATAGCAGAGTCGGCTGGGTTTCACTAGGATTTTATACCTGGTGAGGATGATGAGGAGTCAGATGAGGAGCCAGTGACTAGGACTGTGGGAAGCAAAGTCGTTCCCACAGAACATGGACTCCGGGCAGTTGGTAAACGCCCCAGTGGATCGGGAGAGACTGCCGCTGACCCGACCTATGCTCCAGCGCCGTCCAGCCGCATTCTAGGGGAGCATCCTCCTCGACAGTATCGAGGAAGAAAAGGATGGCTCAGCCCCACGGAATGAAGAAAAAAAAGCACAGACACACCTACATCACCACCTCAGCCACCACCACGACCACCTCTACAGCAACCACTACCATTCCCACACCCCCTACCACTGTCACCACACCACCCACCACTACATATATCCCATCCATGACCATATCATTCACACCTACATCACCACCATTATCATCTAGACCTAACCCAATCTTCACCACTGCCACCACTACTACCACTAGTCACCAAGTAGGGCCATCTTCACATCCCACCCACCTATATGGATCACCTCTACCTCCCATTAGGATAAATGAATAGCTATCAGCGCTGAACCGTATGGTGATGCGCCTATTAGCAGCCAATGACGAGAAGACTGCGCAGATTCGTTGGCAGATCTCATAGCTGCACAGTCCCAGCAGATCTCTTAGCAGGCTCAACTAATTAAGCAGCAGACACAACAAATGGCTGCTCAGAGCTAAGATATTGCCTAACTCCAAGAGCATAGAGTCATATCAGCAAAGAAGATTGAGGAGTTGGAGGATGCTAAAAAGTCTATTATGCTCAAGCTCAAAGGAACTAAAGATGGGCCTTTGAAGATAAAGGAAGGAGATGGTGATGAGGGTGAGGATGATGATGAGGATGAAGATGAAGAGAGTGATGATGATGAAGGGGATGAGGAAGAAAAGACAGAGGACAGGTAGAAGGATGATGATGATGAAGGAGGAGATGCACCTGCATCTGCCTCAGCTCAAGGTCAAGAAAGAAGATCAAAGAGAAATCAAGACCAATGAGCTTCCTCTTCTGCTGCACCAAGTGATGATCCAGCGATTCAAGATAAAAGTAATGATTAGATGATTATGTATTTGATAGCTTTTGTACTTGAATCATGTATTAAACTTATGTATTTGATGTTTATATTAAGATTAATGTATTTCTGTCTTGATTATTAACTAATGTTTGATGTGTTACATGTTTACAATAAGCAAATCCAAACTTTCAAAGGGACGAATTTGATATTGCTCCCCTTCAACAGATCAAGACTCAATTGACTATGATTCTTGATCTACAAGGGATCGTCAGGAGATCTGTGAGTTATACCCCTGAAGAAGGGGAAATAATTCATGATCATTCAAATGAGCAACTAGCTGAAATGTTCAAGCTGAACCAAGATGAGATCATTAAGGATGCTCCAACTTTTGTGTCTACCAGCGAAGAAGAGCTAAATGACATTGATGAGATTGAGATAGAAGACATCACGACAGAGCACTATCCTCAGTACGCTGACAACGAGGGAAATGTGGTCCCCAATCTGGGTGAATCCCTAGTCAGTTATACATTTGAGGTATTGGATCAGATGGAGCAGGAGTCTGAGAAGATTGAAGGAAAAGCCCAAGCCTCAAACGACGATATTGATATTAGAAAGGCAGAATAGGCTGCCTGTCAAATCTGAGTCTAACGCGCAGCTCCTAAACAGAATGTCTACACCAAACTCTACCGAGTGAAGAAACATCATAAGGTGTCAGGTAGGATTATTGCGTGGGCACATTTCGAGGATCTAAATGGTTATGAAATAAAGAGGGAAAAGGGCATAGAGTACTTTAGATTTCCACATGATCTAAAGACTCTACCTGGTTTTGAGCTCAACCAGCTGGCTAAATTGAAGTTATTATATGTTGACCCAAGGAAGATGTCAGGCTGGTTTGAGGCTGCCCTAAAGAAAGAGTACCACACCAGGTGGGTCAACTTCAAACCTCAACAACCTACGAGGTATATCAGACGATCTGAAGTTGACTCCATCACTGGTAAGCTCAAGATAGTGCTGAAGTGGAGTCCCCCAAGTACAATGTCTAGAATCACTCTCAGGGAAATGCCACAGGACTTCACTCCACACTTTAAGTGGTGGTACTATGATTGGAGAACCGGGGAGGCAGTCATAGTTCTAAATAAAAAGGGACAAATGGATAGCATCAGGGTGTTTTACCCAATGTGGCTCACTAACTTGTCTGATAATGATGTCTACACATTATACAAGTGGCCACTATTCTATGACCCGCAAGATATTGTACAAGCACTCCAATTCCAAAATGTCATAAGACTCTGCTTTGCGTTCGAGATACATGCAGGAGTCACAAGAGAGGAAAAGTACAAAAAGTATGAAGAGGTGATGCAGAAGGTAAGACATTAGATAGATCTAGGTCCAAGGGGGAGTTTGTTGATACATATATGTACCTAGATCCTGATCTGAATGTAATAAGTCTTACACTTATATAACTATTGGGTACTTAATGAAATACAGAATGTTTGGTTGTGTTTATAATGTTTAATATTTCATTAATGAGTTGATTAACACATATTGACGTAATTATATAGGTTTGTGATTGTTTGAAGTGTTATACATAATGTTATAATATTGAATACACTCAAACTTGGTGAAGTGAAGTTCTCATGCGTCCGACTGGACCATGCGCCCCAACAGTGGTCATGCGTCCGAATGACCATGCAACTAGGTGTCCATGCGCCTAAATAGTCCATACGCCTGAACAACTTCATGCGACTGACTCAGGCGCACGACTGAACACTCAGCCGTGCGAATGGATGCTAATGGTTCAGTCGCCCGATTGAGCATTACTAACCTATAAATACCACCTAATTCGTGGAAAAACGTAAGCATTGATTCCTATTCGACTCCAGACGTACCTTAGTCGTCCAGAAGCCTCGAAGTTCGTACTCCAAGTTCATAGAATGCTGCAGATCGATTCCTAATCAATTCTTAACGTTAGATTCAATTCCTTATTGTTTCTACGTGTGTTCTCACTGATTGGATCACCAATCAAATAGGATTCCGCACTATTTGGTTTGGTTTACACGTTAATCAGTTTGTATTTCGTTTAAATACAAGATCCTAACAGAAGATGAGGCTCCTTGGTCTTGATTTCTCTTTGTACATCTCTCTTGACCTTGAGCTGATGTAGATGCAGCGGCATCTCCTTCTTCATCATCATCACTGTTCTGCCCTTCCCTTGTCTCTTCCTTCTCACTGGCCTCATCATCATCACTATCATCATCATCATCATCATCATCATCATCATCATCATCATTATCTCCTTCTCTTATCTTGAGTGGCTCATCCTTTGAGCCCTTGAGCTTGAGCATGATGGTCTTGTTCGAAGCCTCTAACTCCTATATCCTCTTTGATGAGTGGACGTTTTGCTCGTGGAGTTGGGCAATATGCTTAGCTTGCTGTGAGATCTGCTGTGCTTGGGTAGCGTTTAGCTCCACAAGCTGACATAGTTGGGTAGTCTTCTCCTCATCAGCAGCTAACAACTTTAGCACCATACGGTTGAGTGCTGACAGCTGTTCCTCTACCCTAATGGGGGGTAGAGATGATCCTGTGTGGTATGTAGGGTGGGATGATAGTCCGGCTTGGTGGCTAGTGATGGTGGTGGTGGCAGAGGTGAATATTAGGGGTGGTATAGATATGGGTGGCGGTGGATGAGCTGTAGTGGTGGTGGATGGGATGTGGGTAAGTGGTGGAGTGGGTGTGGTAATGGTGGTGGTAGGTGGTGTGGTAGCAGTGGTCGTGGTGGTGGAAGGTGTGGCTGAGGTAGTGGTTGTGGTGGTAGATGAGGTCAAGGTGAACTTCAGTCTTTTCCCCTTCTTGCCATAGGGGTGAGCCATCCTCTTCTTCCTACTGCCTCTAGGCACTAAGGCTCCCCCTTGGCTGCTGGGAGGGTCCGGGGCATATGAGGGATCTAAATCAGCAGCAGCATCCCCGGACTCCCCTGGGCGTCCACCAACCACCCTCAAACCTCTCTCTATGGCAACCACCTTGCTGCCCACAGTCTTCGTCAGAGGCTCCTCATCACTCTCTGCCTCCTCATCGGGAGGACAAAAATCCTGGTGAAAGCTGGTAGTGGTGGCATCAGTATGAGTAGTGGGTGGAGATGTAGTATGAGCAGGGTTGGCCCTAGAAATAGCGGGGCCAGAATCTCCACCCGTGTCTCCGTCATCATCATCGGAGTCATCAGATGGAAGAGAAATCTGCTCAACATCTGAATCACTCTCCTCGTGGCACCACTTTTGCCTTCCTGGCGCCACGTACTCCACCTAGGCTAGATGCCCGATCAGTCTCTTAATAGGGGGGTTTGACATGTTTTCCCCTGTAGACCTTCATGCGGCCAAGTGTCGTGTTGTCCATCACCTCCAGTGACATTGCATCCTGGCTCTCCTTAGGCAGAGAGGGCAGCTTCTTATCAATAATCATCTGGAGAAACCTCAGATGCATGCAAAAACCCTCTTTGCCTTTAGCCTTCAGATTCTTAATCAGGTATGAGAATATCATGCTCGAGAAGCTAAGGGGTGGTTCAGTACCAGTGCCACGTAGGCATTCTGAATCTAGTCTGAAAGATCATCAAACCCACCCCTCCTAGAGGCTATGCATTTAAGTATCACTTGTGCTAAGTACTTGTACTGGGGACACAGGTTGCTCTTGTTGTGAACCCCTACATTTATGTCTCCAGAGTACTTAATCCTGAGGAAACACCCTCTCACTGTCACAGGGTGTAATCTGGTCGGGTGATGTGCATCGTCACCCAGATCTAGTACTCGACGAATATCAGCAACAGTCACCTTGATAGCCTGCCCGAATATAGTACTCCGAATGCTGTAGGGCTCATGGAAATGATCAACTGATGCCCCCTCCCAGAAGGCCTGCTGTATAGACCTATAGGGAGTGCAAGGTGTGGATATAGCTCTATGGATCCGGGATCTCTTTAGAAATGCAATGATCTCAGCAAACTCGGCACTGTTCCGAGTTGTAGCATCCAAATGAGCACAGATATTGTGCTTTGTGTTTATTGTCCACCTATTAGCCATCAATCTGTAACATAAGGAGCATACAAGTTAGATCATCACATAACAGAAACCAATTGTAATTAACCTGTGTGAAATCAGTCTGGTTCAATCATGCGATTGAACCACATGACTGGGTTCAGTCGTTTGACCTAACATGCGACTGAATACAGTCGGGTGACTGAACATGCGACTGAGTTCAATCGGGTGACTGAACCTGCGATTGGTTCAGTCGGCCGACTGAGCTCATTCGTTTTATTCATTCGGCCGACTGAGTCGTTCGGGCAGTTCAGTCGTGCGATTGGAGTTCATCTGGGTGTCCAGTCGCTGACCTACTCTCTGTTCAAATGAAATCCGAATTTTGACCAAAACTTCAAATTAGACATCGTGTATTGGTTCATTCGACTTGCAATCACTCTACTAATCACCTAATAACCTTGATTTTAACATTTTACTTAGTTTAGTTAGGTTATTTGTCCAACTTAGTTTCGGTTCTTGGTTAGGACCGAATGTCGTGAATTAGGTTCAAATCGGCATAATTTTTGTTAGGTGCACCGCATGAGACCTGTAAAATCACTAGAAAACGTCAGAACGTCGAAATAAGGTGGCAAATTAGGTCTGAAGAAATTTTTGCAGAGTAACGGCACTTTAGGCTATTTCAGGGCAAATACGGGGTCATGAGTTTATGCGATCGACTATTGCTCTATTTATACTGAATTTGATTTCAGTCGGGTGACTGGACCCATTCGCTCTGTTCATTCGGGTGATTGGACCTCAGGTACGCAATTGGTTCATTCGATCACATTCAGTCGGCCGACTGGTTTCTATCGGGCGACTGACTCATTCGCACAGCTCCATTCGGGTGACTGGCTCAATCTTGTAAGCCATTCGTGTGAATGGTTCATAGAAATGCTTCATTCGGTTGTCTAGTGCATAAGTATGGTCTAATCGGACGACTGGTGCATACTCATGGTCTAGTCGTGCGAATGGATCATACTTGTGGTATTGACTTTATGACCAATTAACATTTTACACCATTTAACTTATTGATTAAACATTTTGAGCATTCGATCATATCAGACATGATCCTTTTAACATTGAAAACTTTTGATCACCTCAGACGTGATCCTTTTAAAACAATTTGTCACCTCAGACGTGACTTATTTTACATTTGAAAACATGTGTGGTCACCTCAGACGTGACCCTTTTAATTGATTAAATCACATATTGAATTCCATGATATAGTCCGACATCTAACCTAAATTGACAAAATTAATCAAAAGAAACTCCTTGAAATGAAGACATATTTTTGTGATTTTGTGTGACGTGAAAATCCTAAGATTTGAATTCGCTCTGTTCATTTGGGCGATTGGACCTCAGTTGCGTGATTGGTTCAGTCGATCACATTCAGTCGGCCGACTGGTTTTAGTCGAGCGACTGACTCATTCGCACAGCTCCATTCGGGCGACTGGCTTAATCTTTTAAGCCATTGTGTGAATGGTTCATACAATGCTTCATTCGGTTGTCTAGTGCATAAATATGGCCCAATCGGACCACTGGTGCATACTCATGGTCTAGTCGTGCGAATGGATCATACATATGGTATTGACTTTATGACCAATTGACATTTTACACCATTTAGCTTATTGATTAAACATTTTGAGCATTCGATCATATCAGACATGATCCTTTTAACATTGAAAACTTTTGATCACCTCAGACGTGATCCTTTTAAAACAATTTGTCACCTCAGACGTGACTTATTTTACATTTGAAAACATGTGTAGTCACCTCAGACGTGACCCTTTTAAGTGATTGAATCGCAGATTGAATTCCACGATATAGTCCGACATCTAACCTAAATTAACAAACTTAAGCAAAAGAAACACCTAGAAATAAAGACATATTTTTGTGATTTTGTGTGAGGTGAAAATCCTAAGATTTAAATTCGCTCTGTTCATTCGGGCGATTGGACCTCAGTTGCGTGATTGGTTCAGTTGATCACATTTAGTCGGCCGACTGGGTTTTAGTCGAGCGACTGACTCATTCGCACAGCTCCATTCGGGCGACTGGCTTAATCTTGTAAGCCATTGTGTGAATGGTTCATACAAATGCTTCATTCGGTTGTCTAGTGCATAAGTATGGCCCAATCGGACGACTCGTGCACACTCATGGTCTAGTCGTGCGAATGGATCATACTTATGGTATTGACTTTATGACCAATTGACATTTTACACCATTTAACTTATTGATTAAACATTTTGAGCATTCGATCATATCAGACATGATCCTTTTAACATTGAAAACTTTTGATCACCTCAGACGTGATCCTTTTAAAACAATTTGTCACCTCAGACGTGACTCATTTTACATTTGAAACATGTGTGGTCACCTCAGACGTGACCCTTTTAAGTGATTGAATCCCATATTGAATTCCACCATATAGTCTGACATCTAACCTAAATTGACAAACTTAAGCAAAAGAAACTCCTAGAAATAAAGACATATTTTTGTGATTTTGTGTGAGGTGAAAATCCTAAGATTTAAATTTAACAGATTTAAATTTTTGTGATCTGTAGTCACTAATAATGTTACCACCTGACCTAATCTCCCCCTAAAATTCTACAACCGTTACATCAATGTAATTAAACTAATTAAGCAAATAAATAAGGATAATGAATAATTAAGAAAAACAAGTCTCATCGGACTACACATGATCATCATCGGTAATTACATCACTTTTCTTTTTAATGTCCTTGACCTCTAACAGATATAGAAACCGTGGTTTGTCAAAAGCCTTTGTATAGAGGTCAGCGTGTTGAAAATCAGTGTTTATTTTTACCACATTGATTAGGTTCTTTTCAAAACAATCACGTATAAAGTGATATTTAATTCCGATGTGTTTGGTCTTTGGATGTTGGACAGGGTTTTTAGTGACTGTAGTTGCAGCAGAGTTATCAACAAAAATACGAGTAGATGAGAATTTCAAGCCGTAATCCGACATTTGCTATTGAATCCATATGATTTATGAACAGCAACTTGCAGCAGCAACGTATTCGGCTTCACGGTTGACAATGCAACCGAGGTCTGCTTCTTACACTGCCAGGTTACTAATCTTCTCCCAAAGAACTGACACCCTACTGAGGTAGACTTGTAGTTCATCTTGCAGCCGCCGTAATCTGAGTCGCTATACACTATAAGCTCAAAGTCATCATCATGAGGATACCACAACCCAACTATTGGTGTACCCTTCAGATAACGAAATATCCTTTTGACCCCAATGAGATGGTTAACCTTTGGCTTTGCTTGATATCATGAACATAAACATGTAGCATACATGATATCAGGTCTTGAGGCAGTGAGGTACATGAGAGATCCAATCATCCCCCAGTACATAGTGGCATCAACCAGATCACCAAATTCGTCGGGTGCTACATCATGTTTCGTAGCAAGTGGAGTCCGAGCCGCAAAAGCATTCTCCATGTCAAATCGACTGAGGATATCTCCTACATACTTGGTCTGATGTAAGAAAATTCCATTTGGTGTCTGATCTACCTGTAACCCGAGAAAGAATTTCATCTCTCCCATTGAACTCATCTCAAACTCCGCCTTCATTACTGCTTCAAACTCTTTACATAATTCTTTATTTTTGGAACCGAAGATTATGTCATCGACATAGATTTATACCAACAGTAAATCTCCATCTTTCTTCTTGATAAACAATGTGCAGTTATGACTCCTCTACGAAAACCGTGTTTCACAAGATGAGTTGAGAGTTTCTCATACCAGGCTCTCAGAGCTTGATGAAGCCCGTATAAAGCCTTGTCGAGTTTGTAAACTTTGTACCGATGATATGGATCCTCAAATCCCTCGGGTTGACTGACGTACACTATCTCTCTGATTTCACCATGAAGGAAAGCACTCCTCACATCAAGAGCTTGATGAAGCCCGTATTCCTCCTAGTTGTTCTGATCTGTCTCCACAGCTTCTTCATCAGAAGAGGAATCACTATCATCAAGTGCTCTCCCTGAGGTGTTAGATGAGCTACCTTGTGAACCAGATGATATTGAATCTTGAGACGGTGTGTTCAAGACATCATACATCATCTTGGGTGCCAACTCGTCTTCAGAAGTGGAGAGAGGTATGTTGAAGGACTTGAAGAATCCATCATTGTCGAAGAAGTAAGCAGGCCCTTTTCCAGCAGCTGGTGTAGTGTATCTCTGAACATCAACGTTACACCACACTTCTACTTGACCCGTTCAGTTGTTGTAAACTCTCTTGTTCGGTATCTTGTATCCTAGAAAGATCCCTTCATCAGCCTTCTCGTTGAATTTTCCCTCTTGAGTCTTCCTCAGCAGGGTGCTTGGAGCGCCAATTGGCTCGAGATACTCTAAGTTCGGTTTACGTCATTGTAGTAACTCGTAGCACGTGTTCCATGGCATTCTACTACCAGAACTCTATTAGTGTATAACATGCATTTGCAACTGCTTCATTCCAGAATTAGATAGGTAGTTTGAGTCTGCTAGCATTGTCCGTGTCATCTCTATCAAGCTGTGATTCTTCCTTTCAGCAATGCCGTTCATCTAAAGAGTGTAGGTAGAAGTGAACTAATGCATAATTACTTTTTCCTTGCAGTAAGCCTCCATCCATTGATTCTTGAACTCGGTTCCGTTGTCTGAGCGCACTTGACGTACCTTCAAATTGTATAGGGACTCCAGAGTAGTTACTAACTCTTTGAATGACTCAAATGTTTCTGATTTGGATTTCAGAAACATCACCCAAGTGAATCTTGAGTAGTCATTAGTAACTACATAGCACTACAAGTCACCTGCAATGCTTTTTGTACTGACTGGACCAAATAGATCCATGCGAAGAAGTTCAAGAGGAAGTTCGATAGAGTGAACTTTCTTTTCCTTATGAGCCTTCTTCGTCTGTTTGCCCTTCTTGCATGCAACACAGAAATCCAGAAGTTGGAAGTTTTTGACGTGAAGTCCTCTCACTAGATCATTCTAGATCAAGTGATTCATCTTCTGTGGATTAATGTGTCCCATTCTCCTATGCCAAGAGATGGATTCCTTCTCAGTAGCTTTTGACAAGAAGCACTGAACTTCATGATTCGTTGTGGAGGCCTTCGATAGATCCAAGACATAAAGGTCCTTATATCTTGAGGCAGACATTTATACTTAATCCTCCGGGATTACGTAGTCCTTCTTCAGGACATAGCACTTCTTATGGTCAAACACTCCTTGAAGTCTTTATCACAAATTTGAGAAACAAAAAGCAAGTTATTCTGAAGTTGTTGGACATACTTTACCTTGTCAAACTTCACTTTCTGATTTCCCACTTCCCCTTGAGTTGTGATGTACCCACCTTTGTTTCCAGCGAATGAAACATGCCCTCCTTTGATTTGTTTGACGTTTGATAAGAGAGCCTTGTTCCCGGTCATATGCCTGGATGCTCCGCTATCTACAATCCACGTGTTAGTTTCAGCACTATAGTGAACACCCTGCACATTCAATGAAAACGTTAGTTCAGGTTAGGAACCCAAGCCTTTGCTGGCTTGGGTCTCCCCGAGGCATCACACATCATAAACTCAACCCATTGACCTTTTGAGGGTGAGGGAAGCTCAGATGTCTGTTTGTTCTAATTTTCAGATACTGATGAGGATTTTTCCTTCCATAAGCCAGATTTGTGTAAGGCCTGTTGTGATGAACAGACGACTGGCTGATGGGTTGAACTTTGTGTTCTCTATCTCTTTTAGGAGGTGTCATTGAGTTCCTCTTCAAAGAGCTAGATTTTTGTTCAAAAAGTTCAACTTTCTTCCTTGGTGTCTGATAATAAGACAATGAGATGCAATGTGTCCGTACTCTCCACAATTGTAGCAGGATCTACTTTCAACTTTACGATTTATTTGTTTTGTGGAGATGTAGATGACACACGGGTGACCTTATCCTGTTTTGATTTAGACACTTCCTGGTTAGATGTATAGTCTGGTTTTACAAATTTAATTGCTTTACCTGGTTTTACATCGTTTACATTTTGTTTTCCTCGACTTTGACATGATTCACGTGATTGATTAGATTTAATAGTCCTTTTAGGTTCAGATTTGACTTTGTTTGAACCTGACTTCAAATTAACCTTTTCAAACTCTTTCTCCAGGTTAACACAAGGCATCTTTCCTTTTGCCTTTGAAGTGGCCTCCTTTTGTTTAGTGGCAGATTTAATTGATGTACTTATTGAATCTGGGTCACTAACAAGAGGAGTGGACATCACATGATCCTTGATGAGGTTATTATTAATTGGTTTACTTTTGGTGTTCATCAAGGTCTCAGGTGGTGGTGAAACCACTTTGTATCCCAATCCCTCCCCATTATTTCTCTCTCTCTTACTAAGTGTTGGACAATATGAGATGAACTTGTCCAACTGTGCAGTTTTTGTTTTAACGAATTAACTTATACTTCTAAAACTGCTTTTTGCTTCTTAGTGTCCTCTAGGGGTTTAAGATAGTACCTAATGTCATTAGCTTGATTAAAAGCTACAACTTCTGTTTCCCTAAGCTGTTTGTTCAAAAGGTCTATCTTTTCTTTATAATTATGCTCATTTTGTTTTAAAAATAGTTTGCCTCAGTGCACAGTTCCAGGTCCTTTACCAGTTATCATTATTATCTAATAACCTTGAAAATTTAGAATCAATGCTTTCCCTAAATTTATTACAGTCAGAACAAGCATGATTAGAAAAGAGTTGGTCAGTAGTACTTACCTGAGCGGTTTCTGAAGAATCAGCCATTAGGTTTGGAGCTGGTGATTCTGACTTTGTATTAGTTGTCACGTCTTTAGGCAGGTAGGTGACCACTAGTCCAGTTTCTTCAGAGTTGGACATCATGATCTCTACTGCTATGTCTCTTTCACTGGCGGAATCATCATCTATACCTTCCACACTAGCGATGTTGGATTCTCCCGGTGAGACAAATCGAAAGCTCTAGTCCTGTACTTCATCCTCGTTAGCAGTCAAGGCTTTAGGATCTTTGCTTGATGAAGTAGGACTGCTAGTGGGTTTCTCCTGACAATTGAAGGTGGAGAAAGGATTTCCATTTCCAGACTTCTTTGCCTTCATGCATTCGCTTTTGAAATGCCCTTTCTCTCCACAGTTGAAACAGGTCACCTTTGACTTATCAAAGCCAAAGGTTGTGCCCTTAGTTGCAACCAAGTTCTGTCCGGTCTTTTTGACAAACTTCTTAGCTCGTCGGACAGCATTCGCTAAGGCCCACATAATGTCTATCCGTTCCAACTCAGTCTCGTCCACCGGCTCGTAGTCTTCATCAGCCAGGTAGCAGTTCCCTATCTTTCCAGCAATTAGTCCATCGTAAGAGTGGACTACCACAGCTAAGAGGTCCATGTGTTCTCTGGCCACCTCAACAGTCACGTTACCGAAGTTATCGGTCTTCAATTTTGTTGCATTGGCTTCAAGTATAATATACTGGGTACTAGATGATCCTGACGTCTCGGAACCTGAATTAGATGCTTGTAATGGACCAGATGAGCTTGACACAAAGGCAGTCTTCAGTGGTGCTCCAGATGTCTTGGATTGAGGAGTCGCGTTGTAAAGCACCGGATTCTGATCATAGTTGGCCTTTTGGGCTCTATACTTCATCCTTAGTTCCTCCTCTCTTAGTTTCAGAATGAAGTCATTTATATCTAACTTCGAGAGCATCCCATTCTGTCTGAGATTAGAAACAAAGGAAGCCCATTTCTCTGGTAGTCCATCAGCAAAGTTGGAAACTTATCTTCCATCGACGTTGTTACTCCATGAGTGTGCATCTCACTCATTAAGTGGTAGAATCTGTCGATCACGTCGTCCAGGCTTTCCTTTCCCATTGAAGAGAAGTTGTCAAACTATTTCTTCAAAGCTTTTTCCTTAATAGCCTTGAGTGAAGCATTCCCGTCATACGTCTTTTCTAATACATCCCATAATTTCTTTGCTTGCGTCTACTCCGAGTATTGATGGAAGATGTCCTTCGGAATAGACTGGGTAAGAAAAGCGTAGACTTTCTTCTCGGCATTGTGTTTTACCTTCTGTACATCAGTCATGCCACTTAAAGTAAGTTTAACACCATCAGCTCCTACTGGCATGCTGTACCCCGACTCTATAGCCTCCCACAGATTTGTATCTACCCCATTTAAGTAGATTTCAAAATGTTGCTTCCATTGTGGGTACTCGTCTAATGTAATAAGTTTTGGGGGTTAATTATGATTACTCACTTCATTCGCCAATAGCAGCAGGTTCTGTATAATTGTGTCTCTACCTGCTGTGTATGCTGAAAACTAGTCCTTCATTTCATTTAACTTTAATTTTAAAACTGACTGTTTATGTGTGCGAATGAAGGAAGGTGATTGAACTATTCGAGCGATTGAACTATGCGGATGGTTCAATCGTGCGACTGAACTAATGCGGATGAGTCGGTCGGCCGAATGAACTAATACGGTTGAATAGTCCGAATAGAGTTCTCAGTCGTATGAATGGGAGTACAAATGAGTCCAATCGTGCGTATGGGCTATGCGAATGAGTTCAGTCGTGCGATTGAGTTAATCGTGCGACTGAGGCTGCTGGAATTCGAAAATTTCTAGGTTTAACATGGTTTGGCCGCAAAAACTCAAATTTTCACTAACACTAATTGCCATATGCTGGAAAAACTAAACTTTATGACCAGGAGACATCAAAGACACCGTTTGACACAAAAAGATTGCGAATTTAGTGAAAAAGCACATTTTTTGTATAAAAAACGATTGAATCAGACGCAATCAAGAGCCAAAGCTCTGATACCACTTGTTAGGGATCGTGTACGAGACGATGTACTAATTGATTAACATGTAAACCGAATCAAATAGTGCGGAAGCCTATTTGATTGGCGATCCAATCAGTGAGAACGCACGTAGAAACAATTATGTATTTGAATCTAACGTTAAGAATCGATTAGGAATCGATCTACTGCGATCTATGAACTTGGAGTATGATCTAGCGGTCTCTGGACGGTTAGGGTACGTCTGGAGTCGCAGTGTGTTTAATGCTCTTGTTTTTCCACGAATTAGGTGGTATTTATAGGTTTAGGTTTCTCATTCGGGCGACTGATCCATTAGCACGGTTCAGTCGTGTGAATGAGCCATGCGGTTGGTCCATTCGCACGACTGAGTGTTCAGTCGTGCGACTGAGTCATTCGCATGAAGTTGTTCAGACGTATGGACCATTTAGGCGCATGGACACTTACTCGCATGGCCATTGGGGCGCATGACCACTGTTGGGGCGCATGGTCCATTCAGACACATGACAACTTCATCTTACTAAGTTGAACGTATTCAATATAATACATTATTTATAGTAGTTCACACAACCATAAACCTATATAATCAATTCAATATGCGTTAACAACTCATTAATGTAATATTAAACATTATAATCACAACCAAACATTTAAATTTCATTAAGTACCCAAGTATTACATAAGTGTAAGACATTAAGACATATTACATTAAGTTTAGAAATTAGGGACACATGTACCTACATGTTACAATCATGCGACTGATCCAGTCTCCTGGTTCAGTCGTGCGACTGGTTCATTAGCATGAAGTTGTTCATGCGTATGGTCCATTAGCATGGGCCATACGCATGAGAACTTCATATGATTAAGTTTGAATATGTTTCACAATCATTATTTGACTTAGATCTATTCAAACAACCACAAACCTACATTGTTAGTTCAATAAGCGTTAATACACAATAACCAATGAAATATTAAACATTATAAGCATAAACCACACATTGTATTTCATTCAACCATCCATTTACATATATGTAAGACATGAAAGACTTTTACATTAAGCTCATAAGCTAGGTACATATGTATCTACATTTGTAATTGTCAAAATGTTGTATTATTTTGCAAAAGCGATTATTTATATGAAATGTGATGGTTGTTTAAAATGATTGCGCTGCAATGTTGAAGTAAAGTTAATGTAAGTCATATGTTTTATGTGCGATGATTGACCAGCTGTGAGTGTCCCGGGAACAGGGCCTTATAAGTTGGTATTAGAGCCAATGTTTAAGTGAAACGGTAAATTTTCAAAAGAAACCTAAACTTAAAATTAAAATGGGACAAAGGGAAGGGATGCCAGTCCGAGTAGCTGGGTGCCATAAGGTATTTTCTTAATGTTAACCGACATTATGTGTGTATGCTATGTGGTTTATGTGCTTTTAGTAGATTTAGATATTGATGTATTAAGGATCGGAAAGGCTTGGGGTATGAAGAGTAAAGTAAATGACTAATAAGAACTGTCCACTATAATTAGGGACTTACTATACTTGACATAAACTGAGCTATTCCCTTGAATGTCTGTGTTAGTGTTTGAATCATATAGTGTGTTAGAGGATGGCCGGTGGTAGATCAACAATGACTTCACGTGGTGGAGGACGTGGTGGACGTGGTGTGGGACCACGGGCCACGAGGGGAAGACCTAGAGCTGAATAGGCGGTTCATGAAGAACTTGAAACCCATCATCTTGAGGCTGGGGATGAGAGTGCTAACCTGAGAGCCTCAGTAAAGTAGGCTATTATGGAGGTGGTACACCAGGTCATGCATACGATCTTACCGTCTTTGGTGACCGAAGTGATCAAGGCTGTGAAGAAAGGAGAAAGGAAGGAAAGGAGTAGGCCTATGGGCGAAAGGGGACAACCCGAGACTGAGACGGTGTCTCTACTGATGAAGAGGAACTGGAAGAGCCTATGCCTGAGATAGCATGAGGCTATAACTATAGGGCATTTCACAGGTGCAAGCCCCCTACCTTTGATGGTAATGGCAGTACTGCTGCTGCTCACCGGTGGGTGAGAGAGATGGAAGTTGTTCTTAACATCAGTGATTGCCGGAAGATCAGAAAGAGAAGTTTGCCACCCACTCATTCGTGGACTCGGTGTTGTGCTGGTGGGACAATATTGTCCAAGCCGAGGGTAGTAGGGCTATTGAGAGAATGAGGTGGCCGGAGTTGAAGAAGTTGGTGATTGAGGAGTTTTGTCCTCATAGGGAGATGGACAAGGTTGAGAGGGAGTTCTTGCAGCAGGAGGCGGGAACAATGACCATCAGCAATACACCACCAAGTTTAATGAGATGGCACGGCTGGTGCCGGATCAGGTGACACCCTGTCACGTAATATCAAGAGGTATATTCAAGGCTTGCCGACAGACATTCGTAGGAACCTGATTGCTACCTGGTCGAGTATGTTTAGGTTGGCGGTGGATCTGGCAGGGAGGTTGTATGATGAGCGTGAGGTGGTGGTGGTTGAGGTGAGCAGGAAAGGTGGTGGTGAACAAAATTGGAACGGAAAGCGATTTGGACATGGTGAGGCCGCTCCAAACAACAAAGGTGCACGGGTGGATGATCGACATAAGGTCACATCTGGTGCAGGGTCGAGGAGATGTGCCAAGTGTGGAAGGGAGCACACTGAGGAATGGAGAGTGGGATCCAATGTCTGTTTTCGGTGTAGGAAGACCGGACATGTGGCGAAGAACTGTGGGGTAAGGAGGTGTTATACTTATGCCGAGGAGGGCCCCATGAGTCGGGAATGTAAGAAGCCAAGGTCAAAAAGTTCTGGAGCAGGGAAAAAGATGACCGAGACTGAGGTACAGATGGTGAGCGCCAGAGTGTTCACGTTGATGTTGGAGAAGCTAGGACGGACCCCGATATTGTGTCATGTACGTTTCTAGTAAATCAAACTCTTGCTTCTGTGTTATTTGATTCTGGTGCTAGTAAAATTTTTTATTTCTAGTGCTTTCTATGCTAAATTTCATGTCAGTAGTAGGAGTATAGATAAGCCCTTTGATGTAGAAACTGCCATAGGGACGTCTACCAGGATTTCTAAGATGATAGAAGGTTGTGACGTAGACTTTAGGCGGTTCGATGTAGTCCTAGGAATGGATTGGTTGGCGGACTACGAGGCGAACAATGTGTGTTGCAAGAAGATGATTCGATTGACATCGCCTGACGGGATTTCAGTGACGGTCTATGGTGATCTGGTCACTACGATTCCGAAAGTGATTACGATGGCGGTGGCGGGAAAGTGCATGAGGTGTGGATCTGGTGCCTACTTGTCCTACATGAATGATGTGCATACGCCAACACCACAACTATCTGATGTACCGATTGTGTGTGACTTTCGGAATGTGTTCCCAGAAGATTTACCAGGTGTGCCATGAGACCGCAAAATCATGTTCTAGATTGATTTGATACCGGGTGACCAACCTGTTGCTAAGGCACCGTATCGGTTAGCGCCGACTGAGATGAAGGAACTAATGGAGCAATTGTATGAGTTGCTCGATAAAGGGTTTATTAGACCGAGTATCTCTCGATGGGGTGCTCCGGTTTTATTTGTGAAGAAGAAGGAGGGTAGTATGAGGTTGTACATAGACTATCGTGAGCTAAACAAGTTGACGGTGAAGAATCATTACTCGTTACCGAGAATTGATGATCTGTTTGATCAGCTCCAAGGTGCTAGTTGGTTCTCTAGGATAGACCTATGATTGGGTTACCATCAGCGGAAAGTGAAGGAGCAAGATATTCCTAAAACAGCTTTTCGTACGCGTTATGGACACTATGAGTTTCTCGTTATGAGTTTTAGATTAACGAACACCAACTGATTTTATGGACTTGATGAATCAAGTGTGTCGACCGATGTTGAATAAATCAATGATTGTGTTTATCGATGATATCCTGATTTATTCCAAGAGCGAGGAGGAGCATGCCGGTCACATTCGGGAAGTGTTGGAGACATTTAGAAAGGAGAAGTTGTGTTCTAAGTTCTCTAAATGTGTGTTCTAGTTGCATGAAGTTCAGTTTTTAGGTCATGTAGTGAATCCCGAGGGGATTTGGTAGACCCGACAAAGGTGGAAGTAGTGATGCAATGGATGTCTCCAAAGATGTATCCGAGGTTCGTAGTTTTTTGGGTTTGACGGCTATTATAGATTCATTCAGGACTTCTCTAAGATAACTTCTATGTTGACTAAATTGACTCGTAAAGATGTGAAGTTTGTTTGGGGTCAAGATCAAGAGAAGGAGTTTGAGAAGCTAAAGGCGAGGTTGACTCAAGCTCCTATCTTGTCATTACCTGATGGAAGCGAAGATTTGGTGTTTATTTAGATGCTTCTTACTCGGGGTTGGGATGTGTCTTGATGCAGCGAGGAAAGGTTATAGCCTACGTATCTCAATAGTTGAACGCTCATGAGGTTAATTATCCTACTCATCACTTAGAGCTAGCAGCTATGGTCTTTGCATTAAAGATTTGGAGGCACTACCTATATGGGACGAAGTGAACCATATTCACTAACCACAAGAGCTTGAAGTACTTCTTTGAGCAGAAAGACTTGAACATGAGGCAAAGGAGATGGTTGGAGCTCATAAATGATTATCATTGCAAGATCCATTCCATCCGGGCAAGGCCAGCATGGTGGCAGATGCCCTTAGCTGAAAGGAGAGACCCGAGCCAATTCGGATGAAGGCTTATCAGCTGATCATGAACTCCTATGTAATGAAGCAAGTTAAGGAGTTTCAAGATGAGGCGTTGAAGGAAGATTATTTTAACTTCGAAAGAATGAGAGGTATGGTCGCGGAGTTGGGACAAAACACACGGTGTTAGAACCTGATTTGGACGGAAGTGATTTCTTGTTTTGGGGATCTACATGGGAAAATTATGGACGAAGCTTATAAGACTCGATACTCCATTCATCCCGGTGATACAAAGACGTATCAAGATATGAAGAAAGATTATGGGTGGCCAGGTATGAAGCTTGACATAGTGGAGTATGTGGGCAAGTGCCTAACTTTCTTGCAAGTGAAGGCGGAGCATCAAAAGCCATATGGGAAGATTGAACCGTTGGATATACCGTAGTAGAAGTGGGAGCATATCACCATGGACTTTGTTACGAAGCTACCACATACCGTGCGAGGGTATGATGTTATATGGGTGATAGTTGATTGTTTGACGAAGAGTGCTCAGTTCCTATCGATCCGCGAGATGTATTCCTCTGAAAGATTAGCGAATCTATTCATCAAGGAGATTGTAACTTTTCATGGTGTGTCGGTGTCTATTGTGTCTGATCGGGAAACCCAGTTTACATCTAAATTTTGGAAGAAATTCCATGATGCGATGGGGATGAGGTTACATATTAGCACGGCTTATCATCCTCAGACGGATGGTCAGTCGGAGAGGACGATTCAGATGCTAGAAGATATGCTTTGGGCATGCGTCATTGATTTTGGAGGAAGTTGGGATGACCACTTACTGTTAGCTGAGTTCTGATATAACAATAGTTATCATGCCAATATTGGTATGCTCTTTATGATATGCTATACGTTAGGAGATGTAGAACACCTATTTGTTGCGGTGATATTGGTCAAAAGGAGTTGGGGAGTATTAAGGTGATCAAAGATACGACTAAAAGGCTCGAAAAGAACAAAGCCTTCATGAAAGCAGCTAAGGATAGGTAGAAGTTGTATGCCGATAAGAGGTGAAAACCGATTGAGTTCCAGGTGGGTGATAAAGTTATGTTGAAAGTCTCACTTTGGAAGGGTATCATTCGGTTCAGTTAGCGGGGCAAGTTGAGCCCAAGGTACATAAGGTCTTTCCAAATCATTGCTCTAGTAGGAGAGGTGGCCTATAGATTGAAGTTACCAGATGAATTTAGTGGAATTCACCCGACATTTCATGTATTGCATTGAGATAGTGTTTACCTGACGAACATATGATTGTACCACTGGAAGATATCGAGGTAGATGAACAGCTCAATTATGTGGAGCAACGAGTGGAGATCATTGACAGAAAGGAGAAGAGGTTAAGAAATAAGTAGTTCCCCTTGTGCGTGTGCAGTGGAAGAATAGGTAGGGATCTGAGTCTTCGTGGGAGATTGAAGAAGAGATGAGGCAACATTTCCCATATTTGTTTGAGGAATAACAGGTTTTAGGGACATAACCTATATAAGGGGGGATGACTTGTTACACCCGGACTTTTGGTAAAAGAAAGAATAAAAGTGGAGAAAAGAAAGAAATGCTATTTAAGCCAAGTTGAGGGTTTAAATATGTAAAAGGTTCAAAATTAATTATTATTTTGTACAAAAGTAGCATGGCCGCCCATGCCATGCCACTTTTCACCTTTTTGAGTTTGGGTTAGAGAGAGAAAGAGTAGAAGAGTTTGGATTTTCAAAGAACAAGAAGGAGAAGCTCGAATCAGGTAATAATTCTTGGTTTAAGATGTTCTTGACTGGCCTATGCATCGGTTATGTGCTTATGTGTGTTTATATGTGTTCGGTTGTGTGTTTTGGTGGGTTTTAGATGGTAGAACACGATTACATTCGGGTTTTGAAGAAGTTCAGCCGAAAGTTGTCAAGATGAGTTCTAGAACACCTTTTTACTTGTTTTAACAAATTTTCGGTTTGGAAATGCATGTATGTTCATTTTTATAAAAATGGGTTTACACTTGTATGTATGTGTATGAATGTGTTTGCGGGTAGGGTTTGATTTGGGTGTTTATGGTTATGATTATGTTATGAATATGTTCCTATGGCTTGGAATGCTATGTTATGCTTAGAACATGTTAGATGATGGATTGGGGACTGAAAAATGTTTTTTAGGGTAAGTTGACTGCCTATGCGCCTAAATAGTGGCCCATGTGCCTAACAGTTGATAAAAAATGCCTAAGTCCCCCCATGCGCCCAAATAGTATCCAGGCGCCTACGAATCGACTTAATTTGACTAAGCGTCTAGACGCCCAGAAAGCCCATACACCTAGGCACTCATGCGCCTTCATAGTGCCCATGCGCCTAAAATGTTGCCCAGATTGACTAAGTGTTGGCCATATGCCTCAATATTGCCCATGCACCTGGAAGTCTCCCATGCGCCTAAGTGTTCCCCATGCGCCTGAAAGGCCATGCGCCTGTATAGTACCATGCGCCTAAGTCTTAGAATTAATTTCTTATTTTGGGGATAATGTTAAGTGTAGGCTTTGACTAGGGAGGTTTCCGGGGGTGATGAAAGTTGACTTTATGAGGTCATGTACGATGATAATTATGTGATGTGGCATGCATGATGATGTGATGTGTATGGTGATGTCATGGTTTATGTTCCTTATTATGTATGTTTAATTTCCACGGCTTTGCATGGTATAGTTGTGAATGTAAATGGTATTAATAGAATGCATGCATTAATGAAAGTGAAAGTAAAGAAACTCTTGCATGCAAATGTATAGAGGTGCACAACTCAAAAATGTCGTTAGGTCAAATGTGTGTGGTTTAGCTAACCCATAAGGATACGCATAGGGGTCTAGTCTTTGTGACTGGCCAGTTGTATAGTACATGGATGATAACTTGCCCCTGTGCTAGAGCCAGGCTATATGCGTTATGGAAGCCATTTATGATCTTTGGCCCAGTACGCGCATCGTGCATACTTTTGGGGTGTAGTATACATATGAGATCTTTTGTTGCTTGCCCCGGTGCTGGTGCTAGGCTATGTGCATTATGGAAGTCATTTGTGATCTTCGGCCCAGTACCCGCTTTGTGCATACGTTTAGGTTATAGCTGATGACACTGATCCGGAAAGAAGGAAAGAAGTAAAGAGTGAAAGATAGTGTATGTATGATGTGTGATCATATACGAAAGTATAGAATGGTTTTGAAAGAAAGTAAAGTATAGTCTATTTTAAAAATTAGAACTCACTCAATAACGTTGACTTTTATGTATTTTCAGTTGGCAGGTAGTGGTTGTGGAGGATGGCACGAGGCGGCTACTTGGCTTGTTTTGAATGAATCCATTTTGTATAACGATAATGTTTTTGCATTGTAATACGAACAAATGATGTTTTGTAATTGTCAATAATGTTGTATTATTTCGCAAAAGCAATTATTTATATGAAATATGATGGTTGTTTAAAATGATTCTGCTGCAATGTTTTAGTAAAGTTAATGTAAATCATATGTTCTATGCGTGATGATTGACTAGCTGTGACCGTCTCGGGAACGGGGCCTTATAGTTATGTTGTTCCGCTTATCAAATTTCAGATTGACCATTTATCTGAAAAGAAGTAGATGAGACTGCATGAATCTCAAATGCAAAACAGAGTCTGATGACATTCTGGAACTGGAGGGCTTGTACTATATCCTGCGTATCATAGAACAGTGGCCACTTGTATAGAGTGTAAACATCATTAGCTGACAAGTTGGTAAGCCACATTGGGTCAAATACCCTGATAGTATCCATTTGGCCCTCTTTGTTTAGGACTATGACCGCTTATCCTGTCCTCCAATCGTAGTACCACCACTTAAAGTGTGGAGTGAAGTCCTGTGGCATTTCCCTGAGTGGGATTCTTGACATCGTGCGTGGAGGACTCCACTTCAACCCTATCTTTGGCTTTCCAGTAATGGCATTAACTTCAGACCTTCTGATGTACCTTGTAGGCTGTTGGGGTCTGAAGTTAACCCACCTGGTGTGGTTCTCCTTCTTTAGGGCAGCCTCAAACCAGCCTGACATGTTTCTCGGGTCAGCATACAACAACTTCAGTTTGGCCAGCTGGTTGAGCTCAAAACCTGGTAGAGTCTTTAGATCATATGAAAATCTAAAGTACTCTACGCCGTTCTCTCTCTTAACTGCATAGACGTTAAGGTCCTCAAAATATGCCCATGCTATAATCCTGCCTGACACCTTATGATGTTTCTTGACTCTGTAGAGTTTGGTGTAGGCGTCTTGGTTAGGTGCAGCGCGTTTGGCTCTAACTTCTTCAAACCAGGCAGCCCACTCAGCTTTCGGATATCAACATCATCATTTAAGGCTTGGCCGTTCCCTATGTCTTCTCGGACTCCTGTTCCATTTTGTCTAACACCTCAAACGTATCACTGATAAGGGATTCACCCATATTGGGGACCACATTTCCCTCATTGTCAGCATACTGAGGGTAGTGCTCTACAGTGACATCTTCTATCTCTATTTCATCAATGTCGTTGAGCTCTTCGTCACTTGTCGAGTCACACGTTGGAGCATCCTTCACAATCTCATCGGGATTTAGCTTGAAGATCTCAGCTAGTTGCTTATTTGATAGATCGTGAATTATTTCCCCTTCTTCAGGGGTATACTCACCGACCTTCTGACGATCCCTTGCAGATCAAGTATCATAGTTAGCTGAGTCTTGATCTGCTGAAGGGGAGCAACATCGAACTCATCCCTCTGATAGTTTGGATCTGTTTGATTTAAATATGTAACACATCAACCAGTAGTTATAATCAAAACAGAAATGCATTAATATTAATATAAACATCGAATACATAAGTTTAAATACATGATTCAAATACAAAAGTAATCAAATATATAGACATCTAATCATTACTTTTCTCTTGGATCATTGGATCATCACTTGGTGGAGCAGAGGAGGAAGCTTGTTGGTCTTGTTTCTTCTTGGATCTCCTATCCTGACCTTGAGTAGAGGCAGATGCAGCTGCATCCCCTCCTTCTTCATCATCATCCTCATTCCTCTCCTCTGTCCTCTCGTCCTCAGTCCCCTCATCATCCTCAGTCTCATCATCATCATCTTCATCATCATCCTTATCATCATCATCACCATCATTACCATCTCCCTCTTTAATCTTTAGAGGCTCATCTTTAGATCCCTTAAGCTTAAGCATGATGGTTTTCTTAGCATTCTCCAACTCCTCAATCTTCTTAGCAGATATGACTCTATGCTCTTGGAGTTGGGCGATCTCGTGGCTTTGAGCAGCCATTTGCTGGGCCTGCTCCTCGATCAGCGGAGCCTCTCCGAGATCTGGTGTGACTATGGAGCAGTGAGATCTGCAAGCTGACGGATCTGCGCAGTCTTCTCTTCATTAGCAGCTAACAGACCTCACACCCATTCCGGTTCGTGCAGAAAGTTGTTCCTCTACCCCAATTGGAGGTAGAGGAGATCCATATATATGTGCGGGATAGGATGAGGGTCCTGCTTGGTGGCTAATGGTGGTGTCGTGGCTGTGGTGAAGATGGGGTTGGGTCTGTGAGATAGTGGAGGTGATGTTGAAGTCAAAGATCCGTGGTGGTTGGCATATGTACAGTGGTGGGAGGTGTGGTGGTGGTTGGCATATGTACAGTGGTGGGACGTGTGGCGGTGGTAGTGGTAGCTGTGGTGGTGACGAAGGTGAGTCTTCTTTTCTTCTTCTTCTGGCCATGGGCTGAGCCATCCGTTTCTTCCCTCGATCCAGTCGAGGTGGATGCTCCCCCTAGAATACGGTTAGCTGACTCAGGGGCATAGCTGGGATCTCCAGTCGTCTGTCCCGAATCCTAGGGGAGTTCACCACCAACCGCCCGGAGTCCATACTCTGTGGGAACAACCTTGCTTTCGATAGTCCTCGTCTAGGGCTCCTCATCCGACTCTTCTTCCTCCTTACTAGGTATGAAGTCCTGGTGGAAACCTGCAGACTCAACTATGTCGCCTATTGGGCAGATACTGAGGGTATAACATCTGAAGTTGTGCTCCTCGGTGGAATAGGCATATCATCCCCAACATCCCCACTGTCATCATCATTAGAATCATCGGTGGGAAGAACACAATCTGCTCAACATCAGAATCACTGTCGTCGTGGCGCCACTTCCTCCTAGCTGGCACCACATAGTCCTCACGGGCCAGATGCCCAAACAATCTCCTGACAGGAGGTTTTACCTGCTTCCCCCTGTATACCTTCATCCGGCCCAAGGAGATATCATCCATCACCTCAAGCACTACAACATCATCCTTCTCCTTTGGCAGGGAGGTGAGCTTCTGGTCTATAATCATCTGTATGAATCGGGGGTACATGCAGAAGCCCTCCTTCCCTTTCCCCTCAATGTTTTCCACCAAGTAGGTGAAGATCATCCTCGAGAAGCTGAACGGATGGTTCAGCACAACGCAACATAGGCGTTCTGGATCTGGTCAGAAACTCATCAAAGCCTCCTTCCTGGATGCTATGCACTTCAGCAATATGTGAGCAAGGTACTTGAACTAGGGACAAAGGTTGCTCTTGTTGAGCACTCCAGCATTGATGTCCCCAGAGTACTTGGCTCGAAGAAAACATCTCTGACAGTAAGGGATGTAGTCTAGTAGGACAGTCAGCATCGTCCCCCAACTGTAACACGATCCTAAGATCCTCCTCTGTGATAGCTATAGCCTCTCCAAAGATAGTACTTCTGATACAGCGAGGCTCATAGGATCGATCAACTATCACACCTTTCCAGAAGGCCTGCTGAATAGACGATAAGGTGTACATGGAGCAGATATAGCGTGTGCAATCTTTGATCTCCTTAGGAAGGAGATAATGCCAGAGAAGTCTGAAGCATTCTGGATGTCAGATCCAGATGAGCACAAATATTGTGCTTCGTACTCATGGTCCATCGACTTGCCATCTGTTACACAAGGAAAGTAAACATTAGTACCCATTGGCTAAGAATGTCATGAAACACTTGGACTTGAAAGAATTCTTTTCTGTCATGCGAATGAGGCTATGTGACTGAGATTAAGTCGTGCCAATGAGCAGTGCGACTGGGATTTAGTCGTGTGAATGACCCCATACGTACTATTGAGTGTGCGACTAGAATCATGCGTATGTAACCTCATGCGGTTACACCAGTCGTGTGACTGAACTCATACGCATGGTTCAGTCGTGCGGTTAAGCTATTCGCACCCTTCAGTCGTGCGACTGAAGTTCATCAACCTGTCCATTCGCATCGTTCTGTCTGTTCAATTCAAATTCAATTTTTCACCAATTTTGAGTTTTAGACTTCGTGTTCTGGTTCATTAGACTCGCAATCCATTCATTTAACACCTAAAACCTTTAATTTCATTTGTTTACGTTGTTTAGTTAGGTTTATTGCACATAAGTCACGGTTTTTCTAACGAGTCCGATTGTCCAATTATTTAGTGTAAAATTCAATGATTGGTAATGTTTCTGCACCGCAAATTACCTGTAGAGTCAATGCAAATGGTCAGTATGTGAGAATCGAGGGTTTATAGTGATCAAACGAAATTTGGGCAGAGTAACGTTAGTCGTGCGATTTAGGGTAATTTGAGAGTGGTGAGTCTCTGCGACCGACTCTCCCTCTATTTATACTAACCTAAATTCAATCGTACGACTGTGCTCATATGCACATTTCATTCGAGCGAATGGGCCTCAGTCGTGCGATTGGTTCAGTCGCCCCCATTTAGTCGTCCGAGTGGAGTTCAGTCATGCGACTCACTCATTCGTTCGCTCTAAAACATCCGACTGGGTCATTCGTATGGCCATTCGGTTGAATGGTCCATACTCATGGTCCATTCGTACGAATGGCTCCCATTCATATGATAAGTCCATACTAATGGTCCATTCGTGCGAATGGGTCATACTTATGAAATTTTCTGCATTTCTTACCATTTTACATTTAAACCCTTTTCAAACTATAGAATCAACATTATAACGCATTTGATCATCTCAGACATGATCCTTTTAACTTGAAAACTTTTGATCACCTCAGACGTGATCAATTAACATTTGAAAACACATGTGGTCATCTCACATGACCCTTTTTGGTGATTAATCCCTTACTGATTTCATGATATAGTCCGACGAACAAACAAACTAAAATGACTATCTAACTAGAAACTTAAACTAAATACAAAAATAAACTTGTTTTTGACTTTTTGTGAGAGATAAATCCTAAGATAGACATCTACTGGATTTGTTCCAGAATAGGCAGCTTCAATTTAGTTTGACCACACCTAGACCAATTCAATTTTGGAATCATACAGGCAAGTCAAATCATTTGGGACTTGTTATCAAAAACCTTTTGATGCTCAATTCTTGGTTTTCTCTAGAGTCGTTAGCAATTTAGGAAATCACACTGGTACTATTAGATTCCCACATTGATTTGAACTTTCAAGAATTGCAGCCACAATGATTGTCAGTATATTTGTCCTCTTAAATCCATACACAGACTTTAGACACAAACTGGTGATAGTTTTAGTTTAATTATTTCAACTAACAATTTTGGATCCCACACTTATATGGTAATCAACATTCCTCAGGAGCTTTTGAGCGGTCTACGGGTATTTTTACTAGAAGAGACTATTCTTAGAGCTTTCAAAGAGAAGCCAATCCTCAGGTTAGTGCCATCGCACAGCAGAGAGGCGGCAAACAACAATGAGTTCTAGAATATCTAGGTTATGCTTATCCTCAGGTCAGTGCCATCGCACAACAGAGAGGCACAAAACCTATCTTCTTGTTAGAGCAGCTAAATTTTCTTTTGCACGAATGCACCAACAACATAAGTCATTAGCTTGATAGCATTTGTCTTTCAATTTTTTTCATGCTTTGCTCTATTTATGGTCATCCGCACACATTTGTAGCATTTACAAGCTCATTACCCCTTATTGGAATATTGTTGATTGTGTTAACCAGTGATAAGATGGCAGCCCACAGTCAGTTGAACAACTTAGTTTGATCTTGAGATCACCAGTCAGGTCTAATCATTAGTTGTGTTGAATCTACCGACATATCATTTGTGGTCTAGCAACCTCTAGTTCTACTTTCTTTGTGTTACTTTGGTAGTTACCAGTTTTTCTATCATCTTCCCTTTTATATTGCTTAGACTACACAAACTTATATTTGAATTTTGCATCTTTTCTAAATTAATTTTTTAAGTCCCTTTTGATTTGTTCCTGTGTACTATCATTTTCAAAGGTTTGAATCGGTATCACATATACGATCTACCTTATATCAGCTATCCACTCCTTCTCCCTCGTTTTTTTTAATGTTACAAGCTGACCTCTCTCCCCCTAAAAGTCTAAATCATACTGGATTTAATTATTTTAGGATTTTAACAGACACTAAATAACATGACTTTAATTTAATAAGAAATGAAAAAGAAAAATATAACTACAATGCATCGGACTACACATGATCATTATCAGGAATAACATCACTTTTCTTTTTAACGTCGTTGACCTCTAACAGATATAGAAAACGTGGTTTATCAAAGGCTTTTGTATAGAGGTCAACGCGTTGAAAGTCAGTATTAATTTTACCACATTATTAATTCTTTTCAAAACAGTCTCTTATGAAATGGTATTTAATACCGATGTGTTTGGTCTTTGGATGTTGTACCGGATTTTAGTTACTGCAATTGCAGCAGAGTTATCACAAAGATAGAGTAGAAGAAAACATTAAACCGTAATCCTGCATTTGCTGTTGAATCCAGATGATTTGTGAACAGCAACTTGCAACAGCAACTTGACAATGCAACCGAGGTCTGCTTCTTACACTGCCAGGTAACTAACCTCCTCCCAAAGAATTGACACCCTGCTGATGTAGACTTGTAGTTCATCTTGCAGCCCCCGTAATCCGAGTCACTATACGCCGTGAGCTCAAAGTCATCATCATGAGGATACCACAACCAAGTGTGGGTGTACCCTTCAGATAACGAAATATCCTTTTGACCCCAATCAGATGGTTAACCTTAGGCTTAGCCTGATATCTAGAACATAAACATATATCATACATGATATCAGGTCTTGAGGCAGTGAGATACATAGGGATCCAATCATTCCTCGGTACATTGTGGCCTCTACCAGATCTCCATTTTCGTCAGGTGCTATATCATGGTTTGTAGCAAGTGGAGTCCCAGCAGCAGAATCATTCTCCATGTCAAACCGACTGAGAATGTCTCCCACATACTTGGTCTGATGTAGAAAGATCCCATTTGGTGTCTGATCCACCTGTAACCCGAGAAAGAATTTCATCTCCCTCATAGCACTCATCTCAAACTCTTTCTTCATAACTGCTTCAAACTCTTTGCATAATTCTTCGTTCTTTAAACCGAAGATTATGTCATCGACATAGATTTGTACTAGCAGTAGGTCTCCATCTTTTTCTTTGATGAACAGTGTGCAGTCAATGACTCCCCTGCGAAAGCCTTGTTTCACAAGATGAGTTTAGAGTTTCTCATACCAGGCCCTTGGAGCTTGATGAAGCCCGTATAAGGCCTTGTCGTGTTTGTAAACTCTGTCCCGATGATAAGGATCTTCAAATCCCTCAGGTTGACTAACATACACTGTCTCTCGAATTTCCCCATGAAGGAATGCACTCTTCACATTTAATTGGTAGACTTTAATCTTCATATACGATGCATAGGCAAGGAAGATACGGATGGCTTCCATCCTTGCCACGGGTACAAACACTTCATTGTAGTCAATCCCCTCGACTTGGCGAAATCCTGAACAACCAGTCGAGCCTTGTTCCTGATAATGACCCCTTGGTCATCCTTCTTGCATTTCAAGACCCATTTGGTGCCAATGACCTTAGTACCATTAGGTCTATCTACCAGAGTCCATATTCCTAACTTCTTGAACTGAAGAAGTTCTTCTTGCATGGCACTCACCCATGCCTCATCGTTTAGTGCATCACTAATGTATTTTGGATAAAACTGCAAGACAAAACACCGATAAGCACCATCATGAATGTATCCCTTTTCCATAACAGAGGCATAATCAGCTGAGTACAGCTGATTTCGGGTTTGTACTCCTGATCTGACATCCCCAATGACATTTTCTAAAGGATGATAGACATTTAGATGTGATCCTCGAGTAGTAGGAACAGCTACCTCAGAGCCAAGATTATGAACATTTGGTTCTGCATCTGAGGTAGAGGAGTTTGAGGTTCTGAAGACGAAGGTGCATCACCGTTAGATGCTTGTGGACTTTCAGGAACTGGAACCTGTTCCTCCTAACTTTTCTGGTCATCTTCTTCAGCTTCATCTTCAGAGGAGGAGTCAGTGTCGTCGACTACTCCTCCTGATTGAGTAGATGATTCTCCCTGTGAACTCGATGATGTTGAATCAAGAGATGGTGTATTCAAGATATCATCCATCATTCACGTAGCTAACTCATCATCAGAAGTGGAGATAGGTATGTTGAAGGACTTGAAGAATCCATCATTGTCGAAAAAGTAGGCGGGTCCTTTGCCAGTAGATGGTGTGGTATATCTCTGAACATCAACATTACACCACACTTCTACTAGACCCGTTGAGTTGTTGTAAACTCTCTTGTTTGGTATGTTGTATCCTAAGAAGATTTCTTCATCAACCTTCTCGCTGAATTTACCTTCTTGAGTCTTCTTCAGAAGTGTACACGGTGCGCCAAATGGTTCGAGATACTCCAGATTCGGTTTACGTCATTGTAGTAGCTCGTAACATGTCTTTCCGTGGCGCTTCACTATGAGAACTCGATTCAGTGTATAACACGCATTAGCCACTGCCTTATTCCAGAATTGGATAGGCAGTTTCGAGTCTGCCAACATTGTCCGTGCTGTCTCTATCCAGCTTCTGTTCTTACTCTCAGCAACACCATTCATCTGAGGCGTGTAGGCAGAAGAGAATTGATGCACAATTCCTTTTTCCTTGCAGTAAGCCTCCATTCACTGATTCTTGAATTCAGTCCTGTTGTCTGAGCATACTTGTCTCACCTTCATCTTGTAGAGAGATTCCAGTGTGGTTACTAACTCCTTGAATGACTCAAATGTTTCTGATTTGGACTTCAGAAACATTACCAAGAGAATCTTGTGTAGTCATCAGTAACCATAAAACAGTACAGGTCGCCTGCAATGCTCTTTGTACTGACTGGACCAAACAGATCCATGTGAAGAAGTTGAAGAGGAAGTTCTATTGAATGAACTTTCTTTTCCTTATGAGACTTCTTCGTCTGTCTGCCTTTCTTGCAAGCTACACAAAAATCCAGAAGTTGGAAATTCTTGACATTAACTCCTCTCACAAGATCCTTCTGGATCTGGTGATTGATCTTCCATTGATTGATGTGTCCCATTCTCCTATGCCAGGAGATGGTGTCCTTCTCAGTGGGTTTTGATAGAAAGCACTGAACTTCTTGATCCGTTGTAGAAGCTGTTCAGAGATCCAAAATATAAGGTCTTTATATCTTTGGCCTCCGGAATCATGTAGTCTTTCTTTAGGACGTAACACTTCTTGTTGTCGAATATGACTTTAAAACCTTTATCAGAGATTTAGGAAATAGAAAGTAAGTTGTTTTGAAGTTGTTGAACGTAGTTCACTTTATCAAACATAACTTTCTGATATCCAACTTCTCGCTGAGCTGTGATATAGCCTCCCTTGTTTCCAGCAAACGAAACATGCCCTCCTTTTATTTGTTTAACGTTTGATAAAAGAGCCCTGTTTCCTGTCATGTGCCTAGATGTGCCGCTGTCTACAATCCACATGTTGGTTTTATCATTGTAGCGAACACCCTGCACGTTCAATGTAAAACATTAGTTTAGGTTAGGAACCCAAGCCTTTACTGGCTTGGGTTTCCCAGAGGCATCACACATCATGAATTCAACCCATTGACCCTTAGAGGGTGAGGGTAGCTCAGGTTCCTTCTTGTTATCATTATCAGATGCGGAGGATGACTTCTCTTTCCATTAGCCATATTTTGCAATGCCTGTTTGTGATATACAGTCAACTAGCTAATGGGTTGAACGTTAGGTTCACTAGTTCTTCTAGGTGGAGTTAAGGAACTCCTCTTAGAATACCTAGGTTTTGAATCCTGAAGTTCAATCTTATTCCTAGGTGTCTGATAGTAAGGACAAAAGAAAGCAATGTGTCCACACTCTCCACAGTTGTAGCACGACCTGCTATCAGCTTTATGATTTAACTTTCTTTATGAAAATGTGTGTGACACCCTAGTGACATCACTTAGTTTGGGTTTTAACTCTGTTTCTTTTGATGTTTTCTTCTGTTTAACAAAATCAATTGTTTTAATATTTTTAACATCTTTTTCCCTTTGGTTAACTGGTTTTTGACATGAAGCTTGTGAAAGATTAGCATTAGCAGTCCTTTTAGATTCAGATTTGACTTTGTTTGACTCGGACTTTATATTAACCTTTTCAAATTCTTTTCCAGATTAACACAAGGCATTTTACCCTTTGCCTTTGAAGTGGCCCTCTTTTGTTTTGTTCCAGATTCAATTAATGAACATGAGGAATCTGGATCACTATCCAAAAGAGTAGACACCACATGATCCTTGATGGGGTTGTTATTTATTGGTCTACTCTTAGTGTTCATCAAGGTCTCTGGTCGAGGTGGAACCACTTTATAACCCAAACCCTCCCTGTTGTTACGCTCTCTCACTAAGTGTTGGACAATATGAGATGAACTTGTCCAACTATGCAGTTTTTGCTTTAATGAGTTTACTTATACTTCTAAGATTGCCTTTTGCTTCTTAGCGTCTTCTAGGGAGTTAAGATAGTACCCAATGTCATTAGCTTGGTTAAATGCAACTATTTCAGTTTCCCTAAGCTGTTTGGTCAAAAGGTCTATCTTTTCTTTGTAACTATGCTCATTTTGTTTTAAAACTCTATTAGCCTCAGTGCACAGTTGCAAATCCTTTACTAAGTTATCATTATGATCTAATAACCTAGCAAATTTCTCATCTATGCTATATCTAAAAGTATCGCAATCAAAACAAGCATGATTTTTTAACAGTTGGTCAGTGGTACTTACCTGAGGAGGTTCAGAAGAGTTAGCCATCAACGCAGCATCAGATGTCTCTGGTTCTGGTGATTCTGTCTTTGCTGTTGAAATCCCTTCTTCAGGCTTGTAGCTGACTTCAGTTGCAGTTGTCTCTTCAATATTTGACATCGCTATCTCAACTGCAATATCTCCCTCACTCGCGGAATCATCATCTAAATCTTCTACACTGGCAATATTAGATTCCCCTCGAAAGACAAACCGAAAGCTCCAGTCCTGTCCTTCATCATCATGAGCAGTCAAGGCTTTTGGATCCTTGCTTGATGAAGTAGAACTGCTAGCTTGCTTGTCTTGACGAGTGAAGGACGAGAATGGGTTCCCGTTCCCATTCTTCTTTCGCTTCACACATTCTCTCTTGAAGTGCCCCTTTTTTCCACAGTTAAAGCAGGTCACTTTACTCTTGTCAAAGCAAAATGTGGTCTCCTTAGTAGCAACCAAGTTCTGTCCGGTCTTTTTGAAAACTTCTTCGCCCTCCGGACAACACTAGCTAAGGCCCACATAATGTCCATTCTCTCCAGCTCCATTTCATCCACCTGCTCGTAGTCCTCATCTGCCAGATGGCAGTTTCCAATCTTCCCAACAACAAGTCCATCATAAGAATGAACCACTGCTGCCAAAAGATCCATGTGCTCTCGAGCTACTTCCACAGTCATATTACCGAGGTTCTCGGTCTTCAGTCTAGTAGCATTCGCTTCAGTTCCAATGTAATGGGTACTAGAAGACCCTGACGTTTCTGAACCTGAAGGAGAAGCTTGTGAAGGACCCGATGAGCTAGACATAAATGCAGTCTGAAGAGGTGCTCCAGACGTCTTAGC
This sequence comes from Flaveria trinervia, assembly GCA_025506515.1. Classification (NCBI taxonomy): domain Eukaryota; kingdom Viridiplantae; phylum Streptophyta; class Magnoliopsida; order Asterales; family Asteraceae; genus Flaveria; species Flaveria trinervia. Next base: position 17,413,700 of record CM046442.1, on the reverse strand, counting down.
TTGAGGCATGGCATTGTACAAAGCTAGATTCTGAGTGTGCGAAGACTTCTGAGCTCTATACTTCATCCTAAGTGCTTCTTCTCGCAGCTTTAGAATGAAGTCATTGATATCCAACTTTGCCAACATCTCATTCTGTCTCAGATTTGACACAAATGAAGCCCACTTTTCTGTCAATCCATCTGCGGAATTTGACACATTTTCTTCCACGGTAGTCGCAACACCATATGTATGCATTTCACTCATCAGATGGTAGAATGTATCAATAACATCGTCCAAACTCTCGTTTTCCATCGATGAGAAGTTGTCAAATTCTTTCGTCAGTTCCTTAGCTTTAATTGCCTTCAGCGAAGCATTCCCGTCGTATCTCTTTTCCAGCTCATCCCATAATTTCTTGGCCTGCTTATTCTTCGAGTACTGGTGGAAAATATCTTTAGGAATAGACTTTGTAATCAATGCATAAACTCTCTTCTCTGCATTATACTTAACTTTCTGAGCATCAGTCATCCCTCCCAAAGTAAGCTTTACCCCATCTACTCCCACCGGCATACTATACCCAATCTCGATAGCTTCCCACAAATGTGGATCCACTCCATTGAGGTAGATCTCAAAACGTTGTTTCCAGTGGGGAAAGTCATCTAACGTTAAGAGTTTTGGTGGTTTATTATGATTCCCCACCTCACTCTCAAGCAACGGTAAGTTATGGATCCTTGAGTCCTTGCCGGCAGTAAACGCTGACATGTGATCTTCCATCACGATTAACTTTTAAGTGTACTAAACAAACTGTCAAACTGGTGCGACGGGGTGATGCGAGTGGGCTATCCGTGCAAATGAACTATGCGATTGGTTCAATCGTGCGGCTGAACTAAGCGATTGGTTCAGTCGTGGGAATGAAGCTGATGCGTATGAACACTGCGAACAGATGGTTCGGTCGTACGAATGGAGATGCGACTTAGTCCAATCGTGCGTCTGGTGTATGCGAATGAAGTCCAGTCGTGCGAATGGCTCACTCGTGCGACTGAAGCTGCTGTTTTGCGACAATTTCTAGGTTAAACATGTTTTAGGCGTAAAAATTCTAAATTTCGCAAACCCTAATCGCCTAAGGCCGTAGAAACCGAAACTTGATGAGCAGGGAACGTCCAAGACAACTTTTGACACAAAATATTTTAGTGTCAAAGCGCAAACTTTTTATCAATCTTGATTGAATCACACGTAATCAAGAGCCAGAGCTCTGATACCACTTGTTAGGACCTGGTATTTGAACGAATACCGAATGATTAACGTGTAAACCAAATCAAATAGTGCGGAATCCTATTTGATTGGCGATCCAATCAGTGAGAACGCACGTAGAATCAATAAAGTATTGAATCAACGTTAAAAATCGATTAGGAATCAATCTATAGCGTTCTATGAACTTGGAGTATCAATTTGGAGGCTTCTGGAGGGGTAGGGTACGTCTGGAGTTGAAATAGAATCGAAGCTCTCGTTTTTCCACGAACTGGGTTGTATTTATAGGTTAGTATTGTTCATTCGTGCGACTGAACCATTAGTATGGTTCAGTCGTGCGATTGAACCATGCGGTTGATTCATCCGCACGACTGAGTGTTCAGTTGTGCCACTGAGCCAATCTTATGTTACAATCATACGACTGATCCAGGCTCCTGGTTCAGTCGTGCGACTGCGTCATTCGTATGAAGTTATTCATGCGTATGTTCCATTCGCATGGGACATTCGTATGAGAACTTCATTTTGTTAAGTTTGAATGTATTAATTATATAACGTTATGTGTAACAATTCAAACAACCACAAACCAAACTAACCAATTTAACATCGACTCATTAATAAAATATTAAACATTATAAATAACAAACAATCAATATCATTTCATTAATTATTGCAAACATTATATCAGAATCAGACAAACAAGATCTATTACATTCATATCATGATCTAGGGACATACATGTATCAACAGAGACACGTTAGAAAGATGTGCCATAATAAATTATAAAAAATAACACTTAAAAAGAATAATGTAAAGAAACACAAAATTAATTTCGCTAGTAGTTTCGGTCAGCTGAGGAAGTAGTTTCGACTCGTTGAAACTATAATTTTGGCCATGCGAAACTAAGTTTTATGAAGCAAAACTGTCAAGTTCGCTCGGACAGCATAACTTCACAGTTTCGCAGATAACCATAGAACTTTCGTTCAATTTTGCAGGAACATCTGTATATTCAAAGTAACAATTGCGAAGGTACCGAAGAGTCAAATAAAATACAACCATTAAATGTTGATTAAAGCTAGATTAAACTATCAACGAAGGTTCAAAACACAAACCTAAGGTTCATATGATCATACACAAAACCCAAACTGGAAATCCAAATCACATGAAAGGTTCCTTTTTAGGTTTCCGGGATACTAACAACTCGATGTGCGAAAAATAGCATTTAATTTTACATTACACGATATATAGCATTTAGTTTCGTTGATAGCGAAACTATAGTTTCGCTATCGCTCGGTACATGTTTTGATCAGAAGGCTCAGAAATGAGCGAAAGTGCCGACGAATCTATAATTTCGCTGAAACCTAAAAACATAATTTTTTTATTTTTTTTAATATTTGATTAATTAGAGAAGAATTAAGACAAAGACAAAAATAAAAGAATAAAAAATAAAAATACCCCACAAGACCTAACAAAATTTCACAAAATTTAGGAAAATAAAAGAAAATAAAAGGATATTGGGAGAAGATAAACTAAAGAGATTTTATAGAGAATCAGAGTTTGGCAAGATTGATGCTATATTTGTCCTTTTAAACCTATGCCTTCTTCTTTTGAACAAGCGAACTACAGCTTCTGTTACCATGTTTTGGTTCGTTTAATGAAGACCTAAATGACTTAGTCCCCACAACATTTGTGAAAAGAACTCATCCTGTCCTCATGATGTATTAAACAAAATGACAAACTCTACTTGATTATCCCATGGAGAGCACAACAAGAATCTTTTCAAACAAAGCACAAACCTTATAATTCCGAAATGATAAGAGCTCTAGGTCTATACTTACATATAACAAAGGAGATAATCAACTTAGCTTGGTAGATGAGAACTTCAAGTCTATGCTCACGTATAACAAAGAAGATCATCATAACGTGCTGAAGAGCTCCAGGTCTATACTTACGTATAACAGAGGAGATCATCCCTCCAGGTCAATGTTTACACATAGAAGAGGAGATAAGCACATAATAATATACAACAAGGAGCTTCTTTGATTTAAAAGAAGCTAGCAAAGTAGCATCATTGGATAAAATAGGTAGGAAAATTTGTCAAAGAAGAGATACCACATTCTTAATCCATTTTGGATAAGGACTTGAAACTTTGTGACGCCTAAATATGACAAGGGGATAATCCAAGTCAATACGCTTCTTCTCCTATTAGTTTAGCCATAAGATCACTATCTACTTCGTATTCTAACTAAGCTTATCATGCATATCCCAACACATGACCGTTGACCTCCTTCAAATCTATCCGGCAACAAAACTTATTCTGCAATACAGACAGATAAACTTGAGTTATCCTCTCTTAAAATTTTCACAAATTAGCAAGACAGGAGAAATTTTTGCAAATATATCTATTAGTCATATATAATTTTGTTTTATTTTTATGCAAAATAATGAAAGACTATAGAGCTTAAAATTAAAAAGAAACAATGAAAGAGAATAAGAAAGGATTATGTACAAAAATTATATGAGACAATTAAGAAAACGAATGTTAAAATGATATTAATCCTAACATGGAGATCAATTCATAAAAACGAGTTATATCAAACATTTTAGTGAAAAGATCAATAAAACTCTTCTCCTTAACATCATGGATTGCACGAATCCTTGTCTTGATGTGCTTGGTGCGGGAATGGTGAATTGGATTCTTTGCGATTCCAATGGCTCCTTCATTCTTACTATTATAATTGAGTATGGAGAAAGTTGATTCCATAGTCAATCATCTGATGTTGTATCCACAACACTTGCAAGCAAAAACTTGAAGCAACAATATATTCTACCTCCCCTGTGGAAAGAGAAACAATCATCTGTTTTTTGTTCTACCATGATACTAGAGAATTTCCCACATATTTACATCCTCCAGTGACATATTTTATGTTTAACCTGCAACAATTAGAATCACTATCAGAATAAGCATGCAAATTAAAATTCCACCATATGGATACCAAAGACCTAACGAGAGGAGCCTTTAAGATAACGAAAGATTCGCTTGACTGCCTTCTCATGAGACTCCTTAGGGTTAGATTGGTATCGAGCACAATATCCTACAACAAAGGTGATGTTCCACGAGTTGATGTAAGATACTCAGGGAACCTATCATGGATCTGTACAGATGAGGATCAATAGATTTTCCATTCTTATTTGGAGTGAGTCATGTTTGAGTTGTGAATGGAGTTAACTCAAAAGAAGCATCATCCATCTTGAATTTCTTCAGAATCTCTTTGACATACTTCTCCTAATTAATAAGAATTCCTTTAGGCTTTTGCTCAACTTGCAGACTCAAGAAAAAGCACATCTCCCCCATCATGCTCATCTTAAAGCGACTTTGCATAACCTCCTCAAATTCCCGACAGAGCTTTGGATTGGTGGAGCCAAAAATATTATCATCAATGTAGCCTTGCATATTGAGCATCTCACCATCCACCTCTTTTTTGAATAAAGTCATATCGATGGTGCCACGAGAGAAACCATTGCTTAGAAGATACTATGTTAGAGTTTCGTACTAGATGCAAGGAGCTTGATGTAGACCATAGAGATATTTATCAAGCTTGTATAACTTGTCACGAAAATCTGGACCCTCAAACCTTGTGGCTGACACATATATCTCTTCATCAATGTCTCCATAGAGAAAGGCACATCTAACATCCATCTAATTGACCTTGAACTGCTTATGTGCGGCATGAGCTAGAAAGATTCTAATTGCTTCAAGACGGGCTACAGGAGCAAAGACTTCCATATAGTAAATCCCTTCTTCCTAGGCAAATTCGTGAACCACCAAACAAGATTTATTCTTCACCATAATGCCACCATCATCAGGTTTGTTCTTGAACACCCATTTCATGCCAATTGGGCATTTGTTTAGAGGAAGATCAACTAGTGTCCACACCTTGAGTATCCTAAACTATTGTAGCTCCAATTGCATGGACTCAACCCAACATGGATCCCGAAGAGCTACATGAACACTCTTTGGAACAATTTGGGATACGAAAGAAGAGAATAAGCACACGTTTATCAACCTATATTGACTCTGCGTCCTAACACCATTAGTGATTGATCTAATTATGTTATCATGAGGGTGGTATTTCAATCTTTTAAAGTCAGTGGTTAAGGGTAAAGGATTAGATTGAGGTGGGGTAATGGATTAGATTGAGGTGGGGTAATGGATTGAGTTTGTGTAGATAATGAAAAAGAAGAAGGTTGAACAGGTTCAACAAGTGAGGGTGACGGAAAAATTTGAGATGAGGTAGAGGTTGGTGTCGAAGGAAAAGATGTTGAAACCGGTGGGGGTGGAATGTGTTGATACATATGTACCTAGTTTAGGGGCTTAATGTAAATTGTCTGCCATGTCTTACATATATGTAATAAATGACTTGAATGAAATACAATATGTGATTGATGCTTATAATCTTTAATGTTTCATTGTTTATTGTGTAATAAAGCATATTGAACTAACTATATACGTTAGAGGTTATTGTATATATAGTTCTTAGTCAATAATGATTGAGAAACGTGTTCAAACTTAATCGTATGAAGTATTCATATGAATGGACCATGCTAATGGACCATACGCATGAATACTTCAAGCTAATGGACAGGTCGCACGACTGAACCATGAGACTGGATCAGGCGCACGATTGAGGCATAAGATTGGCTCAACCGCACGACTGGACCTTCTGTCGTGCATATGAATCAATCGCATGATTCAGTCGCACGACTGAACCATGCTAATGGTTCAGTTGTACGATTGAAAAGCCCTAACCTATAAATACCACCTAGTTTGTGGAAAAACAGAACACTTCAAGAATTTCGACTCATATTCGTACCCTAGCCGTCGAGAGACTCCAGAGAGCCTGTTCCAACTTCATGGTTCACAGTTGATCCTATTCTAATCATTCTTAACGTTTCTTTAATCATTAGATTGATCTGAACTGCGTTGTCACTGATTGGATCGCCAATCAAATAGGATTCCACACTATTTGATATGGTTTTATGCATTATGAGTTAGTACTCCATACGTACACGGTCCTAACAAGTGGTATAAGAGCTTTGGCTCTTGATTTTTCGTGTGATTCGATTAGTTTCGGTGTAAAAATCACGTTTTTCATTCAAAAGAGTCACCTTTTTTGAGTAAAACAGTGTTTTCAACGTCTCTAGGTCTAAAAGTTTACGTGTTTCGGTATACGGCAGAATAGGGTTCTTGAAAAAAAATTTTTTTGTGTCAAAGTGTCGAAAACCTTCGATTTTGCAAAAACAGCAGCCTTCAGTAACACAATTGACTCAATCGCACGACTGAACTCAATCGCACCTCCCATTCGCACGATTGAACTCAGTTGCTCACCTTATTCGTATGACTGAACAGCCTCATTCGCGCGTCTCCAATTGCACAATCGATACGTACGACTGAATTCATTCGCACCTTCATATGCACGACTGAGTCATCTGCATTGGCCATCCGCATTTGTCCAATCGCACGATTGTCTCATTCGCACCTGTTCATTCGTGTCTAGTGAATCAGTTAGTTCTACAGTTTTAAGTTTAAAGAGATGGAAGATCAGTTCTCTGCGTTTACTGCCGGTAGGGACTCACGGATCCAAAACTTTTTGCATCTGGAAAACGAATTTGGGAATCATAATAAATAACCTAAACTTATAATATTAGATGATTACCCACAATGGAAGCAGCGATTCGAGATCTATCTTAATGGAGTTGATTCCAACCTTGGGAATCTATTGAGACAAGTTATATAATGCCGGTTGGTGCTGATGGTGTTAAATTAACCTTGGGAGGTATGACTAATAGCCAGAAAGCAAAGAATAATGCTGAGAAATAGGTGTATGCCCTGTTGAGTCAGTCAATACCAAAAGACATATTCCATCAGTGTTTAGAGAACAAACAGACTAAGAAGTTATGGGAAGCTTTGGAGAAACGATACGACGGGAATGCAACGTTGAAAGCTCTAAAGGCAAAGGCTCTGAAGAAGGAGTTTGATAACTTCTCTTTGATAGGTAAAGAAAGCTTGGATGATGTCATAGATAGGTTCTATCATCTAATGAGTGAGCTGGACACTCATGGGGTCACAACATCAATGGAAGACAAAGTCTCAAGCTTTGCTGATGGTTTGCCAGAGAAGTGGGATTTGTTTGTGTCTAACTTGAGACAGAACAATATACTGGCAAAATTAGACATAAACGACTTAATCCAAAAATTGAGAGAGGAGGAACTGAGTATGAAGTACAGGTCACAAAAAGGATCCTATGACCAGAATCCTTCATTCTATAACTCCTCTCCCACTCCAACCAGTTCAGGTGCACCCCTTCAAACAACATTTGTATCTAGTTCATCCACTCCATCCCAATCCACTGCTTCAGGATCTGAAACGTTATGGTCATCTAGTACCCAATATATCTCACATGAAGCAAATGCTACTAAGTTGAAGACCGAGAATCTCGGTAATGTCACGGTGGAAGAAGCAAAGGAGCACATGGACCTTCTAGCAACAGTTGTGCATTCTTATGATGGTCTAGTCGCAGGGAAGATCGGAAATTGCCATGTGACGGATGAAGATTACGAGCAGGTGGACGAGAATGAACTAGAAAGAATGGATATTTTGTGGGCTTTGGCGACTGCTGTCCGAAGAGCTAAAAAGTTTGTAAAGAAGATTGGACAGAACTTGATAGCCACAAAATACACTACCTTTGGTTTCGACAAAACCAAAGTTACGTGCTTCAACTATGGAGAAAAGGGGCACTTCGAACGTGAATGTGTAAAGCTCAAGAAGACAGGTAACGGGAATCCATTTTCATCCTCCTACCGTCAAGAGAAATACACGAGTGGAGCTACCTCGTCAAACAAAGAGACAAAGGCCTTGACTACTCAAGGTGACGAAGGATAGGATTGGACCTTCAGTTTTGTGTCTTCGGGTGAATCGAACATTGCCAATGTCGAGGTTTGGATGATGACTCTGCAAGTGAAGGTGAAATAGCAGTTGAACTAGTGATGTCAGATAACGAAGATACTATGAATGTGGTCGATCACCTGATTGAAGAAGAACTCAGAACGACATGTTCAGAATCACCAGCACCCGAACAGTCAAACTCTGCTACGATGGTTGATTCAACCGAGTCTTTATAGGTAAGTACCAAAGACAACTCTTTGAAAGTCATGCTTGTAATGAATGTAATAAATTTAGAGAAGCATAGATTTAAAATTTGCTAGGTTATTAGACCACAATGATAGCTTAGTAAATGACTTACAACTATGCAAAGAAGCTAATCAGATTTTAAAACAAAATGAGCACAGTTATAAAGAGAAAATAGAACTTTTAGATAAACAACTAAGGGAAACCGAGGTTGTTGCTTTTAATCAAGCCAATGACATAAAGTTCTACTTAAACTCGCTAGAAGAAACTAAGAAAGAAAAGGTAGTTTTAGAAGTCGAAGTGAACACATTAAAACAAAAACTGCACAGTTCGATGAGTTCTTCTCACATAGTTCAACACTTAGGGTATGTTTGGTATGTGGTAATGGAATGGCCGAAGGAATGGAATGGAATGGATAAGAGAACTAAATGAATCATTACATTCCATTGTTTCATTTGGTTGCCCTCTAGTAATAAATGAATCATATGTTTGTTTATTTGTTAGGTATAAAAATAGAAACAATGAATGTAAAAGTAGTTATGATGGTGATGGCGAATGGAGGTGGTGGTGGCCGGCGGCGGTTTCCAGAGGCGGTGGTGGCCGACGGCGGTTCCCGACGGCGGTGGGGGCCGGCGGTGGGGGCCGGCGACGGTGGTGGCCGGCGGCGGTTTCCGGCGGCGGTGGTGGCCGGCGGCGGTTTCCGGCGGCGGTGGTGGCCGGCGGCGGTTTCCGGCGGCGGTGGTGGCCGGCGGCGGTTTCCGGCGACTGTGGTGGCCGGCGGCGGTTTCCGGCAGCGGTGGTGGCCGGTGGCGGTGTCCGGTGTCGGTGGTGGTCGGCGGCGTTTTCGGTGTCGGTGGTGGCCGACGGTGGTTTCCAATGTCGGTGGTGGCTAGCGGTGGTTTTCGTTGGTGGCATTTTCCGGCAGCAGTGGTGGCCGACAGCGGTGGTTTCTAGCGGCGGTTTTTAGCGATGGTGGTGGCTGGCGGTGGTGGCCGGAGGTCGTTTCCGGAGGTAGCAGTGCCTTAGGTGGTTTCTTGCGATGTCGGTGGTGGCCTTCGGAGGTGGTTTCTTGCGATGGCGGTGTGGCCTTCGGAGGTGGTTTCTTGTGGTGGTGGTTCTCGGTGGCGGCGGCGGTGGCGATGTCCGGTGATAGTGTTCCCAGGGTAGTGGTGGCCGATCGTGGTGGTGGTCGTGGGTTTTGCTGGTGACGAGTGATCTTGGTGGTCGGTGGTGGTTGTTTGGCGGGTGGTGTTGGTGACTAATGATGGAAGAAGGTATGGAATGAAAAAAGATGGGGGAGTGGATCGAATGAATTTGAGGAATGGAATCAACTACGTAATGGTTCATTCCATTACCTCCAGCAACCAAACATGTCTTTATTCATTCACCCTCAATTGTTCATTCAATTCTGCCCCTCATTCCTATATACCAAACGCTACCTTAGTGAAAGAACGAAACAACAAGGAGGGGTTGGGTTACAAAGTGGTTCCACCACCACATAGGATCTTGCTAAATGCTAAATGTAGTCCAGTAAATAACTATCCAATCAAGGATCATATGGTGTCTACTCCTCTAGTTATTGATCCAGACTCCACGAGTAAGCCAGTGGAATATGTCACTAAACAAACGGAGGCTACTTTGAAATCTAAAGGTAATATGCCTATTGTGCATTTCGATGAACAATTTGAAAAGGTTAGTGTAAAGTCAGGTTCAATCATGTGTATTTCTGAACCCAAAATGACCAAATCAGCTAACCAACCACGTGCTCCACGTCACCGTCCAAATAAACAAAAGGTTAAAGATGTTAAAAATGTTCAAATAATTATTTTGTTAAAGAAGTAAAAACATCTGAACAGAAGTGTCCAAATCCAACCAGACTAAAGTCACACTTGTATCACACACTTCCCCACAGAGACAATTTTCCCAACATGTAGAAGGTAGATCATGCTATAGTTGTGGAAAGAGAGGACACATCGCTTCTAATTGTCCTTATTATCAGACACTAGAAAGAAAATAAACTTTATGATACTAAACCAATTTCTTCAAAAAGGAGTTCTATTACTCCACCAAAAAGAATAAATGAACCTAAAGTTTAAACCGTAAGCCAGTCGTCTGTTTATCACAAACAAGCCTTACAAAAGACGGTTATGGAAAGAAAAGTCAAGTCCAGTGTCTGATAATGAGAACAAGAAGAAGAATGATATGTCCTCACCCTCAAATGGATAGTGGGTCGAGTTCATGATGTGTGATTCCTCTAGGTCACCCAAGCCAGTTAAGGCTTGGGTCCTAAACACTTGGATTGTTGATAGTGGGGCGTCTAGGCACATGACCAGGAACCTGTCTCTCCTTTCTAATGTCAAACAAATTAAAGGGGACATGTCTCTTTGCTGGAAATAAAGGAGGATACATCACCGCTCAAGGCGAAGTGGGAAACTAGAAAGTCATGATTGTAAGGTCAATTACGTTCAGCAATTACAAAATAACTTGCTTTTTGTATCCTAGATTTGTGTCAACGGTATCAAGGTTGTTTTTGACAACAAGAAGTGCTATGGTTTGAAGAGGATTACATTATCCCGGAGACCAAATACTAATGTCAGCTTCAAGATATAATGACTTATATGTCTTGGATCTATCAAAGGTCTCCACAACCGATCAAGTTCAATACTTCTTGTCAAAGGCAACTGAGAGGGACTCGATCTGCTAGCATAGGAGAATGAGACACATAATCCACGAAGATGAATCATCTGATTCAAAATGATTTAGTAAATGGAGTTAATGTTAAGAATTTTCAACTTCCAGATTTTTGTGTAGCGTGTAAGAAAGGCAAACAGACCAAGAAGTCTCATAAGGCAAAGAAAGTAAATTCTATTCACTTACGTCTCGAACTTCTACACATGGATCTGGTTGGTTTTGTGAGCACCAAGAGCATCGCTGGTGATCTATACTATTATGCAGTAACTGATGACTACTCCAGATTCTCTTGGGTAATGTTTTGAAATACAAATCAGAAACATTTGAATCGTTCAAATAGCTAGTGACCACATTGGAATATCTCTACAAGCTAAAAGTACGTCAATTTCGCTCAGACAATGACACGGAATTCAAGAACCAATGGATGGAGGTATTCTGCAAAGAGAAAGGAATTGTACATAAGTTCACATCTGCCTACACTCCATAAATGAACGGTTTGCTGAACGGAAGAACAAGAGCTTGATAGAGACAACACGAACGATGCTAGTAGACTCGAACTACCCATCCAATTTTGGAATGAGGCAGTTGCCAATGCATGTTACACCCTAAATCGAGTCTTGGTAGTCAAACGTCATGGTAAAACGTGTTACGAGTTGCTCAAGCGACGTAAACCTAATCTAGAGTACCTCGAACTGTTTGGCGCACCATGTACGCTGCTGAAGAAAAATCAGTCAGGGAAGTTCAGTGAACAAGCTGAAGAAGGAATTTTTCTACGATACAACATGCCGAATAAGAGAGTTTAGAACAACTCAGCGGGTCAAGTAGAAGTGTGGTAGAACGTTGATGTTCAAAGATACACGACCCCCTTGCTGGAAAAGGGCCCGCATTCTTCTTTGATTATGATGGATTCTTTAAGTCCTTCAACATCCTTCTCTCCCCTCCCGATGATGAGTTATCGACCAAAATTATGTATGATGTTTTAAACACACTGTCACTAGACTTGAAAACATCAGGTTCACAAGGTGAGTCGTCTAGTCATTCAGGTGGAGTACTGGAGGTAAGTGACTCTTCCTTTGACGATGAAGATGTGGAGGATGTTTAGGTGGATCAGAGGAATGGGTTCCTGCTATTGAAAGTACACAAGCATCAGATGTTGATGCCTCTAAGACTTCCGAACCTCGCACTCCAACAGCTACAGATACTGACCAGGAATTCAAAAAAACAAAAAAATAAAGTATCATTCCCCCCACTCCGGGTCTCGACTAAATGTATATCATCCTCTGGAAAATGTTATAGGGGACGTACAATCGGGTACAGACAAGAAATCAGCTATATTTAGCTGATTATGTCTCCGTCATGGAAAAAGGCTATCGTCATGACGGTGCTTATCGATGTTTTGTGTCTCAATTTGAGAAAAAATATGTAAGTGAAGCCTTAAACGATAAGCATGGATGAGTGCCATGCAGGAAGAACTTCTCCATTCAAGAAGTTAGGAGTATGGAAACTGGTGGATAGACCAAAAGGTTCTAATGTCATTGGCACTAAATGGGTATTTGCAAGATCGGGTTTGTCACTTAAACACTTGGATTTCTCTCCAACTCACTTATAGAAACACTCAATTCAGATGAAGTAAGTCTTTTACAAGAGTTGATAATAATAAATAAGTAGTAAAGGAGCACACATAAATAAATTTTCAAGGCACTTGTATATATTACTTCTCAACTCAAAATATTACAAGACTCTTACAAGCATGATATATGAGTTACAATGAGAGACTATATATACTAGATCCTACAGCCGATATATACTTTGACCAGCTGGAAACCTAAGGCTAAAGCATATACTACAATGCTAAAGTTAAGGTATCTTAGATAAAGTATTATCTAAGATATGGTAGTCATGACATGTCCATGACTTACCTTTTGTCACCAACTAAAGATGGCAACTGTACTAACATAAAAGGTAAATAGTGGATTAAAGTATGTCAACTGCATAACTTTTGAGAAAACGCCATGCAGTATCTCAGAGATTTGCGGCGGAGTGTCAGGCAGCCCTACTTATGTCCACTAGATAATAGCAGTGATTTCCGAGATAAGTTGGCTTCAGAAGAACAAGTTCTTCCGAACCCACTTATACTTCGGAAGTGGCATCTATACTTCTGAGGCTTGAGGACTTCTTTGCTTCGGAAGTTGACTTCAGATCTTCTTTCTAAGTCTTGAACTTCGGAAGTAGGTTCTTTGTCTTCAGAAGTTGGGACTTTTCCTTCGGAAGTAAGCTTTACACTTGTCTTCGGAAGAGCTCCTCTATCCTTCGGAAGTTCCACAATTAGCTTCGGAAGTCCTTTATTTGTTGTACCAAAATCTTCCAAGTGACTTGGTTTTGGTTGCACCAGCCTTTCTAGATCGAACAAACTCCCCCTAGGCTGATGCTACCAAAACTTCACTTATTTATTCTTCTCAAAGCTTTCAGCACCAGGGACAAAAGATATTTGTCTCTCTCTTGGTTCTCCCTGAAGCGGTGCTGAGAAGCTTATACAAGTCATTGGTGGATAGGAGATCCAATCTATCACTCTGAATGACATGTACCCTTTGTTGTGCCCCCCCTGAAAAGAGTTAGTTGACGGGAGTTATAGTCATACTCCCATCTAACTATGGATTCTAGTTTAGGGCCTTCAACCATTTGTAAAAAGGCTTTGCCTTGGGTTGCTGATCCCTTCCTTTCCTCCTCCTCTCTCAGTTTCAACTCTACTTCAATCTTGCTTTTAGCAGTTAGTTCGACCATATGAAGGCTGCCTAGATGACTTCTGATATGGGCAGCTATCTCAGAGTTTGAAGGGTTGGAGAATGTCTTTTCTGCTAACTCAGTAATATCAAATCTGCTTAAGTGTAGCAGAGATAAGGAGCTCAGCCTGTTGAGCTCTCCATTCTCTCTTTCAACAACAAAGTTGTGAGATGAGTCTTCGAACCTCCACCGGATGATCTTCTTTCTAGGTCCAAGAGGTAGTCTTGGCACCCTGTCTATTTTTTTCGTATCTAGTAGAGTCACCAACCTTCTCCTTAACTTCTTTTCTTTCTCATTCAAAGTGTCTGAATTAAGGCCAAGGATGTTTGCAACTTGGTCCAAAGTTCGTCTGGGCAGATCAAGAAATGATCTCTAGTGAGGGAACTTGAGGATCCATCAACATAGGTCAATTGGACAGAATCCACAATACAGGAGATTTCACTCAGAGTTGTACATTTTATGAGCCTGTCTTGACTGCTTTGAATTCTTCTAAGGAGAGATGTTTAGAAGGCTGAGGGGATGGTCTAATGGGTTGATGGGTAGGTGAGTGTTTGGGTTCTGGCTAGAGTTTTGGGTTGGATGATGGAAGTTTAGGTGGTTGAGGTGAAGGAGTTGGTAGAAGTGATGGTGTAGGTTCAGGGGTGAATGGTTCAGTGGTTGGTTCGGTTTTGATGGGGAGTGAGAAGGGTATGGTTTCAGGTTGTGGTTGGGTTTGCAGTTTGGGTTGAGTAGTTGCTTTAAGGTTATCCCCTGTTCCATTCTGTACATCTCCTTCCTCTTCCCCGTGCGAATGTCAGCCTTAATGTCACTGACATATCGCTGGAGAGTCTTTTCTGACATAGGACCCACCTGCCTGCCAGAGAATCCATGAGCTCTGAGATAGCTTTTCATCTAGGCTTTCTCACCAATTTTCTTGGTAGCAGTTAGTCCTGCTTCCTCTTCCTTCTTCTTCTTTTTCAAAAGCTTTTCCCCTTCAGCTCTCTTTCTTTCTTTCTCCATTTGATCTCGCTCTTTGTTGAAGAGCCATAAGATCGTATCATTGTTATGTGGAGATAATTCTTCTTGAGAGAAACCTCTGGAGGTTAGGAAATGACAGGATCAGCGATCACAAGTTTGATGTATTAGAGTTCAAAGCAGCGGAATAAGAACAGGAATTAGACAAATTGTAGCAAGAGATCGATACTTGTATGCATTAAGAGCACATACGATTATAGTGAGAGAATATATTTCTGATTCATGGAATGTTTATAGATATGGAATAATTCTAATCAAATCATTCACAGTATTACAATAGGTTGTTACTCCTTATATAGAGTGCAACAACCACTGCTGTTATCACGGAAAGTGACAACTGGCAGATCTATTACAAAAATAACTAAATCTTGACAAACTACTGAAATGTTCACAACTACAGAGAACATATCAGAGTGTTAAGTACAGAATATAAAACTACTGATTAGAAACTACTGAAAGTCAACGACTGAAGAACAAGCTCTTCAGTCGTTTTACAAAACTACTGAAACTAGAAATATAAAACTACTGATATCACAACTACTGAAGAAGTACTCTTCAGCAGTTGTGACAAACTACTGAGGCTTCAGTACTTGATCTTCAGACTTTGACCTTCAGATGTTTCATCAGCTGATGACTTTAGTAGATATCATCAGCTAATGTCTTCAGTCTTTGTCTTCAGACTTTGTACATCAGTTGTTGATCTTCAGCACTTGTAAACTCTTCAGCTGTTGTACTTCAGTACTTTGGTCTTTCAGCTTCAGCACTTGTGTTCTTCAGCTGTTTAGCTTCAGTACTTGCGTTCTTCAGCTGTTCAGCTTCAGTACTTGTGTTCTTCAGCTGTTGTACTTCAGCACTTTAGTTCTTCAGCTGTTGAAGTCTTCAGCACTTGATCTTCAGCTGTTGAAGTCTTCAGCACTTGTCAAACTGTTGATGAAGCTTTCAGCAGTTGTTGTGATACCATGTGGGACTTAGAGGTTTTCTGATCTTGGCTCATTGGTTCTTTTGGTCCAACAACTCCCCTGAACCAATGCAGCGAAAACCTCTAAATTATTTATTATCCCACTTATTGTTGGCAAAATGTTGGTCTTTTTCCTTCTTGATCAGTAGAGAAGATGACCCATGTAAGCTCCGGCCTGGAAGAAATCTCAGATATTTGTTTGGCAGGGTATGAATGGGAACTCTGTTTTGGGGAACTGGACACAGAGTTGTTATCCCATTCATGAGATTTACTTCCCCATAATGAGTCTGTATGACTCTCGAACATAGGCCTCAAGGAGAAAAACTTTTCCTCCTGAGAGAGTTCTTCTACTCCTCCTTCGAAGAAGAACTCTGGACCATAGTACTCTGATAAGTACTTCATGGTCCTGCCATTTTTCAGCTCCACCGTAGTTACCTCCCTATATACAAATTCATCAGGATGGTTGCCTTCAAGGAGTAACTGGAGCTCGTTCATCTTGATGTCTTCAAGCTTTTTATATAACAACCCCTTCTTAATCATCTTGTTTTCTAGTAAAGCTTGAGGGGTCATCTTTGCTTGGTGAGCTTTCTTGAATTCATCAATGATTTCCCAAGGTGAGACTGCAATGGCCAACATGATGGTAGAATCTATTGTTTTTTCTGACCTGGCCATTGTATCTGTGTGGAATAGTTCTTTTATGGATTCTAGAACTCACCCTGACGTCTGGCCATACTCTCACTCTCTCCTTCTGATACTGAAAAGTGTGCCTGAGAGTGTACAGCCTTTGAGCATGCCCTTTCATGGCTTGAATAGATGATGACTGAGGAAATTCCTTGTCAACCATCTTCAACAGTTGCTCATCGTGCTGTTCTGCTGTTCTTCATCTTCTATCTTGACTCTGACCATTTCCCTTTGAGAGTCAGGTGTGATCATGGTTGACTTCGGGGTTTTGGTAGCTTTAGAACAGCAGAGAGTGGCAGACTATCATCTTCATCCTCCTCTTCTTCTTCTTCTTCCATCCTCAGCACCCTTCTCCTCCTTCTAGGTGCATCACTGGATGATGGTTGGGTTGGTGAAGGAATTGGTTTTGAAGAATGAGGATGTTGGATTTTGGCTTAGAGATTGGTTGGGAGATTTGAGGGGTAGGCTCTGTTTGAGTGGGTGGAAGGGAAGGTTGATCCAGCATCTTTGTAGTAGTTTCGCCTTTGTGAGTTTAGCCATCTCCAACCTTTTACCAACCCCAGCCTCATCAAGGGCTTCCACAATAATCCCTTTGTTGAATTGCTCAGACAGACAGATTCTGGTGGCTATAGCCAGAATGCTGTCCCTGGTCCACGTGCAAATCTCCATTAACGATCTTCCTAAGTATTTTGCAATGAAGCGGATCATTATTTCCAATCTCTCTTTTTCAAGAGCATCATACCCAGCCCATCGGGTTGTATCTCTTGCACTTCCAACCTTCTGATCTCACTATCCTGTGGCTGTATCAAACCCTTGCCTGAAGAGTTGTTCAATTATTTTATCCATGGATCGGCTGTGTGTAGTATCAGCTTCTTTTACCAGCTCCTCCAAGGATTTGTCTTCAGCAATATAATCATCAGCACTTTTCTTTCGCTTCTTAGTGAGCAGTGGTTGCTTTTCTTTCTCCTCCTCTTGGGCTTGCTTGTCTTACTTCTTTTCCTCTATTCTTTTCCTCTTCTTTTCTTTCACTGCAGTACTCTCCCCCTTTTTGGATGCATTGGAGGAAGGGGTTTGTACCGCAGAAAGTGTCTTTTGCACAGCAGCATCAATCAAGGTTTGTAAAGTTGAGGAAAGCCTCTCATCAATGGCTTTAGTCACAATATCAGTGATTATGGATGTGATGAGAGGGAGGGATTTTGAAGTACAGCACCTATTTGCGCAGGAGGGTTCTGTTCCTGAGATATAGGGCCTGAAGCAGAGGCAGGTGGTTGAGTTGGAGTGGCTCAGTGTGTGGGGAACCTTCAACAGAAGGTGCCATCTGTGGGTTGGTGGAGGCAGATGGTCTTTCTCCTTGTGAGAGTTGGTCAAGTAGGTTTTGCAGCCTACTGACTTTCTCTAAAGGATTGTGTTCTGGGCAAGAACATCGTAGAAAAGCCCAGGTCATCATCAGCCAAAGCTGAATCATCTGACCTCCTGCTTAGAGCAGGATTTACATGCACTGGGTGTAGACCTTGTTGCATGTGCCCCTTGTGCTTGGTACTGGGGACTTCCAGCCTCAGGACAGTGTCCATCATCAACTGTTGCCTCTAGTGAGGTCTTAGCAATGTTACCAGCCTCATTCTGATCATGTGCTGATTCAGAAGAGGTGGCAGCCTCACTAGATATTCTAAGCTCCTTATCTACACCAGGAGAGAGAAGTGGTAAACCCCTGTGCTGTGGGTTCTCAATGCACTGTGTTCCTCCCCCTCAATTGTAGAGTGTTCCCAGTAGTAAGTGGTTTCTGGGGAGGGGGTGAGGAGTGCAGTTGAGTCAGCACTTGCAACTATTAAAGTTGG
This sequence comes from Flaveria trinervia, assembly GCA_025506515.1. Lineage (NCBI taxonomy): Eukaryota > Viridiplantae > Streptophyta > Magnoliopsida > Asterales > Asteraceae > Flaveria > Flaveria trinervia. The sequence continues at coordinate 17,395,330 of CM046442.1, read as the reverse complement.
GCTGTGAGGGGCAGTTGTATGGGGTGAAGGGATAGAAGTAGTGTGCACCTGGGGAGGTTGGTGCTCTTCAATGGCAATCTTCTCAAGTGAGGAAGATCCAGACATGTAGGTACCCCTTGTGTGGTTGCTGCAGGCTCCTGTTGAGAGGAAGCCTGAGCGGCTATGGCTGGAAGAGTCTTGTATCCACTAGGGGGTTTGGACTAGTGGATATATCCTGCGTTTGTGTTGCAGGGGCATCCTCAGGGGATCAATTCCCTGAGTAGCCGTTTTGGGTTCTTTTTGGTGGGTTTGGTGGGGACTTTTGATTTGGAGGTGGTGGCTGTGGGTTCCAGCTGCGTGGGTTTTCGCAGCTTGGCAGCCATTTTGAGTGTCTGGTCAGAGTTGTGCCGGGAGTATACTTCCGGCAGAACAGCCGTAGCAGCGACTCCCAAGCCAACAAGTCCCTCAGCATTAAGCTGGTTTGTAATGATGGCCATTATGAATCGTGGATATAGTATCCAACGGTTGGCAGTTAGTTTTTGAGCCATATCCTTGAGCTCCGAAAATATTATTTCTGAAAAGTTTAGCGGTTGTTGCTCAAGAATAGATACATTACCTGCTGCCATTTTGTCGACATTTGATCCCAAGACGACGTCTTAGGAGCCAAACATACATTCACCATGTGAAAAATAGGCGTTCAGCGTCATGGAAGTGTTTCTTCATGATAGTGGAGGCACTGAGATTGCCTTGATATCCATGTTGGGCAAAGGATAGATCTGTGGTGCCCTTCGGATATCCAGTAGGAGAAATAGCATCATCCAGATGAAGAATTTGGCGGATAACTACAGGAGTGATGACTACTTCTTTGTTGTTGACGACCGACTGGAGAGATGGTGTGTTGTTCTCCCCGGTGGTAATAGTAACGTTCATCCAAAATTGTTGAAGGGATTCGGCATGTAGTATGGGATTCAGAAGAAATGCCGTTTTGTATTGGGACTGAACCATAAGATCGATAGCAGTATCGAACTTAGCCCAGACAGGCGATTTAGTAAGGTAGGCAACACAGTTGTGTCGCGGTTTAAGTTGCATGGACGCCATTGAGAAGAGAGAAGTTTTGAAGAGGAACGTTAGGTTTGAAGATGAAGCATTGAAGGATTAGGTCAGGGATATATAGGGTACGGGTAGAAAACGACTGAAGGATGTGGTGTTAGTCATCAGTAGTTTTAAACGACGTTGACATGGTATTATCCTTTCAGACGTTGAAACAGCTGAAGTCGTGGTGTTAGGCATCAGAAGTTAGAAAACTTCTGAAGACCGTGGTTTTGACTTCAGATGATTGAAACAACTAAGGACTTGGTGTTTGTCATCAGTAGTTGTGAAACTACTGAAGACAGTGGTTTTGTCATCAGCTGTTGTAAACAACTGAAGACTTGGTATTATCATCAGTAGTTAAAAACTATTGAAGACATGGTATTGCTTAAGTTGTTTAGAATGAAACAGCATTTGTACAAACGACTGAAGAGAATTTCTCATCAGCTGTTTTCGTCAATTCTTAGCTTTTCAGCTGTTTCATACTGTCCTCACCACATTCATCAGCCTTTTTGGCGGATTTCAGTTGTTTCATAGGACATCAGTACTTATCTGTTTATACTGATTTTAGTAGTTGTAACTACATCAGTAGTTTAACTACACAGTAGTTTGGAATAGATAAAGTACTTCAGTACTTATGAGGCATTTAGCCATCAGTAGTTATAAAAACTACTGAAGGGAAAAGGACTCATCAGTACTTATATGTGACATGGGTACCAATGATCACCAGTAATTACTACTGAAATCATCAGTAGTTGTCACTTATTCTAGCTGCAGCATACCAAGCCTTAACACCAGGTTTTGGAAAGTTGAACTATCCAAAGGCTTAGTAAAAATGTCTGCAAGCTCATCAGCACTAGGCACAAACTTAGGATCAATCAGACCTTTTTCAAAACAATCCCTTATAAAATGAGTCTAATCTCTATATGTTTGGTCCTAGAGTGCTGGATTGGATTTTTGACAATACACAGAGCGGAAGCACTATCCATTAACAATGGAGTCTTAGTCTCTGTAATGCCATAATCCAGAAGTTGGTTCTGAAGCCAGAGTACCTGAGAGGTGAAACTTGCAGCAGCAATGTACTCTGCTTCAGCAGTTGATGTAGCACCGAGGTCTGTTTCTTGCTCTGCCAAGAATCAAGCAGTTGCCTAGGAATTGACATCCACCAGAAGTTGATTTCCTGGTCAACTTACACCCTGCATAGTCACTGTCAGAAAAAGCAACTAATTTACCAGAATGTCCAGTAGAATACCATAAACCTAGAGATGGAGTGCCTTGCAGATATCTAAAGATCCTTTTGACTGCAATCAGATGAGACTCTTTAGGTGCAGCCTGAAATCTAGCACAAACACATGTAGCAAACATAATATCTGGTCTAGAAGCTGTTAAATACATCAAGTACCCAATCATACATCTGTAAAGTGTTTCATCAACCACTTTACCTTTCTGATCTGTATCCAGTTGTGTGGTGCTGCACATGGGGGTAGAACAAGGCTTACAGTATTGTAAATCAAACTTTTGCAAAAGATCTTTTGTGTATTTGGACTGATGAATGAAAATTCCATCAGCCTTTTTTTGATTTGCAACCCCAGAAAGAACTGTAACTCTCCCATGGCACTCATTTCAAACTTCTGTTGCATCAACTTTGTAAAGGCATCACACAACTTTGGATCAGAGGATGCAAAAATGATGTCATCTACATAAATTTGAACAAGTAGATTATGCTGCCCAGCTTTCTTAATGAATAAAGTCTTATCTATGGAGCCTCTAGTGAAATTATTTTCCAGAAGAAGTTTGATAATGTCTCATACCAGGCTCTAGGAGCTTGTTTTAACCCATAAAGAGCCTTATCAAGCTTATACACCCATTAGGATGTTTATTGTCCTCAAAGCCTGGAGGTTGACATACATAAACCTCTTCTTTAATTTTTCCATACAAAAATGCACTTTTGACATCCATTTGAAAAACTTTAAGTTTTGATAAGCAGCATAAGCTAAAAACAATCGAATTGCTTCCAGTCTGGCTACAGGGGCAAAGGTTTCATCATAATCAATACCTTCTTCTTGTGCAAACCCCTGAACAACCAGTCTGGCCTTGTTCTTAACAATAAGCCCATTTTCATCAGTTTTGTTCCTAAACCCCATTTAGTGCCTATTGCACACTTACCTGGAGGTAGAGGAACCAGTTTCCACACTTGCTGTTTCTTGAACTGAAGAAGCTCAAGCTGCATGGCATCAACCCATCCATTGTCCTTTAAAGCAATGTGATAATTCTTTGGCTCTTGCTGACTGATGAAGAGAGCATAGAAGCAGAAATTTGACAATTGACTTCTTGTTGATACTCCAGCAGTGATATCACCAATGATTTGAGACATAGGGTGATTCTTCAGATCTTGATACACCGAGATCTGTGCAAGTGTTTGTAGCAGGCTCAGCAGTAACAGATGGTGATGGTGAATCATTTCCTTGAAACCAATCAGTGGATGGTAATTCAAAGGAAGTTGAATTCGAAGAGATCTCATCAGCATTTGTTGTGGATGGTGCTACTGGAGCTACAGGAACATCAGGTCTAGCTGAATAGGCAGTTGATCACTAAACCTGAAGAGGTGAGTACTGCAATCATCATCATCATCAGCACCAGCAGTACCACCAGGTGGTGAACTGTTGACAGGAGCAACAACAGGAGTTTGATAAGGAACATATTGCAGTATGTCCAAATCAAATAACTCCACAGGGCTTTGTGGAATCTTGTCCTTTAGAGATTCATTGAACTTAACATGTAGAGTTTCTTCAACCATCTTTGTTCTGCAGTTGAAGACTCTGTATGCCTTGCAAGTAGATGAATAACCACAAAATACCCTGCATCCACCTTAGGATCAATTTATGGAGTTGATCCTTTGTGTTGAGAATAAAACAGGACACCAAATGCTTTGAAAAATGAAATCAGAGGAGCCAAATGATGGAGGACTTCATATGGAGTCTTCATCAACCTCTGATTTACTAAAACTCTATTTGCACATAGCAAGCTGTGTTAACAGCTTCAGCCCAAAAGGTCAGTGGCAACCAGGTCAGCCAGCATGGACCTTGCAGCTTCAATGAGGGTCCTATTCTTTCTCTCCACTACTCCATTTTGTTCTGGAGTCCTTGGATGCTAAACTGCCTTTTGATTCCCTTTGAAAGATAGAAGTCATCAAGTGTATGATTTCTGAATTCAGTTCCATTGTCACTCCTAATACACTTGACTGGAAGGAATACTGCTTCTCAATATACAACACAAAGTGAATATCTTCTGAGCAACCTCATCCTTTGAATGTAGAAAGAAAGTCCATACAAATCTGGAGTAATCATCCATAATTACCAGACAGTATTTCTTCTATGCCATGCTCATTACTCTCACAGGACCAAATAGATCCATATGCAGTAATTGCAAGCAGGAAGTGGACTTAGGCACTTCAATAGGAGGGAATGAGACTTTGTGCTGTTTTCCTTTTAAACAAGCAGTGCAGGTTTCATCACAGTGGAACTCCTTTATTGGTAAGCCTCTGACTAAACTGTTGTGGGTAAGCTGATTCATGTTTTTGAGATTAACATGACCAAGCCTTCTGTGCCACAGTTTAGATTCTTGAGAAGAGGCTTTGGAAAATAGGCAAGGATTGCCTTTGAGATCTATTTTCTTGGAAAGATCTAAGGCATACCTCTTCCTGTCCTGTTGGCTCTCAGGAGAGTGTGATCATCCACACTTGTCAATCAATTGCAAAACTTGGATGACAGAATCCTACAGTTCTGACTATGAAAAGAGCAACATGACCTTTATCACACATTTGACTGACACTCAAGAGATTGTACTTGAGATTTTCCACATAATTAACATCATCAAATTTGATTTCTCCATTGGAAACATCCTTTACCAATGATGTACCCTAGCATCATTGCCAAAAGAAACAAATCCCTTCTTTCCTTGAGAGTAGTCATGAAGAAGAGAGCTGTTCCCAGTCATGTGCATAGATCCCCCACTGTCTACATACCAGATGCTACTTTGGCATGTTGAAGAACCCTGCAAAAATAAACATCAGTTAATTTTAGAGACCCAAACCTTTTTGTTTTTGGGCCTGGTCTCATCAATAGATGGTAAACTAACAGGTTTATTTGAAACAACCGCCTGAGAGGAAGAAGATGGTGAAGAAGAGGAATCCTTGGCTTGGATCTCCTTTTCTGTGGTTCAACATAGGAGCATCTAGTTGGTTAACTCTACCCAACAGAAGTTGAACCATCATAACCAGCTGTGTCTGATTTTGTGATAAAGCTTTCAGCTCATCAGACACATTGCTAGTGGAGTTTGATAAGTTCCTATGTTGCACCTTCTTCTTCTGAGCACTCTCAGCTGTCACCTGTTTAACCCCTTCCTTTTTGGATTTCTTTGAGGACTTAAGGGTTACAGGATTGGATGTTGCTGATACAAATGTGGTCTCAAACTCAGTTTTCATTTTTACTATTTTCACTTTAATTTCTTCTTTTTGTTTGAGTTTGGAACCTCTTTTGTACCAACAATCATCTGTAAGATGATTGAACAAACCACATACTTCACATGGTTTCTTCTTCATCTTAGGTTGATCATCAACTAAAGAGGGTGAAGCAACTGAAGACTTGTTCTTCAATGCTTTGGAAGCATTGTTTGCTTTCTTGACTGCCTCTTTAGTAGTCTTCAAACTCTTTCTACTGACAGTTTTCTTCTCTTCAGTACTGACACAGTTGGAGCTTGAACTTCAGGTGTTAAATCCTGCTCCTAGTCCTTTCAGGACCTTCAGAATTAACTCCTGAGTGATCAACTCATTGATCATGTGAGTGTCAGCATTTGAACCATCAACATCAGCTGATAGGTTCAAGAGGGCTTGATGCTGACTGCTACTTCTGATTGTGCTGTATCAGAAAGTAGATCACATGATGTGATGGATTGGTTCACTCTCCCATCAGATTCTACCTCTGCTCTTGGGGTAAAATCTGTAGGTGGAGCAGTGTGATTGTAACAATGCCAAACTTCACATTGGAAGCAGATTGCTTACTAAGAAGCATTTCAAAACCTTTGCATGATTGTACCCATCTATCACACTCTACCTGGGTAACTGCAAGGGTTTCTTTGAGATCTTTGTACTTCTCTAGAAGTACCTCTTCTCTAGCCTTATCATCATTATTTGGCATTTCAGTTTATAAATCTCATCATTTTTATCTTTAAGCACAGACTCAAACTCAGCTTTGTTTTTGGAAATTATTTGTTCTAGCTCATGTTCTTATTAATTAGAGCTACATTTGCTTCTCTAATGGAAGCAATGCTGCTATGCATGGTTCAGAACATAATTTGGCTTTTGCCTCATAGGATACCTGTGATACCTAGGTGTAGAGGCATTAGAAAATGAAGTATCAGCAACTCCAAAGCCATAAGAGCTAGATTCCCAAAAGGACTATCACCACCATGTTAACCCACTTGAGAACAGTTGTTTATGACCAGACATGTCATCTGGTAAACTGCTCCAGTCAACAACTCCTGGGGTGAAGAAGCTGTGTTGTTGAGGTTGAGTTTGTTGTTGAATTGGGATGGCTGAGGTTCTGGTAGTGCATGAGGTTGTGGTGCCATAGGAACTTGAACTTGATTTGACTGTGGCATGTAATACAAGGGTAAGGATATGGCATTTGACCCTGAGGAACAAAATATGCAGGAGATTGTTGTTGAGGATGATGACTAGAAGTGACAGGATGTTGCCCTTTGTGTTGTTGACTATTGCCAGGAAAAGTCACAAAAGGTGCAGTGGAGTTAGATCCAGTTGATCTACACTCTCTTGCAAAGTGTCCAAGCCTTTGGCATTTGTGACACCTCAACTTGCTCTTGTCAAAACCAACTTTGGTTTTGCCAGAGAGTCCTGGGAATTTTCTTCCAGTTCTTTTGTAGAACTTCTGAGATCTGATATTTATCAGGGCCATTTGGCTAAAAAATATCCATCTCTTCTAAGTCGTCATCAGCAATCCCCTTGAGATCATCCATAATGAAGCATAAATTGTCATTATTACACCCAGTAAACTGACCGTCAACACTCACAAATGCAGAATCAGAAGTGTTTGAAGAGAAATTAATATGCTCATCATACTGGCATTCAGATGAAGCATATTCTGACTCATGACCAACCAAGGCAGTGTTGCCTGGTACAAAGTCTTCAGTGAGCTTTCCAGATGAAGACAACTTTCTCTTCTGTTCTATCTCTCTCTCAAACGTGAGCAGTTTCCCATGGAGTTGGGTGAGAGATAGTTTGTCCAAACTTGCACTGGAGCGTAGGACAATAGTATATGTGTCCCATCTCTCAGGCAGTGATCTGAGAAATCTGTTATTCATCTGAATGTTTGTGTACTCAAGTTTGACCATTTTTAATTCAGAGATCAAACAAGAGAAGCGCTCATATTGTTGAGTCAGTGTCTCACCCTTTCTATGAGAGAATGTCTCATATTGTTGGGCAAGGATTTCTCTATTATTTGCCAAGACCTCATCTGTTCCTCCAAATTGTTCTTTCAAGGCATTCCAGAGGTCATGGGCAGTTTCATGATGCATTAGCCCAGAATAGATTTCATTAGGCAGTGCCATGGCCAGAATTCCATGGGCTTTTGCATCAATTTCAAGCAACTTCTTATCCTCATCTGAGTATTGCTCCCTCCTCTTCGGAACCATTTGATTGGTTTCCGGGTTATTCACCATAGGCTTGTGTGGACCATGTACCACTGATGTCCAACAACATGCGCTGTTAACAGACAGGTGATGGAGCATTCGTCGTTGCCATATGTTATACTCATTCCTAACCAGCATTGGTGGCTTGGTTGAGGAACCAGTATTGTGAGGATCATTGGAGGGAGTAGTCATTTTTAGTTCAAAAAAAATTTAATTCAAGCTTTTAAAAGTTTTACACAGACCACAACAAACTCAACCAAGAAAAGATCTCAGGATGAATGACCAGAAATACAGAAAATTCAATCTCTATAACCGTTTCTTGCAAAAACAAAAGCTAATTCAATCAAACTTAGATCTTGAATAGCAGTTTCAATGATCAATTAATAGATCGATCAATGATTAACCTGCTCTGATACCATTTGATAGGATCAGCGATCACAAGTTTGATGTATTAGAGTTCAAAGCAGCGGAATAAGAACAAGAATTAGACAAATTGTAGCAAGAGATCGATACTTGTATGCATTAAGAGCACATACGATTATAGTGAGAGAATATATTTCTGATTCATGGAATGTTTATAGATATGGAATAATTCTAATCAAATCATTGAAATCATTCACAGTATTACAATAGGTTGTTACTCCTTATATAGAGTGCAACAACCACTGCTGTTATCACGGAAAGTGACAACTGGCAGATCTATTACAAAAATAACTAAATCTTGACAAACTACTGAAATGTTCACAACTACTGAGAACATATCAGAGTGTTAAGTACAGAATATAAAACTACTGATTAGAAACTACTGAAACTACAACGACTGAAGAACAAGCTCTTCAGTCGTTTTACAAAACTACTGAAACTAGAAATATAAAACTACTGATATCACAACTACTGAAGAAGTACTCTTCAGCAGTTGTGACAAACTACTGAGGCTTCAATACTTGATCTTCAGACTTTGACCTTTAGATGTTTCATCAGCTGATGACTTCAGTAGATATCATCAGCTGATGTCTTCAGTCTTTGTCTTCAGACTTTGTACATCAGTTGTTGATCTTCAGCACTTGTAAACTCTTCAGCTGTTGTACTTCAGTACTTTGGTCTTTCAGCTTCAGCACTTGTGTTCTTCAGCTGTTCAGCTTCAATACTTGCGTTCTTCAGCTGTTCAGCTTCAGTACTTGTGTTCTTCAGCTGTTGTACTTCAGCACTTTAGTTCTTCAGCTGTTGAAGTCTTCAGCACTTGATCTTCAGTTGTTGAAGTCTTCAGCACTTGTCAAACTGCCGATGAAGCTTTCAGTAGTTGTTGTGATACCATGTGGGACTTAGAGGTTTTCTGATCTTGCTCATTGGTTCTTTTGGTCCAACAGGAAAGTTATCCTGTCCCTCATGAGCTGTAGATCAGCTTCTTTTTCTTTTCTCTCCCTTTATTCTTCCAGGCCAAGCTTGCAACTTCTTCTTTTTGTTGTTTTAGGAGCAAGGTTGCCTTTTCCAGCTCTATTAACTCCTTTAATGGTAGCAGGAGTGCATCCTCAGTTGCAGCTTCTAGACTAACAAGTCTATCGTTAATCTCTACCCTTTTTCGGTTGTTGACTGCCTCCTGGTTGGCTGTAGCTGCTTTGGTACTTGCAGCTAACAGTTTTCCAGTCGTCAGCCCACCTTTTCTTTTGAGTTTCTTCAACCTTTCTTCCTCCTCAAGCTCTTCCGAAGTCATCTTCCTCTTTTCTTTGATGTCTTCGGAAGTACTAGACTTTGGGGGTTCTTGGATAGAAGATTCAGGTTGAGTAGTAGAGATGGGAGCTGGAGTTAATGCAGATGTTGGAGCTAAAGGTTGAGTGAGAAAATCCTCTCTATTAACCTCAATGCGAGTTCTAGGATTTCATCTGTGACTATTAGTTCATCGATAAAGAGAATAGTCTTTCCGGAGCAGCAATCTCAGCTTCGGAAGTTTGAACTTTTCTTCCGAGGCTTTGAATTATGCTTTGGAAATCTGTGAAATTGCACTATCTGTCCCAACAGTTTCAGTTGCCATCAGTCCTTGTTTCCCCTTCGAAGTTAATCTTAGGTTCCGCTTGGACCTTAGGTTGACCAACTTCCTCAAAAGTGGTAGAAGGTGCATTTAACCTCCGAAGCTCTTGAGCTCCGAAGTAGATCACAGACATATCAAGGCTTGGCTGTTCTATGAGTGATTCCAATAGGAACTTGTTAAAGAACCTATTGAGATCTTGGAGCATCCTTTGATCCATTTGAATAACAACTGGAGGAGGCTCAGGGAAGATTGAAGCTTGTTACAGTAGATATTTTGATCTCAAGGAAGTAAGAGCTTGACTTTGGGTTTCCTCTTGTTTTTGACTTTGTCTCTGAGCATTCTCCCCCTTTTTGGTAGCATCATCCTGAGAACTTGATGAGCTAGAGGAAGAGGTCAAAGATACCTGAATTGGTACATGCCTAATAGACCTCTCAATCTGTTTCAATCTCAAGTTGCTGAGTGGCAGACCTGTCCTCTAAAGTCTTAACCTTGGATTCAAGATTTGAGACTTTAGAAACTAGGTCTTGGATGGTAAGTTGCATTCTTCCCTCATCTTCTTGTGAAGAATCACGGGGAGATGAGGTAACATACCTTGTATGTTCATCCTCACCACCAGATATGGTTTCTGGGCACCCTGGTTTCCCTTGCTCGAAGATGTCTCTTTCAGAGTGATCAAAGGGTATGGTTACCGTAGATCAGTCTCAGTGATGTTACCATTGTCCTGAGGATCCACTGAGAATCCTCTAGTAGTGGCAGCTGAATCTACATGAGTCCCCTCAACATCAGTGGGACTCACCTCAGTAGGCTTTACTGATGTTGGCTAGAGATAAGAGGTCTCTCTAGGCTCTGTTGATCCTTGAGAGGGTGTTGTGGATCAACTTCATTGCCCTTAAGAGACCTAATCTCTTCATCAATTCCAATTAAAAGGTCAGTAAAAGATATGGAAGTGAAAACTAATGTCTCGGGACGTTGATCAATATATAAAGGTATTGAGCCTATGATAGGGCTATCCCTTTTTGACTGCTCAGGGGAGTATAGAGACTCACCCTGAGGGCTTTCAGCTTGGGTTGTGGGCTCATGGGTCTGAGACTGACGAGAATCAAGACCTATATTAAGGTCAATTGTGAAGGATGGTTGGACCTCAGGCTGAGTGGGAGCCCTTTGTTCCACTCTAGCCTTTTTGGGTTGAACATGAGGGGCTTGTTCAATCAGAGTAGATTGAACAAGGGTTCGCTTGGGGCGTCTCTAATAAGTGATGGTGATGGATGGAGAAGGTAGTGTTGGCATTGTGGGTGTAGTTTCTGGTGGGGGTTCATCACCTGTGGGATTAACAGGGATGTCACCAGGAGCTGTTGGCTCAGTCATACCTGGAAGAAATGCAGTATCTCTTCCTGTGAAGTTCGTGGACAGTCTCTTCAAAGTCTTCAAGATGGTCGGCCTCATTTGAGAAGCAGAGAGAGCAGCTGCACAGACAAGCTTGCTCTGGTCCAGCTCGCAGTTAATTATGTGCTGGAGAAACCTGGGATACATGAAGAATGTGTCCTTCTGAAGATTTCCCATGAGGTTAATCAGCAAAAATCTTGAATAGTTGAAGCGGATACCTTTTACCAACCCATGAACAAGGCACCCAAGTTCATATGGGATTTGATCCCATCCCCCAGATTTATTCGACAAGTAGTGAAGGACCACGTGTAGCAGGAACTTCCATTTGAACGAGAAGTTAAATTTGTAGACGGTTGACCTGCTAACGTCTCTACCATATCCCATTTGAAGATAAGAATCGTCCAAATTTGCTTTGGGGAATTCCATTGGAGCGCCCTCATCATGAAGCTCTAAATACTCCCTGATGAGCTGTTCAAAAATGACCAACTCCTGGCCACAGATGCTCAATCGAATGACACGAACCCCGTTTAGGGTTTCAATCATACCAATTGCCTAAAATTCAGACATATGGTTGAGCAAATTGTGGGGTTAACAGTCAGAGTGGTGTAGTAGGAAGATTGGGTAAGAAAGGAGACAATATCGGAGAAGTCAACATCTCTTGTTGAATCAAGAAGTGCGACTTGGTTGTGCTAAGGGTTGAAGGCCATTTGGAAAGTTGAATGGGGATGATTTGAGCTGGGTAAAGTTGAGTAGGAGAAATTTCTAGGGCTGTAAAATTTGCAAGTAAGAAAGTGAAAGTGAATAGTCAGGATTATTTAAAGATTATGAAAAAGCGGTAATGGGGGTTAGGATAAGGTGATGTGATGGTTTAGTGGATGAAATTACAGTGGCGGTAAGATTAAAATCAGTTAAATAATCCGACATCATTTACACCAGATTAACTTGATTAGATTTTTCTCATGAATGTCTCTAATGAAATGATACGTGATGTCAATATGCTTAGTCTTGGAGTGCTACACCGGATTTTCAGTAATGGAGATAGCACTATTGTTGTCAATATGGATAGGAGTACTCACAAAGTTGAATCCATAGTCTAACATCTGATTTTGAATCCATAGCAGTTGAGCACAGCAGCTAGCAGTAGCAATGTATTCAGCTTCAGCAGTTGATGTAGAGACACAGGATTGTTTCTTGCATTGCCATGAGATGATCCTTCCACCAAGAAATTTACATCCTCCTAATGTTGATTTCTTGTCAATATTGCAGCCTCCGTAGTCACTGTTAGAGTATCCATAAAGATTGAAATCCTTGTTTCTAGGATACCAGAGACCTAGTTTAGGTGCTCCTTTGAGGTATCTGAGGATTCTCTTAATAGCAGCCAGGTGAGACACCTTAGGAGCAGCCTGATATCTTGCACAAATGCAAGTAGCAAACATGATATCAGGTCTACTTGCTGTTAGATATATCAGAGAACCAATAATTGCCCTATACTGATGTTGATCAGTATCCTCCCCCTCAAGGTCAGGACAAAGATTATGGTTTCTGGGTATGGGTGTCTTGGCAGGCTTGCAATCCATCATCTCAAATCTTTCTAAGATGTCAAAGACATATTTAGATTGATTAATGAAGAAACCTTCCTTTAGTTTCTTTACTTGAATTCCAAGGAAAAAGTCCATTTTTCCCATGGCGCTCATCTCAAACTTCTTCTTCATAATGCTTTCAAAGTCTTTGCACATTTGGTCATTTGAGGAACCAAGTATGATGTCATCAACATAGACTTGTACAAGCAGAATTCCTTTCCAGACTTTCTGATGAAGAGAGTCTTGTCAATGGTACCTCTAGTATAGTCATTCTTCAGAAGAAACTGAGACAGAGTCTCATACCACAGCCTAGGTGCTTGGTGCAGCCCATATAGAGCTTTATCCAATTTGCACACATAGTTGGGGTGCTGTGGATCTTCAAATCCTGGAGGTTGGCATACATAGACTTCCCTGTCTATATCCCCGTATAGAAAAAGCACACTTGACATCAAGTTGGTATACTGTGAACTCCTTGGATGCAGCATAAGCAAGGAAGACCCAAACTGCCTCAAGTCTTGCAACTGGTGCGAAGACATTAGTATAATCGATTCTTTCCTCTTGTGTGTATCCTTGAACCACAAGTCTTGCCTTATTTTTGATGATAAAGCCTCTATCATCTCTCTTGTTTCTGACAGCCCATTTGGTGCCTATAGGTACTTGACTAGATGGCAGCGGACATAGGTTCCATACCTTCTGTCTCTTGAATTGAAGCAGCTCCTCTTGCATCGATTCAATCCAGCTACTATCTTTTAAGTCATCTTCTACCTTCTTGGGTTCCATTTGAGATAGAAAGCATGAGTACAGGCAGACATCCCCTTGATGAGTCTGTGCTCTTATTCTCACACCCTCAGAGACATTCCCTATGATGTTCTTAGTTGGATGAGTGTTGTGAATCCTAAGACGAGGAATAACTTCCAGTTGCAAAGATAGATCCAGGTTGGACATATTCTGCTCAGGAACTGGAACACTTTGTCCAGTTGTTGTTTCAAAGTCATTCAATGAGGATTGATTGAATGAATGAGAAACATCATCAATAGTTGGCTATGAAGTAGTATTAACAGTTGCCTGTTCCTTCAAAATACTACCTCCTTCTCCCTGGTGTTATTGTTGATCACCTGATGAGTTTTGAGGCTCAGTAGGTGACTCACTTGTTGAAGCTTCACTATTCCTTAATATAGTTAAACTGCCGGATCTGTGAATAGTGGAAGCTTGATGTATTGCAGCACTTGGAGAATTTGGTTTAGGCCTGGGAAGCTCAAACAGTTGATCATTACAAGCAGCATCAGCATCCTTTTGAGCACCTATTCCAACTGAAACATTCTCACAAGAGGGTTTAGAATAGTTTGGAAACAATTCTAAATCAAAGATGTGATCAGGTCCATCCCCCTAACACAAGGAGTGTGCTCATTAACAACTATATTGGATGACTCCTCAAATTGTTGATTATTAATGTTGTATACTCTGTAGGCTATGGAACTAGAAGAGTATCCAACAAAGATAGCATCATTCGACTTTTTAGCAAATTTTGCTAAATTGTCCTTTGTGTTAAGTATGGTACACCTGCTACCAAAGGATCTTAGAAAGCCAATGAATGGTGGTCTCTTGTTCCATAGCTCATAAGGGGTTTTTCATGGGGCTTAACTACAAGAACTCGGTTCTGCACGTAGCATGCAGTGCTGACTGCCTCTGCCCGGAATGTTAGACGTAGCTTTGAATCAGCTAACATAGTTCGAGCAGCCTCAATAAGTGTCCTATTCCTCCTCTCTGCAACACCGTTTTGTTAAGGAGTTCTGGGAGCACTATATTGTCTGGCAATCCCTTTTAAGTTACAGAATGAGTCAAGAACGAAGTTCTTAAACTCAGTCCCTTGATCACTTCTAATTATTTTAACCTTGTGATCAATTTGATTTTCTATTTTAAGAATAAGAGATTTTAATGTTTCAGTAGTTTCATCTTTAGTTCTTAAAAAGAATACCCATGTGAATCTTTGTAAAATCATCAACTATCACAAGGCAATATGATTCCTTCCAATGCTCATTATACTTGTGGGACCAAAAAGATCCATGTGCAATAAGTGCAATGGAGTAGTGATAGAGTTAACACATTTGGATTTATGAGATGTCCTGTGTTGTTTCCCTTTCAGGCATGCAACACAGTTGTCTTTGCAGAAAAACTCCTTTTTAGGCAAACCATGTACCAAGTTATTTTTAGCCAATTTATTCATTGTCTTCAAATTTACATGACACATACGTTTATGCCACAGTGTTGACTCATCACTATCAGCTTTGGAAAGAAAGCATGATCTTCACCCATTGGGGAAGCATTGTTCATATCAAGCTTGTACATATCCCCTTTCCTGGGAGATCTAAGAAGCACCAATTCCGGAGGAATTGTCATCCCTGCTTTCAGGATAATGCACTCATGTTCTGTGAAAAGCATTTGGTGCTTTTAATCACAGAATTGAGAAACACTTAATAAATTGTGTTCAAGCTGTTTGACAAAGTTAACTTTGTCAACTGTTAACATACCATTGGATATACTCTCTCTGCCAGAAATATATCCTCCGGTCTCACCTCCAAACTGGATAGGACCTCCATCATAATGTTGAAATTGTTGAAGGAGATGTCTGTTCCCTGTCATGTGCCTGGAGCATCCACTATCTACAATCCAAATGTTGTTATTTTTGTCATATGGATGTCCTTGCACATAAGATGAGATGATTAGTTTTGATTGGAAACCCAAGCTTTAGTGGTCTTGGGTTCTTCCAAAGATAATGACGTAACTGAACCAAAATTTATTCATGGGGGTTCAATGGATGTCTTCGAAGATGTTTGGGCTACATCATCTTCCTTGATCTTCCATTCCATCCCTTGGTTGATCATGGAGGATGAGCTTGTTGAAGCTTTTGTAACTTGGCATTCTTCCGAAGCTTCTTTCTTTTCGGATGAAGCCTTCACCACCTTTTCTTTTGAAGCAGTCTTCTTCTGGGATGGTTTGAAGGGAACTCTTTTGTTCTTTTGAGTCTTGATAGCTTTAGCTTCCGAAGCCTTTTTCCTTTCGGAAGAGAATCTTCTTTCGAAAGCAGCCTTGCTTCGGAAACAAGCTTTCCCTTTTCCATCACTTGAACCATTTTATATGGTCCAAATGAGAAACCTTCCATGACTCCTTCCTTTTTAAAATTATTTGCACAATGTGTGCTAGCAGGATTGTAGTAACAATCTTTGGCCATGTGGTTTTGCAGACCACACATTATGCATGCAATGTTAGTCTTTTGGGAATTTGAGGATTGTGTTTCTTGTTCTTTTTATCTTCATTAGCAACTTTTCCCTTTAACTTCTGATCCTTTGGTAGGACAGGAGTGCTGGTATTACACCCCATTCCTGAATCAAAGTTTCCAACCACCTGGAATCCAGCTGAGATGAATATACCCTTTTGCTTTGGGTGTATCTTAAGCTTGGACTCAACCACTTTCTTGGCAGTTTTTCTAGCTGCCTTAGCTCTACTTCTTCTGGCTTTAGTGGTCAGGTTTTGATCATCATTGGTAGGAGAGGGCACAGTTACCTGGTTCTTCCCTGTGATGGTCTCCATATTTGCATCATTCTTTGACTCATGAGAAGGTGGGTCAGAGATGGAACCTCTTGCTCTTCAGTACCACACCTTGGTTGTCTTATAGACTCATAAGAGTGTGGTGGAGCAAATTCATTGGTTCCTAACCCTCCTTTGTTTTGGTAGCAAAGTTTTGAGTGAGAAGATGATGCAAGGATGGCTTGGAAGTTTTGCTCGGAAATAGCATACTTCCTGGCTTGAGCCTCGGCTGTGACAAGCTGGGCTTGAGCCTCAGTCAATTTGGATATTAAATCCTTTATCTGAGTCTTATAGTTATATGTTCATGTTTTAATAGGGACACAATTTTCTCTAACTCTTCAATTTTTCTTTGGTAGTCAGATTCAACCCTTTTAAAGTCATATTTCAAAACATTTAAAGACTCAATATCATATTTAATCTCCATATTCTAGTCCCGATGCAATTTAACCTTACCAATACAGGCAGAGTACAGAGATGTTCATATACCTTATTTTCATCTGTTCCAGCCATGAGTGCTTGAGCAGGAGTCACATCCTGTCCCATGAAGCTCCAGTCAACTTCTTGATCCATTACAACTGTTTCAGTTGACTTTCTGTTGGGCTTTGGTGTAGAGGGATGTGTGGAGACCTGTGGGGTTCCCGGGTTGGACTTGGGAGCCTTGCATTCCCTTGTAAAATGACCAAGTTGGTTACAGTTGCAACATTTGGCCATGGATTTGTCAAACCCAAATTTGCTATTGACTTGATTCTGGGGAAATTGCCTTCCACTTCTCTTAAAGAACTTCTTTGCTCTGTGGGTTAGAAGAGCCATTTGTTGGACTATGTCCACATATTCCACGTCATCTGGGTTGAAACACTCTAGATCATCAAAGCAGTATTGATAATCACTTGAGTGTCCACTTCCTGAGACAAAAGCATAGTTGTCCTGAAAAGAGCTTTGTTGAGCTTGTTGAGACCTTGGAGTCTTAGGAAATGTGATGTATGGCCCAAAAGAACAAGATGGCTGCTGGGTGTAAGTCAGGTATTGTTGAGGCTGGGAGATTCTTGAGCCTTCAACAACTATTAAGGCGTTGCTAGCAGGAAGACTCAAGGGTCTGCTTGTCTGATGACCTCTCTTACTTTCCATTTGCAAACGATAACCATCACGGATCCCATAAAGTTTGGTCATGGTGAGTGTATTCATATTTTCTGTTCTCTTGATAGAGACACAGTAAAATGTCCACTCATTGGCTAATGCACTCATGAACTTTCTTGTAAGGTCTCTGAGTTCATGAGCAATTCCCACACATTGAACGGAAGAAATTAGATCCATGTACCTAAAATATTGCTGGCTAAGAGTCTCTCCAGCAACATGGGTGAAGTTCTCGAACTGCTGCTTCAGTGAGTCCTTCTTAGAGTCATTTGAGCTTTAGTACATTTGAGCAAGCGCATTAAACAGTTCATTTGCAGACTTGCAGTGCTCAAACCCCACCATGATAGAGTTTGGAATCACAGTCATAAGAACAGTCATGGCGTTGCTGTCAATGTCAAGCTTCTTCCTGTCTTCATCAGAATAATCTTCAACAGCTTTCTCGATCATGGCACCATTTCCACCAGCTACTTTTGGCTTATATGGGCCATTGACAATGGATTGCGACATTTTGTTGTCTTGATATTTGATGAATCCCTCCATTCTTTAGCTCCAGGACCTGAAGTTTTCAGGGGTGATGACACGTGCTTTGGTCATCGTCCCCATCTCTACTTCAGATTTGTTGAGGGCCATTTTGAGTAAGGTATAAGGAGGAGTAAAAAATAGGTTGATTAGGATGGTAAGATCTCACAATCAAGAGCCTAAAAAGCTCTGATACCAATTGCAGGATCGGGTTCGTCACTTAAACACTTGGATTTCTCTCAAACTCACTTATAGAAAGACTCAATTCAAATGAAGTAAAGTCTTTTACAAGAGTTGATAATAATATAATAAGTAGTAAAGGAACACACATAAATAAATTTTCAAGGCACTTGTATATATTACTTCTCAACAAAGAATATTACAAGACTCTTACAAGCATGATATATGAGTTACAATGAGAGACTATATATACTAGATCCTACAGCCGTATATACTTTGATACCAGCTGGAAACCTAAGACTAAAGCATATACTAAAATGCTAAAGTTAAGGTATCTTAGATAAAGTATTATCTAAGATATGGTAGTCATGACATGTCCATGACTTACCTTTTGTCACCAACTAAAGATGGCAACTATAGTAACATAAAAGGTAAACAGTGGATTAAAGTATGGTCAACTGCATGGCTTTTGAGAAAACGCCATGCAGTATCTCAGAGATTTGTAGCGGAGTGTCAGGCAGGCCATACTTACGTCCACCGGATAATAGCAGTGATTTTCGAAGATAAGTTGACTTCGGAAGAACAAGTTCTTCCGAACCCACTTACTCTTCGGAAGTGGCTTCTATACTTCCAAGGCTTGAGGACTTCTGTGCTTCGGAAGTTGACTTCAGATCTTTCTTTCTATGTCTTGAACTTCAGAAGTAGGTTCTTTGTCTTCGGAAGTTGGGACTTTTCCTTCGGAAGTAAGGTTTACACTTTTTCTTCGGAAGAGCTCCTCTGTCCTTTGGAAGTTCCACAATAGGTTCGGAAGTCCTTTATTTGTTGTACCAAAATCTTCTAAGTGACTTGGTTTTGGGTGCACCAGCCTTTCTAGATCTAATAGTATTGAAATGCAAGAAAGATGACCAAGGGGTCATAATAAAAAACAAGGCTCGACTTGTAGTTCAAGAATTTTGACAAGTCGAAGGCATTGATTACAATGAAGTGTTTGCACCTGTGGCGAGAATGGAAGCAATCCGTATCTTCCTAGCCTATGCATCCTATATTAAGATTAAAGTTTATCAACTAGATGTGAAGAGTGCATTCCTTCATGGTGAAATCCGTGAGACAGGGTATGTCAGTCAACCCAAAGGATTTGAGGATCCTTATTATCGGGACAGAGTTTATAAGCTGGATAAGGCTCTCTATGAGCTCCACCAAGCCCCAAGAGCATGGTATGAGAAGCTCTTGACTCATCTTGTGAAACACGGCTTTTGCAGAGGAGTGATTGATGTTGATGGTGACTTAGTGCTAGTTCAGATTTATGTTGATGACATAATCTTTGGTTCCAAAATTGAAGAATTACGTAAAGATTTTGAAGCAGTAATGAAAGTTGAATTTGAGATGGGTGCCATGGGAGAGATGAAGTTCTTTCTCGGGTTACAGGTGGATCAGACACAAAGGGAATATTTCTACATTAGACCAAGTATGTAGCCGATATCCTTAGTCGGTTTGATATGAAGAATGCTTCGACAACTGGGACTCCACTTGCTACAAACCACGACGTGGCACCCAACGAAAATGGTGATCTGGTCGATGCCACCATCTACCGAGGAATGATCGGATCCCTCATGTACCTCGCAGCCTCACGACCTCATATCATGCATGCAACGTGTCTCTGCTCTGAATATCAGGCGAAATCGAAAGTCAATCATCTCATAGGAGTTAAATGGATTTTCTGTTATATGAAGGGTACTCCAACACTCGGGTTGTGGTATCCTCATGACGATGATTTTGAGATTACAGCGTATAGTGACTCGGATTACGGTGGCTGCAAAATGAACTACAAATCAACGGCTGTAGGATGTCAATTTTTTGGGAGAAGATTAGTCACCTGACAGTGTAAGAAGCAGACATCGGTTGCTCTGTCAACTTGTGAAGCTGAATACGTTGCTGCTACAAGTTGTTGTTCGCAGATCATTTGTATTTAACAACAAATGCGGGACTACGATTTGCAATTCTCTAAAACTCCTATTTACGTTGATAATTCAGCTGCTATAGCTGTAACAAAAAATCTAGTCTAACATCCCAAAACTAAATACATCAGCATTAAGTATCACTTTATACGTGATTGTTTTGAAAATCATTTAATCGATTTTGTTAAAATAAATACGGATTTTCAACGCGCCGGCCTCTACACAAAAGCTTTTGATAAACTGAGGTTCTTATATCTATTAGAGGTTAATAGCATGAAAAAGAAAAATGATCTGCTCACAGAGGAAGAAAATGCTTAGTTCGACATTTTTTAATTTAATTTAATTTTCTTTTATTTTGTCTTATTTTATTTTTCTGTTTATAAAAATTCAAAAACACAAAAATATTTTCGCTTTTATAATTTTAGGGGGAGAATAGATTAGATTAGAATTAAATTACTTACTTTATTTAATTACTTAAAAAACAAAGGGAAAGGCCAGCTTAGCTAAAAGGTGTTAGGGACCGTGTACGTACGGAGTACTAACTGATTCTGCGCGTATACCATATCAAATAGTGCGGAATTCTATTTGATTGGCGATCCAATCAGTGAGAATGAAGTTCAAATCAATCTAACGATTAAAGAAACGTTATGAATGATTAGAACAAGATTAACTGCGATCTATGAACTTGGAATAGGTTTTGTTGACTCTCTGGACAGAAAGGGTACGATTATGTGCATAGGTATTCGAATTAATACGTTTTCCATAAATTAGGGGGTATTTATAGGTTAGGCTCTTCCAACCGCACGACAGAACCATTAGCATGGTTCAGTCGTGTGACTGAATCATGCGATTGATCCATCCGCACGACTCAAGGTTCAGTCGTGCAACTGAGTCAATCTTATGTCTCAATCGTGCGACTGATCCATTCTCTTGGTTCAGTCGTGCGACTGGTCCATTAGCATGAAGTATTCATGCGCATGGTCCATTAGCATGGTCCATTCGCATGAGGACTTTATACGATTAAGTTTGAACACGTTCTCAATCATTATTGACTAAGAATTATGTACAACAACCACAAACCTATATAGTTAGTTCATCATCATTTATCACACAATAAACAATGAAATATTAAACATTATAAGCATCAACCACATATTGTATTTCATTCATACCCATTGATTACATATATGTAAGGCATGATAGACATTTTACACTAAGCTCCTACACTAGGTACATATGTATCAACAAACTCCCCCTTAGACCTAGTTTACATTAGTGTCTAACATTCTTCATTAGCTCCTCAAATTTCTTGTACTTTTCCTGTTTAGTAACTTCGGTATGTATCTCGAATGCAAAACAGAGTCATATAACATTTTGGAACTGGAGGGCTTGTACTATATCTTGCGAGTCATTGAAAAATGGCCACTTGTATAAGGTATAGACATCGTGTGCAGACAAGTTTGTTAGCCACATAGTGTCGAACACCCGGATAGTTTCCATTTTGCTCTCTCTTTGTAAGACTATGACTGTTTCACCTGTTCTGCAATCATAATACCACCACTTGAAGTGTGGAGTGAAGTCCTGTGGCATTTCTCGTAAGGGAATCTTGGACATTGTGTGCGGAAGACTCCACTTCAGCACTACCTTAGGCTTTCTAGAAATGGGATGCACTTCAGACCTTCTGATGTACCTCTTTGGTTGTTGAGGTCTGAAGTTTACCCACCTAGTGTGGTATTCTTTCCTTAGTGTAGCCTCAAACCAGCCTGACATTTTCCTCGGATCAGCATATAACAAATTTAGACATGCCAGCTGGTTGAGCTCAAAACCAAGGAGAGTCTTCAAATCGTGTGGGAATATAAAGTACTATATTCCCGTCTCTCTCTTAACTGCATACACATTCAGATCTTCAAAATATGCCCATGCAATTATCTTGCCCGACACCTTTAAGTGTTTCTTGACCTTGTATAGTTTGGCGTAGGCATTTGGCTTTTGTGTTGTGCGTTGGACTCGGATCTCAGCAAAACAAGCCGCCCATTCAGCCTTCTTTAAATCAATATCAGCGTCTGAGGCTTGGGCTTGGCCATCATTCTTCTCTTTCTCTTTCTCCATCTCATCCAGCTTGTCAAATGTAGCACTACCGAGAGTGTCACCCAAGTTGGGGATCACATTGCCCTCTCGGTCAGTGTACTCTGGATAGTGGTTAGCAGTGACATCTTCTATCTCGATTTTGTCTACATCATTTAGCTCATCGTCACTTGTCACATCAAAAGTAGGCGCATCTTTGACAATCTCGTCTAGGTTTACCCTGAACATCTTTGCAATTTCCTCGTCAGTTAGGTCATGTATGATTTCTCCTTCTTCGGGAGTATAGCTCACCGACCTTTTGACTATCCCTTGCAAATCAAGAATCATTGTGAGTTGAGACTTGATTTGCTGTAAGGGAGCAACATCATATTCATCTTGCTAAGATGTTTGATTTTTGTCATAAATTGCCGGCTTCTCAACTGGTGGGGTAGAGGATGATGCTCCTTGGTCTTGAGTTCTCTTTGTCCGTCTCTCTTGACCTTAAGCTGAGGTAGATGCAACTGTATCTCCTTCTTCATTAGTATCATCATCTTTTTTCCCTTTGACCTTTCATCTTCACTATCATCTTCATCATCAGATTCATCATCATCACTATCATCATCATCATCACCATCATCATCACCTTCTCTGATCTTCAGTGGCTTATCTTTAGATCCCTTTATTTTGAGCAACATCATCTTGTTTGAGGCCTCCAACTCCTTAATCCTTTTCACTGATTGGTCATTTCACTCCTGGAGTTGGGAAATCTGTTGTGCTTGCTAGGCAATCTGCTATGCTTGCACAGCATTTTGCTCCACAAGTTGACTTAGTTGAGCAGCTTTTTCTTCACCAGCCGCTAACAGCTTCAGCACCATGTGATTTAGAGCAACCAGCTTTTCCTCTACCCTGATGGAGGGTAGAGTGGTGGGATATGAGTGGATGGTGAAGGTGGTGTGGTTTGATGGACCTGCTTGGTGGCTGGTGGTGGTAGTGGTGGTTGTGGTTAATATGGGTGGTGGTATATGAGTGGATGGTGAAGGGTTGGCTGTAGTCGTGGTGGTTGAGACTGTGGTAGATGTGGTAGGTGGTGTGGTAGTGGTGGTGGTAGTTGTGATGGAAGTGGTAGATGTGGTGGTAGGTGTGGCAGTAGTGGTGGCTGTGGCAGTGGTAGTGGTAGGGTCCAAGTAAATCTCGGCCTCTTTCTTTTTGCCATAAGGGTGAGCCATCCTCTTCTTCCTGGAGCCTTTAGATACAGAGGCTCCCCTTGGCTGTTGGGTTGGTCCGGGGTATAAGCTGGATCAGTATCAATAGTAACATCATCCCCAGACTCACCCTGGTATCCACCTACCGCCCTGAGCCCTCTTTCAGTGACTATGACCCGGCTCCCCGCCGTTCGCACCAAAGGCTCCTCGTCCGACTCCTCCTCCTCATCCAGCTGCAAATCATGGTGGATTGGAGCCGGCTCGGGTCCACGTAGACCGTCACCTCCTGGATCATCATCGTGGTCATCACCATCAGAATCATCGGAGGGTAGAGCAATCTGCTTAACATCAGAGTCACTATCGTCGTGGTAGACCTTCATCCTCACGAGGGTGGTGTCATCCATGACCTCCTGTGTAACTACATAATCACTCTCTTTGGGCAGCGAGGGCAGCTTTTGGTCGATAATCAGCTGAAGGAAATATGGGTACATGCAGAAACCCTCCCATCCCTTGGCTTCTATGTTCTCGAACCAGTAGTTGAAGATCACCCATGAGAAGCTGAATGGATGATTCAGTACCAGAGCCACATAGGCGTTTTGGATCTAATCAGACAGCTCATCAAAGCCTCCATTCCTTGAGGCTATGCACTTTAGCAGCACATGTGCTAAATACTTGAGTTGGGGGCACATGTTGCTCTTGTTGAGCACACCTGCGTTTATGTCCCCCGCGTACTTAGCCCGAAGAAAACAACCTCGGACTGTTAGTGGATGCAGTCTGGTAGGGCAGTCACTATCATCTCCCAACTCTAACACCCTCCTCGGGTCTTCCTCACTAATCTCTATCTCTTCACCAAATATGGTACTCCTAATACAATGCGGTTCAATAGACCTGTTGACTATCGTGCTTTCCCAAAACGCCTACTGAATCGATCGATCTGGTGTTGAGGGGGTAGATGTAGCGTTGAAGATCCTCAATCTCCATAGGAAGGCTATAATCCCAGCAAAATCAGAGGCATTCTGGGAGGTGATGTCCAGATGTGCACAGAGGTTATGCTTTGTGCTCATAGTTCATCTACCTGCCAGGTTTCTGTTACACAAGATAAATAAACATTAGAGTTTGTGTAAGTGAATGACACTTGGATTTAATGGGCTTGAATCATTCTGTTCTGTCGCGCGAATGGACTGTCCGGCTGAGTCTTAGTCATGCGAATGAGCTCAGTCTTACGAATGAACCTGCGACTTAACTGAGTCGTATGCTGTTCTATGTGGTTGAACCAGTCATGCGACTGAATTCATACGCATGGTTCATTCGTGCGATTGAATCATTTGCCCATTTCAATTGTGCGATTGAAGTTCATCGGTGTGTCCATTCGCATATGTCTCTGTTTGGTACTATAGAATCGATTCTTGGTCTATACTTGATGTTAAACGTTCAGGTTAGTCTCATTGGACTCGCAATCCATCAAAATAGCACTTAGTACTAAATAATTTGACGATTAAGTACAGATTAGTGGTTTATTTAGAAGGTTTTGTCTCGGTTTTGTTTAGACCCGATTTGAACTTTAGGGCTAGATTAATCTGTGCATTTTGGTCGATTTCAGTCTTGCTAGGGCGCTAAATCACAAATATGAAATTTGGTCCGAGTAATCTTGCTTTCGTGCGATTTAGGTGCGATTTGGGGGTGATGAGTGTCTGTGACCGACTCCCCCTCTATTTATACTAGGGTTTCCTTCAGTCGTGCGACTGAACCTATTCGCACTCTTGATTCATGCGACTGGGGTTCAGTTGTGTGACTCGCTCAGTCGGACACATTTAGTCGTGTGACTAGGTTTCAGTCGTGCGACTGACTCATTCGTCCAGCTCCATTCGTGCGATTGGTTCATTCTTGTGATCCAATCATACGGCTTGACCCATGCTTATGGTCCAATCGTACGTCTGGTCCATACATGAGGTTCAGTTGTGTGATTGGATTCATAAGTATGATCCAATCGTGCGACTAGTCCATACTTATAATTCAATCGTGCGAATGGCTCATACTTGTGAGTTTAACCTTACGATCATTCAAACACTTAGCCCTTTTAACTATAGGTAAAACGTTACAATCAATGATCATCTCAGACATAATCCTTTTAACTTTGAATACTGTTGATCACCTCAGACATGATCCTTTTAACAAAGAACTGATTTGTCACCTCAGACGCGACATGTTTTAATTTTGAACATCTTGGTCACCTCAGACGTGATCCTTTCGGGTGAGTGATTCACATATTTCAACGAGTTGTTGAGTCCGACACTTACTTTACAGTTAACTAAAATCAAATAAAACAACTTGAAATTAAAGGCAATAACAAGACATAATTTTTTTTTTATTTTTGACGCGAGATTGAAATCAACCTATTAGAATACTTCTACCTGATTTGACTTCCTAGACAACACAACTTCAATTTAGTTTTATCATTTCTGGTACAATTCATTATGGAATCATTGAGTTGTATCAGAATCATTTGGGATAATTTCATTTACCATTTTGATGCTTGATTCTTGTTTTGATCTGAGAGTCAATAGCAAGTCTAGGAAATCATACTAGAGCTACCAGATGCACACGATGATTTTGACTTTCAAGGGCTACAGCTCACAACGATTTTCAGTATACTTTTCCTTTTAAATCCATACACAGACTTTTGACACACATTGGTGATAAATTAAGGTTTAATTATTTCAGCGAGCGTTTGTGGATCCCACACTTATATGGTAATCTACGTTCCTCAGGAGATTTTTGAGCGGTCTATGGGTATATTTGTAAGAACAAACTATTCTAAGAGCTTTTAAAGAGATGCTAAGCCTCACGTCAGTGCCACTGCACAGTAGAGAGGCGCAAACACCAATGAATTTTAGAATATTTAGGTTATGCTTATGCTCAAGTCAGTGCCACCGCATAGCAGAGAGGCACACAACCTATCTTCTTATTTGAGTAATTATTTTCTTTTTGCACATATCGCACCAACAACATAGGTTATTAGCTTGATTGCTTTTTGCATTTTTCATGTGCTTTGCTCATATTTTATGGTCATCCGCACACATTTGTGGCGTTTATTTTGCCCGTCACCCCTTATTGGAACTCCGTTGATTGTGTTAACCAGGGATAAAATGGGAACCCACAGCTTGTTGAACAAACTTAGTTTGAGCTTGAAATCACCAATGAGGTCTACTTATCTATCGTGTTGAATCTACCGACACATCATATAATGAGCTAACAACCTATAGGTGTACTTTCTCTATGTTATCATAGTAGCATACTAGTTTAACTATCATCTTTCCTTTTATTTTGCTTTGACTTTTCAAACTTAAACTTTGAATTGGCATTTTGATCAGTTAAATTCTTTTGAAGTCCCAAACAACATGTTCCCTGTGTTCTATCATTTTTCATAAACTTTGAATTAGTAACAAAGATTTGATTACTTTCCTTTTAGCTAAGCTTTCCTCCTCCCTCGTTTTTTATAGGTAATTAAATAACACGACTATATAATACTAATGTAACCTATTCTCCCCCTAAAATTCTAAAACCGAAAATGTTTTTTTGCATTTAGAATTTTAATAGGCGAAGAAATAAAAATAAAATAAAATAAAGTAAAATAAAATAAAATATAACTCTACTCGCGGACTATGGATTGTCATCTTCTGGAATCACTTCACATTCTTTTTCACGTCGTTTACCTCTAATAGATACAAAAATCTTGGTTTATCAAAAGCTTTTGTGTAGAGGTCAGCGCGTTGAAAGTCTGTATTAATTTTAACCACATCGATTAAATTATTTTCAAAACAATCACGTATAAAGTGATATTTAATTCCGATGTGTTTAGTTTTTGGATGTTGGACAAGATTTTTAGTTACAGCAATAGCAGCAGAATTATCAACAAATATAGGAGTGTTAGAGAATTTCAAACCGTAGTCGCGCATTTGCTGTTGAATCCAGATGATTTGTGAACAGCAACTTGCGGTAGCAATGTATTCAGCTTCACAAGTTGACAGAGCAACCGATGTCTGCTTCTTACACTGCTAGGTGACTAATCTTCTCCCAAAGAATTGACATCCTACAGATGTTGACTTGTAGTTCATTTTGCAGCCGCCATAATCCGAATCGCTATATGCTGTAAGCTCAAAGTCATCATCATGAGGATACCACAACCCAAGTGTTAGAGTACCTTTCAGATAATGGAATATCCTTTTATCACCAATGAGATGGTTCACTTTGGGTTTTGTCTGATATCTGGAACAAAGAAGCGTCGCGTACAAGATATCAGGTCTTGAGGTAGTGAGGTACACGAGGGATCCAATCATTCTTCGGTACATGGTGGCATCCGCTAGATCACCATTTCGTTTGGTGCCACATCGTGGTTTGTAGCAAGTGGAGTCCCAGCTGCGGAAGCATTCTCCATATCGAACCTACTGAGGATATCGCCTCATACTTGGTCTGATATGGAAATATTCGCTTAGGTGTCTGATCCACCTGTAACCGAGAAAGAACATCATCTCTCCCATGGCACTCATCTCAAATTCTGCTTTCACTACTGCTTCAAATTCTTTACATAATTCTTTGTGTTTGGAACCGAAGATTATGTCATCAACATAAATCTGAACTAGCAGTAAGTCACTATCCTTTTCTTTGATGAACAGCGTACAGTCAATCCTACTCTGCGAAAGCCGTGTTTCACAAGATGAGTCGAGAGCTTCTCATACCATGCTCGTGGGGCTTGGTGGAGCCCGTGGGGAGCCTTATTCAGCTTGTAAACTCTGTCCTGATGATATGGATCCTCAGATCTTCGGGTTGACTGACATACACTGTCTCCCGGATTTCACCATGAAGGAATGCACTCTTCACATGTAGTTGATAAACTTTAATCTTCATATAAGATGCATAGGCTAAGAAGATACGGATTGCTTCCATTCTCGCCACTAGCGCAAACACTTCATTATAATCAATACCCTCGACTTGTCGAAATCCTTGAACTACAAGTTGATCCTTGTTTCTTATTATGATCCGTTGGTCATCTTTCTTGCACTTCAAGATGCATTTGATGCAAATAACCTTAGCACCTTTTGGTCTATCCACAGGGTCCAGATACCTAACTTCTTGAATTGAAGAAGTTCTTCTTGCATTGCACTCACCCATGCCTCATCGTTTAGGGCTCCACTAACATATTTTGGCTCAAATTGAGACACAAAACAACGATACGCACCATCGTGAAGATATCCATTTTCCATTACTGAGGCATAATCAGCTGAGTATAGCTGATTTATTGTATGTACTACTGATCGAACATCTCCAATGACATTGTCCAAAGGATGATAAACATTTCGTCATGATCTAGGAGTGGTGGGAACTACTATCTCATTATCCAGATTGTAAACACCAGGTTCAGTATCAGAGGCAGTGGGAGTGTGAGGTTCCGAAGTGTTAGAGACATCAACATCAGATGCTTGTGTACTTGCAGTAGTAGGAACATGTTCCTCCTGATCAACCTAATGATTTGCCATGTCATCATCATCAGAGGAGGAGTCACTTACCTCAAGTGCTTCCCTTGAAGAAGTAGAAGACTAACCTTGTGAAGCTGAGGTTGTCGAGTCTAGTGATGGTGTATTTTACACATCGTACATCATTCTGGTCAATAACTCATCCTCAGGAGGGGAGAGAGGGATGTGAAAGGACTTAAAGAATCCATCAGAGTCGAAAAAGAAAGAGGGTCCTTTTCCAGCAAGGAGGGTGGTGTATCTCTGTACATCAACATTGCACCACACTTCTACTTGACCTGTTCAGTTGTTATAAACTCTCTTACTCGGTATGTTGTATCCTAAGAAAATTCCTTTTTCGACCTTCTCACTGAGCTTCCCTAACTGAGTTTTCTTCAGCAGCGTACATGGTGCGCCAAATGGTTCGAGGTACTCTAGATTCGGTTTATGTCGCTGCAGCAACTCATAGCACATCTTACCATGACGTTTGACTACCAAGACTTGATTTAGGGTGTAACATGCATTAGCTAGTGCCTCATTTCAAAATTGGATAGGCAGTTTCGAGTCTGCTAGCATCGTCCAGGCGGTCTCTATCATGCTTCGATTCTTTCTTTCAGCAACTCCGTTCATTTAAGGAGTGTAGGCAAATGTGAACTGGTGCACAATTCCTTTTTCCTTGCAGAATGCCTCCATCCACTGGTTCTTGAACTCGGTACTGTTTTCTGAGTGAACTTGCCTTACCTTCAGCTTGTAGAGAGACTCCAATGTAGTTACCAGCTCTTCGAATGATTCAAATGTCTCTGATTTGGATTTCAGAAACATCACCCAAGAAAATCTTGAGTAATCATCCATAACTACATAGCAGTATAAATCGCCAGCAATGCTCTTTGTACTAACTAGGCCAAAAAAATCCATGTGAAAAAGCTCAAGAGGCAGGTCAATTGAGTGAACTTTCTTTTCCTTATGAGACTTCTTTTTCTGTTTCCCTTTCTTACCAGTGACACAAAAATCCGATAATTGGAAGTTCTTAACATTCAGTCCACACACTAGATCATTCTTGATCAAGTGATTCATCTTTCGTGGATTAATGTGTCCCATTCTCCTATGCAGGAGATGGAGTCTTTCTTTATTGCCTTTGACAAGAAGCATTGAACTTGATGATCAGTTGTGGAGGCCTTTAATAGGTCCAAGACATATAAGTCATTGTATCTTGAAGCTGACATTAAGACTTGGTCCTTCCGGATTATGTATTCCTTCTTTAATACATAGCACTTCTTGTTATCAAAGACAACCTTGAATTCTTTGTCACATATCTGGTAGACAGAAAGTAAGTTATTTTGAAGTTGTTGAATGTACTTTACCTTATCAAACTTAACCTTCTGATTTCCTATTTCCCATTATGCAGTGATATATCCTACTTTATTTCTAGCAAATGAAATGTGTCCCCCTTTAATTTGTTTGACATTTGAAAGGAGAGACAAGTTCCCAGTCATGTGCCTTGATGCACCGCTATCAACAATCCAGGTATTTGTAGTAGTGTTAGGATCAGTGATCTACGTTTGATTGATTAGAGAGTATTGCAGCGGAAATCAAACAATGAATTAAACAATTCACAAGAATACAGTTGATATTCAAAGTAAGAACAAATGATTATAGAAAGAATTCTGCAAATCGAAGATTTCATTCAATACGCACTTTCGTGGTGGCAAAATTTCACACATACAATCAGGTCAATCATCCCTTATATAGGAATGTTGTGGTGGAACATTCCTTAATAGGAGATGTTCGTCTGCTGATGTCATTGATAGTGACATCTAATAGAATTATTCAAACTACTGAAAGTTAACACAACTACTGAAGATGTCAAAACAGCTGACATCTTCTTACAAAAATACTAAGTGTTAACTATCACTACAACTACTGAAAAGAAACTACTGAAACTACAACGACTGAAGAACATGCTCTTCAGTCTTTTACAAATACTGAAACAAAAAGAAAACTACTGAAAGGAAACCATCACAACAACTGAAGAATGCTCTTCAGCTGTTGTAACAAACTCTGAAGGCTTCAGTACTTGTACTTGAACTTCAGTTGTTGTCATCAGCTGATGTCTTCAGTCTTGTACTTCAGTGTTGATCTTCAGTACTTTGTTTTTCAGCTGTGATCTTCAGACTTTGGTCTTCAGCTGTGAAGTCTTCGTACTTTAGTCTTCAGCTTTGAAGTCTTCAGTACTTTAGTCTTCAGCTGTTGATCTTCAGACTTTGGTCTTCAGCTGTTGAAGTCTTCAGTACTTTAGTCTTCAGCTGTTGAAGTCTTCAGACCTTGTCAAGCAGCTGATCAAGTCTTCAGCAGTTGTTGTGATGTCTGTGGGACTTAGAGGTTTTTCTTATCAGGCTCATTGGTTCTTTTAGTCCAACAAACTCCCCCTGAACCAATGCAGCCAAAACCTCTAAACTTATTGAAGATGTCCACTTATTATGGCAGAAAGATTTGGTCTTTTTGTCTTCTAGATCAGCTCAGAAGTGACCCATGAAGCACAGGCCTGGGAAGAATTCTCAATGATCTGTTTGGCAAAGGATGAATGGGAACTCTGTCTTGGGGACTGGACACAGAGCTGTTACCCCATCCATGAGATCTACTTCCCAACAATGAGTCTGTATGACTCCCTTGTATAGGCCTCAAGGAAGGTATTCTGTTCCTCCATGGTAAGCTCTTCAGCTCCTCCTTCAAAAGTGATTCTGGCCCATAATATTCAGATAGGTATTTGACCTGTTTCCCATTTTTGAGTTCCACAGTTGTTATTACTCTATAAGGAAATTCATCTGGGTGATTACCCTCTAAGAACAACTGGAGCTCATTCTTTCTAACTTCCTCAAGCCTCTTATATACTAACCCCTTTTTCACCCTTTTATTTTCCAGCATCTTTTGTGGGTCAGGTTAGCTTTATAGGCTTTCTTGAAGTCATCTAGGATTTCCCAGGGTGATACTACAAAGACCAGTGAGATCACTTCATCTACAATCTTCTTCACTTGGCCAATGTATCTCTGTGGAATGTTTTTCTTGTGAATCCTATGAGACACCCTGGATCAGGCCAAATCCTCACTCTCTCCTTTTGATATTGAAATGTATGTTTAAGAGTGTATAACCTGAGAGCGTGCTTCTTCATGTTGATGATTGAAGATGTGGCAGCATATGCTTTGTCAACTCTTCAACAATCCTCATCATGTTGTTTTTGAAGCTCTTCTTCTTCTAGCTTCACTTTCACAATTTGTCTTTGAGTTTCAGGAGTAATTGTTGGAGAGTGACTTGTGGCCTTAGGCAACTGTAAAACTGAGAGTGGCAGCTATCTTCATCTTCATCATTATCTTCGTCTTCTTCTAGCCTCAGTACCCTTCTCTTCCTCTTCTGGGGTACTTCATCGGCTACTGGTTTTGTGGGTAAGGGGATTGGTTTAGTGGGTTGTGGTTTGTGGTTTTGGTGTGGGAATGTTGACAGGCTGTTCTAGCATTCTGGATGTGAGGTCGGCTTTAGATTGCTTGACTAGTTCAGTCCTGCTCCCAGCACCAGCTTCGTTTAAGGCTTCAATAACCAATCCTTTTGTGTATACTTCAGACGAACAGATCTTGGTGGTTATTGCCAAGATGCTGTCCCTGGACCATGCCTTGATTTCAATCAATGATCTACCAAGATACTTCGCTATGAACCTGATCATGATTTCTAGCCTTTCCCTTTCCAACACATCATAACTTGCCATCTAGCTTGGATTTCTTCAATCTCTAGTCTTCTGATTTCTGAGTCAAGTTTTTCAGTGTCGTGACCTTGCCTAAACAACTGATCAATGATGTTATCCATTGATCGGCTGTGTTCGGCATCAGCCTTCTTCACCATTGTCTCCAAGTCAGTCTCCTTTTCATTCTTCCTTTTCTTGTATGTGACATGAAAGTCTTTAGTACTTTCAGTCACTTTCTCCATGTCAGCATCCTTCACCTTCTCCTTCTCAGTTTCTTTCCTATCTGCAATCCTCTTTCTTTTTGCTTTCACTGACTGAATCTCCCCCTTTGGTTGCATTGGTTGCAAGGGGTTGATTGTCAGAAAGCCTTTTGCTCACACATCCTCTATCATGGGTTGTATACTGAGGGAAGCCTCTCATCAGGGTTTTAAGCACCATATCAGTGATAGTTGAGGTGATGAGAGGTAAGGAATGTTGAAAGGCAGCTATTTGCTCAGGGGGTTCTGTCCTGAGAAATAGTGCCAGAAGCAGAGGCAGGTGGCTGAGTGTTTTGGAGTGGCTCGTGTATGGGAGACCTTCAGAGGAAGGTGCCATCTGTGGGTTTTGAGGGGTAGATGGTCTTTGATCCTGAGAAATTTTGGCAAACAGCTCTTTGAGTCTGCACCTCATCCTCGAGGATGGTGTGTTTGGGCTAAAACATCATAAAAGAAGCCCAGGTCATCATCAGTGTTTACTGAATCACCTGACCTCCTGATAGAATCAGGATGAACATGCTCTGAGTGTAGATCAGTAGTAGCATGTGCCCCTTGGTCATGGTACTGGGGACTTCCTGCCTCAGGACCATGTCCTTCATCAGCAGTTGCCTCTGGTGAGGTCTTATGAATGTTACCAACTTCAGCCTGATCATTTGCTGAAGCAGGAGAAGTGGCAGCCTCACCAGAAATTCGTATCTTGTTCTACACCTGGAGATTGAATATGGTAACCCCTGTGCTGTGGGGTGTCAAAAGCACTTTGGTCCTCCCCCTCAATGGTTGGGGCTATCCCAGTTTTGATTGGTATCTGGGGAGGAGGTGGTGAGGAGTGCAACTGAGTCAGCACTTTGGCAATTATGATGGTAGGACTTTGGGGGGCGGTTGCAGTGGGAGGGGTGTGAAGGCAGTATGCACCCGGGGAGAGTGGTGCGTTTCAATGGCAACCTCCTCAAGTGAGGAAGGTTCCAGATGTATAGGTGCCCCAGAGATGGTTGCTACAGGCTCCTGTTGAGAGGAAACCTGAGCGGTTGAGGGTGAGTGAGTACGTGTATCTACTGGGGGTTATGACCAGTAGATATAACCTGCGTTTGTGTTGCAGGGGCATCCTCAGGGGACTCATTTCCCTGAGTAGCCTTTTTGGCTTTCTTGTGTTTGGTTTGGTGGGGACAATGGATTTGGAGGTGGTGGCTGTGGGTTCCAGCTGCGTGGGTTTTCGCAGTTTGGCAGCCAGTTTGAGTGACTGGTCTGAGTTGTGCCTGGAGTATACTTCAGGCAATACAGCCGTGGCAGGGACTCCAAGGCCAACAAGTCCCTCAGCTTTCAGCTGGTTTACTATAATTGCCATTAGGAACCGAGGATATAATATCCATCGGTTAGCTATAGGCTTGGAGGCCATATCCTTGAGTTCAAGAAATAATATTTCAGAAAAATTTAAGCTTTGTTGGTCAAGGATAGAGAATAATACCTGCTGCCCCTCGTCGACATTTGATCCCAAGAAGTCTTAGGAGCTAAGCATACATTCACCATATGAAAAATTAGTCGTTCCGCATCATGGAAATGCTTCTTCAGGATGGTAGAGGCACTAAGGTTACCCTGGTATCCATGTTGGGCAAATGATAGATCAGTGGTGCCCTTTGGATACCAGTGGGGAAGTGGCATCATCCAGTTGTAGGGTTTGGCGAAGGATTTCTGGAGTGATGACCACCTGACGATTGTTGACGAACGACTGGAGAGAGTCGGTGTCATTCTCCCCAGTGATGAGGGTGACGTTCGTCCAGAACTGATGGAGGGATTCGGCATGAATGGTAGGATTTAGAAGGAAAGCCGTTTTGTATGGAGAGTTGATCATTAGATCAATGGCATTATCAAACTTTGTCCAGAAGGTGATTGGTAAGGTAAGCAACACAGTTGTGTCGTGGTTAAGCTTCATGTTCGCCATTGATGTGAGAGAAGGTTCTGAGTTTTTGAACGTTAGGTTTGAGATGATGAAGCTGTAAGACAAGTTTATAGGGTATGGGTTATAAAGCAACTGAAGGGTTGGTATAGTTTTAAGCGACTGATGACGTGGTATTAACCTTCAGAGGTTGAAACAACTGAAGTCTTGATTTTAGGCATCAGTAGTTATAAAACTACTGAAGACCATGGTTTTAGCTTCAGATGTTGGAAACAACTGATAACTTGGTGTTAGTCATCAGTAGTTATGAAACTACTGAAGACATGGTTTTGTCATCAGTTGTTGTAAACAGCTGACGACGTGGTATTAGTCATCAGTAGTTGTGAAACTACTGAAGACATGGTTTTGTCATCAGTTGTTTAAGATGAAGCAGCGTTTTAGAAACTGAAGAGAAAATTCTCATCAGTAGTTTTGTCAATTCATAGCTTTTCAGCTGTTTCATACTGTCCTCAACACTTACTCATAGTCTTTTTTTGGCTGTTTTTCAGTTGTTTCATAGGACATCAGTACTTATCTGTTTGTACTTATATCAGTAGTTATGACTGTATCAGTTCTTGTAACAGAATCAGTACTTATTTGTGATATGGTACAAATGATCATCAGTACTTATTTACTGAGATCATCAGTAGTTATCACTTATTCTAGCTGCAGCATACCAAGCCTTAACACTAGGTTTTGGAAAGTCGAACTATCCAAAGGCTTAGTAAAAATGTCTGCAAGCTCATCAGCACTAGGCACAAACTTTGGATCAATCAGACCTTTTTCAAAACAGTCCCTAATAAAATGATGTCTGATCTCTATATGTTTGGTCCTAGAGTGCTGGACAGGATTCTTGACAATGCAAAGAGCTGAAGCACTATCCATTAATAATGGAGTCTTAGTCTCTGTAATGCCATAATCAAAAGTTGGTTCTGAAGCCAGAGTACCTGAGAAGTACAGCTTGCAGCAGCAATGTACTCTGCTTCAGCAGTGGATGTAGCAACAGATGTTTGTTTCTTACTCTGCCAAGAAATCAAACAGTTGCCTAGAAATGACATCCACCAGAAGTTGACTTTCTGGTTAACTTACACCTGCATAGTCACTATCAGAAAAAGCAACCAATTTGCAAGAGTGTCCAGTGGAATACCATAAACCTAGAGATTGTGTACCTTGCAGATATCTAAAGATCCTTTTGACTGCAATCAAGTGAGACTCTTTAGGAGCAGCCTGAAATCTAGCACAAACACACGTTGCAAACATGATATCTGGTCTAGAAGCTGTTAAGTACATCAAGGACCCAATCATACATCTGTAAAGTGTTTCATCAACAGCCTTACCTTTCTGATCTGCATCCAGTTGTGTGGTGTTGCACATGGGTAGAACAGGGCTTACAATTTTGTAAATCAAACTTATTCAAAAGATCTTTTGTATATTTAGACTGATGAATGAAAGTCCCATCAGCCTTTTTTTTGATTTGCAATCCTAGAAAGAACTGTAATTCTCCCATTGCACTCATTTCAAACTTCTTATGCATTAAATTGGTAAAGTCATCACACAACTGGATCAGAGGATGCAAAAATAATATCATCAACATAAATTTGAACAAGTAGCTTATGTTGATCCACCTTTTAATGAATAAATTTTATCTATGGAGCCTCTAGTGAAATTATTTTGAAGAAGAAAATTTGATAATGTCTCATACCAGGCTCTAGGAGCTTGTTTCAACCCATAAAGAGCCTTATCAAGCTTGTATACCCAATCTGGATGTTTATTATCCTCAAAACTGGTGGTTGACACACATAAACCTCTTCTTTTATTTTACCATATAAAAATGCACTTTTAACATCCATTTGAAAAACTTTAAAATTGTGAAATGCAGCATAGGCTAAGAACAATCTAATTGCCTCCAGTCTGGCTACAGGGGCAAAGGTCTCATCATAATCAATACCTTCTTCTTGTGAAAACCCTGAACAACCAGTCTGGCCTTGTTCTTAACAATAAGCCCATTTTCATCTGTTTTGTTCCTAAACACCCATTTAGTGCCTATTGCACACTTACCTGGGGGTAGAGGAACCAGTTCCCACACTTGCTGTTTCTTGAACTAAGTAGCTCAAGCTGCATGGCTTCCACCCATCCATTGTCTCTCAAAGCAACATGATAGTTCTTTGGCTCTTGCTGACTGATGAAGAGAGCATAGAAGCACAAGTTAGACAATTGACTTCTGTTGAGACGCCAGCATTGATACCACCAATGATTTGAGACATGGGGTGATTCTTCAGCTCTTGGTGCACAATAAGATCAGTGCTAGTGTTTGTAGCCGGTTCAGCATCAGCAGATGTTGATTCAGATTCTTGAAACCAAGTATTAGATGGCAAATCAAACGATGTAGAGGAATCAGAAATCTTATCAGCATTTGTTATGGATGGAGCTGCTGAAGGTACAGGAACATCAAGTTTAGCAGACTCAGGCAGTTGGTCACTGAACTTGAAAAGGTGAGTACTGATATCATCATCATCTTCAGTACCACCAGGTGGAAGACTTGCTGCAGAAGATGATTTATCCACATGATCTGCAACAGCTGGAGTTTGATAAGGAGCATATTGCAGTATGTCCAGATCAAACAACTCCACAGGGTTTTGTGGAATTTTATCCTTAGGAGATTCATTGAATTTCACATGCAAGGTTTCTTCAACTATTTTTGTTCTGCAGTTGAAGACTCTAAGCCTTGCAAGTGGATGAATAACCTACAAAATACCCTGCATCCACCTTAGGATCAAATTTGTGGAGTTGACCCTTTGTGTTGAGAATGAAACAAGGACATCCAAAGGCTCTGAAGAATGAAATCAAAGGAGCCAAATGATGTAGAGCTTCATATGGAGTCTTCATCAACCTCTGATTTACTAACACTCTATTCTGCACATAGCAAGCTGTATTGACAGCTTCAGCCCAAAAGGTCAAAGGCAAACCAGAGTCAGCCAACATGGACCTTGCAGCTTCAATTAAAGTCCTGTTCTTTCTCTCCACTACTCCATTTTGTTCTGGAGTCCTTGGGATGCTAAACTGCCTTTTGATTCCTTTTGAAAGATAAAAATCATCAAGTGTATGGTTTCTGAATTCAGTACCATTGTCACTCCTTATACACTTGACTGATAGGGAATACTGCTTCTCAACATACAACACAAAGTTTGTAATCTTCTGAGCAACCTCATCCTTTGAATGTAGAAAGAAAGTCCATACGAATCTGGAGTAATCATCCATAATTACCAGACAGTATTTCTTCTTTGCCATGCTCATCACTCTCACAGGAGCAAATAGATCCATGTGCAATAACTGCAAGCAGGCAGTTGACTTAGGTTCTTCAATGGGAGGGAATGAGACTTTGTGTTGTTTTCCTTTCAACAAGCAGTGCAGGCTTCATCACAGTGGAACTACTTTGTTGATAAACCTCTCACTAAACGATTGTGGATCACCTGATTCATGTTTCTGAGATTGACATGACCCAGCCTTCTATGCCATAGTTTAGATTCCTGAAGAGAGGCTTTGGAGAACAGGCATGGATGACCCTTCAAATCAATCTTCTTTGACAAATCCAAGGCATACACTTCTTTTCCTGTTGGCCTTCAGGAGAGTATGTTCATCCATTACCTTGTCAATCAACCTCAGAACTTGGGAAGACAGAATCCTGCAGTTCTGGCTTGTGAAAAGTGCAACATGCCCTTTATCACACATCTGACTGACACTCAGCAGATTATACTTGAGATTCTCCACATGGTTGACATCATCAAACCTGATTTGTCCATTAGACACATATCCTTTCCCAATGATGTAACCTCTGGCATCATTTCCAAATGAAACAAATCCCTTCTTTCCTTGAGAGTAGTCATTAAGAAGAGAACTGCTCCCAGTCATATGCATAGATCCTCCACTGTCCACATACCAGATGCTCCTTTGGCATGTTGAAGAACCCTGCATAAAAGAAAACTAGTTAGATTTTGAGACCCAAACCTTTTTGGTTTTGGGTCTGTTTTCATCAACAGATGCAACCATAACTTGTTTCTTATGATTAACAGCTGAAGAAGGAGATGGTGCTGAAATGGATTCCTTGGATTTGGGCTTGGAATGCCTTTTCAGTGATTTGATCACAGGTGCATCTAGTTGGTTAACTCTCCCAAAAAATGTGAACCATCATAACAAGTTGTGTCTGATTTGTAGCCAAAGCTTTCAGCTCTTGTGACATATCAGTACTTGTGTTTGATGAGTTCCTGTGATCCACCATTTCCTCCTTAAAATAACAGACTTAGTCTGATGTTTATCATGAAGAGCACCATCAGCTGTTTTGTGATGAACCTTATCCTTCTTTTTGAATTTGGTTGAAGGCTTGGGTTTATCACAATGGAATGATTGCGGTACAAACTTGGTCTCAAACTCAGTTTTCATTTCATCCATCTGGATTTTAATGAGCTTATCTCTGTTGAGTTTGGAACCCTTTCTGTACCAACATTCATCAGAAAGATGATTGAATTTACCACATATTTCACATGGCTTATTCTTCATCTTGGATTGATCAACTGCTGATGAGGAAACTACTGAAGGTGTGCTCTTCAGTACTTTCCTCCTTTCAGTAATTTTGTTCAGTACTAAGAATCTGTAACAACTGAAGAGTGTTCTTCAGCAGTTGTTAATCCATTTATTTCAGCTGATTTGAAATGCTTTTCAGTTGTTGTAACTTGCCCTTCAGTACTTAAGTTACTTTGAGGGACAACATCTGAAATACTCAGCTTCATGTTTATCAGTAGTTAACCCATCAGCCAATTGACTTGCTAGGTATCAACCCTTATTTCATCTTGTGATTTTGGGAGATCACTTGTGGATGATGCACATGATAATGTGGTTTGGAGATTGCTTTCACTTTCAGATTTTACTATTGGTTTTGGAGTAAAATCTGTTGGAGGTGCAATATGGTTATAACCAATTCCAAACTTCACATTTCAAGCAGATTGCTTACTGAGCAGCATTTCAAATCCCTTGCAGGATGACACCCAGCGGTCACACTCAACTTGTATAACTGCAAGTTTTTCTTTGAGTTCCTTATGGTTCTCAAGAATGACCTCTAGCTTAGCCTTTTCAACATTTAATTGGCATTTAAGCTTATAAATCTCATCATCTTTGTCCTTAAGGACAGACTCATATTCAGCTTTTCTTTTGGAAATAGTTTGCTCAAGCTCTAGATTTTGATTAATTAACTACATTTGCTTCTCTAATAGAGACAAATGCATCTATGCAAGATTCAGAACAAAGCTTGGCCTTAGCCTCAGAAGATACCTGGGTTACCTGTGAAGAAGATGCATTGGAGCATGAACCCTCAGTAGATTCCAGGGCCATGAGAGCTAGATTCCCAAAAGGATGTTCACCACCATGTTGACCATCACCAGTAAATAATTGCTCAGTACCAGAGAGATCATCTGGTAAACTGCTCCAGTCAACATTACCAGGTGGAAAAAGCTGTGATGAGGTTGTGATTGAGATGGTAGAGGCTCAGGTAATGCTTGTGGTTGTTGTGCAGTAGGAACTTGAACTGGATTTGGCTGAGGCATGTAATAATAGGGATACGGATATGACATTGGACCCTGAGGGACAAAATATGCAGGCGAAGCAGGTTGTGAATGATGACCAGAACTAGCAGGATGTTGCCCCCTGTTTTGTGGACTAGTGCTTGGAAAAGTCACAAAGGGTGCAGAGGAGTTAGATCCAGATGATCTACACTCTCTTGCAAAGTGTCCAAGCCTTTGGCATTTGTGACACCTCAACTTACTCTTGTCAAAACCAACTTTGGTTTTGCCAGAGAGTCCTGGAAATTTCCTGCCAGTCCTCTTGTAGAACTTCTGAGATCTGATATTAATCAAGGCCATTTGGCTCAGAATATCCATCTCTTCTAGATCATCATCAGCTATTCCTTTCAAATCATCCATGATAAAACATAAATTGTCACTATTACAGCCTGAGTGACTATCAACACCAACGAATGCATGATCTGAACTGTTTGAAGAGAAATCTATATGCTCATCATAATTACTTTCAGATGCAGCATATTCTGACTCATGACCAACAAGGCAGTGTTCCCTGGTACAAAGTCATCAGTGAGCTTTCCTGATGATGCCAGTTTCCTTTTCTGCTCTATCTCTCTCTCAAATGTAAGCAGTTTCCCATGAAGTTGGGTGAGAGATAGTTTATCCAGATTTGCACTGGAGCGTAGGCCAATAGTGTATGTGTCCCATCTCTCAGGCAGTGATCTAAGGAATCTGTTGTTCATCTGGCTATTGGTATATTCATGTTTGACCATTTTTAGCTCGGAGATCAAACAGGAAAAACGCTCAAACTGTTGAGTCAGTGTCTCACCTTTCCTATGAGAGAATGTTTCATATTGTTGGGCAATGATTTCTCTGTTGTTTGCTAAGACCTCATCAGTTCCACCGAATTGTTCCTTCAGTGCATAAGCCCTGAATAGATTTCATTCGGCAGTGCCATGGCCAGAATTCCATGGGTTTTAGCATCAATCTCAAACAGTTTCCGATCTTCATCTGAGTATTGTTCCTTCTTCTTCGGAACCATTTGATTGGTTTCTTGATTGTTCATCATAGGCTTATGTGGACCATGTACCACTGATGTCCAACAACCTGAACTGTTAACAGACAGGTGATGAAGCATTCTTCGTTGCCATATGTTATACTCAGTCCTAACCAGCATCGGAGGCTTGGTTGAAGAACCGGTATTGTGAGGGTCATTAGAAGGAGTAGTCATTCTCAGATTCAACCAAAATCAATTAAGTTTTAACAGATTTAGAACAGAACACAACAGACCAAATTGAACCAAGAGAAAACAGAAAACAAAAACGAAAGTAGCAGAAATTCAATTAACTATAACCAATTCTTGCAAATATGCCAATTCAATCAAATGCAGATATCGATTAGCAGTTTCAATGATCAATTGTTAGATCGATCAATGATTAACCTGCTCTGATACCAATTGTTAGGATCAGTGATCTACGTTTGATTGATTAGAGAGTATTGCAGCGGAAATCAAAACATGAATTAGACAATTCACAAGAATACAGTTGATATTCAAAGTAAGAACAAACGATTATAGAAAGAATTCTGCAAATCAAAGATTTCATTCAATACGCGCTTTCGTGGTGGCAAAATGTCACACTTACAATCAGGTCAATCATCCCTTATATAGGAATGTCGTGGTGGAACATTCCTTATATAGGAGATGTGACGTCTGCTGATGTCATTTGATAGTGACATCTAACAGAATTATTCAACTACTGAAAGTTAACACAACTACTGAAGATGTCAAAACAGCTGACATCTTCTTACAAAAATACTAAGTGTTAACTATCACTACAACTACTGAAAAGAAACTACTGAAACTACAACGACTGAAGAACATGCTTTCAGTCGTTTTACAAATACTGAAACAAAAAAAAACTACTGAAAGGAAACCATCACAACAACTGAAGAATGCTTCTTCAGCTGTTGTAACAAACTCTGAAGGCTTCAGTACTTGTACTTGAACTTCAGCTGTTGTCATCAGCTGATGTCTTCAGTCTTTGTACTTCAGCTGCTGATCTTTAGTACTTTGTTCTTCAGCTGTTGATCTTCAGACTTTGGTCTTCAGCTGTTGAAGTCTTCAGTACTTTAGTCTTCAGCTGTTGAAGTCTTCAGTACTTTAGTCTTCAGCTGTTGATCTTCAGACTTTGGTCTTCAGCTGTTGAAGTCTTCAGTACTTTAGTCTTCAGCTGTTGAAGTCTTCAGACTTTGTCAAAAGCTGATCAAGTCTTCAGCAGTGTTGTGATGTCTGTGGGACTTAGAGGTTTTTCTGATCAGGCTCATTGGTTCTTTGGTCAAACAAGTAGCACATAGGCGGACAACCTTCACATTAAAGGAAAGATTAGTTTAGGTAGGGACGAAAGCCTTAACTGGCTGGGTGAACCAAAGGAATAACAAAGTCATGACTCAACCCAATGTCCATTTGAGGATGAGG
Organism: Flaveria trinervia; assembly: GCA_025506515.1. Taxonomy (NCBI): domain Eukaryota; kingdom Viridiplantae; phylum Streptophyta; class Magnoliopsida; order Asterales; family Asteraceae; genus Flaveria; species Flaveria trinervia. The sequence goes on along the minus strand of CM046442.1, from coordinate 17,352,468 downwards.
GATATTATTCTTCCTGTCTCGTTATCAGACATTTGACTTGTCTTTTTTTCCTAAGCAGTTTTGTGTAAGGCCTGTTTGTGATAAATAGACGACTGGCTTTCGGTTTGACTCTAGATTCATTACTTCTTTTGGTTGGACTAATAGAAACTCCTTTTTGAAGAAGTTTGTTAGTATCATAAAGATCTAATTTCTTTCTTGGGGTTTGATACTAAGGACACTTAGAAGCAATGTGTCCTCTTTCACAATTGTAGCATGATCTGCCTTCTACATGTTGGGAAAATAGTTTCAATGGGGAAGGTGTGACATAGTTGTGACTTTATTCTGTTGGGTTTGGACACTTCTTGTTAAATGTTTTTGCTTCTTTAACAAAATTCATTTTTGAAAATTTTTACCTCTTACCTTTTGCTTATTTGGGACTGACATGGAGCACGTGGTTGGTTAACTTGTTTTGTCTTTTTGGGTTTAGAAATAGACATGTTTGAGCCTGACTTTACATTAACCTTTTCAAATTGTTCATCTAAATGACAATAGGCACTACCTTTAGATTTCAAAGTGGCCTCCATCTGTTCAGTGACAGATTCCACCGATTTACTCGTGGAATCTGGATCACTAACTAGAGGAGTGGATACTACATGATCGTTGATTGGATTGTTATTTATTGGTCTACACTTAGCATTCAACAAGATCTCATGTGGTCGTAGAACAACTTTGTAACCCAACCCTCCCCCGTTGCTATGTTCTTTCACTAAGTGCTGAACTATATGAGAAGAACTGTCTAACTATGTTGTTTTTGTTTTAATGAGTTGACTTCGACTTCAAAAATTGCTTTTTCTTTCTTAGTTTCATCCAGGGAGTATAAATAGAACTTTATATCATTTGCTTGGTTAATGGCAACAACCTTGGTTTCCCTTATTTGTTTATTTACAAGTTCTATTTTCTCTTTATAACTATGCTCATTTTGTTTTAAGATCCGATTTGCTTCTGTGCATAGTTGTAAGTCATTTACTAAGCTATCATTGTGATCTAATAACCTAGCAAATTTAAGATCAATGCTTTCTCTAAATTTATTACATTCATTACAAGCATGACTTTCAAAAAGTTGGTCTTTGGTACTTACCTATGAAGACTTAGTTGAATGTGCCATCAATGTAGAGGTTGACTCCTCGGATGCTGGTGGTCCTGAACATGTAGTTCTGAGATCATCTTCATTTAGGTGATTGACCACATTCGCAGTATCTTCATTATTTGACATCACTAGTTCAACTGCGATTTCACCTTTGCTTGCAGATCCGTCATCTAAACCCTCAACACAAGCAATGTTGGATTCCCTCGGAGAGACAAAACGAAAGGTCCAATCTTGCCCTTCGTGTCTTGTGCAGTCAAGGCCTTTGTTTCCTTGTTTGACAAGGTAGCTCCACTCGTGGTTTATCTTGACGGTTGAAGGTGGAGAATGGATTACCATTACCTGTCTTCTTGGGCTTAACACATTCACATTTGAAATGCCCCATCTATCCACAGTTAAGGCAGGTAATTTTGGTTTTATCGAAACAAAAGGTAGTGTCTTTTATGGCTATCAAGTTATGTCCAGTCTTTTTCACAAACTTCTTCGCCCTTCGGACAGCACTAGCCAATGCTCACATGATATCCATTCTTTTGAGTTCAGTCTCATCCACCTGCTGGTAATCTTCATCTGCGAGATGGCAGTTTCCAATCTTCCCCGCAACGAGGCCATCATACGAGTGAACTACCGCTGCTAGGAGATCCATATGCTCCTTTGCCACCTCCACAGTAATATTACCGACATTCTCGGTTTTTAACTTCCTAGCATTTGCTTCAGGTACTATATATTGGGTGCTAGATGACCCTGACGTTTCCGATCCAGAAGTAGTGACTTGGGAAGGAGCTTCTGAACTCGACACAAATGCTGTTTGAAGTGGTGCTCCTGAACTTGTTGGAGTGGGAGTTGAGTTATAAAGTGACGGGTTCTGATGGTATGATCCTTTCTGAGACCTGTACTTCATTCTCAATTCTTCCTCTCTCAGCTTCAGAATGAAATTATTAATATCCAACTTTGGAAGCATATCATTCTGTCTCAGATTATACACAAACTAGACCCATTTCTCTAGCAACCCATGGGCGAAGCTTGACACTTTGTCTTCCATTGACGTTGTGACTCCATGAGTGTGTAGTTCACTCATCAAGTGGTAGAATCGGTCGATGATGTCATCCAGGCTCTCTTTTCCTATCGAAGAGAAATTATCAAACTCCTTCTTTACAGCCTTTGCCTTTAATGCCTTCAACGCCGCACTCCCGTCATACCATTTTTCCAGAGCCTCCTACAACTTCTTTGCTTGTTTGTTATCATAAAACTGATGGAATATGTCTTTTGGTATCGACTGAGTCAACAAAGCATACACCTTTTCTTCAGCATTGTACTTCACCTTCTGGCTATCAATCATACCACCCAAGGTAAGTTTAACACCATCAGCACCACCCGACATACTATATCCTGTCTCGATTGATTCCCACAGATTTGGATCAACTCCATTTAGATATATCTCGAACCTTTGCTTCCATTGTGGGTAATCGTCTAACGTGATAAGTTAGGCAACTTATTGTGATTCCCAATCTCATTATCCAGAAGCAAAAGATTCTGGATACGAGAGTCCCTTCCGGTAGTAAACACTGAGTATTGATCTTCCATTTCGTTAAACTTTGAACTTTAGACAACACCTATTCACTCGTGCGAATGAAGAGGTGCGAATGAGTCAATCATGCGATTGAACAAATGTGAATGATCCAATCGTGCGATTGGACAAATACGGAGGGTGATTGGACAAATACAGATGGACAACGCGAATGTAGTTGTTCAATCGTATGAATGAATGAGCGACTGAGTTTAATCGTGCATATAGGAGGTGCGATTAAGTACAGTCGTGCGATTGAGTCAATCGTGTGAATGAAAGCTGCTGGTTGTGAAAATTCGAAGGTTATTGGCACTTTGACACAAAAATACGATTTTTCACAAACTCCAACTGTTGTAAGCCGAAAAACGTGAACTTTTAGATCTAGAGACGTCGGAAACATTGTTTTACTCAAAACGATGGTGTTTTTGAATGAAAAACGTGATTTTTTACACCGAAACCAATTGAATTACATGCAAAATCAAGAGCCAAGGCTCTGATACCACTTGTTAGGCCCGTTTACGTACGGAGTACTAACTGATTCTACACGTATACCAGATCAAATAGTGTGGAATCCTATTTGATTAGCGATCCAATCAGTAAGAACGCAGTTCAGATCAATCTAACGATAAAGAAACGCTAAGAATGATTAGAACAAGATCAACTGCGATCTATGAACTTGGAACATGTTTTCTTGAGTCTCTAGATGGCTAGGGTACGATTATGTACCTAGGTATTCAAAGTGTTACGTTTTTCCATGAATTAGGTGGTATTTATAGGTTAGGGTCCTCCAACGTACGACTGAACCATTAGCATGGTTCAGTCGTGCGACTGAATCATGCGATTGATCCATCCGCACGACTCAAGGTTCAGTCGTGCAACTGAGTCAATATTATGTCTCAATCGTGTGACTAATCCATTCTCCTGGTTCAGTCGTGCGACTGGTCCATTAGCATGAAGTATTCATGCGTATGGTCCATTAGCATGGTCCATTCTCCTGAAGACTTCATACAAATAAGTTTGAACATGTTTCTCAATCATTATTGATTAAGAATTATGTACAACAACCACAAACCTATATAGTTAGTTCATCATAATTTATCACACAATAAACAATGAAATATTAAACATTATAAGCATCAACCACATATTGTATTTTATTCATACCCATTCATTACATATATGTAAGACATGATAGACATTTTACATTAAGCTCCTCAACTTGGTACATATGTATCAAAAAAGAAAAGAAATCAGATCTGTGACACTGATTCAATGTATTTGGAAAATGATACTACATAGGAAACAAATATTTAGGACTTCAAAAGTATAACTGTTTAAGATGCAAATTCAAAGTTTAAGTCTAAATAGTCTAAGCAAAAGAAAAGGAAATATGATAGTAAAACTAGTAGGCTAGCAAGGTAACATAGAGAAAGTAGACCTAGAGGCTGCTTGTTCATTATATGATGTGTCAGTAGATTCAACACAATAGATAAGTAGACGTCATTAGTGGTTTCAAGCTCAAACTTAGTTGTTCGACTTGCTGTGGGTTCCCATCTTATCCCTAGTTAACACAATCAACGTAGTTTCAATAAGGGGTGAAGAGCAAAATAAACGCCACAAATGTGTGCGGACGACCATACACATGAGCAAAGCACATGGAAGAATGCAAAACGCAATCAAACTAATAACTTATGTTGTTGGTGCGTTATGTGCAAAAACAAAAATATATTCTCTAACAAGAAGATAAGTTGTGTGCCTCTCTGTTGTGCGGTGGCACTGACCTGACGATAAGCATAACCTAAATATTCTAGAATTCATTGTAGTTTAAGCCTCTCTGCTGTGCGGTGGCACTGACCTGAGGCTTTGCATTTCTTTGAAAGCTCTTAGAATAGTCTCTTCTTGAAAATACCCGTAGACCGCTCAAAAATCTCCTGAGGAACGTTGATACCATATAAGTATGAGATCCACAAATGCTTGTTGAAATAATTAAACCTTAAATAATCACCAAAGTGTGTCAAAAATCTATGTATGGATTAAGAGGACAAGTATACTAACAATCATCCTGAGCTGCAGTTCTTGAAAGTCAAAATCATTGTGTGCATCTTGTGGCTCTAGTATGATTTCCTAAAATTGCTATTGACTATGAGTGAAAACAAGGATCTTGCATCAATATGGTTTATTAAAATGTCCCAAGTGATTTTGATATACCTATATCATTCCAAAATGAATCGTACTAGAAATGATAAACCAGAATTGAAGCTTTGCTGTCCAGAATGTGAAATCGATTAGAATTACTCTGATAGGTTTAAAATCTATCTCAAATCAAAAATACAAAAATAAGTCTTAAATTTGTTTTTTTAATTTTCTAGTTGCTTTATTTATTAATTTTTAGTCATTTAGTTGGTAAAAGTCGGACTAGGCATCAGAATTCAATCTATGATGCACTCACTTAAAAGAGGTCACGTCTGAGGTGACCAATCGGTTTTATGGTAAAAGGATCACGTTTGAGGTGATCAACAGTTTTTTTTAAGTTAAAAGGATCATGTCTGAGATGATCATCGATCGTAACAATTTATCTATAGTTAAAAGGCTAAGTGTTTGAAAGGTCATAAGGTCAAACTCACAAGTATGAGCCATTCGCATGACTGGACCATAAGTTTGGACCAGTCGCACGATTGGATCATATGTATGAGCCTAATCGCACGACTAAACCACACGTATGGACCAGACGTACGATGGGACCATAAGCATGGGTCAATCCATACGATTAGATCACCAGAATGAGCCAATCACATGAATGGATGTGACTGCATGAGTCAGTCGCACGACTGAAACTTAGGCACGACAAATGTGACCGACTTAGCCAGTCGCACGACTGAGCCTTGGTTGCATGAATTGAGAGTGCGAATAGGTTCAGTCGCACGACTGAGCCTCAGTTGCATGAATTAAGGAAAACCTAGTATAAACAGAGGGGAGTCGGTCGCAGATACTCATCACCCCCAAATTGCACCTAAATCACACGAAAGCAAGATTACTCTGCCCAAATTTCGTATCCGTGATTAGCCTCCTGTTTGTGACACTAATGATTACGCTTTGTTTCTACAGGTAATGCGAGACATAATTTGACGTAAATGCTTAGTTTAATCAAGCCCTAATGACCTAATTGGGTGAAAACTGAACCGAGACAAAACCCTCAAAATAAACCACTAACATGGATTTAATCGTTAAATTTTTTAGTACTAAGTGTTATTTTCATTGATTGCGAGTGAAATGAGTCTAACCTAAACGTTTAACATAAAGTATAGATCAAGAACCGATTCTATAGTACCGTACAAAGACATATGCGAATGGACACACTGATGAACACCGATTGCACGATTGAAATGGGCGAATGAGTCAATTGCATGAATGAACCATCAGTATGAATTTAGTCGCACGACTAGTTTAACTGCATAGAACAACATACGACTTAGCTAAGTCGCAGGTTCATTCGCATGACTGAGCTCATTCACACGACTAAGACTCAGTCGCACTGTCCATTCGCATGACAAAACAAAATGATCATGTCCATTAAATTCAAATGTCATTCACTTACACAAACTCTAACATTTATTTATCTTGTCTAATAGAAACATGGCGAGTAGATGGACTATGAGCACAAAGCATAACCTCTGTGCACATCTTAACGTTAGCTCCCGGAATGCATTTAATTTCGTTGGGATTATTGCCTTGCTACGGAGATCGAGGATCTTCAAGGCCATATCTACCCCGTGCACACCATATCGATCGATTCAGCAGGCTTTCTAGGAAAGCGCTGTAGTAGACAGGTATGCTGAACCGCAGCGGATTCGGAGTTCCATATTTGATGAGGAGGTTGAGATAAGCGAGGAAGATCTGAGGAGGGTGTTAGAGTTGGGTGATGATGGTGACTGCCCAACCAGACTGCATCCACTGACAGTTCGAGGATGTTTTCTTCGAGCTAAGTAGCTGGGGACATAAACACAGGTGTGCTCAACAAGAGCAACCTGTGGCCCCAGTTGAAGTACTTACCCCTGTGTTGCTCAAGTGCATAGCCTCGAGGAAGGGAGGCTTTGATGAGATGTCTGATCAGATCCAGAACGCTTCTGTGGCTCTCGTACTGAATCATCCATTTAGCTTCTCACAGATGATCTTCACGTACTGGGTCGAGAACATAGAAGCCAAGGGAAAGTAGGGATTCTCCATGTATCCATGATTCCTTCAGATGATCATTGAAGATAAGCTACCCTCGCTGGCCAAGGAGAGTGAGGATCCAGTCACACTTGAGGTCATGGATGACACCACCCTTGAGAGGATGAAGGTATACCGGGCAAGCATGTGAAGCCCCCGGTAAGGAGACTGTTTGGGCATCTGGCCCGAGAGGATTATGTGGTGCCAGCTTGGAGGAAGTGGCATCACGACAACAGTGACTCAAATTCTAAGCCTATTGCTCTACCCTTCGATGACTCTGACGATGATGACCACGGTGATGGTCAAGGAGGTGAGGGTCTGGGGGATCCCAGCCGGCTCCAATCCACCGACTTCCAGGTGGATGAGGAGGAGGTGTCTGACGAGGAGCCATTGGTAAGGACGGTGAGAAGCTGGGTTGTAGCCACTGCGAGAGGGCTCAGGGTAGTTGGTGGACGCCAGGATGAGTACGGGGATGCTGTTACTACTGATACTGATCCATCTTACACCCCGGACCAGCCCAGCAGCCAAGGGGGAGCCTCTATCTCTATGGGCTCCAGGAAGAAGAGGATGGCTCACCCTTATGGCGAAAGGGGTAAGAGGACTAGATTTACTTTGACCCCATCCACTACCACTTCCACAGCCACCACTACTGCCACAACGACCACCACATCTACCACATCCACCATAGCTACCACTACCACTACCACACCCCCTACTACTACTACCACACTCCCAACCACCACTACTATAGCCACCATTCAACATCCACTCCTATACCACCACCCATATTCACCACATCCACCACTACCACCACCAGCCACCGAGCAGGTCCATCAACCCACACTACCTTCACCACAGGACCCACTATGCTCTTCATTGGGGTAGAGGAACAGCTAGCAGCACTAAACCGGATGGTGCTAAAGTTGTTAGCTGCTGATGAGCAAAGAGCAACACAGCTAAGTCAGCTTGTGGAGCTCAATGCTGCCAAGCACAGCAGATTTCCCAACTCCAGGAGCAAAATGATCAAATACTTAAGAGGATTGAGGAGTTAGAGGAAAAGAATAAGAAGATCGTGCTCAGACTGAAAGGATCAAAAGATGAGCCTGTGAAGATACAGGAAGATGATGATGATGGTGAAGATGATGAGTCTGATGATGAAGATGACAGTGATTATGAAGAGTCAAGGAGAAAGTAGAGAGGAGATGACGATGAAGAAGGTGATACAGTTGCATCAGCCTCAGCTCCAGGTCAAGAAAGAAGGACAAAGAGATCACAAGACCAAGGAGCATCATCCTCAGCTCCCGCTATTGAAGAATTGACTGATAAAGACAAAAGTAATGACTAGATGTTTAGTATTTGAAAATTGTGTACTTGATCTTGTATTACAGTTGTGTAATAATGTTTATATATATTATCTAATGCTTAAATGTCTTGATTAATTACTAATGTTGATGTGTTACATGTTTAAATCAAGCAGATCAAAATTCAGCAAGATGATATGATGTTACTCCCCTATAACAAATCAATTCTCAATTCATAAAGATTCTTGATTTGCAAGGGATTGTCAGAAGGTCGGTGAGCTACACTCCTGAAGAAGGAGAAATCGTACACGACCTGAATGATGAGCAACTTGCAGAGATATTCAGGCTAAATCCAGATGAGCTGGTCAAAGATACTCCTACTTTTGATGTGACTAGTGATAATGAGCTAAACAACATAGATGAAATAGAGATTAAAGATGTCATAGCTGAGCACTATCCAGAGTACACTGACTGAGGGGGCAATATGATCCCCATTTGGCTGACACTCTTGGCAGTGCTACATTCAACAAACTGGATGAGATGGAAAAAGAAACAGAGATGAATGAGAGCCAAGCCCAAGCCTCGGACCATGATGTTGATATAAAAAAGGCTGAATGGGTGGCTTCTTTTGCTGAGATACGAGCCCAACGCACTGTTCAAAAGCAAATGCCTACACCAAGCTCTACAAGGTCAAGAAACATCTAAAGGTGTCGGGCAAGATTATTGCATGGGCATATTTGAGGATCTTAACGTTTATGCAGTTAGGACGAAGAAGGGAATAAAGAACTTCAGATTCCAATATGATCTGAAGACTCTCCCTGGTTTTGAGCTCAACCAGCTGGCACGTTTAAACTTGCTATATGCTGACCCTCGAAAAATGTCAGGCTGGTTTAGGCTGCACTAAAGAATGAATACCACACCAGATGGGTTAACTTCAGGCCTCAACACCCGAAGAGGTACATTCGTAGGTCTGAAGTAGATCCTATTCTGGAAAGCCTAAGGTGGTGCTGAAGTGGAGTCCTCCAGCACAATGTCAAGATTCCTTACGGGAAATGCCATAGGACTTCACTCCCACCTCAAATGGTGGTATTATGATTGGAGAACATGCGAAGCGGTCATAGTTCTATAGAGAGAGCAAAATGGAAACTATCAGGGTGTTCGACCCTATGTGGCAACCAACTTGTTTGCAGACGATGTCTATACATTATACAAGTGACCACTATTCTATGATGCGCAAGATATAGTACAAGTCCTCTAGTTCCAGAATGTTATATGACTCTGTTTTGCATTTGAGATACATGCAGGAGTTACTAGAGAGGAGAAGTACAAGAGATTGAGGGGTTAATGAAGAATGTCAAACTAGGTCCAAGGGGGAGTTTGTTGATACATATGTACCTAGTTTAGGGGCTTCATGTAAAATGTTTGTCATGTCTTACATATATGTAATGAATGAGTTGAATGAAATACAATATGTGATTGATTCTTCTAATGTTTAATGTTCATTGTTTATTGTGTAATAAAGCATATGAACTAACTATATAGGTTTGAGGTTATTGTACACAGTTCTTAGTCAATAATGATTGAGAAACATGTTCAAACTTAATCGTATAATGTCTTCATGTGAATAGACCATGCTAATGGATGATACGCATGAATACTTCATGCTAATAGACCAGTCGCCGACTGAACCAGGAGACTGGATCAGTCGCACGATTGAGGCATGAGATTGGCTTAGCCGCACAACTGAACCTTCAGTCGTGCGTATGAATCAATCGCATGATTCAGTCGCTAATGGTTCAGCCACACAAATAAACCATGCTAATGGTTCAGTCGTATGATTGACAAACCCTAACCTATAAATACAACCTAATTCATGGAAAAACAGAACACTTCAAGAATTTCGACTCATATTCGTACCTTAGCCGTCTAGACACTCTAGAGAGCCTATTCCAATTTCATGGTTTGTAGTTTATCCTGTTCTAATCGTTCTTAACGTTTCTTCCATCGTTAGATTGATTTGAACCGCGTTCTCACCGATTAGATCGCCAATCAAATAGGATTTCGCACTATTTGATCTGGTTTTACACATTATCAGTTAGTACTCCGTACGTACACGGTCCTAACACAATGTCAAATGATGAAGACAAAGATGGAATGTCAACTGAGGTTGCATTGTTAGATGACGAATTGGTAGGAGCTTGAGGAACAAGAGAGGAATAGGTAATGGATCTAGTGGAATAATGTTCATTTGGACATTGGAGGGGGACACATCATCATCAAAACAGAAAGGAGTTGAAGACAGTATTGGAATCAAAGAACCATGTAGGTTCAGTTTGAACATCAAAAGGATTAGATTCTTGCCAATCAACATAAAATGACTCCTGCACAATAAATGTTCTCTTCTTATACACCCATAAGCTTTCTAAAAGGATGAATACCAACAAGCAAAGTAACACTCGTCTGACATAGCTCCAAATTTCATCTTTTATGCGTGAGTGTTCAACAAGGTACGCGAGCATCCAAATGGACCAAAGAAATCAATCAATGGCTCCTTTTAAAAACAACTCATAAGGAGTCTTCATTTTCTTTACAATCAACACCCAGTTAAGAACATATGAAGCACAATTCACCGCCTTAGCCTAGAAAATAATTGGTAAAGGGGATTCGATCAACATAGTGTGCATGACTTCTATAAGGGTGTGATTCTTTCTTTTAACAACACCCTTTTGCTGAGGTGTTCTAACAACACTGAACTGTCTCAAAATTCCTTTACTTGCATAGAAAGAATTAAATATGTGATTTCTAAACTCGGTACAATTGTCACTTCGAATAGCCATTACTTTCCTCTTACTTATCATTTTGATTAAGAGAATTAACTTCTGTAGCACTTCAGCAACGTCTCCTTTATATTCTAGAAATCTCACCCATGGTATTCCTTGAAAAGTAATCTGTAACAACAAGGCAAAAAGATTTCTAGCAATGGATTTAACACTGAATGGGCCAAAAAAATCAGTATGTAACAGCTCAAGGGGATTAGAAATGTTATTTTCAAGTTTTGGTTTATAGGTTTCTTATGTTGTTTTCCTTTGGCACAGGCCATGCATTTCTCAACAACAAAAAAAAACTTTTAATGGTAATCCCCTAACAAGATTATTTTTAACTAATTTGTTAATGTTTTTGAAATTAACACGGCCCAATCTGTGATGCCACAAGAAAGATTTAGAGGTTAAAGCTTTAGATAGAAGGCAAGTGATAGTGGACATTGATTCTTTAGATCCCATGTCAAGAACATATGTATCATTCTTTCTCGGAGCTCGTATGAGCACCATCCCTTAGGAATAGCAAACCGGGTTTCAAAAATAGACATTATGGGAGACAAAAAAAACCTGGATGTCTTTATCACAAATTTGAGAGACGGTCAAAAGATTGAATGCGAACTCTAGCACAAAATTGACTTTCTCTAGTGTAAGGCACCCATTAGAGAATTCCTCTTGACTAATCTTTTACCAGTTTTCTTGTCGCCAGCAAATGCAACATATCATCTATTGATGATGTCATAATTTGTTAGCAAATCTTTCAGCCCTGTCATATGTTTGGAGCATCCACTATCAACATGCAAAACACTATTTACAGCTCTAGTGGATGACTTCTGCAAAATAAAGAAGAATACAACCGGCTGAAACAGAACCCATTTTGAACAACTTTGAGCTTTGGTGAAGATGATCTTTTTTCTAATGAAATTATTAACAAGATGACTTAATCTACTACCAAAAGAATTCTTATGAATGTCTGTGATGAAGCTCAGGACAGTTTTAACTACATGATTATCTTTATCACATCTAAAGCAGTAAGATTTTAATCTAGGTCTATTTCATTATCACATTCTAAAAATTTAAAATCAACATCACTGTAAGTCTCATACATATTTCTGGTTCTGATTTTGTCTTTTAAACAATGGTTATGTACAAATGCTGATGCATTCTCATCTGAAGTACATCTGGTATTTGTACCACTTATGCTTGCACCAGAAGATGACATTACCCTTCATTAGATTATGAATTGTTAATTGGGGTAAACGAAGGAATGAGATGAGAAAAGAATTTTTCAAAACAATTACTTTAGTTTTATTTTTACACTCGATAACAGAATCATTCAAACATCATTCACACAAGCATTAAAAGCTAATCATTTACATCTAAATTCATTCAATAAAAAGTGGAACCACCATTAGAACACACAAAATCAATGTATGAGATAGAAGTTTTGGAAACAAAAATAGTACCAAAACTAGAACCATGATCTAAAACAAAACGTTGAGGTTAGGTGTACTAGAACTATTGCATCCAAGACCACTAGTCGGTCCATAACCGTACTCCTTATGGACGTCCTTAGGATTCACACCTTTTAAACCTGCAGACAGACTATTAGTATATGTTTGAATCAATCATTTGAAGGGTGTGGAACATGCATACATGAATAACAATAAGTACTAGGTGGAGGATAAACCAAAGCATTTTCATAACCCAAACCGTTTTAATCCTAGCTCCCCGTTGTGATTTACACAAACCGTCATGTTTCATCTTAGAAATAGTCTTTTTATCAAGCATTTACTGAAGTTTACTTGTTTCAAACTCAGCAAGTGCAACTCTTTTAGTCAAAGTATTTATTTCAAGTTTCTTTCTAAAACAATTCTTTTTAAGTGTTCATTTTCTTTTAAAGCTTCATTTAAATTAACAAAATATTTTGACTCGTTAGTTTAAGCTCTTTAGTAATTAGTTTTAGGTCCTTTTCATTGTCAAGCAATAGACAACTTGCTTTATACACACCAAATAACCTATCTTGCAAGCAGAAGAACACATGTCTTATATTACCTCATAGGGGAGGCCCATAGCCACTTTCTCAGTTGCCAGAGCCCTTTCATATTGACACACTGGAGTACTCTTCACGTTTTCCTCAATAGTGGACGCATCATCATTCTTCTCTTTTTTTCTTCTTTTCTGTTGGTTCCTTGCTAACTTCACATTCTCACCTTCAATTCTTTCAAATCATCAGCCATCAAATACCAATCCCGTTCTTCTCAACACACTCCTTCCTTTCAATCTTAAAACCTTGAGATACTTCAGCTTCTTTTCTAAATCCTTGAAAAGATCAAACTTTCACATTCTCCTCTCTTCTAACCTCAGCAGCAAGGGCATGATGATTTCTTTTTTAGTTTTCTCAGCTTCTGCACTTCAATCAAAACTTGATATCAAAGCTGTCTCTTTCTTTTTTTACTTTCTTCATTTTCTTCACTCGAAACCAATCTTGGAACTTCGGAATCACCTGGACCTGTGAAAATTGGAAACGAACATTCTTTTTTGAAATGTCCTAACTTCTTGCAATTAAAACATCTTAATTTGGATTTATCAAAGCCTAACTTAGAGTTAGATTTGGCCTCCAAAATTCTTCCTTCCTGTTCTTTCAATAAATGTTCTGGCTTTGAAAGTCAATATCACCATTTGCCATTGAATATCAATTTCTTCCAAATCATTCGGATCGACCTGATACATGTCTTACATAGTCATCCCTCTCCCATTCAGTTCAACGGCCACTAGTGCCTCGTAGCTTTGCACAGACATTCCAAACAATGCCATTGTCTCATATGGGATTGACGTTCTAGAAGTAGACTTTGAATTAGCTTGATCTCTAAAAGAATTAAGACCACCACCAGTTGATCACATGAGACATTTGTTTTCACTCCTCCTTGTCTTGATGCTTGCATTGGTGAGCTTGTAGTGGATGTATGTAATGCAACATTCTCTGGAAAACTAGATGATGACAACATGGACTAATTAAACTCTCTTCTCTTCATGTATAATTCAAATAATTTAAACTTGTTGATGATGTTCATATGCTTGTACTATGTAAATACTCTCTCTTGTTTCAACATCCTCAAAAGTGACAAAGCCTAGTCCAATTCTAGCACAAGTTTAGAAAGAACACAAAATAGTCAAGATTAAGCCTCAAAGGCAAAAGCTTTAGTCTCAAAGGCTAAAGATCAAGCCACAAAAGAGAATGACCATTAAGTGTAATCCGAAAATTACAAAATCTTGTGGCTAGTGATATATTTAATCAAGATTCTACGATAACTTTGATAGTTGTCATAGATAATACGTGTCACATACGAGAAAGAAATGGACTCATAAGGGTTTTTGTAAAAATTACAAATCGTCATTCAACCCTTTATCATCATAATTTGGATTTAAAATATCAAACAATATGAAATCTGACAAGTCAAAGCATAATGATTTCCACCAAAATGATGTTTTATCTGTGAAAAACCAAAATATAATATAAAATATTATGTTCATCAGTTTGAATTACCAAGTCAACGACAATTTAATAATCGATAAATAAACCAAAAAAAGCATTTTCATCAAAATAAAAAAAATTGCAAAACATAATGTTATGAATAAAAACAAGGTTACACCAAATGTTTCTCTAAGAGAAACAGTTAAGAAACCTAATTAATTTAACAATAAATCAAAATTTGCTTTTTGCAAAAAACTAAATAAGAAGAGAATATAAAACAAAAGGTTCTTGACAAGGTGAAGAAAACTATTAATGCAATAAAAAAAGAAAATGATAAAATTTGAGAAATGAAAAGAAGTGAAACGATTCAGTACACTTCGAAATATTTGGAATCAAAAGGTCCCATCATCATCGCATTGTCAAAGTGGTGAAACATATTTGATGACACACAAGTTATAATTCTAACTACCATAACTTACCTGGATAATAACAATCAACCCAAGTCTATGTTGGATTCAGTCCCCAAAACTAATTAATTGATCTTATATCAACCAAGAATGATTTTCGACAACTTGTGGCATGTTGATACACATGATGGGGAACGTATCACTATTGAATAATGTTTAATTATACAATGGTGGTTATGTTATTTTACTAGTGAAAAAGGTGGAAGGATAACTAAAAAAGTGACGGTGACGAATGATTTGTTAAGCTTTAAAGATGTTTGTTACGTGGAGGAGTTAAGGTATAACTTGTTGTGTATCTCATATATTTATGATAAGAATTACTCTACTTACTTTCCAGCTAAGGAATGTTCAATTACGAAGCCTAGATTCGTGAAACTTGATGAATAGACTTGTTGAGAACTAAAAGGGATAAAGACAAATATCTTTTAGATATAAATAGTTCATCTACTTTGGTGATAACATCATGCTTGTTGACTAATACACTGAGAGTGATACTATTTATGGCATCTTCAATTAGGACGTGTTAATCTCAAAACAGTGACAAAAATTGTTTTAGGTAATCACGTTATGGGCTTACCTCAAAAATAATTTTATAATATTGAACATTATCTGTCATCCTCCAAGGATAAGCAACACAAGCTTCCTCATAAAACCATTATGCATAACTCAGTGAAATCTATGCGGCAGCTATTAGACATGAATCTTTTAGCTCAGCGAATATGTTGAGCTTAAGTCATTGTTCTTCTTGTTTAGTTGTTACTTATGACTTTTATAAATTTACATGGGTTTTGTTTTTAGTAACAAAGGACAAAACTTCTCACATACTTATCAAGTTCATCACCCCTATGAAAATGAAACTGATTTGAAGATTAAGTGCATCCATGATGAGAATGGAATTGAATTTTGCAAGCCAGTGTTCAATGAGTTTTTTTATTTAAAAGGAAATGAGATAGTATAATGCTTTGGGAACTCCATAATGTAATGAAATTGCTAAAAGATGCAATTGAACTTCGACTGAAGTTGCTACAACAATGTTATCTGCAGGTAAATTAACTTTATTCTTTTAGTTAGAAGCAATACATGTTATGTAAAAAATATTGTGTAAATCAATAAATGATATAACATGAGTCCTTATGAAGTATATTTATACATAAACCTAAAGTAAAATATTTAAAATCTTGTAGATGTTGCAAACTAATGCATACAACTTAAATAAAATCAAAATTTGAAGAAAATGGAGATCACTATTAGTTTGTAGGCTATTCAACAAAAAAAGTTGCATATTAGGGTTATAACAAGGAACAAAATAGAAAATTGAGTCATTTAACATTGATTGGCATGAAATAAATAAAATTAGGGGTGTTGATTGGGTAAGTTAATCGGGTTTCGGGTTAATCGGTTCGGGTTATTCCGGTTTCGGGTTAATCGGTTCGGGTTATTCGGGTTTTTCAACGTTGAAATTCTACCCGAAACCCGACCCGAATAACATTCGGTTTAATCGGTTTCGGGTTGTTCGGGTAACGGGTTGTTCGGTTTGGGTTTGGGTACTAAACAATAGACTCAAATTAGTAGACTTTAGTAAGTTTTTATTTGAAATCTTATAATACTAGGGGGCTTAAATTAGTTCAAGGATTGTAGAAAAGCTAACGATTTATGGGATGTGATGAAATAACAGATAATGGGCGATAAGGATATGAGGAAAGTCAAATGAACATGTTGAACCAAGAGTTTAATATGTTTAACTATGTACTTGATGAAATGTTAAAGGCTCAAATGTCTAGATTTGTTAAGTTGATAACAAAGATGAAGAGTGCTGGAATTACCTTGGAGAATATTTCTGTAAACAAAAAGTTGTTAAACTCTTTACCATACAGCTGGAACAATAACTATACCACCATCAACAGAACCAATGATTTGTTCACCTTGTCACTCAGCAATCTCATTTCAACTATCAACATATCAAATGGACGACAAGTAAAGAGATGCTAATTACATCAATACAATGGGAGCTGAAGCATCTACATATATGCAAAATGGCTAGGAATCCCAATTCCTATGTTAGCTATTCCTAACTATGTTAATAAAAAACTAATTCTTTTAATACAAATGTCAAAGATCCATTCATGCCTCAATTTTAAGCCTCTCATAAAAACCAGGACAATCCAATGCAATCTCAACCACAACGTTAGGTTTATCCACAAAGTCAATCCACTCAATAGACAAAATAAGCATTTGTTGTGAGTTCTCACCCAATAAGAAAATGATTCAAATTGTTGAAGAGCATCTAACTTTATTCATAACTTTCATGAACGGCTACGAAGCCTTCACATTTGGAAGACTAAGTGCACCGAATGTCTTAGTTGATGACTTGCAACAAGTTAATCCTAACGATGTTAAAGAAAATTATATCAAGTATCAGATGACTATGATGGTGTACCGGGCAAAGAACTTTGCTAGAAGAACAAGGAGGAAAATGTTTGGTTTAAACAACTAAACAAAGATTAGGTTTGATAAAACAAGTTTGAGATGTTATAACTATGACAAACCTGGTTATTGTGCATGCGAATGTACTAAGGGAAGGTGAAATCAAACTGATATTAGAAAGAAGATGGTGACTATGGAGGTAGAGTCAAAGGGAGATAAAGCAAACACATCAAACAACAAAGCTTTAATGTCTCAGGCCAATGAATAAGATCATTGGTCATACAAGATAGAGATTTTGGATATCAAACTGTCTACTACTTTGTTAGTTAAAATTCAAACCGATGAAGATAATGTTGATGATTTATTAAAGGGAAGATTTGGTAAAAACGTTTTTGAGGATTTTGAAGGGATGTTTAATGAAAAAGCTATTGAGATTACTCCAGCTTGATAAAAAATGACTAAAAACGTAAATGAAGAAGTTAAAGAAAGGGATGTTGAGTTTATTCCAGCTAAAATTCAAAGGACTGTGAATGTTGTTGAGGAAACTAGTACCTACTTGTGATTACACTATCAATGCTGTTGAGATCACTTTGCCATCCAAAGTAAAAGAGAAGATGGAACTTAAAGCCTTCATGGTAAATGTCACACCTGATGATAAAAACAAGCAAAGAGAGACTAATGAGGTAAATACTAATCTTTGTTTAAACACATGTTTAGAAAAGGTTCAATATACAGAGTTAACAATGACCGCTCGATTCTAGAAGTTGAAAAACTTCAATATCAAGCTCGTAAATATAGAAATCATGAGAAACTTTTTAATGAAAATATAGAAGGATTAAACAAATCAATTTATCAATCAAAATTAAATCTTCATTATAAAGATCGTAACATAAAGAATTTGACGACACGTAACAACGAACTATATTTAGAAATCAATAAACTTAACTATGAACTCTTATCTGTAAAATTGACTATTGCTAATTTTGAGTTGTCCTCAAACATGATTGAAGGTATAATAAAGTTTTAAATGACTCAGAAAATTAATGATGAAAAAGGTGGAGTTGGATATTATAACATTGCACCATCTATTAATCATGATATACATGTTTACCTTCATCGATTATCACATCAGATGAAGAGACCGATGGATTAGGTTCTCAATCAAGGTCAAACTTAATACCTCGAGTAAATTATCACATCAGATGATAATTCTTATGAAGAAACTGTGAAGAAAGAATGGTTTGTTGAAGATTGGTGTAACACCCGGTTATTTATCTATTTTGAAGTCGACGAAGGAAGAAAAAAAATAAAGTCCAAAGTCGAGGGACCAAACATGCCAACAAGAGAAAGTTGGGTAAGTGGGGGTATATAAATGGAGAGGGCAGCCATTAACCTCTCCCCACACCCACATTTTCAGCCAAAGAAAAAGGAGAAGAGAGAAAGAAGAGAAAAAGGGAGGAAAGTTGGTGCGGGTTGGTTTGAGTGGGCCAAAATCGTTGAGAAGCAGGTCAAATTGAAGCTCTCCTCGTTGTGGTCGTTTGTGTGAGTTCTAGGACCCCTCTTTTACACATTTTTGGCTGGAACACATCTGAAAAACGGGTTTTTGAGTGTGTATGTGTGTGACCCGTATGTGTATGTGTATGTGTATGTGTGTGTATGATGCGCTTGAGCCTTGTTTGTGAGCTTTTGTGTGCTTGAATGGTGTTGTGGTATGCATCCTTAAGGTTTAGGATGGTTGATTTGGGCTTAGAATGGGTTTAGATGAACTTGGAGGTCGAAAATCGCAGATTGGGTTCGGGATGAATTGCATTCTACACCAGCTAGGGCTAGGCAACCGAATGTAGGCCATACGGCTGAATGAGGGGCGATTGGGTCCATTCGCACGATTGAGAGTTCATTCACATGATTGGGGCCAGTCGCATGGGGAATCATGCGACTGAGGGTGCAGTCGCATAAGTACTCATCCGCATTAGTTCCATTCGCATGAGGTCCATTCGCATTTAGTCCATTCACACGGTTGGGTGTTAATTCGCATAAGTGTTCATCCACATTGGTTCATTCGCATGATGTTCAGTCGCATGGAGGCCATGCGACTGAAGCGTGTCCATACTCCCGAATAGGGTGTTGCACCAGAGGAGAAGTGTTGTTTAACTTCTGACTTTCAGGGAAAAGTGCACATGTATGTTTTGACGTAAAGGTTCCCGTAAGTTCATGTAAGATAATGATTGAGGCATTAGAGAGCATCTTGAGCATGATGATGATGATGATGCATGATTATGTATGTTATGTATGTATGATGTCGCCCTGTATGATGCTGAAGACTAGGTATGTTATGTTCCTTATTATGATGTATGTTTATCTTTCCTATAGCTTTACGTTAAATGTTAATGAATGAATGAAAGTATTATGTAACATAAAGTGAAAGATAATGTAAGAGAAACATAAAGTAAGAATGCATGCATTAATGAACGATGAAAGTGATGAAAGTCTTGCAAGCACTGGATGTCGGGACACGCGATTAAGGTGTTAGCCCAATGGTGTGCGGGTTCGCTACCCTGGGAGAATGCACATCGGGGTCTTTCTTTGTGATTGACCATATGTATGAACCATTGTTGCGTGCCTTAGGTGCTGTGACCATTTGGTACCGAGCACCACCGATGAAGGTCTTTTATAGACTTAGGTCTAGGACCACGAGACTGAAGGGCATAGCATATGACAGTGGTATACCTGAACTTTACCATAGGTATTGTGACCATTTGGTGCCGAGCACCATCGATGAAGGTCTTTTATATGCTTAGGTCCAGTACCACAAGAATGAAGGATAAAGTTCATAGTGATGATGAAAGGAAAAGATGTAATGATGAACAAACGAATGAAAGTGAGATGAATGAATGAACAGAAGTTAACGCACGATGAAGATATTAATTATTATCTATGTGTACGTATGACGTATGATCGCATGAAAGAAAAGAACAATTTTAATGAAAGAAAAGTATGTTTTATTTTATAAAATATAACTCACTCAGCAACACTGACTTTGATGTGTTTCCAGTTGGCAGGTAATGATTGCTGAGGATGGCATGAGGCGGCTACTCAGCTCTTTTGGATGGCATCCTTTTGTTAAAGTTTTTGCATTGTAATGTGAACGAATGATGTTTTGAAATGAACGCTTGTATTAACTTGCAAAAACATTTGTAATGATATGAAAAGTTATTTTTATGTTTCCGCTGCAATATTTTCATAAGGTAAATGTAATTTGTACGTTTGTGTGCGATGAGGATCCAACGGTAAGCGTCCCGGGAACGGGGCCTTAGAATTGGAAAAGTGATGTTGAAATAGATTTAAAAAAATAAAAGTTGTAATGAAAATTTTTCATTCAAATCATCATCAGTTATAAATGAAATTTTAGATGTTTTTATTTCTACAATTGATTGTTAAAAGACGTCTAACAAACAACAGAATCTAAAATCAAAAATAGATTTTAAAGATAATGAAAGAAACGTGTCACAACATGAGTATCTGACTTGAAAAAAAATTTCAAGAATAGATTTGTTTCAAAAGAAAACTTAGATAAGGAAGATCATATCTTTTAAAAAATAAAAACAAGTTTCTTTAAAAGTAAATCTCCTATTACTGCTAAATCTATGAAACAAGATGTTTGTAGATCAGGTATCAAAGAAACTGATCCTATTATAATTCATGCCTCATTAGCTTTAGAAATGAATTAAACTATGAAAGGGCCGGGATCTAGTTTGATCAATTAGATTAAGATTTGCAGCGGAATAGAACAAGAATTAGATGAAATTTAAGCAAGAATAATATGAATATTCAATCAAACAGTGACGGTTATAGAGAGAGACAGTTTTCTGCAAAGAGAATATTTTCATTCACGCATAAGTTTCGGCTTCAAAGAATTAGGTCAACATTCCTTTTATAAAGGAATATGACATCAGCTGATGTCACTTGATAGTGACAGCTAACTGATTTATACAAACAACTGAAAGTAGACTAAACTACTGAAGATGTCCACACAACTGAGGACACCTTCACAAAAAGCTAAGTACAAGCTAAAATTACAACTACTGAAGTTATAACATCTGAAGTGTAAGAACTTCAAATGTTTTACATAAAATAAAACTACTCATTACAAACTACTGAAAAGTAACCATCACAACTACCGAAAAGAACTACTTCAGCTGTTGTGACAACTTCTGAGAACATGGTCTTGAGACTTTATCTTCAGCAGTTGTCTTTAGACTTTGTCTTCAGACTTTGTCTTCAGACGTTGTCTTTAGCATTTGTCTTCAGACTTTGTCTTCAGCCTTTGTCTTCAGACTTTGTCTTCAGCTATCGTCTTCAAACTTTGTCTTTAGACTTTGTCTTCAGACTTTGTCTTCAGACCTTGTCTTCAGACTTTGTCTTCAGACTTTATCTTCAGACTTTGTCTTCAGCTGTTGTCTTCAGACTTTGTCTTCAAACTTTGTCTTCAGCTGTTGTAGACCACTTCAGTTGTTATAATGTCTGTGGGACTTAAAGGTTTTTCTGATCTGGCACATTGGTTCTTTTGGTCCAACAAACTATTAGGAATAATGCCTCAACTCTTCTAGAATCATCTAGAAAAGTTTTTAGTGAAAGAGAGAAAATAGAGACAGTTAAAGAATAACAAGATCAATGAAACACTAATGCCAGATTCTATGATAACTATGGAAGTTATCATTAAGTTCATATGAAATACAACAAAGCAAAATGTGTATCATAAAATGTGTTGTTATGTATGTGACAAGCCAAATTATAAGGATAGAATTGCAATCAGCATCATTAATTATCAAGCAAACAAAGATTTCACAACTCAATTTTAAATAATAGAAAACAATTTTTTAAATGCCAAATTCAAAAGGATGCAAATCAATCAAATTTTTTCATTGATAAAAGAAATGGTCAAATAAAAATAGATTTACATAAAGGAAATTCAAATAAGAAAACTTTACATGTTAATGATAGCAATCCTTTTTCAATTCAAACCACTTTCAAAAACATGGCTACAAATCTGATCAAAACAATTCAAAAGAGGAAAGCAAAAATAAAACAATCTCAGCATGACATTGCTGAAGATTATGTCTTCAATGATAAAATATGATTTTAAAATCTGTATCATATTTGGATAAAAACAATGTGTTCAAGTCTACTATGGCTTGGGTACCAAAACCAATAAATTCATTCATCGGTGTAGGAACAACTAAGGCAAGTTATCGATAGTGTTTAGCATGTTGACAACGATTGTTTTAGGCACATGAACAGCAATATATCTCTGTTAAAAAACATACAACCTTACAACAGAGAATATGTTATATTAGCAGGAGATAGGGGTGGTAAGATTACAAAGAAATAACTGTCTAATGGTGTGTTAAGTTTTGAAGATGTCAATATTCTTTAGTAACTTAACATAATTTGTTAAGCGTCTCTCAAATTTGTTACAAAGTATTCAAGACACTTCACTAATAAAGAATATCATATTTTAAAACCTGGATTTGTAATTCATGATGAATGGGTTTTGTTGAGAACACTGAGAGACAAAGACACATGCTTACTTGACATGAATGGTTCATATTCATTTGTAAATGCGTCTTCTTTATAAAGGAATGTGACATCAGCTGATGTCACTTGATAGTGACAGCTAACTGATTTATACAAACAACTGAAAATAGACTAAACTACTAAAGATGTCCACAACAACTGAGGACACCTTCACAAAAAGCTAAGTTCAAGCTAAAATTACAACTACTAAAGTTATAACATCTGAAGTGTAAGAACTTTAGATGTTTTACATAAAATAAAACTACTAATTACAAACTACTGAAAAGTAAACCATCACAACTACTAAAAAGAACTACTTCAGCTGTTGTGACAACTTCTGAGAACTTGGTCTTCAGACTTTGTCTTCAGCAGTTGTCTTCAGACTTTGTCTTCAGGCTTTGTATTCAGGCTTTGTCTTCAGACTTTGTCTTCAGCTGTTATCTTTAGACTTTGTCTTCAGACTTTGTTTCAGACTTTGTCTTCAGACTTTGTCTTCAGTAGTTGTCTTCAGACTTTGTCTTCATACTTTGTCTTCAGCAGTTGTCTTCAGACTTTGTCTTCAGACTTTGTCTTCAGACTTTGTCTTCAGACTTTGTCTTCAGACTTTGTCTTCAGACTTTGTCTTCAGACTTTGTCTTCAGCTGTTGTCTTCAGCTATCGTCTTCAGACTTTTTCTTCAGCTGTTGTCTTCAGACTTTGTCTTCAAACTTTGTCTTGAGTTGTTGTCTTCAGACTTTGTCTTTAGACTTTGTCTTCAGCTATTGTCTTCAGACTTTGTTTTCAGCTGTTGTAGACCACTTCAGTTGTTATGATGTCTGTGGGACTTAAAGGTTTTTTCTGATCTGGCTCATTGTTTTTTTGGTCCAACAAACTCCCACCGAACCTATGCAGCCAAAACCTTTAAGATTGTTGAAGTCCCACTTATTGGCAGAAACATTTTATGGATCAGCTTAGAAAGCACCAAATTAAGCTCAGGCCAGGGAAGAGGTTTCAGAACATTTGATTGGCAAAGGATGAATGGGAACTCTGTCTTGGGGATTGGACACAGAGCTGTTACCCCATCCATGAGATCTACTTTCCAATAAGGAGTCTGTAAGACTCTCTAACATAGGCCTCAAGGAATACGACTTGTTCTTCCATTGTGAGTGCTTCAGCTTCACTTTCAAAGAAGAACTCAGGCCCATAATACTCTCATAAGTATTTAACATTCTTTCTATTTTTTAGCTCCATAGTAGTTATTTCTCTGTATGCAAACTCATCAGGATGAGTACCTTCAAGTACCAACTGGAGCTCATTTCTTCTTATTTCTTCAAGCTTCTTGTAGATCAAACCCTTCTTCACCATTTTGTTTTCTAGTAAAGTTTGTGGAGTCATCTTAGACTTGTAAGCTCTCTTGAAGTCTTCAAGGATTTCCAGGGTGACACTACAATGGCCAACATTATCACAGCATCTACAGTCTTCTTTACTTGGCCATTGTATCGATTTGGAACATTCTTTTTATGAATTCTGTCACTTACTCTGGGGTTAGGCCAAATTCTCACTCTCTTTCTGATATTGAAATGTGAATCTGAGAGCATACAACCTCTGAGCATGTTTCTTCATAGCTTGTATGGATGAAGACTTAGGAAACTCTTTATCAACCATCCTTAACAGCTGCTCATCATGTTGTTTAAGCTGTTCTTCTTCTTCTAGTTTGACTTTTACCATTTGCCTTTGTTTTAAGAACAGTAGAGATTGGCAGACTATCATCCTCATCATCATCATCTTCTTCTTCTTCCATCCTTAACACCCTTCTCTTCCTTTTGGGTGCATCATTGGTAGTGGTTTGAGTAGGTTTCTTGGGTAAAGGAATTGGTTTTGGGGGTTGTGAAGTGGTTGTTTTGGTGTGGGAGATTGTACAGGCTGCTCTAGCATCTTGGTTGTGAGTGAGGCTTTGGATAACTTTGCCATATCAGACCTTTTCCCAGCACCAGCTTCATCAAGAGCTTCTATGATCAATCCTTTGTTGAATACTTCAGAAGAACAGATTCTGGTGGTTATCTCCAAAATACTATCTCTGGACCATGACTTCACTTTAATGATTGATCTTCCCAAATGCTTTGATATGAATCTTATCATAGCTTCTAGCCTTTCCTTTCTTTCTCACTACAACTTGCCCATCTATGCTCAATCTCTTGAATCTCTAGCCTTCTAATTTCAGAGTCAAGTTTGGCTGTGTCAAAACCTTGTCTGAAGAGTTGATCAATGATCTTATCCATACATCTGCTATGTTGCTCATCAGCTTCTTTGATCAGTTCTTCTAACTTTTTCTCATCTTCAATCTGTTCAGCACTCTTCTTTCTCTTGTATGTGATCATCTTCTTTTCTTTCTTCTCTTTTTCTTCTTCCTCTTCAGCTCTATTTCTTTTGTCTGCTTTCACTGACTTAGACTCCCCCTTTTTGGTTGCATTTGGTTCAGGGGTTTGAATGTCAGAAAGTCTCTTAGAAACAACATCATCAACTAAGGTTTGAAAATTTGAAGAAAGCCTCTCATTAATGGCTTGATGCATAATGTTAGTGATGAGAGGTAAGGAGGATTGAAAGGCAGCAACCATTTGCTCAGAGGGGTTCTGTCCCTGAGAAATGGTGCCTGAATCAGAGACTGGTGGCATAGTTGTTGGGAGTGGCTCAGTGTTTGGGAGACCTTCAGAAGAAGATGCCATCTGTGGGTGAATTTGGGCAGATGGACTTGATTCTTGTGACAATTTGGCAAGCAGTTCTTGTAGTCTGCATACCTCAGCCTCAAGAATGGTGTTGTGGGCTAGAACATCAAAGAAAAAGCCCAGGTCATCATCAGTCTTTGCTGAATCATCTGACCTTCTGATTAAATCAGGATGAATATATGCTGAGTGTAGATCGGTATTCACATGTGCCCCTATTTCTTGGAACTGGGGACTTCCTACCTCAGGATTGTGTCCTTCATTTGCAGTTGCCTCTGGTGAGGTCTTAGAGATGATACCACCTTCATCCTGTTCATGTGCTGAAACAGGAGAAGAGGGAGCCTCACCAGATGTTCGAATCTCCTCCTCTACACAGGGATATTGAACTATGTAATCCCTGTGTTGTGGGTTATCAGCCACAATATAATCCTCTCCCTCAGCTGTTGAGGTTTTCCCAGTTGTAATAGGTTTCTGGGGAGGGGTAGAGGAATATAGTTGAGTCAGCACTTATGCAATAACCACAGTTGGGCTTGTAGGGGTGGCTTTAGTGCGAGATAAGTGTGAAGAAGATTGCACCTGGGGTAAATGGTGCTCTTCAATGGCAATCTTCTCAAGTGAGAGAGATTCCAGTAATGTGGTTTCCCCATTTTTGGTTGCATGAGGATCCTGTTGAGAGGATACCTGAGCGGTTTCAGCTGGTAGAGTCTTGGAAACTACAGGGGGATTACTAGCAGTAGTTTCATCCTGCCTTTGTGTTGCAGGGGCATCATCAACGGACTCAACTCCCTTAGTAGCCTTTTTGGTTTGTTTGGATTGTGGTTTGGAAGGGACTTTGGATCTGGAGGTTGAGGCTGTGGGTTCCCTCTGCTTGGGTTTTAGTAGTTTGGCAGCCTCTTTGAGTTGTGGGTCAGAGTTGTGCCTGGAGTATACCTCAGGCAAAACTACCACAGCAGGGACACCAAGGCCACAGGGCCATCAGATTTTTATTGATTGATGATTGTGGCCATAAGAAACCTTGGATATAATATCCATCTGTTAGCCACAGGTTTCATTGCCAGATCTTTTAATTCCAAAAATATAACTTAAGAAAAATTTAAGCTTTAGCATTCAAGGATAGAATACAATACCTGCTGCCACCTGGATGACATTTGATCCCATGAAGAGGATTTGGGGGCAACGCAGACATTGATCATATGAAAGATTAGGCGTTCAGCATCATGGAAGTGCTTCTTCAAAATGGTGGTAGCATTTAGGTCGCCCTCATACCCATGTTGATGAATGATAGATCAGTGGTGCTCTTCGGTATTTGGTGACAAAGGTGGCATCATTCAGATCTAGGGTTTGGCGAATGATAGCAGGAGTGATGACCACTTTCTTTTGGTTTACAAACGACTGGAGAGTGATCGCGACATCATTCTCACCAGTATGGACAATGACATTTGTCCAGAATTGGCGAAGGGTATCGGGATAGATGGTTGGATTCAGAAGAAAAGCAGTTTGATACGGGGAATCAACCATCAGATCAATAGCAGCATCAAACTTAGTCCAATAGGTTGATTTTGTGAAGTAGGCAACACAGTTGTGTCGTGGTTTGATTTTCATGGTCGCCATTAATGGAAAATGAAAGTTCTGAAAATGACTTATGTAAAGTTTGAAGTTAGGTTTAGGTATTTATAGGTTATGAAACGGCTAAAAGAAAACAACTGAAAGTTTGGGTGTTAGTCATCCGTTGTTAGAAAATGACTGAAGACATGGTTTTAACTTTCAGATGTTGTAAACAACTGAAGACTTGGTGTTAGTCATTAGTAGTTTGGAACTACTGAAGACTTGGTTTTGGCTTCAGTTATTTTGAAATGAAACAGCAGTTGTTTGAAACAATTGAAGAGTAAAATTTCTCATCAGTTGTTGTCGTCAATTCACAGATCTCAGTTATTTCATTGACCTTAACACTTACGCAGCAGACTATCTGATTTTCAGATGTTTCATTTGTCATCAGTACTTATATAGTTAGAACAGACATAAATAGTTGTAACCACATCAATAGTTGTAACTACATCAGTACTTTTCAACAAATAAAGTACTTCAGTACTTTTAAGTAGTTTAGTCTTCTATAGTTACGAAAACTGTTGAAGATAAAATAACTTATCAGTACTTATTTTTGACAGTTGTATACTAATGCTCATCAGTACTTGTGAACTGAGATCATCAGTAGTTGTCAAATCATTCTACCTACAGCATACCAAGCCTTAGCACTAGATTTTGGAAAGTTGCACTGTCCAAAGGCTTAGTAAATATATCTGCAAGCTCATGAGCACTAGGAACAAACTTTGGATCAATCAGACCTTTTTCATAACAATCCGTGATAAAATGATGTCTGATCTCAATATGTTTGGTCCTAGAATGCTGGACAGGATTCTTAAGAATACAAAGAGCTGAAGCACTGTCCATCAGTAAAGGAGTCTTAGTCTCTGTAATGTCATAATCCAGTAATTGATTCTGAAGCCAGAGTACCTGAGATGTACAACTTGCAGAAGCAATGTACTCTGCTTCAACAGTGGATGTAGCAACTGAAGTTTGTTTCTTACTCTGCCAAGAAACTAAACAATTGCCTAGAAATTGGCATCCACCAGAGGTTGATTTTTCTGGTTAATTTACATCCTGCATAGTCACTATCAGAGAAAGCAACTAATTTGCAAGAGTGCCCAGTGGAATACCAAACTCCTAAAGATTGAGTTCCTTGTAAGTATCTAAAGATCCTTTTGACTGCAATCATATGGGATACTTTAGGTGCAGCCTAAAATATAGCACAGACACAAGTTGCAAACATAATGTCTGGTCTAGAAGCTGTAAGGTACATCAAGGAACCAATCATTCATCTGTAAAGAGTTTCATCAACTGCTTTACCTTTCTGATCAGCATCCACTTGTGTGGTGCTGTACATGGGAGTAGAACAAGGCTTACAATTTTGTAAATCAAACTTTTTCAACAGATCTTTTGTATATTTTGACTGATGAATGAAAGTTCCATTAGCCAATTGTTTGATTTGCAAACCCAGAAAGAACTATAATTCTCCCATGGCACTCATTTCAAACTTTTGTTGCATCAACTTAGTAAAGGCATCACACAACTGTGGATCAGAGGATGCAAAAATAATATCATCTACATAATTTGAACAAGGAGCTTATGCATGCCTACTTTCTTAATGAACAAAGTGTTATCTATGGAGCCTCTAGTGAAATTGTTTTAAAGAAGAAAGTTAGACAGTGTTTCATACCAGGCTCTGGGAGCTTGTTTTAACCCATAAAGAGCCTTATCAAGCTCATACACCCAATCTGGATGTTTATGATCTTCAAAACCTGGTGGTTGACACACACAAACTTCTTCTTTTATTTTACCATATAAGAATGCACTTTTGACATCCATTTGAAAAACTTTAAGATTATGGAAAGCAGCATAAGCTAAGAACAATCTGATTGCCTCCAGTCTGGCTACAGGGGCAAAGGTTTCATCATAATCAATACCTTCGTCTTGTGAAAACCCCTGTACAACCAGTCTGGCCTTGTTCTTGACAATTTGACCTTTTTCATTAGTTTTATTCCTAAACACCCATTAGTGCCTATTGCACACTTACCTTAGGGTAGAGGAACCAGTTCCCACACTTGCTGCTTTTGAAACTGAAGAAGCTCAAGTTGCATGGCTTCAACCCATCCATTATCTCTTAATGCAATATGATAGTTCTTTGGCTCTTGCTGACTAATGAAGAGAGCATAAAAGCAGAAATTGGACAATTGACGTCTAGTTGAAACACCAGCATTGATGTCACCAATGATCTGAGACATGGGGTGATTCTTCAGTTCTTGGTACTCAATAAGATCTGTGCAAGTGTTTGTAGGAGATTCAGCAGCAACAGATGTTGATCCAGACTCTTGAAACCTAGAATGAGATGGCAATTCAAATGAAGTAGAGGATTCAGAGATCTCATCAGCATTTGTTGTGGATGGAACTGCTGAAGCTACAGGAACATCAAGTTTAGTAGACTCAGGTAGGTGATTACTAATCCTTGCATTAGTACCACCAGATGGATGACTAGTTGCAGGAGATGATGGATTCACAGAATCTGCAACAGCTGGAGACTGATAAGGAACATATTGCAGTATGTCCAAATCAAATAACTCCATAAGGTTTAGTGGGATTTTGTCCTTTGGAGATTCATTAAACTTTACATGCAAGGTTTCTTCAACTATCTTTGTTCTGCAATTAATAACTCTGTACGCCTTGCAAGTAAATGAATACCCAACAAAGTACCCTGCATCCACCTTTGATTCGAACTTCTAAAGTGGATTCTTTGTGTTAAGAATGTAACAGCGACACCCAAATGCTCTAAAAAAGGATATCAGAGGGGCCAAATGATGTAACATTTCATAAGGAGTCTTCATCAACCTCTGATTTACTAACACTCTATTTTGCACATAGCAAGCTGTGTTGACAGCTTCAGCCCAAAAGGTTAGTGGCAAACTAAAATCAGCCAACATTAACCTTGCGGCTTCAATAAGGGTCTTGTTCTTTCTCTCCACCACTCCATTTTGTTCAGGAGTTCTTGGAATGCTTTACTGCCTTTGATTCCATTAGATAAATAGAATTCATCAAGTGTGTGGTTTCTAAATTCTATGCCATTATCACTCCTCACACACTTGACTGGAAGGGTGTACTGCTATTCCACATACAAAACAAAGTATATGATGATTTGAACGACCTCATCATTTGAATGTAAGAAGAAGGTCCATACAAATCTAGAATAATCATCCACAATTACCAGACAGTATTTTTTCTTTGCCATGCTCATCACTCTTACTGGACCAAAAAGATCCATATGCAGTAATTGCAAGCAGGCAGTGGACTTTGGTTCTTCTATTAGAGGGAATGATACTTTGTGTTGCTTTCCTTTTAAACAAGCAGAACAGTTGTCATCACATTTGAACTCCTTTAATGGTAGACCTCTCACTAAACCATGTTGGATAAGCTGGTTCATGTTTTTAAGATTCACATGACCAAGCCTTCTGTGCCATAGTTCAGATTCCTGAGGAGAGGCCTTGGAGAATAGACATGGATGGCCTTTTAGATTAATTTTCTTTGATAAGTCTAAGGCATATACTCTTCCAATCCTGTTGGCCTTCAGGAGAGTATATTCATCCAATATCTTGTCAATCATTCTCAAAACATTGGAAGACAGAATCCCACAGTTCTGGCTGGTGAAAAGTGCAACATGCCCTTTATCACACATTTGACTGACACTCAACAAGTTGTACTTGAGATTCTCCACATGGTTAACATCATCAAATCTTATCTCACCATTTGACACAAAGCCTTTGCCGATGACGTAACCCTTAGCATCATTACCAAAAGATACAAATCCTTTCTTTCCTTGAGAGTAGTCATGAATAAAAGAACTACTCCTGTCATATGCATAGATCCTCCACTATGCACATACCAAATGCTTCTATGGCATGCTGAAGAACCCTGCATTTGTCACAAGAAACTAGTTAGCTTTTGAGACCCAAACCATTTTGGTTTTGGGTCTATTCTCATCAACAGATTTTATACTAACTGATTTGTCATGATTAACAACCTTTGAAGGTGGAGATGGTACTGAAAAGGATTCCTTTGATTTTGGCTTAGTTTTCCTTTTCAGTGGTTTAATCATAGGTACATTTATTTGGTTAACTCTCCTCAACAGATGTTGAACCATCATAACAAGTTGTGTCTGATTGGTTGTTAAAGCCTTCAGTTCAGCAGACACATCAGTAATTGTTTTGATTGGTTCCTGTGACTCACCATGTCCTCCTTTTTGAAAGACACAAACTTAGTCTGGTGTTTTGATATTCCATAAGGAATACTTTCAGCTGTTCTATGATAAACCCCTTCCTTCTTTTTAGATTTTTGTAAGAACTTTGGGTTATCAGTTTGAGATGTTTGTGGTACAAACTTGGTTTCAAATTCATCTTTCATTTTATTAATTTTCTTTTTAATGATTTTATCTTTGTTGAATTTGGAACCCTTTTTGTACCAACATTTATCAGTGAGATGATTGAATAGACCACATATTTCACATGGATTTTTCTTCATCTTCTGTTGTTCAACTACTGAAGAAGATGAAACTACTAAAGGTGTGTTCTTCAGTACTTTCTTCCTCTCAGTACTTATGTTAAGTACTAAAGGATTTGTAACAACTGAAGATTTGTTCTTTAGAAGTTTTCTATCAGTACTTTTGGATTTCATGATAGACTCTTTAGTAGTTGTCAAACCATGTTTGTTTTCATTTAGTTTGAAATGCTCTTCAGGTGTTGTTACTTGCCCTTCGGTACTTTGAATACTTTATGAGACAACACCTGAAGTGCTGAGTTTTTCTTTGATCATGTGTTTATCAGCAGTGAGACTATTAGCAGATTGAATAGCTGAGGTACTAATACTGACTTCATCCTCTGATTTTGGATTATCACTTGAGGATGAGACACATGATGATGTGGTTTGGGAGTTGCTTTCACCTTCAGATTTTACTTCTATCTTGGGAGTAAAATATGTAAGAGGTACAGTGTGATTATACCCAATCCCAAACTTCACATTTGAAGCTGTTTGCTTGCTGAGAAGCATTTCAAACCCCTTGTAGGATGTTACCCAGCGTTCACACTCTACTTGAGTAGCTGCAAGTGTTTCTTTGAGATTCTTATGATTCTCGAAAATGACCTCTACCTTTGCCTTTTCATCAGTGATTGGCATTTTAATTTGTAAATCTCATCATCTTTTTCATTTAAGACAGACTCAAACTCAGTTTTTCTTTTGGAAATCACTTTATCTAGGTCAAGATTTTGATTAATTAACGCTACATTTGCTTCTCTAATTGAGACAAAAGCAGCTATGCATGACTCAGAGCACAACTTGGCCTTAGCCTCAGAAGATACCTGTGGTACCTGTGATGATGAAGCATTTGAGCATGAACCATCAGTAGACTCCAGGGCCATAAGAGCAAGATTTCCAAAAGAATTTTCACCATCATGTTGACCAGCACTAGAAAATAATTGTTCAGGATAACCAAAAAGATCATCTGGTAAGCTACTCCAGTCAACAACTCCAGGTGTGAAAAAGCTTTGATATGATTGAGATTGAGATTGTTGATTTGATTGAGATGGTTGAGGCATACGTAGGGCATGTGGTTGTTGAGCTATGGGTACTGGAACCTGACTGGACTAAGGCATGTAAAAACAGGGATAAGGTATGGCATTGGACCTTGAGGGACAAAATATGCAGGAGATGATTGAATTTGTGAAAGATGACCAGAACTGGTAGAATGTTGCCCTTTGTTTTGTGAGCTATTGCATGGAAAGGTCACAAAGGGTGCAGAAGAGTTAGATCCAGATGATCTACACTCTCTTGCAAAATGTCTAAGTCTATGGCACTTATGACACCTCAACTAGCTCTTGTCAAAACCAACTTTGGTTTTTCCAGAGAGACCAGGAAATTTTCTACCTGTCCTTTTGTAAAATTTTGAGATCTGATATTGATTAATGCCATTTGGCTCAAAATATCCATCTCTTCCAGATCATCATCAGCAATTCCTTTCAAATCATCCATCAAAAAGCACAAATTATCACTACTACACCCTGAATTACTATCAACACCAACAAAAGCAGGATCTCCGCTGTTTGAAGAAAAATCTATATGCTCATCATAAGAACTTTCTGATGCAGCATATTCTGACTCATGACCGACCAGAGCAGTATTCCCTGGTACAAAATATCAGTGAGCTTCTCAGATGAAGCCAATTTCCTTTTATGTTCTATCTCTCTTTCAAATGTTAACAGTTTCCCATGAAGTTAGGTGAGAGATAGATTGTCCAGATTTGCACTGGAGCGTAGGACAATAGTATATGTGTCCCATCTCTCAGGCAGGGATCTGAGGAATCTATTTTCATCTGACTATTTGTATATTCATGTTTAACCATTTTCAGCTCAAATATCAAACAGGAAAATCGCTCAAGCTGTTGAGTTAGTGACTCACCCTTTCTATGAGAGAATGTCTCATATTGCTGGGCAAGGATCTCTCTATTGTTTGCCAAGACCTCATCAGTTCCTCCAAATTGTTCTTTCAGAGCAACCCAGAGGTCATGAGCAGTTTCATGATGCATAAGTCCATAATAGATTTCATTAGGCAGTGCCATGGCCAGAATTCCATGGGCTTTAGCATCAATTTCAAACAGTTTTATATCTTCATTTGAGTATTTCTCTTTCTTCTTTGAAACCATCTCATTGGTTTCTGGATTACTCACCATAGGCTTATATGGTCCATGAACCACAGATTTCCAACAACCTGAACTATTGACAGACAGGTGATGGAGCATTCGGCATTGCCATATGTTATACTCACTCCTAACAAACATCAGAGGCTTTGTTGAGGAGCCAGTATTGTGAGGATCATTGATTGATGTAGCCATTTTCACCGATTCAAACAGGTTCAATGAAATTTTAATAGATCTAGCTCAAAAACTAAACAACTCAGTTTGAAACAAGACAAATATCAAATTAATTCACCGGAAGCAACAGAAAATCAAACTCTATAACTAATTCTTGCAAATTTGCTAATTCGATCAAACTTAGATATCAAATGAGTTGTTTCAATGATCAATTGTTAAATCGATCAATGATTAATCTAGCTCTGATACCATTCGAAAGGATCGGGATCTAGTTTGATCAATTAGATTAAGATTTGAAGCGGAATAGAACAAGAATTAGACGAAATTTAAGTTAGAATAATAGGAATATTCAATCAAACAGTGACGGTTATAGAGAGAGACAGTTTTCTGCAAAGAGAATATTTTCATTCACGCACAAGCTTCGGCTTCAAAGAAATTAGGTCAACATTCCTTATAAAGGAATGTCACATCAGCTGATGTCACTTGATAGTGACAGCTAACTGATATATACAAACAACTGAAAGTAGACTAAACTACTGAAGATGTCCACAACAACTGAGGACACCTTCACAAAAAGCTAAATACAAGCTAAAATTACAACTACTGAAGTTATAACATCTGAAGCGTAAGAACTTCAAATGTTTTACATAAAATAAAACTACTGATTACAAACTACTGAAAAGTAAACCATCACAACTACTGAAAAGAACTACTTCAGCTATCGTGACAACTTCTGAGAACTGGTCTTCAGACTTTATCTTCAGCAGTTGTCTTCAGACTTTGTCTTCAGCTGTTGTCTTCAGATTTTGTCTTCAGACTTTGTCTTTAGCAGTTGTCTTCAGACTTTGTCTTCAGCTGTTGTCTTCAGTTATTGTCTTCAGACTTTATATTCAGACTTTGTCTTCAGACTTTGTCTTCAGCTATTTTCTTCAGACTTTGTCTTCAGACTTTGTCTTTAGCTGTTGTAGACCACTTCAGTTGTTATGATGTCTGTGGGACTTAAAGGTTTTTCTGATCTGGCTCATTGCTTCTTTTAGTCCAACAAACTATTAGGAATAATGCCTCAACTCTTCTAGAATCATCTAGAAAAGTCTTTAATGAAGAGAGAAAATAGAGATTGTTAAAGAATAACAAGATCAAAGAAACACTAATGCCAGATTCTATGATAACTATGGAAGTTATCATTAAAAGTTCATATGAAATTCAACAAAGCAAAATGTGTATCATAAAATGTGTGGTTATGTATGTGACAAGCCAAATTATAAGGATAGAAATTGCAATCAGCAACATTAATTATCAAGCAAACAAAGATTTCACAACTCAATTTCAAATAATAGAAAATAATTTTTTAAATGCCAAATTCAAAAGGATGCAAATCAATCAAATTTTTTCGTTGATAAAAGAAATGGTCAAATAAAAATAGATTTACATAAAGGAAATTCAAACAAGAAAACTTTACATGTTGATGATAGCAATCCTTTTTCAATTCAAACCATTTTCAAAAACATGGCTACAAATCTGATCAAAACAATTCAAAAGAGGAAAGCAAAGATAAAACAATCTGAGCATGACATTGCTGAAGATTACGTCTTCAATGATAAAATGTGATTTTAAAATCTGTATCATATTTGGATAAAAACAATGTGTTCAAGTCTACTATGGCTTGGGTACCAAAAACCAAATAAATTCATTCATCGGTGTAGGAACAACCAAGGCAAGTTATCGATAGTGTTTAGCATGTTGACAACGATTGTTTTAGGCACATGAACAACAATATATCTCTGTTAAAAAACATACAACCTTACAACAGAGAATATGTTATATTAGCAGGAGATAGAGGTGGTAAGATTACAAAGAAAGGTAACTGTCTAATGGTGTGTTAAGTTTTGAAGATGTCAATTTTGTTTAGTAACTTAAACATAATCTGTTAAGCGTCTCTCAAATTTGTTACAAAAAGTATTCAAGACACTTCACTGATAAAGAATATCATATTTTAAAACCTGGATTTGTAATTCATGATGAATGGGTTTTGTTGAGAACACGAGAGACAAAGACACATGCTTACTTGACATGAATGGTTCATATTCATTTGTAAATGCGTCTTCTTTGTTGTCTAAAGCCTTGGAAAGTAATTCAATGTTATGGCATGATCGTCTTGGTCATGTAAACATAAAAAATATAAACAAGTTGGTTAGAGGAAATCATGATGTAGGCTTAACATTGAAAATAATGCAACTTACTAAACATTTTATGTTTTGTTCAAATGGAAGAGAACATAAACTCTCTCAAAAACCAAAATTGATTCCATCCTTCAAATGTTGAACATGGATTTATTTCATCCACTGAGTGTTTTGAGTTTGAGACGTTGTGCATGTTGCTTGGTTATTACTGATGATTTTCTGGATTCACTTGGGTTTTCTTTTAGCTACTAAGGATGAGACACCTCGTTTGTTAATAAAGTTCATGAACTTAGTGGAGAATCAGACTAACAAAACCATCAAATGCACTTGAAGTGATAATGGAACATAGTTTTGCAATCATACTCTGAATGATTTTATGATTCTAAAGGGATAGCTAGACAATTTAGCTCTGCAGGAACTCTACAATAAAATGGAGTTGCTGAAAGACAAAACAAAACTTTAATTGAAGCTGCCAAAACAATGTTATCAACAACTAAATTACCATCTTTCTTTTGGGTTGGAGCTGTTGGAATTGGTATGTTATGTTCAAAATCATATTTAATCAATATACAACAAAACATGACTCTTATTAGATCTTTTTCAAACATAAACCCAAAGTCAAATATTTCAAAATGTTTGAACGAATATTTAGATATCTCAAAGGGAAACTGGCTCTAGGGTTATGGTGTCCTTATGAAAGAAACTTCGAGTTACAAGGATATGTAGATAGTGATTATGGGGGATTTTGTCAAGGTCGTAAATCTACAATGGGTGGTTGTCAGGTTTTTGGGTCCCAAATTAGTCTTGTGGCAATGTAAAAAATAAACAAATGTCTTTGTTTCAACTGCAAAAGCTGAGTACATAGCTGCATTAATAGGATGTTCTCAAATTCTTTGGTTACAAAACCAACTACTAGTTTATGGGTTCAATTTTCTTAAGACTCTTTTTTACATGGATAACAATGCTGCTATGTTTATTACAGCTAATCCTGTTCAACATTAAAAAACAAAGCATATAGAGATTCATATCATTTTATGAGAGATAATTGTGGAAAAGGTTTAATCATTTTGATTCAAATTTTAACTAAAAAACAGTTGACTGACCTTTTGGCCTTTTTACCAAAGCCTTTTTACCAAGAAGGTTTGAGTATTGATTTAGTCAATTGGTCTTATTAGTCATGTTGAATCACAAAAAATGATAAGAACCCTCCCCTAGTTGAAAATAACAGAGATAACTTCAAAACTAACTGCTTGATTGTATATACTGTATGTGTGTGCAAAGAAAAAAAGCAAATACAAAAATAGAGAAGTCTAAAAGAAAAGATAAAATTATAAAATGAAAATCTTCAAAAATATAGTTTAGGTATTCGTATCTTCTCTGATGATTGAATCTACCTTTGCAACATGTGAGAAACAATAGTACTAGCTTGAGCAGTTTCATACTTCACTCGCTAATAAAGTTTGACGTGATCAGATATGTTATGAAGGGAAGTTCATGCAATTATACTGAAAAAGTAAATTCTTATGATTAAACTAAATCAATTATTCTTTAGTGTTTGTCCATATTAGTACGAATGAGTTGTGTTGACTTCTCTAATTGATTGATTGTTTGTAAAGTCACAATCTCACACTTGGTGGTGTTATTAATAATCATAGGATCTGTTTAAAACATCTATTCACTTCTTTGTTATGAGTCATCATAGACCTGAAGTGTTGAGATATCCTCTGTTGTAGGTCATTACAGACATTGATATTCTCGCTTGATGCAAAAAGATGCCAATGTGCACAATCAATTCAAAGATGAATTTATTATTGACAAAAGCGTGAGATCTGGTTGAATCATATATGTCAAGTTAATAAGTTGAGTAAAAGTGCTTTCTTGAATACCTTGATGAGGGTTGAGCTCTCTAAGTCTAAGTGTCGGTTACATAAAGTTATATCTAATCGAACCTTAATCAATTCAAGAATTGAAAAAGTAAGTGTGCTACAGAAATACTAACCTGGAACACACATAATCAGGATTTAATCATAGTCTAAGACTATCCATAATTTATTTATTTTTCATATGTTGATCTTAACTGATATGATCTTACTGGAATCATGTGATTCAATATGTGTCTAGTAGATTTTTATTTTGTGTTACTTAGCTATTTGCATGATTTTCTATATGTAGGCATGTTGATAATGATTTGTTTACTCTATTTGCAAAACAATATAAAATTCTAAGTTTGTGAACTTAAAAGTTTAGGGGGAGTAAATATGGAGAAATA
This sequence comes from Flaveria trinervia, assembly GCA_025506515.1. Lineage (NCBI taxonomy): Eukaryota > Viridiplantae > Streptophyta > Magnoliopsida > Asterales > Asteraceae > Flaveria > Flaveria trinervia. Next base: position 17,313,903 of record CM046442.1, on the reverse strand, counting down.
GAAAATTTAAAATAAGTGAGTTGTTGGATGGAAAAGATGAAGCTCAAATTTTATAAGCATGTGTGTGTTTGATATGATGTAAAAGTGAACCTGAAAAGATTTCAGAATAAGTGGAAAAGCTTCTTGTAAACAAAATAAAAAATGAGATTATTCGTGTTTTTGAAAATTTCAAAATACAGACTAAAATGACAGGAAATTATTTGAAAAGTAAAATTATATTAAAATTTTGACTTTCAAAGTTCAAAATTCAAATGTGTTTGATTGGTGTATAAAAATAAAATTTTGACTTTATAATGATTTACGATGGGTGATAGTTAAAATGTGACTAAGTGTTTGAAATTTTATGATGAACAATGATAATGTGCATAAACGGTGTTCAAACGAATGATGTGATTTCCAAGTGTTAGACGTATTGTTGGATCAAGAAGAAGGCTAGTGCAACCAAAACCAAATCACTTAGACAAATTTTGGTGCTACTTACAAAGGCTTCCGAAGCCAAGTGTGGAACTTCCGAAGGAAGTAGAGTTCTTCCAAAGAAAGAGTGAAAGATCAACTTCCGAAGACAAACACTACTTCCAAGTCAAAGAACTTACTTCCGAAGATCAAGTCTGAGAAGAAGAAATCAGAAGACTACTTCCGAAGTATGAAAAAAAGAAGAAGTCCTCAAGAATCGGAAGAAGTAGCTTCTTCCGAAGTGTAAGTGGCTTCGGAAGTACTTGTTCTTCCGAAGCCATTTAACCTTCGGATGACACTGCTATGAACCAGTGGACATAAGTATGGTCCCTGACACTCCGCTGCAGACCTCTAATACTGCATGGTGTTTTCTCAAAGAACCATGTAGTTGACCATACTTTATTCCACTTTTCACCTTTTTATGTTAGGACAAGTTACCAACTTTAGTCGGTGACAAAAGGTAAGTCAGGGACATGTCCTAACTACCATATCTCAGATAAGACTTTATCTGAGATATCTTAAATTATAGTTTTGTAGTATTTGCTTTGGTTAAAGGATTCCAGCTGGTATCAAAGTATATCCGGCTGTAGGTAGTATTATATAGTTTCTTATTGTAACTCATAACAACATGCTTGTAAGAGTCTTGTAACATATGAGTTGAGAAGAAATATATGCAAGTACCTTGAATATTACTTCTTGTGTTTCATTGTTACTTATTATATTGTTATCAACTCTTAGAGACTTTGCTTTCATTTGAGTGTTGTTTAAGTGAGTTTGAGAGAAAAACCAAGTGCTTAGTGACATAAACCGATCCTGCAATTGGTATCAGAGCTATTTAGGCTCTTGATTATGAGATCTAACCATCCAAATCAACTTGTTTTTCACTCCTCCTAACAACTCTCTCAAAATGGCCCTTAACAAATCCGAAGTAGAGATGGGAACTTTGACCAAAGCTCCCATCATTACTCCTGAAAACTTTAGGTCTTAGAACAGAAGAATGGAAGGCTTCATCAGATACCAAGACAGCAAAATGTGGAACTCCATTGTCAACAGCCCGTATAAACCCAAGGTGGCAGCACCTGGTGGAAACGGTGCCATGATAGAAAAGGCTGTTGAAGATTATTCTAACGATGACCGAAAGAAGATGGACATTGACGGCAATGCAATGACCATTCTTATGACTGCAATACCCAACTCCATCATGGTGGGGTTTGAGCATTATAAATCTGCCAAAGAATTGTTTGATGCACTTGCTCAGATGTATTCAAGATCCAACGACTCCAAGAAAAACTCACTGATGCAGCAGTTCAAGAACTTCACTTATATTGCTGGAGAGACCCTCAGCCAGTAGTATTTCAGGTATATGGATCTTATTTCTTCTCTTCAGTCTGTGAAGATCACCCATTAACTAAGAGATCTCATAAGAAAGTTCATGAGTGGTATTCCAAATGAGTGGACATTATATTGTGTCTCTATCAAGAGGATAGAGAACTTGAACACTCTTACTATGACTGAACTCTATGGCATCCTTGATGGATACCGTTTAGAGATAGAGAGTATGAAGGGCCACCAAACAAGCAGACCGGTGAGTCTTCTGCTAGCAACACTTTAATGGTTGCTGAAGGCTCAGTACCCTCACAACCTCAGCAATACCTGACATACAACCAGTAGCCATCCTGCTCTTCAGGACCGTACATCACTTTCCTTGAGAATCCAAGGTCTCCACAGGCTTAGCACAGTTCCTTTTAGGACAGTTGTGCCTTTGTCTCAGGAAGTGGACACTCTGGTGATTTTCAATATTGTTTTGATGATCTAGAGTGTTTCAGTCTAGACGATATAATGTATGTGGACATTGTCCAATAGATGCCTCTTTTAACCTGCACGAGGAAGAAGTTCTTTAAGAGAACTGGAAGGCAATTCCCTCAAAACCCAAATACCAGGAGGTTTAGGTTTGACAAAACCAAGGCCAAATGTTACAACTATAACCAACTTGGTCACTTTGCAATGGAATGCAAGGCTCCCAAATCAAATCCGGGAACCCCACAGGCCTTCACACATTCCTCTACATCAAAGCCCACTGTGAAGTCGACTGAAACAGTTGCATTGGCTCAAGAAATCGACTAGAGCTTTATGGTACAGAATGTGACTCCTGCTCAAGCTCTCATGGCTCCAACAAATGATAACTATGTATATGAAGATCTTTGTACTCCTGCCTGTATAGCTAAGGTTAAATTATATCAGGAATACAATATGGAAATTAAATCTTATATTGAGTCTTTAAATGTTTTGAAATCTGATGTTAAAAGGGTAAAATCTTACTACCAAAAGAAATTTGAAGAGTTAGAGAAAACTGTTTCCCTATTAAAACATGAACACACCAATTACAAGACTCAAATAAGGATTTAATATCCACATTGTCTGAGGCTCAAGCCCAGCTTGTCACTACTGAGGCTCAAGCCCGGAAGTATGCTATTTCTGAGCAGAACTTCCAAGCTATTATTGCATCATCCTCCCACTCCAAAATCTGTTATCAGAACAAAGGATGGTTGGGGACCAATGAAATTGCTCCACCACATTCTTATAAGTCTATAAGACAACCTAGATGTGGTACTGAAGAGCAAGAGGTCCCATCTGCTGACCCATCTTCACATGAGTTGAAGAATGATGCAATAATAGGGGCCACTACAGGGAAGGAACAGGTAAATAACCCCACCTCTGCCAGTGAAGATCAAACCCTAACCACCAAAGCCAGAAGAAGCAGAGCTAAAACTATTAGAAAAACTGCTAAGAAAGTGGTTGAGTCTAAGCTGATAATTGACCCAAAACAAAAGGGTGTCATTATTTCAACTGGATTCCAGGTGGTAGGTACTTCTGATTCAGGAAAGGAGTGTAGTACCAGCACTCCTGTCCTACCAAAGGATCAGAAGTTGAAGGGAAAGCTTGCTGACAAAGAGAAAAAGAGTAAGAAACAACAACCTACAAGCTCCCAAAAGACTAACATTAAATGCGTAATGTGTGGTCTGCAAAACCACATGGCTAAAGATTGTTACTACAATCCTGCTAGCACACATTATGCAAATAATGTTAGAAAGGAAGGAGTCAGGGAAGGTTTCTCATTTGGACCTTATGAGATGGTCGAAGTGATGAAAACGGGAAAGCTAGTTTCTGAAGCTAGGTTCTCTTCGGAAGAAAATCCTTCTTCCAAGTGAAAAATGGCTTCGGAAGCAAAAGCTGTTAAATATCTGAAGAACAAGAAAGTTCCCTTGAAACCAACCCAGAAGAAGACTGCTTTGAAAGAAAAGGTGGTGAAGGCTTCTTCTGAAAATAAAGAAGCTTCGGAAGAATGTCATGCTGCAAAAGCTTCAACAAACACATCTTCCATGATCAACCAAAGGATGGATTGGAAGATCATGAAAGATACTGCAGCCCAAGCCTCTTCTTCAAAGACATCCACTGAACCCCCATGCTTAACTTTTGGTTCAATTATGTCACTATCTTTGGAAGAGCCGAAGACCAACAAGGCTTGGGTCTCCAATCAAAACTAATAATCTCACCTTATGTTCAGGGATATCAATATGATAATAACAACAATGTCTAGATTGTGGACAGTGGATGCTCCAGGCACATGATAGGGAACCGATCTCTCCTTCAACAGTTCAACACTATGATGGAGGTCCTATCAAATTTGGAGGTGAGACTGGAGGATATATTTCTAGCAAAGGGAGTATATCCAACAAAAAGTTAAAAGTTGACAAAGTTAACTTTGTCAAATAGCTTGAACACAATCTGTTAAGTGTTTCTTAGTTTTGTGATCAAAAGCATCAAATGCTTTTCACATAACATGAGTGCATTATCCTCAAACCAGGGATGACAATTCTTCTGGAATTGGTGCTTCTTAGATCTCCTAGGAAAGGGGATATGTACAAGCTTGATATGAACAATGCTTCCCCAATGGGTTAAGTATCATGCTTTCTTTCCAAAGCTGATAGTGATGAGTCAACACTTTGGCATAAACATATATGTCATGTAAATTTTAAGACAATGAACAAATTGGCTAAAAATAACTTGGTACATGGTTTGCCTAAAAAGGAATTTTTCTGCAAAGATAACTGCGTTGCATGCCTAAAAGGGAAGCAACAAAGGGCATCTCATAAATCCAAAAGTGTTAACTCCATTACTACTCCATTACACTTATTACACATGGATATTTTTGGTCCCACAAGTATGATGAGCATTGGAAGGAAATCATACTTCCTTGTGCTAGTTAATGATTTTACAAGGTTTACATGGGTATTCTTTTTAAGAACTAAAGATGAAACTGCTGAAACATTAAAATCTTTTATTCTTAAATAGAAAATCAAATTAATCGCAAGGTTAAGATTATTAGAAGTGATCAAGGGACTAAGTTTAAGAACTTCGTTCTTGACTCATTCTATAACTCAAAAGGGATTTCCAGACAATAAAGTGCTCCCAGAACTCCTCAACAAAACGGTGTTGCTGAGAGGAGGAACAGGACACTTATTGAGGCTGCTCGAACTATGTTAGCTGATTCCAAACTACCTCTAACATTTTGGTAGAGGCAGTTAGCACTACATGCTACATGTAGAATAGAGTTCTTGTAGTTAAGCCACATGGAAAAACCCTTATGAGTTATGGAACAAGAGGCCACCATTCATTGGTTTTCTAAGGTCCTTTGATAACAGGTGTACCATACTTAACACAAAGGACAATTTGGCAAAATTTGCTAAAAAGTCAGATGATGCTATCTTCATTGGATACTCTTCTAGCTCTAAAGCTTAGAGAGTATACAACATCAAGAATCAACAATTTGAGGAGTCATCTAGTGTAGTTGTTAATGAGCACATTCCTTGTGTTAGGGGGAATGGACCTAATCATATTTTTTATTTTGAATTATTTTCAAACTATTCTAAACCTTCTTGTGAGAATGTTTCAATTGGAACAGGCGCTCAAAATGATGTTGATGCTGTTGATGCTGATCAACTGTTTGAGCTACCCAGACCTCTTCCAAGTTCTCCAGAGCTGCAACAAAACAAGCTTTCACTACTGATCTAATAGTATAACTATATCAAGAATAGTGAAGCTTCAACCAGTGAATCACCTACTGATCCTTAAACTCATCAGGTAATCCAACACAACACCAAACTAAGGGAAGTAGCATTTTGAAGGAACATGCAACTGTTAATGCTACTTCACAGCCAACAATTGATGATGTTTCTTATTCATTCAATCAGTCCTCATTGAATGAGTTTGAAACAATAGCTGGACAAAGTGTTCCTATTCTTGAGCAAAATATGTCTAATCTGGATTTATCTTTGCAACTGGAAGTGATTCCTTGTTTAAGGATTCACAACACTCATCCAGCTGAGAACATCATTGGGGATGTCTCTGAAGGTGTGAGAACAAGAAGGCAGACTCATCATGGAAATGTCTGCTTGTACTCATGCTTTTTATCCCAGATGGAACCCAAGAAGGTGGAAGATGCCTTGAGATATAGTAGTTAGGTTGAATCGATGCAAGAGGAGCTGCTTCAATTCAAAAAGACAGAATCTTTGGAACCTATGTCCGCTACCATCTGGTCAAGTACCTATAGGCACTAAATTGGTTTTCAAGAACAAAAAAGATGACAGAGGCTAGATTATCAAGAACAAGGTAAGACTAGTAGTTCAAGGATACACTCAAGAGGAAGGAATTGATTATACTGATGTCTTTGCACCTGTTGCAAGACTTGAGGCAGTTACAATCTTCCTTGCTTATGCTGTATCCAAGAACTTACTATCTACCAGCTTGATGTCAAGTGTGTCTTTCTATATGGGGATATAGATAGGGAAGTGTATATGTGCCAGCCTCTAGGATTTAAAGACCCACAGAATCCCAACTATGTGTGCAAATTGGATAAAGCTCTATATGGGCTACACCAAGCACCTAGGTTGTGGTATGAGACTTTGTCTCAGTTTCTTCTGCAAAATGGTTACACAAGAGGAAACATTGACAAGGCTCTCTTCATAAGGAAGTATGGTAAGGATATTTTGCTTCTTCAAGTCTATGTTGATAACATCATATTTGGTTCTTCAAATGACCAAATGTGTAAGGACTTTGAAAGTATTATGAAGAAGAAGTTTGAAATGAGTTCCATGGGAAAAATGGACTTTTTCCTTGGAATTTAGGTGAAGCAATTGAAGGAAGGGTTTTTCATTAATCAATCTAAGTATGTCAATGACATCTTAGAAAGATTTGAGAAGAAAGATTGTAAGCCAGCCAAGACACCCATACCTAGAAACCATAATCCTTGTCCTGACCTTGAGGGGAGGATTCTAATCAACATCAGTATAGGGCGATTATTGGTTCTCCAATGTATCTCACAGCTAGTAGACCTGATATTATGTTTGCAACTTGCATCTGTGCAAGATATCAGGTTGCTCCAAAGATATCTCACCTAGCTATTGCCAAGAGAATCCTCCGATACCTCAAAGTAGCACCTAAACTAGGTCTCTGGTATCCTAGGAACAATGATTTTAATCTCTATGGATACTCTAACAGTGACTATGGTGGTTGCAACATTGACAATAAATCAACATCAGGAGTATGTCAATTTCTTGGTGGAAGGATCATCTCATGGCAATGCAAGAAGCAATCCTATGTCTCTACATCTATTATTGAAGCTGAATACATTACTGGTGCAAGTTGCTATGCTCGGTTGCTGTGGATTCAAAATTGGATGTTAGATTATGGATTCAACTTATGAGTACTCCTATCCATATTGACAACAACAGTGTTATCTCCTTCACTGAAAATCTGGTGAAGCACTCCAAGACAAAGCATATTGATATCAGGTACCATTTTATTAGAGATATTCATGAGAAGAATCTGATTAAGCTAATCAAAGTTGATTCAAATGAACAATATGCTGATTTGTTTACCAAAGCTTTTGATGAACAAAGATTTAAGTATATCATAACTGCTATTGGGATGATAAACATTGATTAGCTTAACTCTATTGAAAACTTTTTCAATATGTAATGTCTTATGTCAATACAATCTAAGCCATGTTACAAAAGGTCTCTCTGAAATTTTCTAAGTATAAATTTCTTCTGAAAAGAAATTAACCCTCAGAAGACATTTTACATATCTTCCGAAGCAAAATTTCTCCAAGGATAATTTGTCTTCTGGAAAGAGTTTTTAGTCTCAGAAGAAGTGATTGATTTCATATCAGATCTACTTCTGAAGCTTACAAAACCTCTCCATTTGGAAAGCAATCTTTACTCTTGGAAGTAACCTTTTACCTTCAAGTCTAAAGTCTAAAGTGGATCATTGGGCTCCCACTCAGCCTGAGGTCCCACCATCCTTCACCATTAACCTCAATATGGGTCTTGAGTCTCCTCAGTCTCAAACCCATGAGCCCACTACCCAATCTGAAAGCCCTTAGAGTGAGTACTTACACTCCTCTAAGCAGCCAACAAGGTACACTAGAAGGTCAATGCCTGTAGACATTGACCAAGGTCCCGGGTTAGTAGGCTTAACATCCTTATCTTTCACTGACCTTCTCTTCAAAACTGATCAAGAGATTACGTTCTTCCATGGCAATGAAGTTGATCTACAACACCCTCTCCAAGCTCAACAAAGCCTAGAGAGACCTCTTGTCTCTAGTCCCCATCAGAAAACCATTACTGAGGTGAGTCACGCTGATGTGGAAGGGACTCATGTAGATTTAGCTGCCACTACAGAAGGTGCGTTAATAGACCTTATGGACAGTGGTAACATTTCTAAGACTGAATATAGGGCAACCATGCCTTTTGATGAATCTGAAAGAGACATCATTAAGCATAGGAAACCAGGGTGCCAAGAAACCACATCTGGTGGTGAGGCTGAACCTACTAGGTATGTTACCTCATCTCCCCGTGATTCTTCAAAAGAAGATGAGGGAAGTATGCAACTCTTCATTCAAGACCTACTATCTAAAGTCTCAAACCTTTAATCCAAGGTTAGGACTTTAGAAGAAAGGTCTGCCACTTAGCAACTTAAGAATGACAATCTCAAGGCTTAACTAGCTGAGAAATAGATTGAGGGATCTATTAGGCATATACCTGTTCAGGTTTCCTTGACCTCTTCCTCCAGCTCATCTAGCTCTCAAGATGATGCTACCAAAAAGAGGGAGAGTGTTTAGAGACAAACATATGAGGAACCACAGAGCCAAACTTGAACTTCCGAATTCTCGGATCCCATTACAACTTTCTCTAAGCCATCTCAAGTCGTACTACAAATAGACCAAATGATGCTTAAAGATCTCTACAGACTCTTCTCCAAGTTTCTGTTGAGATCCTCTCTTGATCAGCCAAGCCCTGATGCAGCAATGATGTATTTCGGAGCTGAAGAACTTCTGAGGCTAAGTGCACCTTCTACCACTGTGGAAAAAGTTAGTCAACCTAAGGTCCACATGGAAGATAAGATTCAATTCGAAGGGGAAATGTGTACTGATGGCCCAGCAACTGAAATAGTTGGAACAGAATCTGCACCCCCTCAATCTTCCAAAGCTGAAGTTAAAGCCTCGGAAGAACAAGCCGAATCTTCCGAAGCTGAAATCGAAGCTACGGAAGGATTGTTCTCACTGTCCGAGTAACTAATCATCACATATGCAATCCTAGAGCTGGTATCTGAGGTGAATAGTGAGGATTTTCTGGATCAACCTCTTGTTCAGACACCCTCTCTACCTCTCTCAGAATCCGAATCCACTATCCAAGAACCACCAAAGTCAAGCTCTTCAAAACATAACAAAAGAAAGAAGAAAATGACTGTGAAAGAGCTTTAGGAAGAGGAGAAGATTAAAAAGCTAAAGAGAAGACTAAGACTTCCAACTGGGAAGCTGTTAGCTGCCAGTACAAAAGCAGTTATAGCCAACCAGGAGGCAGTTAACAAAAGGAGAGCAAAGATCATTGACCAGCTCATCAAGCTTGGAGCTGCCAATGAAGAAACACTCCTGCTACCATTAGAGGAGTTAGTTGAACTGGAAAAAGCAACCAGGCTGCAACAAGAAGCAACACGGTTGGCCTTAGAGGAAAAAAGGAAAAAGGAACACGGTTGGCCTAAACTCCAGAGGTTTCTCTCTTCAAGAGCTGTCTCCACATAATGATGAAACAATCCTATGGTTGTTCAACAAAGAGCAAGGTCAATTGGAGAAAGAGAGAAAAAGAGCTGCAAGAGAGAAGTTAAGGGAGAAGAAGAAGGAAGAAGAAGCAAGGGTCACTACAACCAAGATGATAGGTGAGAAAGCCTGGATGAAAGACTATCTCCGGGCTCACGGCTTCTTTGGAAGGCAGGTGGGTCCCATGTCTGAAATGACACTCCAACGAATAGTCAGTGCAATCAAGGCTGATATTCATTTGGGGAAAATGAGAGAGATGTACAAAAGGGTACAGGGATGACCTTCACACCAACCACTCAACCCCAACCTGAACCGATTCCCTCTTCATTCACCATCAAAACTAAGCCTTACACTCCTGAACCCATGATGGAGCTGTACAAGATAGTCTATATTATCAACACAGTCAAAGTCAACAAAAGTCAACATCACAATCAAAGTCAACGCAAAAGTCAAACCCAACACGTTCGAGACGAGGAACGGAGACTAGACGTGGAAGATTTAGATGACTAGGAGTTATATTGTAGTAAATATATTTTGTGTGAACAAAATATATTTTATCTTGTTTTAGTCATTTTTATGTTTTATATGTAATTTTCCATTACTTAGCCTAAGTCTAGGGGGTTAAGTGTACTTAGTGAATATTAATCTACAGTATAAATAAGTTAATTGTAATTCGGTTTGGAAGATGGTTGCATGACCAATAGATTGGGGGATTATTTTTAAACACATCATTTGAAATCTAATCGAAGATCAAAGGGTTTTTATTTTGATGATCAAAAAAAGGGGGAGAATTATTTCACAATTTTTGGGAAAAATATTATTGAGGCGTTTAATTATTCAAATTTTTTTAAAATAATGTCATCTTCAGAAGACTTTAATTCAGATAATCTCACAATGGCACAAAGTTGGTTGGAGTCTTTTGTAGGCACAAAGAAAGAAAATTGGTAGATTTAATTGATTGATTCTAAAAAGTGGCAAATAATCTAAAGAAGCATGTTCCAGATCTCAGTAATCATAAACAGATTCAAAAGCTTCTAGACTCTCTTCCATTTGCATGGAATCATCAAGCTAAAATACTGAAGCAAGAAAGAGGTTATGTCGACACAAAACTTATGGATATGGTCAACGGGCTAAAATCTCTCGAACTAGATATCCAAAGAAATGAATTTCAGCAAGCCGTGTTCCCACATCAAACCCACATGCATAATACAGATCTTGTTTCTTCTGTAACAAGCATACTTGATTACAAAACAGAGGTGATTGAAAAGTTGTAGTTATTGAGAACTTATTAGAATTTAAATTTTGAATTCAGAGAATTATTGAAGTGAATTGTGAAACTTTGATAGTCGACAATGACAGTAAACCACAGTCTGTGAGAACTGATGATGATAAGGCTGGAAAAACTGATAGAAGAGAGAAAGAATCTAAGGCTGACGAGATGCTGAAGGTCAAAGAAGAGGAACAACGAAAAATCACAAGGGTTTGCAACTGTGAGAAGAGCTTAGCTGCAGAACGAACTATCATGGATCTTCCTTATGAGATTGTTCAGGATATGTCTTCTTCATCTTGCAAAATCTGGTTATTGGGGATTTATAAGGCAAACAGATTGTTACCAAAAAATGAAAAAGAATTAAAAACAATCAATCAGGAATTAAAGAAAAATGAAATTGCTTTTTCAAGAAAACTTAATGAAGCATTGGCTGAAAATGATCTTTTAAGAAGAACCATTTTGGAGCGTAACGTTGAAATTAATATTTTGAAAGAAAGGGTTGTTTAGCTTAACTTGAAACGACAAAGCTTCAAACAAAGCTTGATAAATGGACCCTTTCAGACATGAAAAAGGATGAGCTTATTGCTAAACAACAAGCGGCGTGGGTAAAACATGGGATTGAATATAAATCTAATGATGAAAATGTATTTAATTTAGTTCCACATCCTTCTACTTTATGTTATTCATCAATCCCCAGACCTCATTAAACAAATGATTTGATTGAAGCTGCAGAAACTAATTGTTTAAATGCAGGATTAAACAACGTTAATCTTAAAAAGATTAGAGATGTGCAGGATTCTCCTGTAGGTTTGGGATTCCTTAAGCAGAGGTTTGATAAGAAGATTAATGACGATTCCACTTCTGATGCTCCAACACCAATATCAGTTGCTTCTCCAACCTTCTTCAACAAATTCAAAATAGGTAATATTCCTTCGTTTGTACATGTCAGGTTTGTAAAAGAAGGATTAGTGAATCGTCAAGCAATCAGAATCCTATAATCAAAGCCCACACAATAGGAGGTGACAAACAAGATCCGTTACAGAAAGATTTGTGTATACGAGACTAGATAAACTCAGATGATGAATCAATCATAGAGGAGCGTGTTGGTTTCTCAGAAATCAAGATATCTCCTGACATTGTCAAGTCACAAAAGTTTCCAGAAGCTGAATCAAGACAAATACGGATCTCTTCTCCAATTGCAAAACAACCAAGTCAATCAATGAAGATCTCATCCCCTTTTCAGCATAGCAAACACCAAAACAAGAAAGAATCTGCAACAAGCTCAAAGCAATCCTCATCACCACCTGCACAACACGGGACTACAAAGAATCAAAAGCCTTTCAAGGCTTGTTTTGTGTGTGGAAAAGAAGGTCACGTGGTAAAGAAATGTTCTCAAAGGCTTGCTACGGATGATAAAGGCAAAACGAATATCTTCTTTAGCCATAAGTCTACAAAGAATGTTCTACATGGTAAAGGCAACACGAGTTGCTTCTCTGGATCAAGACGTAAAAAGCACACATCTTTGAATGGTTGGATGAAAAACTCTCCATCCAAACCTTTTCATGTGAAGCCAGTTTCACATGATACAAAGATGAAAATGACCAAAGGTTTAAAACCAAATTATTTTCCTTCTGGACATAAACAAAAATGATTTCCAATTTTAATTTATTCAAATCCAAATTAATTAAACCGAAACAAATTTGGCAAATTAAAAAGAAGGATACAGATATCCCATGTTGTTTAAACAATTGTGTGCAAAAGCAGGTTTCTTGTATTAATGAAAAAAGAACTTTTAGGACTATGATGGCCTAGGTTCCCCTTTCTAACTAATCTGTTTATGAGTGCAGGAACAATTCAGGAGGACTATTAGTAATCCGGTTTACTAACAGAGATTGTTCCTAATTCAAATTTGAGGCGGAACAAACAGGTTAAGGTCATGTTGTTATATCCACAATATGGATTTTTATCTGTATTATCACAGTTCTCACTTCACAATCACTGTATATTTCTTGATAATTCATTTCTCATCTTGATAATAAGTGTAGTTTGGAAGATCTACTTTGATAAATTTTTACTTTTGTACAGTTTTAAAAAAATATATATAAAAAATAATAATATAAAATATAAATAATAAAAAAATAAAAAAGATAAGTTTGTAAAAATAAAAATTTAGGGGGAGAGTATAAGTAAATAAAAAGGGGGAGTGTTGTTGGAGCTGTAAAAGATAGTCTATATTATCAATACAGTGAAAGTCAACGTCATGATCAAAGTCAACGCAAAAGTCAAACCCGACACGTTCGAGATGAGGAACGGAGACGAGAGGTTGAAGATTTAGATGAATAGGATCTATATTTTAATAAATATATTTTGTGTGAACAAAATATATTTTATCTTGTTTTAGTCATTTTTATGTTTTATATGTAATTTCCATTAATTAGCCTAAGTCTACGGTGTTAAGTGCATTAGTGAATATTATCTAGACTATAAATAGGTTAATTGTAATTAGGTTTGGAAGATGGTTACATGACCAATAGATTGAGGGATTATCTGTAAACACATCATTTTCAATCTAATTAAGGATCAAAGGGGTTTTGATTGTGATTATCATATTTTGATCTAATTCTTCACGATTTGATTCAAGTGTCATTCTCCTGGACTTAGAATTTGGTATTAGGGCCATTTTGGATCAAATTCACTGAAGATTTGAAGATTTTTAGAGAGAGAAGTTGAGGTTTTGGTTGTTTTTATTCAATATCAAGTTTTCATCAATTTTAGATCAAATTCGGGTGTATTTGATACGGAATTTGCTTGAATTTTGTTGGTTGTTGGTTGGGGATGCTCTGTTAATCATCAGATCTTAAATCCATTGAGTTTTTAATGATCTCAGATTGATTTCATGTTGAAAAAGGTTTTCAGCTTTGTTCAGCGAAATTATCAGTTCATCTAGCAAAACTACGAGTTTTTCCAGCGAAACTACATGGGTTATCCTTATTGAAGTTGTTTTCTACTGTCCTGCGAAACCAGGTCAGCTTGACCCCAGTTGCTAAGATTTTCTAGCGTGACATTTAAAAATAATATTTTTCCCGAGGGAGAATTATTTTACAATTGGTTGGGAAAAATATTTTTCGGTGTTTAATTGTTCACAATTTTTTATAAAATGTCATCTTCGGAAGATTTTATATTAGATAATCTTACAATGGCACACAGCCAGTTTGACTCTTTTGCAGCAATGAAGAAAGAAAAATTGTCAGATTTGATTGATCGATTCTTATGGTGGAAAATAATCTAAAGAAGCATGTTCCAGATCTCAGTAATCATGAACAGATTCAAAAGCTTCTCGACTCTCTTCCGTCTGCATGGAATCATCAAGTTAAAATTCTAAAGCAAGAAAGAGGTTATGTCGACATAAAACTTATGGATATGATCAACAGACTAAAATTTCTCAAGCCGGATATCCAAAGAAATGAATTTCAGCATGCCGTGTTCCCATATCAAACCCACACGCTTAATACTGAACTTGTTACTTCTATAACAAGCATGCTTGATTACAAAGCCGAGCTGATTGAAAAGATGAAATTATTGAGAACTGATTCAGATTTAAATATTGAATTCAGAGAAATTGTTGATGTAAACTGTGAAGCTTTAAGAGTTGACAATAACAGTAAACCATAGTCTGTGAGAACCGTTGATGATAAGGCTGAATAAGCCGATAAAGAGAGAAAGAATCTGAGCCTGACCAGATGCTGAAGGTCAAAGAAGAGGAACAACAAAAAATCACAAGGGTTTGCAACTGTGAGATGAGCTTAGCTGCAGAACGAACTATCATGGATCTTCCTTATGAGACTATTCAGGATATATGTTCTTCATCTTGCAAAATCCAATTATTAGGGATTTATAAGACAAACAGATTGTTATTGGAAAATGAATAAGAAATAAAAACAATCAATCAAGAATTAAAGAAAAATGAAATTGCTTTTTCAAGTGAACTTAATGAAGCATTGGCTGAAAATAATCTTTTAAGAAGAACCATTTTGGAGCGTAACATTGAAATTAATATTTTGAAAGAAATTGTGGTTTTAGCTCAATTTGAAACGACAAAGCTTCAAACGAAGCTTGATAAATGGACCCTTTCACACATGAAAAAGGATGAGGTTATTGCTAAACAACAAGGGGTGCGGATAAAACATGGGATTGGATATAAATCTGATGGTGAAACTATATCTAATTTAGTTCCACCTCCTTCTACTTTATGTTATTCACCAATCCCCAGAACTCATTCAACAAATGATTTGATTGAAGTTGCACAAACTAATTGTTTAAATACAAGTTTCAGCAATGTTAATCTTAAAGAGGTTAGAGATGTGCACGATTCTCATGTAGGTTTGGGATTCCTCAGATAGGAGTCTGATAAGAAGATTAATGGCGATTCTACCTCTTATGCTCCAAAACCAATATCAGTTGCTTCTCCAACCTTCTTCAACAAATTCAAAACAGGTAATATTCCTTTGTTTATTCCTGTCAAGTTGTTAAAGAAGGAACGGTTGTCGAATCATCATGCAATCAGAATCCTATTAGCGTAGCCGATACAATAAGGCATGTCAATCAAGATCCATTGGTGAAAGATCTGTGCATACGAGATTGGACAAGCTCAGATGATGAATCAATCATAGAGGTGCGTGTTGGTTCCTCATAGATTAAGATGTCTCCTAACATTGTCAAGTCACAAAAGCTTCCAAAAGTTGAATCAAGACCAATACGGGTCTCTTCTCCAATTACAAAGCAACCCAGTCAATCAGTGAAGATCTCATTCCCTGTTCAGCATAGCAAATGACAAAACAAGCAAGAATCTGCTACAAGCTCAAATCATTCCTTCTCAGCACCTGTACAACACATGACTACAAAGAATCAAGAGCCATTCAAGGCTTGTTTTTAGCGTCGAAAAGAAGGTCATATGGTAAAGAAGTGCCCTCAAAAACTTGCTTCGAATGGTAAAGGCAAAACGATGCTTCTCCAAATGTAAGTGTACAAAGAATGTTCGAGACAGTAAAGGCAACACAGGTTGCTTCTCTGGTTCAAGAGGTAAAAAGCACACATCTTTGAACGGTTGGATGAAAAACTATCTATCCAAACCTTTTCATATGAAGTCGGTTTCATATGATTCAAAGATGAAAATGACCAAACGTTCTATTGTTACATATGTACCTAGATTTGGATCTTAATATAATATGTCTTGAATGTCTTACGCTTATGTAATGCTTGGGTATTTAATGAAATAAGAATGTTTGGTTGTGATTTATAATGTTTAATATTTCATTAATGAGTTGTGTAACGCATATTGACTAGATTATATAGGTTTGTGATTGTTTGAATTGATATGCATAATGTTATAACAATAAATACATTCAAACTTGGTTAAGTGAAGTTCTCATGCGTTCGACTGGACCATGCACCCCAACAGTGGTCATGCGTCCGCATGAATAAGTAACCCTAAACTATAAATACCACCTAATTCGTGGAAAAACGTAAGCTTTATACATTCTTCGACTCTAGACGTACCCTAGCCATCCAGAGACCTCTTAGATCATACTCCAAGGTCATATATCGCAGTAGATCGATTCCTAATTGATTCTTAACGTTAGATTCAATTACATAATTGTTTCTACGTGCGTTCTCATTGATTGGATCACCAATCAAATAGGATTCCGCACTATTTGGTTCGGTATACACGTTAATCAGTTAGTACATTGTCCAGACACGGTCCCTAAAAAATGGTATCAGAGCTTTGGCTCTTGATTACGTGTTGATTCAATCGTTTTTGATACAAAAATTGTGTTTTTTCACTAAAAACGCAATCTTTTTGTGTCAAACTGTGTCTTAGACGTCTCTTGACTATAAAGTTTAGTTTCTCCGGCATACGGCAATTAGGGTTTGGGAAAATTTGAGTTTTTGCGGTCAAATAACGTTTAATCTACGAATTTTCAAACTTCAGCTAGTTCAGTCGCACGATTGGCTCAATCGCATGACTGAGGTCATTCGCATTCCCCAAATGCATGATTGGACTAATTCGTACCCACATTCATACGACTGGGAACCCTATTCGGACTGTCCAACTGCATTAGTTCATTCGGCTTACTAACTCATCCACATTAGTTCAGTCGCACAATTGAACCATTCGCCTGGTTCAATCACCCTAATAAGCCCAATCGCATACCTTCATTCGCACACATAAACAGTTTGTTTAATAGTAAAGTTAAGTGAAATGGAGGACCAGTTTTCAGCTTACACAACAAGTAGAGACACTTGTATTCAAGATCTACTACTGTTGGAGAACGAAATGGGAATTCATAATAAACCCCTGAAGCTTATCACGTTAGACGACTACCCACTATGGAAGCAACGTTTTGAAATCTACTTAAATGGAGTAGATACAAATTTGTGGGAGGCAATAGAGTCGGGGTACAGCACGCCAGTAGGAGCTGACGGTGTCTAACTTACGTTAAGTGGCATGTCTGATGCACAAAAGGTGAAACACAATGCTGAGAAGAAAGTCTACGCTTTGCTTACCCAGTCTATTCCAAAGGATATCTATCATCAGTACTCGGAGTATACTCAAGCAAAGAAATTATGGGATGCGTTGGAGAAAAGGTTTGACGGAAATGCCTCACTCAAGGCCATTAAGGCCAAAGCTTTGAAGAAGGAGTTTGACAAATCTCTTCAATGGGAAAGGAAGACCTGGACGATGTGATCGACAGATTCTACCACTTGATGAGTGAGATGCACACTCATAGAGTAACTACGTCGATGGAGGATAAGGTATCCAACTTTGCAGATGGATTACCAAAGAAATGGGCTTCCTTCATTTCAAATCTCACAGAATGAGATGCTCTTGAAGTTAGATATATATGACTTCATTCTGAAACTGAGAGAGGAGGAGCTTAGGATGAAGTATAGAGCCCAAAAGGCCAACTATGATCAAAATCTGGCACTTTACAACGTGACTCCTCAGACCAAGACATCTGGAGCACCACTGCAGACTGCCTTCGTCTCAAGCTCAGCAAGTCCAGCACAAGCATCTACTTCAGGGCCTGAAACGTCAGGGTCGTCTGGTACCCAGTATATTATACCTGAAGCCAATGCAACAAAATTGAAGATCGATAACTTTGGTAACGTGACTGTTGAGGTGGCCATAGAACACATGGACCTCTTAGCTGCTGTAGTCCACTCCTATGATGGACTAATTGCTGGAAAGATAGGAAATTGCCACCTGGCAGATGAGGATTATGAACAGGTGGATGAGATGGAGTTGGAACGGATGGATATAATGTAGGCTTTGGCAAGTGCTGTCCGAAGAGCCAAAAAGTTTGTCAAGAACCGGACAGAACTTGGTTGCAACCAAGGACACGAACTTTGGCTTCGACAAGTCAAGGGTAACCTCTTTCCACTGTGGTGAGAAGGGGCACTTCAAATGGGAGTGTGTGAAGCCAAAAAAGACTGGTAATGGCAATCCTTTCTTGTCCTTTAATCGTCAGGACAAAGCCACATCTAGTAGTTCTACTTCAGCAAGCAGGGACCCTAAAGCCTTGACTGCTACGAGGATGAAGGACAGGACTGGAGCTTTCGGTTCGTCACACCGGGAGAGTCCAACATAGCTAGTGTGGAGGACATAGATGACGATTCCGCAAGTGAGGGGATATAGCAGTAGAGCTTGCGATGCCCAATTCTGAAGACCCTGCACCTGTGATCAACCACCTGCCCGAAGAAGAACAATCTACATCAATGTTAGAATCACCAGAACCAGAGAAAATAGATTCTGCACACATGGTTGATTCCTCTTCAATATCTTAGGTAAGTACTACTGAAGTTGTTTAATAATCATGCTTGTTCTGACTGTAATAAATTTAGAGAAAGCATAGATTTAAAATTTTCTAGGTTATTAGATAATAATGATAGCCTAGTAAAGGATTTGGAACTGTGCATTGAAGCTAATAGAGTTTTAAAACAAAATGAGCACGGTTACAAAGAAAAGATAGACCTTTTGAACAAACAGCTTAGGGAAACAGAAGTAGTTTCCTTTAATCAAACTAATGACATTAGGTACTATCTTAACTCCCTAGAGGAGAATAAGAAGTAGAAAGCAGTTTTAGAAGTCGAAGTAAACTTGTTAAGACAAAAACTGCACAGTTGGACAAGCTCATCACATATTGTCGAACACTTAGTGAGAGAGAGAAACAATGGGGAGGGATTAGGATACAAAGTGGTTCCGCCACCACCTGAGACCTTGATGAACACCAAAAGTAAACAAATTAATAATAACCCCATCAAGGATCATGTGGTGACCACTCCTCTTGTTAGTGACCCGGATTCCACAAGTAAATCAATTGAATCTGGCACTAAACAAAAGGAGTCCACTTCAAAGGCGAAAGGAAAGATGCCTTGTGTTAACCTGGAAAAAGCGTTTGAAAAGGTCAATTTAAAGTCAGGTTCAAAAAAAGTCAAATCATAACTCAAAAAGACTATTAAACCTCATCAATCACGAGTATCATGTCAAAGTCCAGGTAAACAAGAAATAAAAGATGTAAAACCAGGTAAAGCAATTAAGTTTGTAAAACCCGACTATACATCTAACAAAGAAGTGTCTCAATCTAAACAAAATAAGGTTATCTGTGTGACACCTACATCTCCACAAAAACAAATTAACCGTAAAGTTGAAAGCAGATCTTGCTACAATTGTGGAGAGTACGGTCACATTGCGTCTAATTATCCTTATTATCAGACACCGAGGAGGAAAGTTGAACTTCCTGCATCTAAAACTAGACCTTTTAAAAGGAACTCAGTGACACCTCCTAAAAGGGATAGTGAATCCAAAGTTCAACCCATCAGCCAGTCGTCTGTTTATCACAAACAGGCATTACACAAAGCTGGTCTACGGAAAGAAAAATCAACCTCAGCGTCTGAAAATGAGAACAAACAGAAATCTGAGATTTCCTCAACCTCAATTGGTCAATGGGTTGAGTTTTTGCTATGTGATGCCATGGGGAAACCCAAGCCAGTGAAGGCTTGGGTTCGTAACTTGAACTAATGTTTTAATTGAATGTGCAGGGTGTTCGCTATAGTGCTAAGACTAACACGTGGATTGTAGATAGCAGAGCATCCAGGCACATGACGGGGAACAGAGCTCTCTTATCAAACGTCAAACAAGTCAAAGGAGGGCATGTTTCATTTGCTTGAAACAAAGGTGGGTATATCAAAGTCCATGGAGAAGTGGGAAATCAGAAAGTTAAGTTTGACAAGGTAAACTATGTCCAACAATTACAAAATAACTTACTTTCTATTTCTCAAATATTTGATAAAAGCTTCAAAGTAGTCTTTGACAACAAGAAATGCTACGTTCTGAAGAAGGACTACGTGATCCCGGAGGACCATGTTCTAATGACTGCTTCAAGATATAATGATCTTTATGTTTTGGATCTTTCAAAGGCCTCCACAACGGATCGTAAAGTTCAGTACTTCTTGTCCAAAGATACTGAAGAGGATTCCATCTCCTGGCATAGGAGAATGGGACACATAAATCCAAGGAAGATGAATCACTTGATCCAGAACAATCTAGTGAGGGGAGTGAACGTCAAAAACTTCCAACTCCCGGATTTCGGTGTTGTGTGCAAGAAGGGCAGACAGACAAAGAAGTCTCATAAGGAAGAGAAAGTTTGTTAGGACCTGGTATTTGACCGAAATACCTTATGATTAACGTGTAACCAGATCAAATAGTGCGGAATCCTATTTGATTGGCGATCCAATCAGTGAGAACACACGAAGAATCAATCAAGGATTGAAACTAACGTTAGAAATCGATAGGGAATCGATCTAATGTGTTCTATGAACTTGGAGAACGATTTGGAAGGTTTCTGGACGGCTAGGGTTCGTCTGGAATCGTAATTGATCGAGCGCTATCGTTTTTCACGAATTGAGTTGTATTTATAGGTTGGCACTATTCAATCGTGCGACTGAACCATTAGTTTGGTTCAGTCGTGCGATTGAACCATGCGGTTGGTTCATTCGTGCGACTGAGTGTTCAGTCGTGCGACTGAGCCAATCTTATGTTACAGTCATACGACTGATCCAGTCTCCTGGTTCAGTCGTGCGACTGAGTCAATCGTGTGAAGTTCTTCATGTGTATGGTTCATTCGCATGAGCCATTCGTGTGGAACTTCATTAAGTTAAGTTTGAATGTTTTAGTTAATTAATATAACATAATGTGCAACCATTCAAATAATCATAAACCCAATCAATTCAGTCACGACTCATTAATGAACTATTAAACATTATAACTAACAGACTATCAGTATCGTTTCATTAATCATACCAAACAAGATCTATTACATCGCATACCATGATCTAGGGACATACATGTATCAACAAACTCCCCCGACCTAGATCTCTCTAATGTCTTGTTTTCTTCATTACCTCCTCATATTTCTTGTACTTGTCCTCTTGTGTGACTCCTACGTGAATATCAAACGCGAAGCAAAGTCGTATAACGTTTTGGAACTGGAGGGCTTGTACAATGTCTTGTGTGTCAATGGCCACTTGTATATGTATAGACATCATTAGCAGACAAGTTGGTTAGCCACATTGGGTCGAATACCCTGATGGTATCCATTTGGTCCCCTTTGTTCAGAACTATGACAGCTTCAGCAGTTCTCCAATCATAGTACCACCATTTGAAATGTGGAGTGAAGTCCTGTGGCATTTCCCTGAGAGGGATTCTCAACATAGTGCGCGGAGGACTCCACTTCAACACAATTTTGGTTTTCCAGTGATGGCATCCATCTCAACCTTCTAATATACCTTGTAGGTTGTTGAGGTCTGAAGTTAATCCACCTGGTGTGGTACTCTTTCTTTAGGGCAGCCTCAAACCAGCCTAACATCTTTCTCGGGTCAGCATACAACAGCTTCAATTTGGCCAGCTGGTTGAGCTCAAATCCTGGTAGAGTCTTTAGATCATGTGGAAATCTAAAGTACTCTATGCCCTTTTCCCTCTTAACGGCATAAACGTTAAGATCATCAAATATTCCCATGCTATAATCCTGCCTGACACCGTAAGATGTTTCTTGACGCTGTAGAACTTGGTGTAGGCATCCCTCTTCAGTGCAGCACGTTGGGCTCTGACTTCTTTAAAACATTCAGCCCACTCAGCCTTTCGAATGTATACATCATCGTTTGAGGCTTGGGCTGTTCCTTCGGTCTTTCCTGCTTCCTACTCCATCTTGTCTAGTACCTCAAACATATCATTGACTAGGGACTCACCCAGATTGGGGACTACATTACCCTCGTTGTCAGCGTACTGAGGGTACTCTTCAGCAGCGATATATTCAACCTCAACTTCATCAACGGCATGTAGTTCGTCGTCATTGGTTGAATCAACTGTTGGAGCATCCATGACAATGTCATCAGGATTGAGTCTAAACATCTCTGCCAGTTGCTCGTTAGATAGGTCGTGAATTATTTCACCTTCTTCAGGGGTATAACTCACTGACCTTCTGACAATCCCTTGCAGATCAAGAATCATTGTGAGTTGAGACTTGACCTGTTGAAGGGGAGCAATATCAAACTCATCTCTGTGGTACTTTGGATCTGTTTGATTTACACATTTCACACTCAAATCATTAGTAATTTATCAAACAAAATGCATTAACTTAATATAAACATTTAGTACATGGTTTTTCAATACAGAATATAAAAGTAAATAAATACATAAACATCTACTATTTACTTTTATCCTGAATGCTAGACTCTTCATGTGAAGGGGCAGAAGCAGAAGCTGACTGATCTTATCTGTTCTTTGTTCTCTTCTCTTGCCCTGTGGCTGAGACAGATTCAGCTGCTTCTCCTTCTTCAGTGTCTTCATCTGCACACCACTCTTCGGTTTTCTCTTCATCAGTATCACTCTCATCATCATCATCATCATCATCTTCATTATCTCTGGCTCCATCCCTTATCTTTAAAGGTTCCTCCTTTGATCCTTTCAATTTTAGCAAAATGGTCCTCTTAGCTTTTTCCAACTCCTCTATTTGCTTACCTGCTACGACACTTTGAGCTCGGAGTTGGTCCATCTGA
Organism: Flaveria trinervia; assembly: GCA_025506515.1. Taxonomy (NCBI): domain Eukaryota; kingdom Viridiplantae; phylum Streptophyta; class Magnoliopsida; order Asterales; family Asteraceae; genus Flaveria; species Flaveria trinervia. Next base: position 17,290,909 of record CM046442.1, on the reverse strand, counting down.
GTGTTCTGAGCAGCCAATTGCTGGGCCTGCTCCTCAATTACTCGATCCTGCTCTGCAATTTTATGCGATTGTGTAGCAGTCAGGTCGGTAAGCTGGCGGATCTGAGTCGTGTTTTCCTCATCAGCCGCCAGCAATCGCAACACCATTCTATTTAACACCGACAGCTGTTCCTCTACCCCGATTGGAGATAGAGGAGATCTATATGTGTGTGAGGGAAAGGCTGAGGGCTCGGTTTGGTGGCTAGTGGTGGTGGTGGTGGAGAATATTGGGTCAGGTCGGGATGATAGTGGTGGTGAGTGTGGGGTGAATGATGTAGTAGTGGCTGGGGTCTGTCTTGTGGTGGTCGGTGATGAGGGAGTGAAGAATGTGGTGGTGGAGGGAAGCGGTGCTGTGGTGGAAGGTATGGTGGTGGATGGTGTGTCTGAAGAGGTGGTAGTGATGGAAGGTATGGTGGATGTGGTAGTGATAAAGGTTACCCTACGCTTCTTCTTAGGTTCTGCCCATGGGGTTGAGCCATCCGTTTTCTCCTCGTTCCCTTCGAGGTGGATGCTCCCCTTACAATCCCGCCTGAGGACCCCGGAGCATAAGTTGGGTCAGCTTCTGTATCTCCGGAGCCTCTCGGTTGTTCACCAAAAACTCTTAATCCATGTTCTGTGGGAACAACTTTCCTTCCCTCAGTTCGGGTCAGTGGCTCCTCATCAGATTCATCCTCATCTTCCTCGTTAAGAACAAAATCTTGATGAAATCCTGCTGACTCAGTTACTTCAGCAGGTGAGACAGACACAGAGGGAACAAAATCAGACACAATGCCTCTGGATGGAATAGCATCATCCCCACTGTCATCCTCCTCTGAATCATCAGTAGGGAGGACAATTGGCTCCACGTCGGAGTCACTGTCCTCGTGACGCCATTGGCGTCTCCCCGGTGCCACATAACTTTCATCTGCTAAGTGGCCAATCATTCTTTTCACTTGGGTTTAATCTGCTTTCCCCTGTAAACTCTCATCCTGCCCAGAGTAGTATCATCCATTATCTCTAAGGCCACTGCGTCATGACTCTCTTTGGGCAACTGTGGCATCTTCTCATTGAAGACGAGCTGTAAGAATCTGGGGTACATACAAAACCCCTCTTTTCCCTTTACCTCCAAATTCTCCACTAAGTAGAAGAATATCATGCTGGAAAACTGAAGGGGTGGTTCAGAACCAGTGCCACATAGGCATTTTGAATCTGGTCTGAGAGGTCGTCAAACCACCCCTCCTCGATGCAACACACTTGAGGATCACGTGTGCTAAGTACTTGTACTGGGGGCTCAGGTTGCTCTTGTTGAGCACACCTGAGTTGATATCCCCAGCGTACTTTATCCTCAGGAAGCATCCTCTCACTGTCAACGGATGTAGTTTAGTAGGATGATCAGCGTCATCCCCGAACTCTAGGACCCTCTGAATGTCGGCAGCAGAGATCTCAATATCATGGCCCAGTATAGAGCTCCTAATACAGTACGGCTCACGAGAGCGGTCCACCAAGGCATTCTCCCAGAATGCCTGATGGAGTGATCTATATGGCGTGCAAGGCGTGGAGATAGCCTTATTAATCCGGGACCGTCTCAGAAAGGCTATAATGTCGGAAACTCAACCCCGTTCCTGGTGGTGTGATCCAAATGGGCACAGATGTTGTGCTTTGGATTTATGGACCACCTTTCTGCCATTTATCTGAAACACACAAGACATAGAACCATTAGTACATAAGACATGAAAACTTCTGTTCTAAGTGTAAAGTTGAAAGTCATTTTGATTCATTCGTGCGAATGAATCATGCGACTGAAGTCAGTCGCCTGTTTGAGACATGCGATTGAGTTCAATCGGCTGATTGAGACATGCGATTGAGTTCAATCGGCTGATTGAGGCATGCGATTGAGTTCAATCGGCGATTGAGACATGCGATTGAGTTCAATCTGCCGACTGGACTCATTCGGGTGGTTCAGTCGGTCGAATGATCCAATCGTAAGGTTCAATCGTGCGATTGGAGTTCATTCATTCGAACGACCAGTCGCTTTCCCCACTGTTCAATCGCCTGTGGGTCGAATCTTGACCAATCTAAGTCATTTAATAGTGTTTAATGGTCCATTTGCCTCGTCTACTTGTCACTAATAACCTATTAAACTCAATTTTAACATTTTGCTTAATTACATAGGTGATTAGGTCATTTCACAGTTCGGTTCTTGATTCATCGGGTGTCTCTATTGTAGGTCGGTAATGTGCTGATTTTGGTAGGATTCAAAGAGTAGTGTACCTGTAAAACGTCACTCGAATGTAAGAAACTTAACAGCAATGTAAATCAGAATCTGTGGCAATTTGACAGAGTAACGGTAAAGAACGCGATTTGGGGTGCTATTGGGAGTGATGAGTGAGATGCGATCGACTGAGGCCCTTTAACTACTGACCTAATTTCAATCGGCCGACTGGCCTCATTCGCACAGTTCATTCGGGCGACTGAGGTTCAGTCGTACGATTGGCCTAGTCAATCGCATTCAGTCGGCCGACTGAGTCTCAGTCGGTCGACTGACTCATTCGGTCTCCTTCATTCGCCTCTTTAGTGAACCGGCTGAGCCTCAGTCGGTCTACTGTTTCATTCTCCCTTCTATTCGGTCGAATGGATCATTTTCATGTCCATTCGGCCTATTGGAAGCCATTCGCATAGTTGGTCGATAACCATGATCCACTAGTGCGAATGGGTCACACTTTGTGAGTTTACAGTCATTTTGAACATTTACTATTAAGACCCTTTTCACTTTTGATAATAACATTGTAAGCTCTTAACCAATTCAGTCACTTCAGACATGACCTTTTAAATTTTGAAAAACATGTGGCCATCTCAGACATGACCCTTTTTAGGTAAGTTAATTCCCTCTGATTTCCCTGATGTAGTCCGACAGACACACAAATTTAAAGATAAACATAGAAACTTAAACTAAACTACATAACTAAAGTTTATTTTTGGACTTTTTGTGAGAGATAAAACCCTAAGATGGAAATCTAGGAATTTGGTTTGGAGTAGACAGCTTCAACTTAGATTGATCATATCTGGACAATTCAATTTTGGAATCATACAGGAACATCAAATCATTTGGGACTTGTTATTAAAACTTTTTGATGCTTAAATTCTTGGTGTTCATCCAGAGTCGTTAGCAACTTAAGGAAATCATACGAAACTCTTAGATTTTCACATTGATTTGAACTCTTGAGAATGTAGCCACTAAGATTGTCAGTATGTTTGTCCACTTAAATCCATACACAGACTTTTGACGTAGACTGGTGACAGATTTAGGTTTAATTATTTCAGCTAACATTTGTGGATCCACACTTATATGGTAAGCAACATTCCTCAGAGGTTTTGAGCGGTCTACGGGTATTGTTGCAAGAAGAGACTATTCTTAGAGTTTTCAAAGAGAAGCCTGTCCTCAGGCTAGTGCCATCGCACAGCAGAGAGGTGGCAAACAACAATGAATTCTAGAATATCTAGGTTATGCTTATCCTCAGGTCAGTGCCATCGCACAGCAGAGAGGCACACAACCTATCTCCTTGTTAGAGCAGCTTATTTTATTTGACACATTATGCACCAACAACATAAGTCATTAGCTTTATTGCATTTGTCTTTCATTTTTTTCTTGCTTTGCTCTAATTATGGTCATCCGCACACTTTTGTGGCATTTAAATGCTCAATACCCCTTATTAGAATATATTTGATTGTGTTAACCAGTGATAAGATGGAAGCCCACAGTCAGTTGAACAACTTAGTTTGATCTTGAGATCACCAATCAGGTCTAATTGTCTATTGTGTTGAATCTACCAACATATCATTGTGGTCTAGCAGCCTCTAAGTCTACTTTCTTTGTGTCACCTTAGGAGTTGCCAGTTTTCTATCATCTTCCCCTATTATATTGCTTAGACTACACACACTTATACTTTGAACTTTTGCATCTTTTCAAAACTTTAATTTTAGAGTCCCTCTTGATTGTTCCTGTGTACTATCATTTTCCAAAGGTATTGAATCGGTATCACAGACACAATCTACCTTATTTCAACTAGTTACCCGTTCTCCCTCATTTTTTTTTTAATAATGTTAACTTGCTGACATATTCTCCCCCTAAAATACTAAAATCATTTCGGATTTAATTATTTTTGGATTTTAATAAACAGCAAAATAACATGAGTTTAAATATAACAGACGAAAAGAAAAAACAAATAAAATACACGTTAACGAAACTACATCGGACTACACATTATTCTCATCAGGAATTACCTCACTTTTCTTTTTAACACCGTTGACCTCTAGCAAATATTGAAAACGTGGTTTATCAAAGGCTTTAGTATAGAGGTCAGCACGCGTGAAAATCAGTGTTAACTTTAACCACATCAATTAAGTTCTTTTCAAAACAGTCTCTTATGAAGTGGTATTTAATACCGATGTGTTTGGTCTTAGGATGTTGAACCGGATTTTTGGTTACTGCAATTGCAGCAGAGTTATCAACAAAAATAGGAGTAGATGAGAATTTTAAACCGTAATCCCGCATTGCTGTTGAATCCAAATGATTTGTGAACAGCAACTTGCAGCAGCAACATATTCAGCTTCACAGGTTGACAATGCAACCGATGTCTGCTTCTTACACTGCCATGTAACTAATCTTCTCCCAAAGAATTGACACCCCGCTGATGTAGACTTGTAGTTCATTTTGCAGCCTCCATAGTCCGAGTCACTATACGCTGTGAGCTCAAAATCGTCATCATGAGGATACCACAACCCCAGTGTGGGTGTACCCTTAGATAGCGAAAAATCCTTTTGACCCCGATCAGATGATTGACCTTAGGTTTAGCTTGATATCTGGAACATAAACATGTAGCATACATGATATCAGGTCTTGAGGCAGTGAGATACATGAGGGATCCAATCATTCCTTGGTACATAGTGGCATCTACAAGATCTCCATTTCATCAGGTGCTATATCATGATTCGTAGCAAGTGGAGTCCCAGCAGCAGAAGCATTCTCCATGTCAAAGCGACTGAGAATGTCTCCTACATACTTGGTCTGATGTAGAAAGATCCCATTAGGTGTTTGATCCACCTGTAACCCGAGAAAGAACTTCATCTCCCCCATCGCACTCATCTCAAACTCTTTCTTCATCACTGCTTCAAACTCTTTGCATAACTCTTCGTTCTTTGACCCGAAGATTATGTCATCAACATATATCTGTACAAGCGGTAGGTCACCATCCTTTTCTTCAATAAACAGTGTACAGTCAATGACTCCCCTGTGAAAGCCGTGTTTCACAAGATGAGTCGAGAGTTTCTCATACCAAGCTCGAGGAGCTTGATGAAGCCCATATAAAGCTTTGTCGAGCTTGTAAACTCTATCCCGATGATAAGGGTCTTCAAATCCCTCGGGTTGACTTACATAGATGTTTCCCTGATTTCCCCATGAAGGAATGCACTCTTCACATCTAATTGGTAGACTTTAATCTTCATGTACGATGCATAGGCAAGGAAGATACAAATAGATTCCATCCTTGCCACGGGTGCAAACACCTCATTATAGTCAATCCCCTCGACTTGGCGAAAACCTTGAACCACCAGTCGAGCTTTGTTCCTGATAATGACTCCTTGGTCATCCTTCTTGCATTTTAGTACCCATTTGGTGCCAATGACTTTAGCACCATTCGGTCTATCAACCAGAGTCCATACACCTAACTTCTTAAATTGCAGAAGTTCTTCTTGCATGGCACTCACCCACGCCTCACCATTTAGTGCTTCACTGACATATTTTGGCTCAACCTGCGAAACAAAACATCGATAAGCACCATCATGAATGTCCCTTCTCCATAACTGAGGCGTAATCAGCTGAGTATAGCTGATTTCGGGTTTGTACTCCTGATCGGACATCTCCAATAACATTGTCAAGGGGATGATAGACGTTTAGTCGTGATCCTGGAGTAGTCGGCACAGTCACCTCCGAACCAAGATTGTGAACATTTTGTTCTGCATCTGAGGAGGTTGGAGTTTGAGGTTCCGAAGTCAGGGTGCATCACTTATGGATGCTTGTGGACTTTCAGGAACTGGAACCTGTTCCTCCTGACTGTTCTGGTCATCTGCTTCAGTTTCATCTTCAGAGGAGGAGTCACTGTCATCGACTATCCCTTCTGACTGAGTAGATGATTCTCCCTGTGTGCTAGATGGTGTATTTAGAATATCATACATCATCCTAGTAGCTAACTCATCATCCGAGGGAGAGAGAGGATGTTGAAGGATTTGAAGAATCCATCATAATCGAAGAAGTATGCAGGTCCTTTGCCTGTAGGTGGTGTGGTATATCTCTGAACGTCGACATTACACCACACTTCTACAAGACCCGTTGAGTTATTGTAAACTCGCTTGTTCGGTATGTTGTATCCTAGAAAAATTCCTTCAACTGCCTTCTCGCTGAATTTTCCTTCTTGTGTCTTCTTCAGAAGTGTACACGGTGCGCAAAAGGTTCAAGATACTCCAAATTCGGTTTGCGTCTTTGAAGTAGCTCATAACATGTCTTTCCGTGGCACTTGACTATTAGGACTCGATTCAGTGTATAACACGCATTTGCCACTGCCTCATTCCAGAATTGGATAGGCAATTTCGAGTCTGCCAGCATAGTCCGTGCTGTCTCTATCAAAATCCTGTTCTTTCTCTCAGCAACGCCATTCATTGAAGTGTGTGGGCAGAAGTGAATTGATGCACAATTCCCTTTTCCTTGCAGTATGCCTCCATCCCTTGATTCTTGAATTCTGTCCCGTTGTCTGAGCGTATTTGTCTAACTTTTAGCTTGTAGAGAGATTCCAGTGTGGTTACTAGTTCCTTGAATGTCTCCAATGTTTCTGATTTGGATTTCAGAAACATTACCCAAATGAACCTTGATTAGTCATCAGTGACCACAAAACAGTACACGTCACCTGCAATGCTCCTTGTACCAACTGGACCAAACAGATCCATGTGAAGAAGCTCAAGAGAAGTTCTATTGAATGAACTTTCTTTTCCTTATGAGACTTCTTTGTCTGTTTGCCTTTCTTGCAAGCTACACAAAAGTCTGGAAGTTGGAAGTTCTTGACATTCACTCCTTTAACTAAATCCTTCAGAATCAAATGATTCATCTTCCTTTGACTAATGTGTCCTATTCTCCGATGCCAGGAGATGGAATCCTTCTCAGTAGCTTTAGATAAGAAACACTGAACCTCATGATCTGTTGTGGCAGCTGTTGACAAATCCAAGACATAAAGGTCTTTATATCTTGAAGCAGTCATCAGAACTTGGTCCTCTGGGATCATATATTCTTTCTTCAGCACGTAACACTTCTGGTTATCGAAGATGACTTTAAATCCTTTATCACATATTTGGGAAACAGAAAGTAAGTTGTTCTGAAGTTGTTGAACGTAGTTCACCTTATCAAACTTAACTTTCTTATTTCCCACTTCTCCTGAGCTGTGATATAGCCTCCTTTGTTTCCTGCAAAGGAAACATGCCCTCCTTTTATTTGTTTGACGTTAGATAAAAGGGCTCTATTTCCTGTCATGTGCCTGGATGCTCCGCTGTCTATAATCCACGTGTTAGTCTCAGCACTATATCGAACACCTTGCACATACAAAGTAAATGAATCAGTTTAGGTTAGGAACCCAAGCTTTGACTGTCTTGGGTTTCCAGAGGCATCACACATCATAAACTCCACCCATTGACCCTTAGAGGGTGAGGGTAGCTCAGGTTCCTTCTTGTTATCAGTATCAGACCCGAGGGTTGACTTTTCTTTCCATAAGCCAGATTTGTGCAATGCCTGTTTATGATAAACAGTCGTCTGGCTTACAGGTTGGACTTTAGGTTCACTAGCTCTTCTAGGTGGAGTTAAAGAGCTCCTTTTAGAAGACTTAGGTTTTGAGTCCTGAAGTTCAATCTTCTTCCTGGGTGTCTGATAAAAATTACAGTAGGAAGCAATGTGTCCATATTCTCCACAGTTGTAGCACGCTCTGCTATCAACTTTATGATTAAACTTTCTTTATGGAGAGGTACGTGGCATTCTAGTAACATCAATCACTTTAGGTTTTGACTCTTGTATGTTTGATGTTTTCCTCTTAACAAATTTACTGTTTTAACCTGTTTCACTTTTTGGTTAACTGATTTTTGACTTGAAGCATGTGAAAAAGTAGCATTTGAAGTCCTTTTAGGTTCTGATTTCACTCTGTTTGAACCTGACTTTAAGTTAACTTTTTCAAATTCATTTTCCAGGTTAACCCAAGGCAATTTACCCTTTGCCTTTGAAGTGGACTCCTTTTGTTTCTGACCAGATTCAGTAGATGAACATGAGGTGTCTGGATCAGTAACAAGAGGAGTGGTCACCACATGATCCTTGATGGGGTTATTATTTACTGGTCTAGACTTAGTGTTCATCAAGGTCTCAGGTGGTGGTGGAACCACTTTGTAGCCTAATCCCTCCCCGTTATTCCTTTCTCTCACTAAGTGTTGAACTATGTGTGAAGAACTAGTCCAACTATGCAGTTTCTGTTTTAATGAATTAACTTCGACTTCTAGAACTGCCTTTTGTTTCTTAGTTTCTTCTAGGGAGTTTAGATAGTACCTAATGTCATTTGCTTGGTTAAAAGCCACTACTTCGGTTTCCCTAAGTTGTTTAGTCAATAGGTCTATCTTTTCTTTATAACTATGCTCATTTTGTTTTAGTACTCTATTAGCTTCAGTGCACAGACGTAAATCTTTTACTAAGTTATCATTATGATCTAATAACCTAGTAAAATTTTCATCTATGCTATTTCTAAAAGTGTCACAATCAGAACAAGCATGTTTATTAAAAATTTGGTCAGTGGTACTTACCTGAGTTGTTTAGAAGAGTTAGCCATCAGTGCAGAATCAGATGATTCTGGTTCTGGTGATTCGGCTTTTCTGTCTCTGATGGAAACTTCCTCAATTGGTTTGTAACTGACCTCGGCTGCAGTTGTTTCTTCACTATGTGACATTGCTATATCAACTGCTATATCACCTTCACTCGCAGAACCATCATCAATATCCTCAACATTGGCAATGTTAGATTCTCCTGTTGAGACAAACCTGAAACTCCAATCCTATCCTTCATCATCATGAGCAGTTAAGGCTTTTGGATCCTTGTTTGATGAAGTAGAACTAGAGGCTTGCTTGTCTTGGCGAGTAAAGGATGAGAACGGGTTCCCATTCCCCGTCTTCTTGGCTTGACACATTCTCTTTTGAAGTGCCCCTTCTCACCACAGTTAAAGCAGGTCACTTTACTCTTGTCGAAGCCAAAGGTGGTGTCCTTAGTAGCAACCAAGTTCTGTCCAGTCTTTTTCACAAACTTCTTCGCCCTCCGGACAGCACTTGCTAAGGCCCACATTATATCCATTCTTTCAAGCTCCATCTCATCCACCTGCTCGTAGTCCTCATCTGCCAGATGGCAGTTTCCAATTCTCCCGGCAACAAGTCCATCATATGAATGAACCACTGCTGCTAAAAGATCCATATGCTCTCGAGCTACTTCCACAGTCACATTACCGAGGTTCTCGATCTTCAGTTTGGTAGCATTTGCTTCTGGTCCAATATGATGGGTACATGATGACCCAGACGTGTCTGATCCAGAAGGAGAAGCATGTGAAGGACCTGACGAGCTAGACACAAAAGCAGTCTGGAGAGGTGCTCCAGATGTCTTAGCTTGAGGCGTGGCGTTGTATAAAGCTGGATTTTGTGTGTATGAAGACTTCTGAGCTCTACTTCATCCTTAGTGCTTCTTCTCGCAACTTAAGAATGAAGTCATTTATATCCAGCTTTACAAGGATTCCATTCTGTCTCAGGTTAGACACGAATGTAGCCCACTTATCAGGCAACCCGTCTGCAAAGTTGCTTACTTTCTCTTCCATGGTAGTAGCCACTCCATGTGTATGCAATTCGCTCATCAAGTGGTAGAATCTGTCTATGACGTCGTCCAAACTTTCATTACCAATTGATGAGAAGTTATTGAATTCCTTCTTTAACTCCTTTGCCTTGATTGCCTTCAATGATGCATTACCATCATATCTCTTCTCTAGCGCATCCCACAGTTTCTTGGACTGCTTGTTCTCTGAATACTAGTGGAATATGTCTTTGGGGATAGACTGAGTGATCAATGCATAAACTCTTTTCTCTGCATTGTACTTTACTTTCTGTGCGTCTGTCATCCCGCTTAATGTTAGTTTAACTCCATCAGCTCCCACCGGTGTACTATAACCTATCTCAATGGCTTCCCACAGATTAGGATCTACTCCATTAAGGTAGATCTCAAAACGTTGTTTCCAGTGGGGAAACTCATCTAAAGTCAAAAGCTTTGGTGGTTTATTGTGATTCCCCACCTCACTCTCAAGCAACAGCGGGTTCTGTATCCTTGCGTCCTTCCCAGCAGTAAAGGCTGACATCTGATCTTCCATGACGAATAAACTTATAATCTAATCAAACAAACTTTCACTGATGCGACTGAAGGATGCGAATGAGCTAATCGTGCGTATAAGCTCTGCGATTGGTTCAATCGTGCGAATGAACTGGGTGATTGGTTCAGTCGTGCGAATGAATCTGATGCGTATGAGCTATGCGAACGAATGGCTTCCAATCGGCCGAATGAGGGTGCGACTAGGTCCAATCGTGCGTATGAGCAATGCGAATGGAGTCCAGTCGTGCGAATGAGTCACTCGTGCGACTGAAGCTGCTGTTTTGCGAAAATTTCTAGGTTTGACGGGTTTCAGCCGAAAAATTCGAAATTTCACAAGTTCTAATCGCCTAAGTCCGTAGAAACCAAACGTCGATGAGCAGGGAACTTTCAAGATCACTTTTGATGCCAAAGATTGCGTTTTTAGTGCAAAAACACAAACTTTTATGCAATCTTGATTGAATCAACACGTAATCAAGTGCCAATAGCTCTGATACCACTTGTTAGGACCTGGTATTTGACCGAAATACCTTATGATTAACGTGTAACCAGATCAAATAGTGCGGAATCCTATTTGATTGGCGATCCAATCAGTGAGAACACACGAAGAATCAATCAAGGAGTGAAACTAACGTTAGAAATCGATAGGGAATCGATCTAATGTGTTCTATGAACTTGGAGAACGATTTGGAAGGTTTCCGGACGGCTAGGGTTCGTCTAGAATCGTAATTGATCGAGCGCTATCGTTTTTCACGAATTGAGTTGTATTTATAGGTTGGCACTATTCAATCGTGCGACTGAACCATTAGTTTGGTTCAGTCGTGCGATTGAACCATGCGGTTGGTTCATTCGTGTGACTGAGTGTTCAGTCGTGCGACTGAGCCAATCTTATGTTACAGTCGTACGACTGATCCAGTCTCCTGGTTCAGTCGTGCGACTGAGTCAATCGTGTGAAGTTCTTCATGTGTATGGTTCATTCGCATGAGCCATTCGTGTGGGAACTTCATTAAGTTAAGTTTGAATGTTTAGTTAATTAATATACATAATGTGCAACCATTCAAATAATCAAAACCTAATCAATTCAGTCACGACTCATTAATGAACTATTAAACATTATAACTAACAGACTATCAGTATCATTTCATTAATCATACCAAACAAGATCTATTACATCACATACCATGATCTAGGGACATACATGTATCAACAAAGTTCATTCCATAGAACTACCTCTTGAGCTTCTTCACATGGATCTGTTTGGTCTAGTCAGTACAAGAAGCATGCAGACGACTTGTACTGCTACGTAGTTATGGATGACTACTCAAGATTCTCTTGGGTAATGTTTCTCAAGTCCAAATCAGAAATATTTGAATCCTTCAAAGAATTAGTAACTACACTGGAATCCCTATACAAGCTGAAAGTATGACAAGTGCGCTTAGACAACGAAACCGAGTTCAAGAATCCGTGGATGGAGGTCTACTGCAAGGAAAAGGGAATTGTGCATCAATTTACCTCTGGCTATACTCCTCAAATGAACGGTGTTGCTAAACGGAAGAATCGCCGCTTGATAGAAACCCCACGGACTATGCTAGCGGACTCGAAACTGCCTATTCAATTCTGGAATGAGGCAGTTGCAAATGCATGTTATATGCTCAATCGAGTTCTGGTAGTTAAGCGCCATGGAAAAACATGCTACGAGTTACTACAATGATGTAAACCTAATTTAGAGTATCTCGAGCCGTTTGGCGCTCCATGCACCCTGCTGAAGAAGACTCAGGAGGGAAAATTCAGCGAGAAGGTTTATGAAGGGATCTTTTAAGGATACAACATACCAAACAAGAGAGTTTACAACAACTCAATGGGTCAAGTAGAGGTGTGGTGTAATGTTGATGTTCAGAGATACACCACACCACCTGCTGGAATAGGGTCTACTTACTTCTTTGACTATGATGGATTCTTCAAGTCCTTCAACATACCTCTCTCCACTTCCAAAGACGAGTTGGCAAACAAGATGATGTACGATGTCTTGAACACACCGTCTCAAGATTCAACACCATCCGGTTCACAAAGTCAATCATCTACCAACTTAGGGGGAGCACTTGATGTGAGTGACTCTTCCTCTGAGAAGAAAATGTGGAAATTGATCAGAATAACCAGGATGAATAGGTTCCGACTACCACAAGTCCACAAGCATCTAACAGTGATGCATCTTAGCCTTCTGAACCTCAGACTCCTATTGCCTCAGATCTAGAACCAAATGTTCACAATCTTGATTCTGAGGTGGTTTTTCCAACAACTCTCAGCTCACGTCTAAACGTCTATCATCCCTTGGATAATGTCATAGGTGATGTGAGATCAGGAGTTCAGACCAGAAATAAGTTGTACTCGGCTGATTATGCCTCTGTGATAGAAAAGGGATACATTCATGACGGTTCCTATCGTTGCTTTATGTCTCAATTTGAGCCAAAGTATGTTAGTGAAGCCCTGAAGGATGAGGCATGGGTGAGTGCCATGCAAGAAGAACTTCTTTAGTTCAAGAAGTTGGATGTATGGACTCTAGTGGATAGACCTAAAGGTGCTAAGGTCATTTGGCACCAAATGGGTCTTGAAATGCAAGAAAGATGATCAAGGAGTGATCATCAGAAAAAAGACTCGGCTTGTTGTTCAGGGATTTCGACAAGTTGAGGGTACTGACTACAATGAGGTGTTTGCACCTATGGCAAGAATGGAAGCAATCCGCATCTTCCTTGCCTATGCATCGTATATGAAGATCAAAGTATATCAACTAGATGTGAAGAGTGCGTTCCTTCATGGTAAGATCTGAGAGACAGTGCTTGTTAGTCAACCCGAGGGATTTGAGGATCCATATCATCGGGACAGAGTTTACAAAGTCAACAAGGCGCTATACGGGCTTCATCAAGCTCCGAGGGCCTGCTATGAGAAACTCTCGACGTATCTTGTGAAACATGGTTTTCGCAGGGGAGTCATTGACTGTACATTGTTTATCAAATAAAAAGATGGGGATTTACTGCTGGTACAAATCTATGTCGATGACATAATCTTCGGTTCCAAGAACGAAGAATTATGTAAAAGGTTTGAGGCAAGTTGAAGGCGGAGTTGGAGATGAGTGCAATGGGAGAGATGAAGTTCTTTCTCGGGTTACAGGTGGATCAGACACCAAATGGGATTTTCCTACATTAGACCAAGTATGTAGGTGATATTCTTAGTTGGTTTAACATGGAGAATGCTTCTACAGCTGGAACTCCACTTGCTACAAACCATGATTTAGCACCCGACGACAATGGTGATCTGGTGGATGCCACTATGTACCGAGGGATGATTGGATCTCTCATGTATCTCACTGCCTCATGATCTGATATCATGTATGCTACATGTTTATGTTCATGATATCAGGCAAAGCCTAAGGCGAACCATCTTATTGGGGTCAAAAGGATTTTTCTTTATCGGAAGGGTACACCCATACTTGGGTTGTGGTATCCTCATGATAATGACTTTAAGCTTTCTGCGTATAGCGACTCGGATTACAGAGGCTGCAAGATGAACTACAAGTCTACATCAGCAGGGTTTCAGTTCTTTGGGAGAAGATTAGTAACCTGGTAGTGTAAGAAGCAGACCTCGGTTGCATTGTCAACCTGTAAAGCCGAATACGTTGCTGCTGCAAGTTGTTGTTCACAAATCATATGTATTCAACAGCAAATGCGGGATTACGAGTTTGCAATTCTCTTCTACTCCTATCTTTGTTGATAACTCTGCTATAATTGCGGTCACTAAAAACCCGGTCCAACATCCTAAGACTAAACACATCAGAATTAAATATCACTTTATACGTGATTGCTTTGAAAAAAACTGAATCGATGTGGTAAAAATAAACACAGATTTTCAATGCTCTGACGTCTATACAAAGGCTTTTGACAAACCATGTTTTTTATATCTGTTAGAGGTCAACGGCATTAAAAAGAAAAGTGAGTTCATTCCTGAAGATGACCATGTGTAGTCCGATGTGTCGTGTAAATTTACTTTTATTTTTCAATGCCTTTTGATTTATTTGCTTAATTTTAAGTTGTTTAATCAAAATTGGTCATATTGTTTTGCCTATTAAAATCCTAAAACACTAATCCATTACGGTTCTAAAATTTTAGGGGGAGAATAGGTTTAGACAATATATATAAAAAAACGAGGGAGAAGGAGAGGTAGCTGATAAAAAATAAGATCGTATGTGTGATACCGATTCAATCTTTGGAATATGAAAGTACACAGGAGCAAGCCATTTGGGACTTTAAAAATTAAATTGACAAAGATGCAAAGCTCGAGTATAAGTCTGTGTAGTCTGAGCAATATAAAAGGAAATATGATAGACAAACTAGCTACTACTAAGGTAACACAAAGAAAGTAGACCTAGAGGTTGCTAGACCACAGATGATCTGTCGGTACATTCAACACAATAGATGACTAGACCTTTTTGGTGATCTCAAGATTAAACTAAAATGTTTGACTAGCTGTGGGAAACACCTTATCTCTGGTTAACACAATCAACAAGATTCCAATAAGGGGTGACGAGCGAAATAAACGCCATGAATGTGTGCGTAAGACCAAGCATGAGCAACAACACATAAGAAATGCAAATACAATCAAAGTGATAACCTATATTGTTGGTGAGATCTGTGCAAAAAGAATGAAATTGCTCAAACAAGAAGATAGGTTATATGCCTCTTTGTTGTGCAGTGGCACTGACCTGAGGATAAGCATAACCTATATATTCTAGAATTCATTGTTGTTTGCCGCCTCTCTGCTGTGCGGGACACTGACCTGAGGCTTGGCTTCTCTTTGAAAGTTCTAAGAATAGTCTCTTCTTGAATACTACCCTGAGACCGCTCAAAAATCTCCTGAGGAATGTTGATTACCATATAAGTGTGGGATCCATAAATGTTTGTTGAAATAAACAAACCTTATACCATCACCAATCTGTGTTGAAAGTCTGTGTATGGATTTAAGAGGACAAGTATACTGACAATCGTTGTGGCTACAATTCTTGAAAGTTCAAATTAGTGTGGGCACCTAATAGTACTAGTATGATTTCCTAAATTTGCTAAATAACTCTAGATGAAAAACAAGAATAAAGCATCAAAGGTTTTAGATAACTTGTCCCGAATGATTTGAATATCCTGTATGATTCCAAATTGAATTGGTCCATGTATGGTCTAAATAAATTGAAGCTGCTTTTTCTAGAAAAATAATTCTTTAAATTTACATCTTAGGATTTAACCCTCACAAAAACACAAAAACATGTCTTAGTTTTAAGTTTCAGTGTTATTTCTTCATTTCTGTACAAAGTTTGTCAATTTCAGTTTGTTCAATATCGGACTATGTCATGGAAGTTGATAGGGAACCTTATCATCTAATGGTCACGTCTGAGGGGATCACACGTGCTTTCAAATAAAAATGGGTCAGGTCTGAGGTGACAAAGTATTTTTAAAGGACCACGTCTGAGGTGACCACACGTGCTTTCAAATAAAAATGGGTCACGACCACACGTGCTTTCAAATAAAAATGGGTCACGTCTGAAGTGACAAAGTATTTAAAAGGACCACGTCTGAGGTGGTCAAAAGTTTTTCAAATTAAAATAATCATGTCTGAGATGATCAAATGCTCATAACATTTATTCAAAAGTTAAACAGAGAAATTGTGGAATGGTCATAAAGTCAAATTCATGAGTCTAACACATTCGCACGAATGGACCATGAGTATGGACCAATCATACGAATGGACCATACTCATGCCCTAAACAGCCGAATGGACATGAGTATGGGCCATTCACCCGAATGGCCTATCAGAATGACCCATTCGACCAAATGGGAGCGTGCGAATGAGTCAGTCGCCCGACTGAACTCCAATCGACCGACTAAATGTGATCGACTGAGCCAATCGCACGACTAAGGTCCATCCGCCCGAATGAACAAAGCGAATGGGTCCAGTCGGCCGATTGAACTCCGATTCAGTATAAATAGGGCATAATCGATCGCATTCCAATCATCACCCCCTAATCGCCCTCATATCGCATAGCCTACCGTTACATCTCTATTGATATTCTGATGTGTGTGCAATTATACATGTATAATAAGATGAATTCTCATTGAAATCAGGAAGAATGGTGCCCTAATTTGTGATTCTCGACCCAACAAGAACCAAAGCTTATAAAGGACAAATAACCTACTTAAACAAGTAAAATGTTAAAACTAAAGTTATTAGCCTATTAGTTAAGAGACTGTGAGTCTAAAGAACCATTACACAAAGTTAATGTCAGAATTAGCCGAGAATCGAAATTCAATCGATCGAACAGTCGGTCATGCGACTGGTCGTCAGGATGAACTCCAATCGCATGATTGAGCTGGTCGAATGGCTCAATCGGCCGAATGTATCATACGACTGAGCTCAGTCGGCTGACTGAACAAATCGTAGGCACAGTCAACCGATTGAACTCAGTCGTCTGTTCATTCATCAGACTGAATCCAGTCGCATCATAGGACAAGCGACTGAACACAGTCGCATGGTTCATTCGCATGAATGAACCAGAATGAATTCTATCATGTTACTTAGAATTAATTTGTGTCATGTGATTATCTAATGTTTATGTGTTTTGGGTTACAGATAGATGGCTGATAGATGGTCTATCAACCCCAAGCACAACAACTGTGCTCACCAAGACACCACCACTCGGAATGGAGCCGAGTTTGCAGGGATCATCGCTTTCCTTAAGCGATCCAGGATCCACCGGGCTATCTTTACACCATCCACCCCTTACAGGTCTATACAACAAGCCTTCGGGGAGAATGCATCGGTCGATCGATCACACGAGCCATACAGCATTAGGAGCTCTATTTTTGGTATGGACATAGAGATTACATTGAGGATATCAGGCGTGTACTTGGGCTGGGTGATGATGCAGACCACCCCACTAGACTTACCCACTAACGGTGAGAGGGTGCTTCATGAGGATGAAGTACGCTGGGGACATAAACGCACGTGTGCTCAACAAGAGCAACATGTGCCCCCAGTATAAGTACTTGGCACATGTCATCCTGAAGTGCATAGCTTCCGGAAGGGGTGGGTTCAACGACCTCTCAGACCAGATACAAAATGCCTACGTGGCACTAGTGCTGAACCACCCCTTCAGCTTTTCTAGCATGATCTTCTCTTACCTCATAGAGAACTAGGAGGCGAAGGGCAAAGAGGGTTTCTGCATGTACTCTAAGTTCTTACAGATGATTTTTTACGAGAAGCTGCCCTGCTGCCAAAGGAGAGCCATGACGTTGTGGCTTTAGAGATATGGATGATACGACACTGGGACGTATGAGGGTTTACCGGGGAAAGCAGGTCAAGCCCCCGATAAAGAGAATTATAGGCCATCTGGCCAAGGTGGACTACGTGGTGCCAGGGATGCGTAAATGGCGTCACATAGATAGTGATTCAGAGGTTGAGTAGTTACAGCTCCCAGAGGATGACTTCGATGACAACGACAACGGTGATGGTGGAGATGCAGGGCCCACTCAACCAAGGGCCCCCACTGCCAATATCGCATCTCCGACATCTACCCATGATGGAACGGAGGCTGTAGGATTCCATCAGGATTTCATACCTGATGAGGAGGAGGATACTGATGAGGAGCCCCTAACCCGCACTGTGGGGAGCCGGGTGGTTGCCACCAACTGAGTTATTCGGGAGGTTGGTAGACGCCCTGGCGAATCTAGGGAGACTGACACCGATCCCACATTTGCTCCCGATCAGCCAAGCCATGTTCCAGGGGGAGCATCCACCTTGACGGGATCGAGGAAGAAAAGGATGGCTCGGCCTCATGGCTTGAAGAAGAAGATGAGAAGACTGGCCTTCATAACCACCACTCCACCTACCACCACTACTCCGTCCACTACCACCACTCCACCTACCACCACTACTCCGTCCACTACCACCACTCCACCTACCACCACTACTACCACACCCACACCACCACCACCTTCATCTATATTACCCCCAAGTTTCACCACTACCACCACCACTACCACTAGCCTTCCAGTTGCACCATCCTCCTCCTCTCCATATACATCTGGATCACCTCTACCTCCTTTGGGGTAGAGGAACATCTGTCAGCGCTAAACCGTATGGTGATGCATCTGTTAGCGGCTGATGACAAGAAAATGCACAAATTCCTCAGTTAGTAGATCTTACTGTTGCACAATCTCAGCGGATTTCTCAGCAGGCTCGATTGATTGATCAGCAGGCTCAGCAGATGTCTCAGCTCCAGGAGCAACATGCCAAGAAGATTGAAGAGCTGGAGGCTGCAAACAAGACTATCTTGCTAAAGTTCAAAGGATCCAAAGAAGAGCCATTGAAGATAGGAGAAGGAGACAGAGGCGATGATGATGATGATGATGATAACAGTGATGATGATGATGATGATGGTGATGATCACGAGGGTGATACTGATGTAGATGTTGATGATGATGAAGACGATTCTTCTGCTGCGGGTGCCACATCTGCAAGCGAACGGAGGTCCAAAAGGACTCAAGATCAGGGTGCCTCCACATCCGCCCCGGTAGTAGAAGAGCATAGGATACAGGACAAGAGTAATATTTAGTTATTTACTTTATTTAAATCATATATATTCGAATCTTGTATCTTATTATTGTAATGAATGTTTATATTTAATTGTGTTATTTCTGTCTTGATTATTAACTAATGATTGTTGTGTTACATGTATAAATCAAGCAGATCCAAACTTTCAGAGGGATGAACATGATGTTGCTCCCCTCCAACAGATCAAGACTCAGCTCACAATGATTCTTGATCTGTAGGGTATTGTTAGGAGATCGGTGATGTACACTCCTGAAGAAGGGGAGATCATTCACAATCTCACTAACGAGCAAATTGCAGAAATGTTCAAGCTCAATCCCGATGAGATTGTCAAGGACGCTCAAACTTTGTAGAAACCAGTGACAACGAGCTAAACGACATTGATGAGATAGGGATCGAGGACGTCACTATAGAGCACTATCCCGAGTACGTTGACAAAGAGGGAAATGTGGTCCCCAATTTGGGTGACTCCCTAGTCCGTGATACATTTGAGATATTAGATAAGATGGAGCAAGAGTTCGAGAAGGTTGAAGAACAAGCCCAAGCCTCAAACACTGATGTTGATATCAGAAAGGCTGAATGGGCTTCTTGTTTTGAGGAGATCTGAGCCCAACACGCTGCTCCAAAATAGAATGTCTACACCAAGCTCTACAATGTGAAGAAACATCACAAGGTGTCAGGCAAGATTATTGCGTGGGCACATTTTGATGATCTTAATGTATATGCGGTGAAGAGAGAGAAAGGTATTGAGTACTTTAGATTCCCTTATGATCTAAAGTCTCTACCTGGTTTTGAGCTCAACCAGCTGGCTAAACTGAAGCTGTTATACGCTGATCGAGAAAGATGTCAGGCTGGTTTGAGGCTGCCTTGAAGAAAGAGTACCACACCAGGTGGGTCAACTTCAAACCTTAACAACCTACGAGGTATATCAGACGTTCTGAAGTTGATCCCATAACTGGAAAGCCAAAGATAATGCTGAAGTGGAGTCCTCCACGAACAATGTCAAAGATCCCTCTACGGGAGATGCCACAGGACTTCACTCCTCACTTCAAATGTTGGTACTATGATTGGAGAACAGGGGAAGTTGTCATAGTTCTGAACAAAGAGGGAAGAATCTATACTGTCAGGGTATTCGACCCGATGTGGCTTATCAACTTGTCAGCTGACGACATCTACACTCTATACAAGTGGCCACTGTTCTATGACACGCAGGATATTGTACAAGCCTTCTAATTCCAAAATGTGATACGACTCTACTTTGCATTTGAAATACATGCAGGAGTCACAAGAGAGGAAAAGTACAAGAAGTATGAGGAGGTTATGAAGAAGGTAAGACGATAGATAGATCTAGGTCCAAGAGGGAGTTTGTTGATACATATGTACCTAGATTTGGATCTTAATGTAATATGTCTTGAATGTCTTACGCTTATGTAATGCTTGGTTATTTAATGAAATGAGAATGTTTGGTTGTGATTTATAATGTTTAATATTTCATTAATAAGTTGTGTAACACATATTGACTAGATTATATAGGTTTGTGATTGTTTGAATTGATATGCATAATGTTATAACAATAAATACATTCAAAGTTGGTTAAGTGAAGTTCTCATGCGTCCGACTGGACCATGCGCCCCAACAGTGGTCATGTGTCCGAATGGCCATGCGACTGAGTGTCCATGTGCCTAAATAGTCCATACGCCTGAAAAACTTCATGCGACTGACTCAGTCGCACGACTGAACACTTAATCGTGCAAATGGATCAACCGCATAGCTCAATCGAACGAATGAACCATGCAAATGGTTCAGTCGCGTGAATAAGTAACCCTAACCTATAAATACCACCTAATTCGTGGAAAAATGTAAGCTTTATACACACATCGACTCTAGACGTACCCTAGCTGTCCAGAGACCTCTAAGATCATACTCCAAGTTCATAGATCGCAGTAGATCGATTTCTAATCGATTCTTAACGTTAGATTCAATTATATAATTGTTTCTATGTGCGTTCTCACTGATTGGATCGCCAATCAAATAGGATTCCGCACTATTTGGTTCGGTATACACGTTAATCAGTTAGTACATCGTCCAGTACACGGTCCCTAACACGTTCAAAACCAATTCTTTTCCTTATGGTCTTAAACAAAAAATGTTTTCATAATTTAATTCATTCAAATCAAAACTAATTGAACCGAAACAAATTTGGCAAATTAAAAAGAAGGATACAGATATCCCTAATTTTTTAAACAGTTGTGTGCAGAAGCAGGTTTCTTATATCGATGAAAATGGAACTTCGATGACTATGATGGCATGGGTTCCCCTTTCAAACTAATCTATTAATGAGTGCAGGAACAATTCAGGAGGACTGTTAGTAATCTGGTTTATTGATAGAGATTGTTCCTAATTCAAATTTGAGGCGGAACAAACAAGTTAAGGTTACGGTATTTGATTCACAATCTAGATTTTTATCTACACAATCACCGTTCTCACTTCACAATCATTTTATATTTGTTGAGAATTCATGTCTTATATCCATATCAGTGTAGCTTGGAAGACCTTCTTCGGTAAATTTCTATTCTTGTACAATTTTATAAAAAACAAAAAAATTAAAAAAGGTTTGCAAAAATAGAAATTTAGGGGAGGGTATAGTAATAAAAATGAAAAGTAATGGGAACTTATTCGAGATGATTGAGAAATGATTGTATATCTTTTTTGAAATGCTTGTTTTTGCATGACTTGCATTTATAAAATAAGAAGTGATAGTAACTGATACTGTTATTGATTCACATTTTTTAATTGCAACTAATAGAAAAACAAACAGATTCTTTAATGATATGCTTGGTAGACTCAGCCTGAAGAATAAAGTAACAGCAGCATTTTTGATTAAATTAAAAATAGATGTTCAGAATGTTTGGATTACTTAATCATTTGGCCTGTACAAAAATGAGTCTCGATAAAAATTGGACTGAGAATGATCTTTCACCCACATGATACAAAATATTATAAGCCATATTTGAATCATGTCTAGTGTATTTATATGCCTTTACTTGTGCTTATCTCCTTTCCTGTACGTAGTACTGACTGGAGTGATGATTCCTCTACTATACGGTAGTACTGACCTAGAGCTCTCATTGGCACATGATTAAATGCCATCTCCTTTGTTATATGTGAGTATGGAACTGGAGCTCTCACCATCTTGATCTAAGTTGTGTCAAATCATCTAAATGATAAATTCATCACAAAGTGTAATATTCTTTTGATGTTAAGATCAGCGATCTGCGTTTGATTGATTAGAGATTATTGCAGCGGAGTTTTAACAAATCATTTAGCCAATCACAAGATAATAATAGACATTCAAAGCAAGAGTGAACGATTATAGAATAAATCTGCGAATCAAAGATTTCATTCAAGACGCGCTTTCGTGGTGGCAAAATGTCACCCATACAATCACATCAATCATCCTATATAGGAATGTGTGGTGGAACATTCCTTATATAGGAGATGTGACTGTTGCTGATGTCACTTGATAGTGACATATAACAGAATTATTCAAACAACTGAAACACACTACTGAAGATGTCAAAACAGCTGACATCTTCTTACAAAAATACTAAGTGTTATCAGTTACTACAACTACTGAAAAGAAACTACAACGACGATGAAGAACATGCTCTTCAGTTGTTTTATAAAAACTTAAACTAAAAGAAAACAACTGAAAGGAAACCATCACAACAACTGAAGAATGCTTCTTCAGCTGTTGTAACAAACTCTGAAGGCTTCAGTACTTGTACTTGAACGTCAGCTGTTGTTCAGCTGATGTCTTCAGGGTTGTCTTCAGCTGTTGTCTTCAGCTGTTGATCTTCAGACTTTGATCTTTAGTTGTTGACCTCAGTACTTTAGTCTTCAGCTGTTGATCTTCAGACTTTGATCTTCAGTTTTTGACCTTCAGTACTTTGTTCTTCAGCTGTTGATCTTCAGACTTTGATCTTCAGCTATTGAAGTCTTCGGTACTTGTACTTCAGCTGTTGCTCTTCAGACTTATAAAACAGCTGACCAAGTCTTCAGCAGTTGTTGTGATGTCTGTGGGACTTAGAGGTTTTTCTGATCCGGCTCATGGTTCTTTTCGTCCAACAAACTCCCCTGAACCAATGCAGCCAAAACCTCTACACGTATTGAAGATGTCCCACTTATTATGGCAGAATGGTTGGTCTTTTTGTCTTCTAAATCAGCTCAGAAGTGACCCTTGTAAGCACCGGCCTGGAAGTGGTCTCAAAAATTTGATTGGCAAAGTATGAATGGGAACTCTGTTTTGGGGAACTGACACAGAGTTGTTACCCCATTCATGAGATCTACTTCCCAACAACGAGTCTGTATGACTCCCTGGTATAGGCCTTTAGGAAGGTGATTAGTTCCTCCATGGTCAGCTCTTCAGCACCTCCTTTAAATAAAAATTCCGGCCCATAGTACTCAGATAGGTATTTGGCCTGTTTCCTATTCTTTAGCTCCACAGTTGTTATTATTCTATAAGCAAACTCATCAGGGTGATTACCTTCAAGGAACAACTGGAGCTCATTTTTCCTGACTTCTTCAAGCCTCTTATAAACTAAACCCTTTTTCACCATTTTATTTTCAAGCATCTTCTGTGGGGTTTGGTTAGCTTTATAAGCTTTCTTGAAGTCTTCCAGGATTTCCCAGGGTGATACTATAAAGACCAGGGAGATCACTTCATCTACAATCTTTTTCACCTGGCCCATGTATCTCTGTGGAATGTTATTCTTGTGAATTCTGTGAGACACCCTGGGATCAGGCCAAATCCTCACTCTCTCCTTCTGATATTGAAAAGTCTGCCTGAGAGTGTATAATCTGAGTGCATGTTTCTTCATGTTGATGATGGAAGATGTGGCCGCATAAGCTATATCAACCCTTCTCAACAACTCCTCATCATGCTGTTGGTGAAGTCCTTCTTCTTCTAGCTTCACCTTCACAGTTTGTCTCTGGGATTCAGGAGTAATTGTTGGAGGGTGACTTGTGGCCTTCGGCAACTGAATAACACTGAGATTGGCTACCTATCTTCTTCTTCATCCTCATCTTCTCATCATCTTCTAGCCTCAATACCCTTCTCTTCTTCTTCTGGGGTACATCATCGGCTGTTGGTTTTGAGGGTGAGGGAGTTGGTTTGGTGGGTTCTGTTTTTGGTGGTTTTTGGGGTAAAGGGATTGTTTTAGTGGGTGGTTGTTTTGGTGTGGGAATGTTGAGGCTGTTCTAGCATTTTTGAGGTGAGTGTGGCTTTAGATTGCTTGGCTAGCTCAGTCCTGCTCCCAGCACCAGCTTCATTCAAAGCTTCAATAACTAGTCCCTTTGTGTATACTTCAGACGAACAGATCTTGGTGGTTATTGCCAAGATGCTGTCCCTGGACCAAGTCTTGATTTCGATCATCGATCTTCCAAGATATTTTGCTATAAATCTGATCATGATCTCTAGCCTCTCTCTTTCTAACACATCATAACTTGCCCATCTATTCTGGATTTCTTCAATCTCTAGTCTTCTGATCTCAGAGTCAAGTTTGTCTGTGTCATGGCCTTGCCTAAATAGCTGATCAATGATATTGTCCATTGATCTGCTGTGTTTGGCATCAGCCTCTTTTACCATTAGCTCCAAGGCTTTCTCTTTTTCCTTTTCTTTTTCGGTCTCCACATCCAACTCCTTCTCCACTACTGTTCCTTCTGTTTCCTTCACTTTCCCTTCTGCACTCCTCTTTCTTTTTGCTTTCACTGACTTAATTGCCCCCTTTTGGTTGCATTGGTTGCAAGGGTTTGATGGTCAGAAAGTTGTTTGCCCACAACCTCCTCTATCAATGGTTGTATTACTGAGGAAAGCCTCTTATCAAGGGTTTTGATCACTATGTCAGTTATTATAGGTGTGATGAGAGGGGAGAAGTTTGAAGGATAGCAGCTATCTGCCCAGGGGGTTCTGTTCATGAGAAATAGTGCCAGAAGCAGAGGCAGGTGGCTGAGTTTTTGGGAGTGGCTCTGTGTTTGGGAGACCTTCAGATGAAGGTGCCATCTGTGGGGTTTGAGAGGCAGATGGTCTTTGATCCTCAGAAGTTTTGGCAAGCAGCTCTTTGAGTCTGCTCACCTCCTCTTCCAGGATTGTGTTTTGGGCTAACATATCGTAGAAAAAGCCCAGGTCATCATCAGTGGTTACTGAATCACCTGACCTCCTGATGTAATCAGGATGAACATGCACTGAGTGTAGATCAGTTATAGCATGTGCCCCCTATCTTAGAACTGGGGACTTCCTGCCTCAGGACTATGTCCTTTATCAGCAGTTGCCTCTGGTAAGGTCTTAGTACTGGTACCAACTACATCCTGATCATATGCTAAAGCAGGATAAGTGGCAGCCTCACCAGAAGTTCCAATCTCTTTTCTACACTAAGAGATGGAGGATTGTAACCCCTATGCTGTGGGTTATCAGATGCACTTTGAACCTCCCCCTCAATGGTAGAGGTATGCCCAGTTGTAATTGGTATCTGGGGAGGGGGTGAGGAGTGCAACTTGACTCAGCACTTGTGCAACAATTAATGTAGGACTTTGGGGGGCGGTTGCCTGTGGTGAGTGGGTAGAAGCAGATTGCACCCGGGGCGAATGGTGTGCTTCAATGTAACCCTCTCAAGTGAGACAGGTTCCAGTAGTGTAGTTTCCCCAATAATGGTTGCAGCAGGATCCTGTTGAGAGGATACCTGTGCGGTTGTGGCTGGTTGAGTCTTTGACACAACTGGGGGGTTAATACCAGTATGTGTTTCCTGCGTTTGTGGTACAGGGCATCCTCAAGGGACTCATCTCCCTGAGTAGCCTTTTTGGCTTTTTGGATTTGGGTTTGGTGGGGACTCTGGTTCTGGAGGTGGTGGCTGTGGGTTCCAACTGCGTGGGTTTTCACAGTTTGGCAGCTTGTTTCAGTGTGTGGTCAGAGTTGTGCCTGGAGTATACTTCAGGCAATACAACCGTTGCAGGGACTCCACGGCCAACAAGTCCCTCAGCTTTCAGCTGATTCTCTATTATGGCCATAATGAACCGACGATATAATATCCAACGGTTAGAAATAGATTTTGAGGCCACATCCTTAAGTTCAAGAAAATGATTTCAGAAAAGTTTAAGTCTGTTGCTCAAGGATAGAGAATAGTACCTGCTGCCATCTGGTAGACATTTGATCCCAAGAGGATGACTAAGGAGCTAAACAAACATTTACCATGTGAAAGATAAGACGTTCTGCATCATGGAAATGTTTCTTCAGAATAGTAGAGGCACTAAGGTTTCCCTGATATCCATGGTTGGCAAAGGATAAATCAGTTGTGCCCTTTGGATATCCTGCAGGAAAAGTGGCATCATCCAAGTTGAGGGTTTGTCGAATGATTTCCGGAGTGATGACCATTTGAAGGTTGTTGACAACCGACCGGAGAGACTCGGTGTTGTTCTCCCCAGTGGTAACGGTAATGTTCGTCCAAAACTGGTGAAGGGATTCGGCATGAATGATGGGATTTAGAAGAAATGCCATTTTGTAGGGTGACTGGACCATAAGATCAATGGCGTTATCGAACTTTGTCCAGAAGGGCGATTTGGTGAGGTAGGCTACACAGTTATGTCGTGGTTTGAGCTGCATGGTCGCCATTAGTGAGAGAGAAGTTTTGGAGATTTGAACGTTAGGTTTGGAAAGGATGAAGCGCTGAAGGCTTAGGTATTGGGTATTTATAGGGTACGGTTTATAAAGCAACTGAAAGGTTTATTGTGAGTCATCAGTAGTTTTAACAGATTGATGACGTGGCAGAAACCTTCAGAGGTTGAAACAGCTGAAGTCTTGGTTTTAGGCATCAGTAGTTATAAAACTACTGAAGGCTATGGTTTTGACTTCAGATGTTTGAAAACAACTGAAGACTTGGTTTTAGTCATCAGTAGTTGTGAAACTACTGAAGACATGGTTTTGTCATCAGTTGTTTAAGATGAAGCAGCAGTTTTAGAAACAACTGAAGAGAAAATTCTCATCAGTAGTTTTCGTCAATTCATAGCTTTCCAGCTGTTTCATACTGTCCTCAACACTTACTCATCAGACCTTTTGTTGTTTTCAGTTGTTTCATAGGACATCAGTACTTGTCTGATTTTATTAACATCAGTAGTTATAACTACATCAGTAGTTGTAACTTTATTAGTTGTTTGAACAGAATCAGTACTTATATGGGATATGCTTACTAATGATCATCAGTACTTATTTACTGAGATCATCAGTAGTTATCACTTATTCTAGCTGCAGCATACCAAGCCTTAACACCAGGTTTTGGAAAGTTGAACTATCCAAAGGCTTAGTAAAAATGTCTGCAAGCTCATCAGCACTAGGCAGAAACTTAGGATCAATCAGAACTTTTTCATAACAATCCCGAATAAAATGATGTCTGATCTCTATATGTTTGGTCCTAGAGTGCTGGACAGGATTCTTGACAATGCAAAGAGCTGAAGCACTGTCCATTAATAATGGAGTCTTAGTCTCTGCAATGCCATAATCCAAAAGTTGGTTCTGAAGCCAGAGTACCTGAGAAGTACAGCATGCAGCAGCAATGTACTCTGCTTCAGCAGTGGACGTAGCAACAGATGTTTGTTTCTTACTCTGCCAAAAAATCAAACAGTTGCCTAGGAATTGACATCCACCAGAAGTTGACTTTCTGGTTAACTTGCATCCTGCATAGTCACTGTCTGAAAAAGCAACTAATTTGCAAGAGTGTCCAGTGGACGACCATAAACCTAGATATTGTGTACCTTGCAAATATCTAAAGATCCTCTTGACTGCAATCAAATGAGACTCTTTAGGAGCAGCCTGAACTCTAGCACAAACACAAGTTGCAAACACGATATCTGGTCTAGAAGCTGTTAAGTACATTAAGGACCCAATCATACATCTGTAAAGTGTTTCATCAACAGCTTTACCTCTCTGATGTGCATCCAGTTGTGTGGTGTTGCACATGGGTGTAGAACAGGGCTTACAGTTTTGTAAATCAAACTTATTCAAAAGATCTTTTGTATATTGGACTGATGAATAAAGGTTCCATCAGCCTTTTGTTTGATTTGCAAACCTAGAAAGAACTGTAATTCTCCCGTTGCACTCATTTCAAACCTCTGTTTCATTAATTTGGTAAAAGCATCACACAACTGGGGATCAGAGGATGCAAAACTAATATCATCAACATAAATTTGAACAAGTAGCTTATGCTAATCCACCCTTTTAATAAACAAAGTTTTATCTATGGAGCCTCTAGTGAAATATTCTAAGAAGAAAAGTAGAAAGTGTCTCATACCAGGCTCTAGGAGCTTGTTTCAGCCCATAAAGAGCCTTATCAAGTTTATACACCCATTCAGGATGTTTATTGTCCTCAAAACCTGGTGGTTGACACACATAAACTTCTTCTTTTATTTTGCCATACAAAAATGCACTTTTGACATCCATTTGAAAAACTTTGAGATGGTGGAATGCAGCATAGGCTAACAACAATCTAATTGCCTCCGGTCTGGCTACAGGGGCAAAGGTCTCATCATAATCAATACCTTCTTCTTGTGAAAACCCCTGAACAACCAATCTGGCCTTGTTCTTAACAATAAGCCCATTTTCATCTGATTTGTTCCAAAATACCCATTTAGTGCCTATTGCGCACTTACCTGGGGGTAGAGGAACTAGTTCCCACACTTGCTACTTTTGAACTGGAGTAGCTCAAGCTGCATAGCATCCACCCATCCATTATCTCTTAAGGCAACATGATAGTTCTTTGGTTCTTGCTAACTGATGAAGAGAGCATAGAAGCACAGGTTAGACAATTTACTTCTAGTTGAGACGCCAGCATTGATACCACCAATGATTTGAGATATAGGGTGATCCTTCAGCTCTTGGTGCACAATAAGATCAGTGCAAGTGTTTGATGCCGGTTCAGCAGCAGCAGATGCTGATTTAGATTCTTGAAACCAAATATTGGATGGCAAATCAAATGATGTGGAGGAATCAGAAATCTCATCAGCATTTGTTGTGGATGTAGCTGCTGAAGGTACAGGAACATCAAGTTTAGCAGACTCAGGCAGTTGGTCACTAAACTTGAAAAGGTGAGTACTGGCATCATCATCATCTTCAGTACCACCAGGTGGAAGACTTGCTGCAGAGGATGATTTTTCCACATGATCTGCAACAGCTGGAGTTTGATAAGGACCATATTGCAGTATGTCCAGATCAAACAACTCCACAGGGTTTTGTGAAATTATATCCTTAGGAGATTCATTAAATTTCACATGCAAGGTTTCTTCAACTATCTTTGTTCTGCAGTTGAAGACTCTGTAAGCCTTGCAGGTGGTTGAATAACCAACAAAGTACCCTGCATCCACCTTAGGATCATATGTGGAGTTGATCCTTTGTGTTGAGAATGAAACAAGACATCCAAAGGCTTTGAAGAATGAAATGAAAGGAGCCAACTGATGTAGAGCCTCATATGGAGTCTTCATCAACCTTTGATTTACTAAGGCTCTATTCTGCACATAACAAGCTGTGTTAATAGCTTCAGCCCAAAAGGTCAGTGGCAAACCAGAGTCAGCCAACATGGACCTTCCAGCTTCAATTAAAGTCCTGTTCTTTCTCTCCACTACTCCATTTTGCTCAGGAGTCCTTGGGATGCTAAACTGCCTTTTGATTCCTTGTGAAGGATAAAATTATCAATTGTATGGTTTCTGAATTCAGTACCATTGTCACTCCTTATACACTTGACTGATAGGGAATACTGCTTCTCAACATACAGCACAAAGTTGATAATCTTCTGAGCAGCCTCATCCTTTGAGTACAGAAAGAAAGTCCATGCAAATCTGGAGTAATCATCCACAATTACTAGACAGTATTTCTTCTTTGCCATGCTCATCACTCTCACAGGACCAAATAGATCCATATGCAGTAATTGCAAGCAGGCAGTGGACTTAGGCTCTTCAATAGGAGGAAATGAGACTTTGTGTTGTTTTCCTTTTAAACAAGAAGTGCAGGTTTCATCACAGTGAAACTCCTTTGTGGTAAGCCTCTCACTAACCTATTGTGGATCAGCTGATTCATGTTTTTGAAATTAACATGACCCAACCTTCTGTGCCACAGTTTAGATTCCTCAGAAGAGGCTTTGGGAATAGGCAAGGATAGCCTCTGAGATCTATTTTCTTGGAAAGATCTAAGGCATACACTCTTCCTGTCCTGTTGGCCCTCAGGAGAGTGTGATCATCCAACACCTTATCAATCAAGTTCAAAACTTTAGATGACAGAATCCTGCAGTTCTGACTGGTGAAAAGAGCAGCATGTCCTTTATCACACATTTGACTGACACTTAAGAGATTGTACTTGAGATTTTCCACATGATTAACATCATCAAACTTTATTTCTCCATTGGAGACAAAACCTTTTCCAATGATGTAACCCTTAGCATCATTGCCAAAAGAAACAAACCCCTTCTTTCCTTGAGAGTAGTCATGAAGAAGAGAGCTGTTCCCTGTCATATGCATAGATCCCCCACTGTCTACATACCAGATGCTACTTTGGCATGTTGAAGAACCCTGCAATCATAAACACTTAGTTAGTTTTTGAGACCCAAAACTTTTTGGTTTTGGGTCTGTTCATATCATCAGATGGTAAACTAACAGACTTGTTGTAAATAACAGCCTGAGGGATTGGAGATGGTGAAGAAGAATCCTTTGGCATGGATTTTCTTCTCTGTGATTTCAACTCAGGAGCATCTAATTGGTTAACTCTCCTCAATATATGTTGAACCATCATAACAAGTTGTGTCTGATTTTGTGATAAAGCCTTAAGCTCATCAGACACATTAGTGCTTGAGTTTGATGGGTTCCTGTGTTGTACCATCTCACTTTGAGCAACCTCAGCTGTTACATGTTTGACCCCTTTCTTTGTGGATTTCCTTTTGGATTTAGGGATTACAGGTTTTGATGTTGTTGGTACAAATTTGATTTCAAACTCAGTTTTCATTTTGTCCATTTTCTTTTTAATGTTTTCATTATGTTTGAGTTTGGAGCCCTTTTTATACCAGCAATCATCAGTAAGATGATTGAATAAGCCACATATTTCACATGGTTTTTTCTTCATCTTAAGTCGATCATTTGCTGAAGAAGATGAAACTACTGAAGACTTGTTCTTCAGCAGTTTGCTATCAGTACCAGCAGTTTTCTTTGCTTTAGTACCTGCTTTCTTGATATCTTCTTCAGTAATTTTTTCACCCTTTCTACTTGCAGTATTCTTTCCTTTAGTGCATGTAGTAGTTTGGGCTTGTTCTCCAGGTGTTATGACATTCTTTTTAGTACTTTCAGTACATTGTGAAATATCACCTGGGGTGATCAACTTTGTGATCATGTGAGTGTCAGCATTTGAACCAACAACATCAGCATGTGAGGAATTAATGCTAACTTCTACTTCTGATGGTGCTGTATCAGAAAGTATATCTCATGATGAAGAGGATTGGTTATTGCTTTCACCATCAGATTCTACCTCTGCTCTGGGAGTAAAGTCTGTAGGAGGAGCAGTGTGATTATAACCAATGCCAAACTTCACATTGGAAGCATATTGCTTACTAAGAAGCATTTCAAAACCCTTGCAAGAATTTACCCATCGATCACACTCTACCTGGGTAGTTGCAAGTGTTTATTTGAGGTCTCTATACTTCTCTAGAAGTATATCTTCCCTAGCCTTAACATCAGTGATTTGACATTTAAGTTTGTAAATTTTATCATTCTTATCATTAATCACAGACTCAAATTCAGCTTTGCTTTTGAAAATTGTTTGTTCTAGCTCAATGTTCTTGTTAATTAAAGCTACATTTGCTTCTCTAATAGATGCAAATGCAGCTATACATGTTTCAGAACATAGTTTGGCTTTTGCCTCAGAGGATACCTGTGGTTATAGAGGCATTGGAGGATGAAGTATCAGCAGATTCCAAAGCCATGAGGGCTAGATTTCCAAAAGACTGTCACCACCATGTTGACCTGCACCAGAGAACAGTTGTTCATGACCAGACAGATCATCTGGTAAACTGCTCCAGTCAACAACTCTTGGGGTGAAAAAGCTGTGTTGTTGAGGTTGAGTTTGTTGATGAGATTGGGAAGGCTGAGGTTCAGGTAATGCATGTGGTTGTTGTGCAATTGGAGCTTGAACTGTATTTGGCTGAGGCATGTAATAGCAGGGAAAAGATATGACATTTGACCCTGGGGGACAAAATATGCAGGAGATACAGGGTGTGATTGATGACCAGAACCAGCAGGATGTTGCCCTCTGTTTTGTAGACTAGTGCTAGGAAAAGTCACAAAGGGTGCAGAGGAATTAGATCCAGTTGATTTGCATTCTCTTGCAAAGTGTCCAAGCCTTTGGCATTTGTGACACCTCAACTTACTCTTGTCAAAACCAACTTTGGTTTTGCCAGAGAGTCCAGGGAATTTCCTGCCAGTTCTCTTGTAAAATTTCTGAGATCTGATATTAATCAAGGCCATTTGGCTCAGAATATCCATCTCTTCCAAATCATCATCAGCAATTCCCTTTAGATCATCCATGATGAAGCATAGATTGTCACTATTTCTGCCAGAATGACTATCAATACCAACAAAAGCATGATCAGGACTGTTTGAAGAGAAATCGATATGCTCATCATAATTGCTTTCAGATGCAGCATATTCTGACTCATGACCAACCAAGGCAGTGTTCCCTGGTACAAAGTCATCAGTGAGCTTTCCTGATGATGATAGTTTCCTTTTCTGCTCTATCTCTCTTTGGAATGTAAGCAGTTTCCCATGAAGTTGGGTAAGAGATAGTTTATCCAGATTTGCACTGGAGCATAGAACAATAGTGTATGTGTCCCATCTCTCAGGCAGTGATCTGAGGAATCTGTTATTCATCTGGCTATTGGTATATTCATGTTTGACCATCTTTAGCTCAGAGATCAAACAAGAAAAACGCTCAAACTGTTGAGTCAGTGTCTCACCCTCTTATGAGAGAATGTTTCATATTGTTGGGCAAGATTTCTCTGTTGTTTGCTAAGACCTCATCAGTTCCACCGAATCGTTCCTTCAGTGCATTCCAGAGGTCATGAGCAGTTTCATGATGCATAAGCCCTGAATAGATTTTATTGGGCAGTGCCATGGCCAGAATTCCATGGGCTTTTGCATCAATCTCAAACAGTTTCCGATCTTCATCTGAGTATTGCTCCTTCTTCTTCAGAACCATTTGATTGGTTTCCGGATTGTTCACCATAGGCTTATGTGGACCATGTACCACTGATGTCCAACAACCTGAATTGTTAATAGACAGGTGATGAAGCATTCTTCGTTGCCATATGTTATACTCAGTCCTAACCAGCATCGGAGGCTTGGTTGAGGAACCGGTATTATGAGGGTCATTAGAAGGAGTAGTCATTGTCAGAATCAACCAAAATCAATTAAGTTTTAATCGGTTTAGAACAAAACACAACAGACCAATTTGAACCAAGAGAGCACAGAGAATAATAAAACGAAAGCGACAGAAAATCAATAATCTATAATCAGTTCTTGCATATAAGCTAATTCAATCAAATGTAGATATCGACTAGTAGTTTCAATGATCAATTGTTAGATCGATCAATGATTAACCGGCTATGATACCAATTGTTAAGATCAGCGATCTGCGTTTGATTGATTAGAGATTATTGCAACGGAATTTTTAACAAATCATTTAGCCAATTCACAAGATAATAATAGACATTCAAAGCAAGAGTGAACGATTATAGAATAAATTCTGCGAATCAAAGATTTCATTCAAGACGCGCTTTCGTGGTGGCAAAATGTCACCCGTACAATCACATCAATCATCCCTTATATAGGAATGTTGTGGTGGAACATTCCTTATATAGGAGATGTGACGTCTGCTGATGTTACTTGATAGTGACATCTAACATAATTATTCAAACAACTGAAACACAACTACTGAAGATGTCAAAACAGCTGACATCTTCTTACAAACATACTAAGTGTTATTAGTTACTACAACTACTGAAAAGAAACTACTGAAACTACAACGACTGAAGAACATGCTCTTCAGTCGTTTTATAAAAACTTAAATGAAAAGAAAACTACTGAAAGGAAACCATCACAACAACTGAAGAATGCTTCTTCAGCTGTTGTAACAAACTCTGAAGGCTTCAGTACTTGTACTTGAACGTCAGCTGTTGTCATCAGCTGATGTCTTCAGCTGTTGTCTTCAGCTGTTGTCTTCAGCTGTTGTCTTCAGCTGTTGTCTTCAGCTGTTGATCTTCAGACTTTGATCTTCAGTTGTTGACCTTCAGTACTTTAGTTCTTCAGCTGTTGATCTTCAGACTTTGATCTTCAGTTGTTGACCTTCAGTACTTTAGTTCTTCAGCTGTTGATCTTCAGACTTTGATCTTCAGCTGTTGAAGTCTTCGGTACTTGTACTTCAGCTGTTGCTCTTCAGACTTTATAAAACAGCTGATCAAGTCTTCAGCAGTTGTTGTGATGTTGTGGGACTTAGAGGTTTTTCTGATCTGGCTCATTGGTTCTTTCCGTCCAACAAACTCCCCCTGAACTAATGCAGCCAAAACCTCTAAACTTATTGAAGATGTCCCACTTATTATGGCAGAATGATTGGTCTTTTGTAATATTCTGTGATAATCACTTACACACTAATGCACAAGCCTTGTTCTATAAAGATCATAATAAAATTCAAGAAATCTTGAGGTTGGGTGAGGGTTTTTTCCAAATGATTGTGGGGTCCTAACATTCTAAAGTATTTAATCGAACCTTAACGAATCATCTACTACTTGTTGAAATAGATAGGGCATTGGTTTAAGTGGACAAACATATCAGTAATCGTTATTGAACTGTTTGAGAATTTCAAATTCATTCAAATACTATGATTAGATTCAGTTATCAATGTGATCTTATTGCTTGTCGATGATTAATTTCATCTTTATGCTAAATTATATCTTGAGGATGTGATCTCATGATCGATTCAGTTCTCGGTTATTAAAAAAAATTAATAGATAAAAAAATTGTTATAATAAATGTATATAATAAAAAAATTATAATAAATTTTCATTTCAAAATTTCTTTTAGGTCTTCCATACTATGTTGTTACATTTTTCATGAATTTCATAGAAATTGTGCTCAAACGAACACGGGTTCGCTTATTTCATACACAGAATCATATGAAGATGTTGATAATGATAGACTAAGAGGGCGTATTGTTGGAACTATACAAGATAGTCTATATTATCATCATAGTCAAAGTCAACAAAAGTCAACATCACAGTCAAAGTCAACGCAAAAGTCAAACACGACACGTTGGAGACGAAGAACCGAGACGAGATGTTGAAGTTTAATATGACTAGGAGTTTTATTGTAATAAATATACTTTGTGTGAACAAAATATATTTTACTTTGTTTGAGTCATTTTTATGCTTTATATATAATTTTATTAATTAGCCTAAGTCTAGGGAGTTAAGTGCAATTAGTGAATATTAGTCTAGACTATAAATAGAATAATTGTCATTAATGTTGGTTTGCATGACCAATTGATTGAGGTTTTCACTTTGTACAAATTATATGCAATCAATATAGATCAAAGAGGTTTTATTGTGATTATCATTATTTGATCCATAATTCTTCATGTTATTTAATTCAAGTGTCTAACTTGGGCTAACAACCAACACCTTTACCCACAACGACTTCCTCTCCTTAACCACCCAAACTACCCATCCTTCAACCCAAAACACTTACCAGAACTACTACACCACATCCTACCCAAAAACCTTTCAAACCATCCCCTCAGCCTTCCAATCATCTCTCCGTTGAGGAGTTTAAGGCAATTAAGACTAAGCTCACCAACTGCACAACTTTGAGCGACATCTCCTGTGAGGAAGACTCTGTCAACCTAACCTATGTTGATGGATCTTCATGTTCCCTCACAAGAGATTAATTTCTTGATCTGCCCAGAGGAACACTGGACCATGTTGCAGAACTTCTAGGCCTCAACTTAGACTCAGTAAATGATAAAGAGAAGAGACTAAGAAGGAAGCTGGTGACTCTACTGGATACAAGGAAAGAGGGCAAGATTTCTAGTCAGTCTCCTGTGCCTAGAAAGAAAATAATCCAGTGGAGGTTCAATGAAGCTACTCACAACTTTGTTGAGGAAAGAGAGAATGGTGAAGTCAACAGCCTGAATGAAACCTCTCTGCTACACTGTAGCAGGTTTGATATTGCTGAGTTGTAAGGCCCCGTTCCCGAGACGCTTACAGCTGGTTGATCATCGCACATAAAACATATAATTTTATCATATTACATAAAAACATTGCAGCGGAAACTTAAAAATAACCTTTCATATCATTACAAATGCTTTTGCAAGTTAATACAATCGTTCATTTTAAAATAACCTTTCATCATTTTGTGATGTTGCATTACATCACAAAAGAATTATAAAAATTGATCCATCCAATAGAGCTTAGTAGCCGCCCCGTGCTCAGCAACATTGCCTACCAACTGGAAACACATAAAAGTCAGCGTTGCTGAGTGAGTTCTAGTTTTATAATAAAACATACTTTACTTTCATTAAAACCGTTCTTTACTTTCAAATCATAACCGTCTTAGAACGTGATCACACATCGTACGTACACATAGATAATATCATTCTGATCTTCATTTACTGTTTATCATATACATTCATTAACTCTTTCTTTCTTTACCACTATCTGAATCAGTGTCATCAGCTATGCCCCGAACAAAAGGAGTACTGGGTCGAAGTTCATAAAATGACTTCCACACTGCACATAGCCTGGCACCAGCTCCGGGGTAAGCGACAAAGGTCCCAACTGTATACTATAGTCCCAACATTATACATACTCGGGTACTGGGCCGAAGATCATAAAAATGACTTCCATACTACACATAGCTTGGCACTAGCATCGAGGTGGATAACCACTATAAACCACTATATACATCACCCCTACATTATGCATAACTCGAGTACTAGGCTGAAGATCAAAAAAATGACTTCCACACTGCACATAGCCTGGCACCAGCATCGAGGTGGTTAACCACTATAAACCACTGTATACATCACCCCCACATTGCATAACTCGAGTAATAGGTCGAAGATCATAAAAATGACTTCCACACTGCACATAGCCTAGCACCGACATCGAGATGGGTAACCACTATAAACCACTGTATACATCACCCCCACATTGCATAACTCGAGTAATAGGTGGAAGATCATAAAAATGACTTCCACACTGCACATAGCCTAGCACCGACATCGAGATGGGTAACCACTATAAACCACTGTATACATCACCCCCACATTATGCATAACTCAAGTATTGGGCCGAAGATCATAAAAATGACTTCCACACTACACATACCCAGGCACCAGCATCAAGGTGGGTAACCACTTTACACCATGTACCACATTATTGGACAGTCACAAAGACTGGAACCCCTACATGTATCCTTAAGGATTAGCTAAACCACACGCAGTTGAGCTTATGACCTTTTAGGGTTGTGCACCTCCTTACATATTGCTTGCAAGCCTTTCCATACCATCACTTTCATTAATGCATGCACACCATCATTATGTTCCTCTTTCATTATCTTTTACTTTACGTTACATAATACTTTATCATTTCATTGACAATCAAAACACGTAAAACCACGGGAGAGATAAACATACATAAAGGAGCATAAACATAATCACCCAAAACAACGAACATACCATCATGCATACACATACCACATCATACATCATCAACCTCCCGGATCATCACCCATAACTTCGAAGGTCAATACCTACGTCTGCACTTTCCTCGGAAGGCAGATAATAAACTATGCTCATTCGGGCGCATGGATCCTATTCAGTCGCATGGTCTTCCATGCGTATGAGGACACTTGGGTGAATGGACCTTTAGTCGCATAGCCTTCAGCCGTATGATTCCCATGCGCATTAACCTCAGTCGCATGGTATCCGGGCGTATGGACCTCAATCGCATGACCTTGATGAAGATAACCCTCAATCGCCCTCCTTTCGTGCGAATGAATCTCAATCGCATGACTCACAGGCATATGGATTCCAGTCGCATGACCTTCAGTCACATGACCTTCATCCACATTTAATTCAGTCGCATGGCCCTCATGCGCATTTCCTTCTGTCGCTTAGCCCTCGTGCGCATTTCCTTCAGTCGCATAGCCCTCATGCATATGAGTCTCAATCGCACTCTTCACATGCGAATGAACCTCAATCCAACTCCTTTCGTGCGTATGGCCTCCATTCGGTCGCCTAGCCCTAGCTGATGTAATATGCAGTTCATCCCGAACCCAATCTGCCATTTTCAACCTCCAAGCTCTCCCAAACTTATTCTAAGCCCAAATAAACCATCCTAAACCTTAGGAAAGCATACCACAACACCATTCAAGCATACACAAGCCCAAAATCATGCCCCACCCGAATCAAACACATACACATACGCATACATATGGGTTCAACACCCCATTTTTCAAAAACAAGTTTCAAATGTGTTCCAGCCCCAAAATCATTCAAAAACATGTAAAAGAGGGGTCCTAGAACTCACCTTGACAGCCTCTTCAGGTCTAGCCTCTTACAAACTCGTTCGCTTTCGACTTTTGCACTTGATTCTTCAAAAATTCTTAGCTTTTGTCCTTTCTCCCTTCTTCCTCCCTTAGAACCGAATGAAATGTGAATGGGAGAGGGGAATGGCTGCCATTCCCTTTTACCCACTCATCCAACCTTTTTCTTCTTTTGGCAAGATTAGTCCCTCAACATGGACCTTATTCTTTTCTTCTTTTTCTTCTTTATTTGGCTTAAAAGGAAATAACCAGGTGTTACAAGTCCACCCCCCTTATATAGGTTTCGTCCCTGAAACCTGTTATTCCTTAAACAATTGTGGGCAATACTGTCTCATCTTTTTTTCAGTCTCCCACGTAAACTCATATCTCTTTCTGTAATTCCACTATACACGCAACAGAGGAACCACTTTATTCCTTAACCTCTTCTCTTAACGATCAATGATCGCCACTGATTGCTCCATATAATTGAGCCATTCATCCACCTCGATATCCTTTAGTGGTGCAACTATATCCTCGTCTTCTATACCTTTCCTCATATGAGATACATGGAATGTCCGATGAATTTCACTTAACTTATCTTGTAACCCTAATCTATAGGTCACCTTTCTTGCTCCAGTAATGATTCGAAAAGGCCCTATGTATCTCTGCTAAATATGGTGCACTTCGTCTCGTATAGATAGTGCCTTCATGTCTTTAACGCAAAGACCACGGCTTCTAGCTCCAAGTCGGGAGCGGGATAATTGACCTAATGAACTTTCAACTGTCGGGATGTCTAGGCTATAACCTTTCACACATCCCATCCCTGCGTAGTAAGCATCAAAATAAACCACCAAATATTCACTTACACCTTTGCCGGGTCCACCATAATCCCACCGGGATTCATTACATGACCTAAAAACTGCACCTCGCGCAACTAGAATGCGCACTTACAGAATTTTATCATACAACCACTGTAACATCATGAATTTTTGATTAACTAAAAGTTAACGTCGTTAATTCTTGTAACGGTTGTTGTTGGCATCTATGAAACTTAGGGGCTATCTATGTTTGTTCCTTAATCATTATTAAATTTCAATTAATAAAAGTTAATAATTAAAGTATTAAATTGTATAATAATAATGATAATTAATAATCATAATAACAATAATGACAAAAATAATAATAAAACTAATCATATCAATGATAATAATAGTGATGATAAAGTTGATAATAGTAGTAATAATAATAAAATTATAACAATAATAACAATAACTAAGAATAATAGCAAAAATAATAATATTGCTATCAATAATAATAATTTATAGGAGTTATTAAAGTTAAAAATTATTTAAAAAATTTAAATTCAGAAAGTTAAGGGGTTAGATTTTCATTTTGGAAACTCAAAATGCAAGTTTTGGGGCATAAAATAATAAAGATTGAAATCTACAGGGACCATTTATGTAAATCTTTAAAACCAAACCCACTTCCACTCTTCAACTCGTATATCCAGTGAACCGCATTTTTAGCCCTTAAATTAATTATAAAAAATGTCTTATAAATAAAAAAATAGTTTTGTAAAGTGCAAATATTTTAAAGACACCAAATAATTTTCTGTAATTTTTCTAAATTTAAATAACTAAAAATGTTTTAAATAAAACACTTTAAAGATTATTCTTGGGTTATTAATATTAAAATGGATTTTAATAATTAATAAATTATTAGTGGTCCAAACATTTTCTTTAAACATTCATCGTTTAAATCACGTTATTTTAAACATAGATTATTCTAAAACATTATAAATCTATATGTTAAATGTACAATTATTCAAATAGTTATTTAAATAATTATTTATTTATTCATTTAATCATGTCATATATAAGTAGTTAATAACGTTATTTCTTAAACTTTATTTAGGTTTTTAGAACTTATAAAACAATAGAAGTTTTATTATTGATTATCATTGTTTTAAGGCATTAGAAGGATTAGTTAAAACGATTAAAGTAACTTTAAATAATTCGATATTATTTTGCAAGCTATATAAATTCAATAAATCATCTTCACCAAATTTTAAATAATTAATTTCTAAATTAATTATATCTTTCACATATTATATTTAATCTTTATTAATTCGATAAAATAACTTATTGAATCATACTTTATCATTTTTAGTCTTAATTGATTAAACCAAAACATTAAACTTATTATAATTAAACCTTAACCTTGTAAATATATATATAATTTTAGGTGCCTTGTGAAGAACTACATTGGATCGCTACTTATTACTTTCTTATTAATCATC
The DNA here is from genome assembly GCA_025506515.1 of Flaveria trinervia. Classification (NCBI taxonomy): domain Eukaryota; kingdom Viridiplantae; phylum Streptophyta; class Magnoliopsida; order Asterales; family Asteraceae; genus Flaveria; species Flaveria trinervia. The sequence continues at coordinate 17,249,826 of CM046442.1, read as the reverse complement.
ATTTTTATACATTTGATCAAGTGAGTATTTCTATACCCCTTTTCCATAGGGGTGAAACATATTACTTTATAACCATTGCACTTGTAAACGTTTAATACTTGTAAACTTATGGCAATTTACTTGTGGGTTGTGGTTAGTTGAACTTTGTAGCTACCATGTAATGTTGAATATATGTACAATCATTAACTATTGCTAGCCTAGTGAAGTCATAGATCTATGAGCCAGACAAGCGTGCTTGGTTGATCCAAGTACACTTAGCTAATTGTATATAATTTTTAACGTTTGAGACTTGTAAAACTTTGTCGAGGTTTGATTGTGCATTCTGTCTTACATCTCTAGTTTACTTTGTTCTCTAACTTACAACATGAATTGCCATCTTTTATATACTTATGTATCAAAAACTATGGAAATCTCACCAACATTATGTTGACCCTTTTATTTTTAACATGTTTCAGGAAATACTCAAGCTTGATCGCCTTTTTCGAAGTTGTTCACATCTAGGAATGGACCTAGTTAACTTAATGAATGAGCTGGTTATATTCTTATATTGTGTTCTTATTTGAGACTTATGCTTGTAATGTACCTTTCTAACTTTTGAATAATATATTTGTATTTAATAATAGCGTTATGTGGTTGTGAACTATTTTAACTCTCACTCCTCGACATTTCCGCCGTCAAGGTTGGGGTGTGACAAGCACTCTCTTCCCAACACTGCCATCGAAATCCCCCTTTGGAATCCTGGTGACTCGATCACCATAAACCGCCATCGTATTCCCGTCAAGCGCTGTCAATCGAATCATCTTCTTGTGACACACGATATTCGCCTCGTAGTCCGCCAACCAATTCATTCCTAGGACTACGTCAAACCTGCCTAAGGTCATCACAAATGGTCTAACAGGAAACTTGTGACATTCTGGTTCTATGTTGCAACCCTCTATCATCTCAGAAATCCGAGTAGACCCTCCTATGACAGTTTCTACCTCGAAAGGCGTATCTCTATTTCTACTACTAACAGGCAATTTAACACAGAAAGCAGTAGAAATAAACTTTTACTAGCATCAGAATTAAATAACACAGAGTCTTTGGTTACTAGATATGTACCTGACATGACATCAGGGTCCATCCTAGCCTCCCCCTTGCGTCATCGGGAACGCTCTGGCATTTGCCTCTGCCCTTCTACTCTAGCCCTCTTCACTCCCGAACCTTCAGCCCTCGACTTCTTGTAATCCCTGATCATGTGGCCTTCCTCACCACAAGAATAGCACCTCCTCACACCGCAATTCTTTGCAACATGTCCGGTTCTTCCACAACGAAAACAGACATTGGTCCCCAATCTACATTCCCCGGGGTGTTTGTGTCCACAGTTGTCACACCTTCTCGACCCTTTACTGGATGTGACCACACACTGATCATCTATCCGTGCATGTTTGTTACTTGGAGTGGCTCCGCCATGTCCAGGTCGTTTCCCGTCTCGATTCGGATCGCTCCCTCCTTCCTTGCTAGCTTCTGTCACCACCAAATTTCTTTCATCGTATAATCTCCCCGCCAAGTCAACCGCTGACCTAAACGTGCTCGGTCGGGCAACGATCATGTGTCTGCGGATGTCCGCTGGCAAGCCCTGATATACCTCTTGATCTTTTGTGATAGAGGTGTCACCTGGTCAGGCACTAGTCGTGCCATTTCATTAAACTTGGTGGTATACTGTTGATGTGTCATCGTCCCCGCCTCCAACTGCAAGAACTCCCTTTCCACCTTATCCATTTCTCTGTAAGGACAGAACTCCTCAATCACCAACTTCTTCAGCTCCAACCATCTCATCCTCCCAATTCCCTGACTACCCTCGACTTGGACTATATTGTCCCACCAACACAGAGCCGAGTCCACAAATGAGTGGGCAGCAAATTTCACCTTTTGGTCTTCTCGGCACTTGTTGATATTTAGAACAGATTCCATCTCTCTCACCCACCAGTGAGCAGCAGCAGCAGTGTCGTTACCATCAAAAGTAGGGGGCTTGCATCGTTGAAATGCCCCATAGTTGCAACCTCTGGTCGCCTCCGGCGCAGGCTCATCTTCTTCTTCTTCCTCTTCGTATCAGAGAAAACCGTTTCAATCTCGGGTCGTCTCCTTTCGCCCATAGGTCTACTCCTTTCCTTTCTCTCCCCCATCTCTAACAGCCTTTATCACTTTAGTCACCACAGACAATAGGATTGTCTGGATGACTTGATGCACTTCCTCCACAACCGCCTCCTTCACTAAGGCTCTCAGATTAGCACTCTTATCACCGCCCTTCGGAGGAGGGGTCTCAAGTTCTTCATGAACCACCGTTTCAACTCTAGGTCTTCCTCTTGTGACTTGTGGTTCAGCACCACGCCCACCACCACCTCTACCACGAGAAGCTTTAGAAGATCTACCACCAGCCATCCTCACATCCACTGAAAGATTCAAACACCAACACGGTTATTCAAGGAAACAGCTTAGTTTATGTCAAGTATAGTAAGTCCCTAATTAGAGTGGCCAGTTGTGATTAGCCACTTACTTTACCCTTCATACCCTAAGCATTACCTATCCTGACCATATCAATATCTAAATCTACCAGCAACACATAAACCACATAACATGCACACATAATACCGGTTAACATTAAGAAAATACCTCATGGCACGCAGTTACTCTGACTGGCATCCCTTCCCTTTTCGTCCCATTTTCAGTTAAAGTATTGGTTTATTTTTAAAATTTACCCATTTCACGTAAACTTTGACTCTAATACCAACTTGTAAGGCCCCATTCTCGGGATGCTTATAGCTGGTCGATCATTGCACATAAAACATATAATTTTATCATATTACATAAAAACGTTGCAGCGGAAACTTAAAAATAACCTTTCGTATCATTACAAATGCTTTTGCAAGTTAATACAATCGTTCATTTCAAAATAACCTTTCATAATTTTATGATGTTACATTACATCAGAAAAGCATTATAAAAATGGATGACATCCAATAGAGCTGAGTAATTGCCCCGTGGCATCCTCAGCAACATTACCTACCAACTGGAAACACATAAAAGTCAGCATTGCTGAGTGAGTTCTAGTTTTATAATAAAACTGTTGGAGCATATATAGTCATATATAGTGTGTCCGTCGCTTCTCGAATAGTCTAGGCTTAATGTTATACACCTGATATGTTGTAAACACATGAAACTGGGTCATTCGCAAGAGCATATGCGAATGAGACTCAGTCGTACGATTGAGCCATGCTAATGGACCAGCCGTGCGACTGAGAGATGCGATTGGGACATTCGTAAGACTAAACCATACGCATGGTCCAGTTGTACGATTGGACCATACGCATGGTCCAATCGCACGAATGGGCCCAGTCGCATCTAATATGGGCCGAGGCCTATATATAGCAGTTTTAATGTGTAGAAGGGTTATGGGTTGAGATAGGAGTCTGCCCGGAGCCTAGGGCTGCCGGATGAGAGGGGAGATCATGCTCGATCTTCCCCTTGCCAAGAGTCTTGATTCTTATGTTGTAACGAACTTGTAATCGTTAGGTTTTATCAATGAAACCATTCAATTATAGTTCGTGTTATTGTTTGACTTTTGGTTTGTGCTGTTGTTTATCCTTCCGTCAAGAACATGCTCGGATGTTTACCGATCTAGCGATTTTGTGGGGTAGTCAGGAGCATCTGATTACTTATGGGCCAATCAAGTTATATTTATCCGCACAGAATGGATTCTGCTTCTTAGGGGGAATCCTTGTATATAGAAAGTGAAGACGCAATCAGAAAGTGATGATGTGAACTAGTTTCTGATGATAAATCTTCGTGCGTGCTGATTTGGTTGATATTGTCAGCTGTGGATTGGAACCTTCAACCTTTTGCCCAATACATCGTGTCCAGATGCAAGGCGAGCACAATGTCTATATATTGGGATATGCTGAATGTGAGGGGGATTTCTGCAGGTGGTGATGTTAATCAGGTTAGCCTGTGTGAAGATTGAAGCAATGGAAAACTGTTCGTATCATTATCTGGAAAAATAAGTCATATGGGGAATCTTGCTGCTGTGATGGTGTTCTGCAAAGTAAACGAAAGCTATTGTGCCTAAATTCATTTTCAGGGATGTGGTAGTAACCTGACGGATCGGCAATGTTGGCTAATATGGTTTTTGTTTGATTCTATTGGCAACCAGAGCAAAGATTGACTGAAGATTGTAGGAGTGTTATCTACTATTCGCAAGCAACGTACAAGGGGGAATTTGTTGGAGCATATATAGTCATATATAGTGTGTCTGTCGCTTGTCGAATAGTCTAGGCTTAATGTTATACACCTGATATGTTGTAAACACATGAAACTGGGTCATTCGCAAGAGCATATGCGAATGAGACTCTGTCGTACGACTGAGCCATGCTAATGGACCAGCCATGCGACTGAGAGATGCGATTGGGACATTCGTAAGACTGAACCATACGCATGGTCCAGTCGTACGATTGGACCATACGCATGGTCCAATCGCACGAATGGGCCCAGTCGCATCTAATATGGGCCGAGGCCTATATATACCAGTTTTAATGTGTAGAAGGGTTATGGGTTGAGATAGGAGTCTGCCCGGAGCCTAGGGTTGCCGGATGAGAGGGGAGATCATGCTCGATCTTCCCCTTGCCAAGAGTCTTGATTCTTATGTTGTAACGAACTTGTAATCGTTAGGTTTTATCAATGAAACCATTCAATTATAGTTCGTGTTATTGTTTGACTTTTGGTTTGTGCTGTTGTTTATCCTTCCGTCAAGAACATGCTCGGATGTTTACCGATCTAGCGACTTCACAAAAACATACTTTACTTTCATTAAAATTTTTCTTTACTTTGAAATCATAACCGTCTTAGAACGTGATCATATATTGTACGTACACATAGATAATATCATTATTATCTTCATTTACTATTCATCACATACATTCATTAACTCTTTCTTTCTTTACCACATTCTTTATCACTATCTAAATCAGTGTCATCAGCTATGCCCAGAACAAATGGAGTACTGGGCCGAAGTTCATAAAATGACTTCCACACTGCACATAGCCTGGCACTAGCTCTGGGGTAAGTGACAAAGATCCCAACTGTATACTACACCCCCAACATTATGCATACTCGGGTACTTGGCCAAAAATCATAAAATGACTTCCACACTACACATAGCTTGGCACTAGCATCGAGGTGGGTAACCACTATAGACCACTGTATACATCACCCCCATATTATGCATAACTCGAGTACTGGGCCGAAGATCATAAAAATGACTTCCACACTGCACATAGCCTGGCACCAGCACCGAGGTGGGTAACCACTATAAACCACTATATACATCACCCCCATATTATGCATAACTCGAGTACTGGGCCGAAGATCATAAAAATGACTTCCACACTACACATAGCTTGGCACGAGCATCGAGGTGGGTAACCACTATAAACCACTTTATACATCACCCCCACATTATTCATAACTCGAGTATGGGCCGAAGATCATAAAAATGACTTCCACACTGCACATAGTCTGGCATCAGCATCGAGGTGGGTAACCACTTTACACCATGTACCACATCATTGGTTAATCACAAAGACTAGAACCCCTGCGTGTATCCTTAAGGGTTAGCTAATCCAGACGTAGTTGAACTTATGACCTTTTAGGTTCGTGCACCTCCGTACATATTGCTTGCAAACCTTTCCATACCTTCACTTTCATTAATGCATGCACACTATCATTATGTTCCGCTTTCATTATCTTTCACTTTACGTTACATAATACTTTATCATTTCATTCACAATCAAAACACGTAATGCCACAGGAAAGATAAACATGCATAATAGGAACATAAACATAATCACATAAAACATTGCCATACAAGGCAATCACATACATATATAACATACATCAAACATACGATCATGCATACACATACCACATCATACATCATCAACCTACCGGACCATCACCTATAACTTTGAAGGTCAACACCTATATCTGCACTTTCCCCGGAAGTCAGATAATAAACTATACTCATTCAAGCGCATGGACCCAATTTAGTTGCATGGTCTTCCATGCGTATAAGGACACTTGGGCGAATGGACCTTCAGTCGCATAGCCTCCAGTCGCATGATTCCCATGCACATGAACCTCAGTCGCGTGGTATCCGGGCGTATGGACCTCAATCACATGACCTTCATGCGGATAACCCTCAATTGCCCTCCTTTCGTGCGAATGAACCTCAATCGCACGACTCACAGGTGTATGGACTCCAGTTGCATGACCTATATTCTCATGACCTTCATCTGCATTTCATTCAGTCACATGGCCCTCATGCGCATTTCCTTCGGTCGCATAGCCCTTGTGCGCATTTCCTTCAGTCGCATAGCCCTCATGCGTATGAGTCTCAGTCATATTATTCACATGCGAATGAACCTCAGTGGCACTCCTTTCGTGCGTATGGCCTCCATTCGGTCTCCTAGCCCTAGGTGATGCAGAATGCAGTTCATCTCGAACCCAAATAAACCATCCTAAACCTTAGGAAAGCATACTGCAACACCATTCAAGCATACACAAGTCTGAACATGCCCCAACCGAATCAAACACATACACATACGCATACATATGTGTTCAATACCCCACTTTTAAAAAATGGGTTTCAGATGTGTTCTAGCCCTAAAATCATTCAAAAATGTGTAAAAGAGGGGTCCTAGAACTACCTTTACAGCCTCTTCGGGTATATCCTCTTACAAACTCGTTTGCCTTCGACTTTTGTACTTGATTCTTCAAAAATCCTTAGCTTTTGCCCTTTTTCCCTTCTTCCTCCCTTAGAACCGAATGAAATGTGAATGAGAGAGGGGAATGGCTGCCATTCCTTTTTACTCACTCATCCAACCTTTTTCTTCTTTTGGCAAGATTGGTCCCTCAACTTGGACCTTATTTTTTTCTTTCTTTTTCTTCTTTCTTTGGCTTAAAAATAAATAGCTGGGCATTACAAGTCCACCCTCCTTATATAGGTGTCGTCCCTGAAACCAATTATTCCTTAAACAATTGTGGGCAATACTATCTCATCTTTTTTTCAGTCTTCCACGTAGACTCAGATCTCTTTCTATAATTCCACTATATACGCACCAGAGAACCACTTTAGTCCTTAACCTCTTCTCTTTACGATCAATGATCGCCACTGATTGCTTCACATAATTGAGCCGTAAGAGTCTTGTAATAGCATGCTTGTAAGAGTCTTGTAACATTTGAGTTGAGAAGCAATACATGCAAGTACGTTGAAAATTACTTCTTGTGTTTGATTATTACTTATTATATTGTTATCAACTCTTAGAGACTTTGCTTTCATCCGAGTGTTGTTTAAGTGAGTTTGAGAGAAAAAGCAAGTGTTTAGTGACATAAACCGATCCTGCAAAAGTATGGAAAGTTTCTCATATGCCTGAACAGTGCTCAAAAGTCCATTTCAGGAGTATGATGAAATTTCATAAATTTGAATAAGTGTTGGGCATTTGGTTCAACCTCATGCGCCTGGACATTTTTCATGTTGCTAAAAAATTGATTAAGTGTTAGGCATTTCAAGTCAACCTCATGTGCCTGAACAATACCAGACTTTCAATGTTGAGAATATTTCCGGTATAGATACTTTGTAAGGCTTATGCGCCTAAACAATTCTTATGCGCCGAAACGATTCTCATATGAACTGAGGGTTCAATAAATTAACCAAGTGTTAGGCATTTCTTCCTAAGTCATGCATCTAAATAGTTCTCTTGAACATGAACTGTAACACCTGGTTATTTTAAAAAGACAATACATGAAGAATAAATGAAAGAAAAGCAATAAAGTCCAAGTGGAGAGACTAAAAGTGTCCAAAAGGACAAATATTTAAAAAGTTGGTGTAAAGGTGGGCATGGCCGCCCACCCTCCCTTCACAGCATTCTTTCTTTCGGTTTTAGAGAGTGGGAGCAGAGGAACTCTTGGTTGAAGATAAGAGGAAGAAAAGGAATCGAATTCAAGGTAAGAATTCGTGGTTTTTAAGTGTTTATGATGGGTTTATCCCAGTTATATGCTTATGTGCTTATGTGTTTGTGTATGTGCTTGGGTGTGTGTGTTTGGTGGTGTTTTTTTAGGTGTTTGAACTCATTTGCAAAAGGGTTTGAAGGAAGAAACACCCAAGTTGCACCAGGTGAGTTCTAGACCCCGGTTTTTACTTGTTTTAAACTATCTTTGGGCTAAAAATGTATTAAAATGATTTTACAAAGTTTATGTATGTTCACCCGTATATAGTGTGCATGATTAGATGTTGATTCTTGAATGCTTATAGGTTATTCATGTTTAGAATAGCCATGTTAAGCTTAGAATAGATGGGTTTGATGATTGGGTTTGAAAACATATTAGAAATATGTTACACAGAGGGTCCATGCGCCTAGATAAGGCTCATGCGCCTGAAAATGCATTAAAAGGATTTAAGTGTAATCCATGCGCCTGAACAGTAGCCCATGCGCCTAAGATTGCCTTAGAAATGTTTAAGTATTGCCCATGCGGCTGAACAGTGGTCCATGCGCCTAGAAATATTAGTCGGACGACTAAGTGTAGGGCCATGCGCCCCAATAGTGCCCATGCGCCCAGGTGGCTCATGCGCCTAAGTGTCCATGCGTCCGAATAACCCATACGCCTAGGTGTTCATATGCACGAATAGTGCCCATGCGCCTGAATAGTTCATGCGCCTAAGGGATAAAAGGATTAAGTTTTGGCTGATGCGCCTACATAGTGATGAAACGCCCAAACAGGGCTCATGCGCCCAAATAGTGCCAAAGCGCCAAAGCACTTAGAAATATTTACAGAATTTTCTGGGAGTCTATGCTTTTAGGGTTTTGACCGAGGGTTGACTAGGGCTTATTTATGATGACGTTTCATGCATGGTTATGATTGTTCCTTATTATTATTATTGCTATTATTATTATTACTTATAGTATGTGACTTTACGTGGTATGTTTATTATCATAATGTAAAGTATATCGTAATAATAAAGAGAAAGAGCAATAAGAAAAAGAAGAGGAACATTAATAAAATGTTAACAAGTCTTGCAAGCTTACAGAAGGTACACGACCATGTTGTCGTTAGCTCAACTGTGTTGCGGGTTAACTACCCTATTATGCACACAAGGCCAATCAATTGAGATTCGCAGGACCTTTGCAGCGTGTCCTGGGTGATTGGATTGGCCTTGTATACAGTACAGTTGACCCTTTCGAGGGATACAGTTGACCCTTTCTAGGGATATAGTTGACCCTTTCGAGGGATACAGTTGACCCTTTCGAGGGATATAGTTGACCCTTTCGAGGGATATAGATGGCCCATCACCCGTTTTCCATCGCGCATACAGTTGGGGTATTGCTCATTGGTACATACAGAAAGTGAAAGATAAAGATAAAAGTTTACAGAATAGACAAGGCATACAGTAAAGAGAACAAACATTATCTGTTAATATAGTTAAAGCGTGCTCGCATATACAGTAAAGAGTTGTATTTTACAGAAAAGATTTTTTTCATATACAACATATAGAAAGTATTTTATTACTTTTAAAACAAGAACTCACTCAGCAATGCTGACTTTTATACATTTTCAGTTGGTAATTATTGCTGAGGATGGCACGAGGGTGAAGCTACTCGGCAGGAAAAGACTGACATCCATTCGTATTCTATGTTGCTGTTGTTTTCTAATGCGTTAAAACAATTCTTTTGTAAACAGTAAATGATGATGTATTGCTTAACAACAGTGTTTTAAATAAAATAAATGGTTTTTGATAAATCATTTCTGCTGCTTAAGTTTGTATAATTATAATGTGTAGTGTTTTAACTGCTGTGCTTGACCAATTGTGAGGTGCCCGGGAACGGGGCCTTACATGAACAGTGCTCATGCAACTGAATATTTTGAATGATATGTGACTAAGTGTGCTCATGCACGAACCTCATGCATGAATCTCATGCGCCTGAACAGTGCCTATACACCTTCACAGTGGTCATACGACTAAGAGTTTTTGCACTTACATATATTCAACACTCGGTAGAATTCATCACTTTCACACTTCCACTCTCAAAATCTTTGTTGTATTCAGTCGCACCCGATACACTTATTATCTTAGAATTAATCATTTTCCTGTTAATCATTATGATAAATAGGTAAAATTATTAATTCTATACATCATTTCGAACTTATAACATCAGATTTCATTACATGATCCGAACATTTGATTAGTCATTTGACATCTATTTGGGCATTCGAACCCTAAGGATGTTAAAAATCAAAGTTTATGTATGAGGTGGTTAACAATAACTAAAATTGAACATTAATGTGTTGTTAATACATGTTTTTGATCAGATTGAGACAAGCAAAACCTGATTTCATCATAACTTGTTCATGATGATTTGGTGTTCATCAGTCGACAACAATGAATAAGAAATGAACAGTCACTTTGAATTTTTAATCAAATTATATTGTAAATCATTATAATTCACATAATAAACTAATTTTGGAAAGATTGTCAATGTGTTAGTATCTTTTAAATCTATTAAACTTGATTTTGAATGTATTCTGCTTATAGTAGATTGTGTTCAACACTTGGAAATTTTAAGTGAAATTTGTTAAGTTTTCAAATTTTAAAATTTACTAATTAAATTGAAAAGTAAAAATATGCATATTTCAATGTGTTTTACTTGATTTTTATCTCAAAAGTGTTAATTGTATTATTAACCAATACATTATAAGTTCTTAGTCTTGAAAACACTTAGAAATTGTTTTAAGTGTTATTGGTTAAAAGTTAATAATAGATAATGAGATTTACATCTTTGTAATTCATACATTCTTATTGTATGTTATGTGTCAGTAGATGGTTGAGTTAAACTTTGAACCAAAGCATAACGTAATGGCTTCCCTAAATGAAGATGCACATGATGTGGTTGGATATGATGAAATTAACATATTTCTTTTAAGAACAAGATATGTATATGTCATGTGTGCAAGACCTGTTATATATGAATGATTGATCAAGAAATTCTGGAGAACAACAGAAGTTGAGAGAGATGATGACTGAAGAAAGGTTGTAGTGGGATTTATTACAAAGAAAAGGATGATTGAAGTCTATGAGTAGTCAATCAGATATGCCCTTAGATTGGAAGAAAATGATGCACAAGATCTATCTGAGCTTACATTTAATGCATGTAGAGAGACATTCATGGTTATGGGTCATCCTAACCGGTATCCTAAGAAGCAATTTTTTAGAGCCAGAGAGTTCAATCACTGGAAACTACTATGTTATATCTTCCAACACTGCATGTCAAAGAGAAATGTTGGATGGAATTCATTTCCAATTTACATTGCATGTCAAAAAGAAATGTTGGATGGAATTCATTTCCAGTTTACATTGCATCACCAATAGTTGTTATTGCCACTAACAAAAGATTTAATATGGCTAAATGGATATTAAATGGATTTGCATTCAACTTGGAGAAAGGAATAAGGAAAAAATATCTTATGTATCCAAGGTCCCTTCAAATGATCATCAATGAAGAATACCCTGACTATTATGTTTATGAAGTTAGTGGAGAAATATTTGAGCTAGAACATATGTCTAAAACAGTGTTCAAGATAGTTGTTGTTGTCGCTGACGCTCAAAGTGTACCTATTTTTTATTACATGAGGGATATAGCTAGAGATGAAGTAATTATTGATGAAGATCATTATCACTTGACTGAGGATGAACATATTGATCCTAATGATTTGATAGAAGATGTACCTAAAGGCTTATCTGATTCTGAAGTTGAAGAAGAAGATGATGAGGATGAAGATGAATTTGATAATGAAGATAACTTATCTAGTAGTGATGATAATGATTGTGAGAATATGATTGAAGCTTATCAAGATATAGATAATGAAAAAACACAATCAGATTATGTGAATGAAAATGCTGATAATGCTAAGATTGGTGATGATGTGCATGACCAAGAGAATGATATGAATGAAGATGTAAATGTTGTTGATGATGTATATGAGAATGAAAATGAAGGATTGGAACAGCAACATAAATTTAACTTTGATTACTTTGATGTAATTATGTCTGAGCATATCATTCAAAGTGATTCACCTATTATGGAATCTCCAATTTAGTTTCATCAAGATATAGTAATTATTGATAAGTCTTCAATTAAGCAAACTTAAAATGTGTTTATGCAAACTATAAAGATGAATGTTGATGAGACTGTTGATGATTTGAAAGAAAAGAATAATGAGCAAGCGAGTTGATTGAAAAGATAAAAGAAGAAAATGAAATATTGAAGTGAAATTAAAAAGAACACTTGATGATGATTGAACTTAAAGAGAAATTTAAAAGATTGAATGATGAATTTGAGAGATGAAAGAAAGATTAAAGGGTCAAGATAAAGAACCTTATGTTGTACCATCAGAGAAAGAAGTTGAAGTACAAAAGTTTATAGTTGAAAAATTCTTTGAAGTTGATAATGGAAAAAGGAAATTAGATGAAATTGTAATTGAATCATCTTCTGAAACATCGAAGGTACAAAAACTATAGAGAATCATGAATGTTGATAAGGTGATTCAGAAGCAAATTGAAGCCTTAGATGATTTAGACTTCAACTTTCTAGATGACTGGTATGATGACGTACTAGAAGAAGAAGATGTGTATGAAATTGTAGATTCCCCAATGAAAGATATACAAGAAGACATCCCAATTGACTTTGATAATTGATCCAATTATTTGGTGAAAAAGAAGTACAATTGTGTCTTCTTAGATGGTTTAACTATATCTCAAATTAATGATGATTATGAAAAAAAAAGTATGTAAGTTGAGTCTACTATTCCTGTGGATCTAAATGAAATTTGCTTAGAGCATGGTGAATGGATTCTTATGAGTGAAAGCATAAATGCTGATGATATTCCAGCTTCTAAATTAATCATCCTGATCCTGAAGAAATGAGCATTACCGAATTAAGGATGTGATTACAGTTGGGGAACTATACAAGGAAAAGATTAAATAGACTTCAAGGAACTTTACTAAGAAGCATAGTCATATTTTTTCAAAAAACTAAAAAGCAAAGCAACAAAATGATAGTTCTTGATATGAATAATTGACAATATTTGGAGATCGCCAAACGAACAAGAATTTCAGAAGCCACAAGAAATTGAATCTATGGAACTGATGAGAAGAAGTCATACAAAGAGAAAAGAATTGATGGGGATGTTTCCATAAAATGAGAAACAAGCTTATAAAGTATCTATCGATCAAAAGCAACTATGGAACAAAGCTAGATCTGTCGGGATCAGTGATCACAAGTTTGATGTATTAGAGCGTAACGCAGCGGAATAAGAACAAGAATTAGATAAATTGTAGCAAGAATTTGATACGGGTATGCATTAAGAACAACTACGGTTAGAACGAGAGAATATATTTCTGTAACAAGGAATGTTTCTATGATATCGAATATTTCTGATCAAATCATTCTACATATTACAATGGGTTGACACTCCTTATATAGAGTGCAATCGCTGCTGTTATCACGAGAAAGTGACAACTGGCAGATCTATTACAAAAATAACTAACTCTTAACAAACTACTGAAATGTTCACAACTACTGAGAACATATCAGAGTGTTAAGTACAAAATATGAAACTACTGATAAGAAACTACTGAAACTACAACGACTGAAGAACAAGCTCTTCAGTCGTTTTACAAAACTACTGAAAAACATAAAACTACTGATGAGCACAACAACTGAAGAAGTATTCATCAGCTGTTGTGTCAAATACTGAACAGATAAAACATAAAACTACTGAAAGGTAAACCGTCACAACTACTGAAGAAGACCTCTTCAGCTGTTGTGACAACGTCTGATACTTTGGTCTTCAGCACTTGTGTCTTCAGACTTGTCTTCAGCACTTGTGTCTTCAGACTTTGTCTTCAGCACTTGTCTTCAGACTTTGTTTCAGCACTTGTCTTCATACTTTGTCTTCAGCACTTGTCTTCAGACTTTGTCTTCAGCACTTGTTTTCAGACTTTGTCTCCAGCACTTGTCTTCAGACTTTGTCTTCAGCACTTGTCTTCAGACTTTGTCTTCAGCACTTGTCTTCAGACTTTCTCTTCAACACTTGTCTTCAGACTTTATCTTCAGCACTTGTCTTCAGACTTTGTCTTCAGCTGTTGTCTTCAGCTGTTGTGGTCTTCAGTAGTTGTTGTGACGTCTGTGGGACTTAAAGTTTTTCTGATCCGGCTCATTGGTTCTTTTGGTCCAACAAACTCCCCCTGAACCAATGCAGCCAAAACCTTTAACTTTATTGAGGTCCCACTTATTGTTGGCAGAATGGTTGGTCTTTTTCCTTCTTGATCAGTTGAGAAGATGACCCATATAAGCACTGGCCTGGGAATGAGTCTCTGATGATTTGGTTGGCAATGTATGGATGGGAGCTCTGTATTGGGGAATTGGACACTGAGCTGTTCCCCCATCCATGAGACTCACTTTCCATGTATAAGCCTGTAGGATTCTCTGGTGTATGCTCTGAGAAACATAATTGTTCTTCATGGTCCATGGTCAGGTTCTCAGCTTCACCATCAAACAATCCTTCACGCCCATACAGCTCTGAGATGTACTTGGCTGTTTGCCATTTTTGAGCTCAACTGTTGTAATCTGTCTGTATGCAAACTCATCGATGAGTCCCTTCAAGTAACAGACTGAGCTCATTTTGTTTGAAGTTCTCAAGCCTCTTGTAGACTAAACCCTTTTTAATAAACTGTTCTCTAACATCTTTTGGGGTGGCTGTTTAGTCTCATAGGCCTTCTTGAAATCTTCTACAATCTCCCAGGGTGATACTACAAGGACCACTGTGATCTCTTCATCTACGATCCTTTTTACTTGGCCCTTGTATCTCGAAGGAATGTCTTTCTTTACAATCCTGTGAGCCACCCTAGGATCAGGCCATACTCTCACCTTTTCCTTCTGATATGAAATGTGTTGGTAAGGGTGTACAACCTCAGAGCTTCTTTCTTCATACTAATATTGATGAAGAAGCAGCATAAGTTTTGTCGATGCTTTTCAACATCTCATCGTCATGAAGCCTTTGCTGCTGCTCTTCTTCAATCTTTACTCTCACAGTTTCCATCTGTGAGGTGGGGTGATGGGCATGGGTTGGCTTTAGGCAATGTTAGGAATGCAGACAGAGGCGGCCTATTTCTTCCACATCATCTCTTCTTCTTCTTCTTCTAGCCTCAACACCTTCTCTTTTCTTCTTGGGTGCATCATCGGCTGTTGGTTTAGAGGGTAAGGGAGTTGGTTTTGTGGGTTGTGGTAGTGGTTGTTTTGGAGAGGGAATGTTGACAGGCTGAGTTAGCATTTTAGAGGTGAGTGTGGCTTTTGAGTGTTGGCTAGCTCAGTCCTGCTCCCTGCTCCTGCTTCATTCAAAGCTTCGACTACTAAACCCTTAGTGTATGCTTCAGACAAACAGATCTTGGAGGTTATGGCAAGATACTGTCCTGGTCCATGATTTAATCTCGATCAATGATCTCCCAAGATATTTTGCAATGAATCTGCTCATGATCTCTAGTCTCTCTTTTTGTAATGCTTCATAACTTGCCCATCTTGAGTTAATTTCTTCAACTTCAAGTCTCCTGATCTCTGAGTCAAGCTGTGCAGTATCGAACCCTTGTCTATACAGTTGATCAATAATGGCATCCATTGATTTACTATGTGTAGCATCTGCCATTTTGATCATCTCATCGAGTTGGAGTTCTTTCTCTTTTCCTTCACCCTTCCTCTTCTATATGTGACATGAAAGTCTTTGTGACTTTCACCCACTTGATCATTTTCGGTTCCCTTCACAGACTCCTCTTCCTTCTCATTTTCCTTTTCTTTCAGTTTGCTCTTCCTCTTTGCTTTCACTGAGACTCTCCCCCTTTTTGGTTGCATTGGTTGCAAGGGTTTGAGTAGCAGAAAGCCTGTGCTCACAATCTCCTCCACCAGGGGTTATATGATTGAGGGAAGCCTCTCATCCATGTTTTGATCACAATGTCTGTGATCATTGGGGTGATGAGAGGTAGGGTTTGCTGAAGATAGCAACTGTTTGCTCAGAGGGGTTCTGTCCCTGAGAATAGTGCCAGAAACAGACGCTGGTGGCTTGGGAGTTTTGAATGGCTGAGTGTGTGGGAGACCTTCAGGTGAAGGTGCCATCTGTGGGTTATGTTGTGGCAGATGGACTTGCTTCTTGAGAGAATTGGTCAAGTAGTCTTTGTAGTCTACTGACTTCTTCCTCAAGAATTGTGTTCTGGGCCAGAACATCATAAAATAAGCCCAGGTCATCATCAGCAGATGCTGAATCACCTGACCTCCTGCTTGTAGCACGATGTACATGCACTGGGTGTAGACCAGTTTTAGCATGTGCCCCTTTTTCTTGGAACTGGGGACTTCCAGCCTCAGGACTTGTCCTTCATCAGCTGTTGCCTCTAGTGAGGTCTTAGCTATGTTACCAGCCTCATTCTGATCATGTGCTGATTCAGAAGAGGTGGCAACCTCACTAGATGTTCTAATCTCCATATCCACACCAGAGATAGAACGTGTAAACCCCGGTGTTGTGTTTGTCAGAAGCATGGTGATCCTCGTCCTCAATAGCTGTGGTTCTCCCCTTTGTTGTGGTTTTTGGGAGGAGGAGAGGCATGCAGCTGAGTCAGCACGTTTGCAATGATAATGGTTGGACTTTGGGGGGCGGTTGCATAGGGAGATGGGGTAAAAGCAGTGTGCACCTGGGGAGAATGGTGCTCTTCAATGGAAATCTCCTCAAATGACAAAGATCCCAGATTTGTGGGTACCCCTTCTGTGGTTGCTGCAGGCTCCTTTTGAGAGGAATCCTGAGCGGCTGTGGCTGGTGGTCCCTGTATCCACTAGGGGTTATAACCAGTGGATATAGCATGCGTTTGTGTTGCAGGGGCATCCTCAGGGGACTCATTTCCCTGAGTGGCCTTTTTTGTCTTCTTTTGAGTGGGTTTGGTGGGGACTTTGGATTTGGAGGTGGTGGCTGTGGGTTCCAGCTGCGTGGGTTTGCGCAGCTTGGCAGCCATTTTGAGTGATTGGTCAGAGTTGTGTCCGGAGTATACTTCCGCAGTACAGCACAGCCATAGCAGGGACTCCCAGGCCAACAAGTCCCTCAGCTTGAAGCTGGTTTTCAATTATGGCCATTATGAACCGAGGATATAATATCCAACGGTTAGCAGTTTGTTTTTGGGCTATATCCTTGAGCTCAAAAAATAGTATTTCAGAAAAATTAAAGGTTGTTGCTCAAGGATGGAGTACATTACCTGTTGCCACCTTGTGGACATTTGATCCCATGATGAAGTCTTGGAGGCAAGGCATACATTTACCATATGAAATATGAGACGTTCGGCATCCGGGAAATGTTTCTTCTTCAGTATGGTAGATGCACTCAGGTTACCCTGGTATCCATGGTGGCAAATGATTGATCTGTTGTGCCCTTTGGATAACCAGTTGGGAAAGTGGCATCATCCAGATTAAGGGTTTGGCGAAGAGTGTCTGGAGTAATGACCACTTTTTGGCCATGGACAAATGATTGAAGAGACTCTGTGTCATTCTCCTCAGAGACCAGAGTGACGTTTGTCCAGAATTGGTTAAGGGATTCGGCATATATGGTGGGATTTACCAGAAAAGCTGTTTTGTAGGGTGACTGAACCATTAAATCAATGGAGTTGTGAAACTTGGTCCAGTGTGGCGATTTGGTGAGATGTGCGACACAGTTGTGTCGTGGTTTTAGTTGCATGGTCGCCATTGATGAAGAGAGGGTAGAGAGTTTTTGAACGTTAGGTTTGAGAAGAGAAGATAAAAACTCTGAAGGTGGGATAAGGTATTTAAAGGGTAGGGTTAGAAAACGACTGAAGGTTTTGTGTTGTGTCGTCTCAGTTGTTGAAACTACTGATGACGTGGTATTAACTTTCAGAGTTTGGAAAGGCTGACCGTATTGGTGTGATCAGCAGTTGTTATAAGACACTGAAGACTTGGTTTTAACCGTCAGACGTTGAAACAACTGAAGTCTCTGATTTAGTCATCAGTAGTTATAAAACTACTGAAGACAGTTTTGACTTCAGGTGATGAAACAACTGAAGACTTGGTATTAGTCATCAGTAGTTGTGAAACTACTAAAGACAGTGGTTTTGTCAGCAGTTGTTGTAAACAGCTGAAGACTTGGTGTTAGTCTTCAGTAGTTGTAAACTACTGAAGACATAGTTTTGGCTTCAGTTGTTTTAATGAAACAGCAGTTGTAGAAACAACTGAAGAGTAATTACTCATCAGCTGTTTTTGTCAATTCATAGCTTTTCAGCTGTTTCACACTGTCCTCAACACTTACTCATCAGACTTTTCATTGCTTTTCAGTGTTTCATAGGACATCAGTACTTATCTGCATTTCTGACATCAGTAGTTGTGGCTACAACAGCTGTTGTGACTACATCAGCTGTTGTAACTACATCAGCTGTTTCAACAAATAAAGTACTTCAGTACTGGTGAGGTATGTAGCCTTCAGTAGTTATAAAAACTACTGAGGAAAAAAAACTCATCAGTACTTATATGTGACAATAATGAACTAATGATCATCGGTACTTGTGAGCTGAGATCATCAGTAGTTGTCACTTATTCTAGCTGCAGCATACCAAGCCTTAACACCAGGTTGTGGAAAGTTGAACTATCCAAAGGCTTAGTAAAAATGTCTGCAAGCTCAGCACTAGGAACAAATTTTGGATCAATCAGGCCCTTTTCAAAACAATCTCTAATAAAATGGTGTCTGATTTCAATATGTTTAGTCCAGAGTGCTGGACAGGATTCTTGACAATACAAAGAGCTGAAGAGCTGTCCATTAACAATGGGGTCTTAGTCTGCTATGCCATAATCCAATAATGGTTTTGAAGCCACAGTACCTGAGATGTACAGCTTGTAGCGGCAATGTACTCTGCTTCAGCAGTGATGTACCAACTGAGGTCTGTTTCTTGCTCTGCCAAGAAATCAAGCAGTTGCCTACGAATTGACATCCACCAGAAGTTGATTTCCTGGTCAACTTACACCCTGCATAGTCATTGTCAGAAAAAGCAACTAATTTACCAGAATGTCTAGTAGAATACCATAAACCTAGAAATGGAGTGCCTTGCAGATATCTAAAGATCCTCTGACTGCAATCAAATGAGACTCCTTAGGTGCAGCCTGAAATCTAGCACAAACACATGTAGCAAACATAATATCTGGTCTAAAAGCTGTTAAATACATCAAGAACCCAATCATACATCTGTAAAGTGTTTCATCACCACTTTACCTTTCTGATCTTTATCCAGTTGTTGGTGCTGCACATGGGGGTAGAATAGGGCTTACAGTTTTGTAAATCAAACTTTTCCAAAAGATCTTTTGTGTATTTGGACTGATGAATGAAAATTCCATCAGCCTTTTGTTTGATTTGCAAACCCAAAAGAACTGTAATTCTCCCATGGCACTCATTTCAAACTTCTGTTGCATCAACTTTGTAAAGGCATCACACAACTGTGGATCAGAGGATGCAAAAATAATGTCATCTACATAAATTTGAAAAGTAGATTATGTGCCCAGCTTTCTTAATGAATAAAGTCTTATCTATGGAGCCTCTAGTGAAATTATTTTCCAGAAGAAAGTTTGATAATGTCTCATACCAGGCTCTAGGAGCTTGTTTCAACCCATAAAGAGCCTTATCAAGCTTATACACCCAATTAGGATGTTTATTGTCCTCAAAGCCTGGTGGTTGACATACATAAACCTCTTCTTTAATTTTCCCATACAAAAATGCACTTTTGACATCCATTTGAAAAACTTTAAGGTTTTGATAAGCAGCATAAGCTAAAAACAATCGAATTGCTTCCAGTCTGGCTACAGGGGCAAAGGTTTCATCATAATCAATACCTTCTTCTTGTGCAAACCCCTGAACAACCAGTCTGCCTTGTTCTTAACAATAAGCCCATTTTCATCAGTTTTGTTCCTAAACACCCATTTAGTGCCTATTGCACACTTACCTGGAGGTAGAGGAACCAGTTCCCACACTTGCTGTTTCTTGAATGAAGAAGCTCAAGCTGCATGGCATCAACCCATCCATTGTCCTTTAAAGCAATGTGATAATTCTTTGGCTCTTGCTGACTGATAAAGAGCATAGAAGCAGAAATTTGACAATTGACTTCTTGTTGATACGCCAGCAGTGATATCACCATGATTTGAGACATAGGGTGATTCTTCAGATCTTGATACACAATGAGATCTGTGCAAGTGTTTGTAGCAGGCTCAGCAGCAACAGATGGTGATGGTGAATCATTTCCTTGAAACCAATCAGTGGATGGTAATTCAAAGGAAGTTGAATTTGAATAAATCTTATCAGCATTTGTTGTGGATGGTGCTACTGTGCTACAGGACCCTCAGATCTAGCTGAATCAGGCAGTTGATCACTAAACCTGAAGAGGTGAGTACTGCTATCATCATCATCATCAGCACCCAAACCACCAAGTGGTGAACTGTTGACAGGAGCAACAGCAGGAGTTTGATAAGGAACATATTGCAGTATGTCCAAATCAAATATCTCCACAGGCTTTGTGGAATCTTGTCCTTTGGAGATTCATTAAACTTAACATTTAGAGTCTCTTCAACCATCTTTTTTCTACAATTGAAGACTCTATATGCTTTGCAAGTTGATGAATAACCAACAAAGTACCCTGCATCCACCTTAGGATCAAATTTTTGGAGTTGATCCCGTGTGTTGAGAATGAAACAAGGACACCCAAATGCTCTGAAGAATGAAATTAGAGGGGCCAAATGATGAACTTCATATGGAGCCTTCATCAACCTCTGATTTACTAGAACTCTATTCTGTACATAGCAAGCTGTATTGATAGCTTCAGCCCAAAAGTCATTGGCAGTCCAGAATCAGCCAATATGGACCTTGCAACTTCAATAAGGGTCCTATTCTTTCTCTCCACAACTCCATTTTGCTCAGGAGTTCTTGGGGTGCTATACTGCCTCTTGATTCCCTTTGATAAGTAAAACTCATCAAGTGTGTGGTTTCTGAATTCAGTACCATTGTCACTCCTCACACACTTAACTGGTAGGAATACTGCTTCTCAACGTGTAACACAAAGTTCATAATGGACTGCGCAGCCTCATCCTTTGAATGCAAGAAGAAAGTCCATACAAATCTGGAGTAGTCCTCCACAATTACCAGACAGTATTTCTTTTTAGCCATACTCATCACTCTCACAGGACCAAAGAGATCCATGTGGAGAAGCTGTAAGCAGCAGTGGACTTAGGTTCTTCTATGGAGGGAAATGAAGCTTTGTGCTATTTCCTTTTAAACAAGCAGTGCATATCTTCACACTTGAACTCCTCATAGGCAATCCCCTTACTAAACCATGGTTATATCAGCTGATTTATATTTTTTAGATTAACATGACCCAGCCTTCTATGCCATAGAATAGATTCTTGAGGGGAAGCCTTGGAAAATAGGCAAGGAAGGCCCTTTGAGATCTATTTTCTTGGAAAGATCTAAGGCATACACTCTTCCTGTCCTGTTGGCCTTTAGGAGTGTGTTCATCCAACACCTTATCAATCAAACTTAGAACTTTGGATGACAGAATCCGATAGTTCTGACTGGTGAAAAGAAAACATGGCCTTTGTCACACATTTGACTGACACTCAAGAGGTTGTACTTGAGATTTTCCACATGGTTAACATTATCAAACTTTATTTCCCCATTGGAAACAAAGCTTTGCCGATGATGTAACCCTTTGCATCATTGCCAAATGACACAAACCCCTTCCTTCCTTGAGAGTAGTCATTAAGAAATGATTTGTTTCCTGTCATATGCGTGGATCCTCCACTGTCTACATACCAATGCCTCCGAGGTATGTTGAAGAACCCTGCAAAATACACAAATTAGTTCGATTTTGAGACCCAAACCTTTTTGGTCTTGGGCCTGTTCTCATCAACAGATGGTAAACTAACATGTTTGTTGGAAACACAGCCTGAGAGGAAGAAACTGGTGAAGAAAAGGAATACTTTGGCTTGGACCTCCTTTTCTGTGGTTTCAACATAGGAACATCTAATTGGTTAACTCTTCCCAATAGATGTTGAACCATCATAACCAGCTGTGTCTGATTTTGTGATAAGGCTTTCAGCTCTTCAGTCACATTGGCATTCGAGTTTGATAAGTTCCTATGTTGCACCTTCTTCTTTTGAGCAATCTCAGCTGTTACCTGTTTAACCCCTTCCTGTTTGGATTTCTTTTTGACTTAAGGGTTGCAGGATTTGATGTTGCTGGTACAAATGTGGCTTCAAACTCAGTTTTCATTTTAACCATTTTCTCTTTACTTTTCCTTTATGTTTGAGTTTGGATCCCCTTTTGTACCAACAATCATCTGTAAGATGATTGAACAAACCACATACTTCACATGGTTTCTTCTTCATCTTATGTTGATCATCAACTAAAGAGAATGAAACTACTGAAGACTTGCTCTTCAATACTTTGGAAGCATTATTTGCTTTCTTGACTTCCTCTTTAGTAGTCTTCAAACTCTTTCTACTGACAGTTTTTTTCTCTTCAGTGCTGACAGTAGTTGGAGTTTGAACTTCAGGTGTTAAATCTTGCTCTCCAGTCCTTTCAGGACTTCCAGAATAGCTCCTAGTTGATCATCTCTTTGATCATGTGAGTGTCAGCAGTGGAACCATCAACATCAGCTGATGGGTTCTGAGAGGGCTTAGTGCTGACTTCAACTTTTGATGCCTCTATCAAAAAGTGAATCACATGATGAGGTGGATTGGTTATTGCTTTCTCCATCAGATTTCACTTCTGCTCTTGAAGCAAAATCTGTAGGAGGAGCAGTGTGATTATAACCAATACCAAACTTCACATTGGAAGCAGATTGCTTACTAAGAAGCATTTCAAAACCTTTGCATGATTGTACCCATCGATCACACTCTACCTGGGTGACTGAAAGGTTTTCTTTGAGACTTCTCTGGTCTTCCAGAATAACCTCTAGCTTGGCCTTTTCATTATTTAATTGGCATTTAAGCTTATAAATCTCATCATTTTTACTATTAAGAGCAGACTCAAACTCAACTTTTCTTTTGGAAATGGTTTTCTCAAACTCAAGTTTTTGATTTATTAATGCTACATTTGCCTCTCTAATGGAGACAAAGGCAGCAATGCATGATTCAGAACATAACTTGGCTTTAGCCTCTGAAGATACCTGAGTTACCTGTGAAGATGATGCATTTGAGCAGGAACCCTCAGTAGACTCCAGGGCCATGAGAGCCAGATTCCCAAAAGGACTGTCACCACTATGTTGACCAGCACCTGTGAACAGTTGTTCATGACCAGACATGTCATCCGGTAACTGCTCCAGTCAAGAACTCCAGGGGTGAAGAAGCTGTGTTGTTGAGGTTGAGGAGGTTGATGAGATTGAGATGGTTGAGGTTCTGGTAGTGCATGAGGTTGTGGTACTATAGGAACTTGAACTTGATTTGACTGTGGCATGTAATAACAATGGTAAGGATATGGCATTTGACCCTGAGGAACAAAATATGCAGGAGATTGTGGTTGAGAATGATGACTAGAATTGACAGGATGTTGCCTCTGTGTTGTTGACTATTGCCAGGGAAAGTCACAAAAGGTGCAGAGGAATTAGATCCAGATGATCTGCATTCTCTAGCAAAGTGTCCAAGCCTGTGGCATTTGTGACATTCAACTTACTCTTGTCAAAACCAACTTTGGTTTTGCCAGAGAGTCCTGGGAACTTTCTTCTAGTTCTTTTGTAGAACTTCTGAGATCTGATATTATCAAGGCCATTTGGCTCAAAATATCCATCTCTTCTAAGTCATCATCAGCAATCCCCTTGAGATCATCCATGATGAAGCATAGATTGTCATTATTACCCAGTAAATTGACTATCAACACTTACAAACGCAGAATCAGAAGTGTTTGAGGAGAAATCAATATGCTCATCATACTGGCATTCAGATGAAGCATATTCTAACTCATGACCAACCAAGGCAGTGTTGCCTGGTACAAAGTCTTCAGTGAGCTTTCCAGATGAAGACAGTTTTCGTTTCTGTTCTCTCTCTCTCAAATGTGAGCAATTTCCCATGGAGTTGGGTGAGAGATAGTTTGTCCAAATTTGCACTAGAGTGTAGGACAATAGTATATGTGTCCCATCTCTCAGGCAATGATCTGAGAAATTTGTATTCATCTGGATATTGGTGTACTCAAGTTTGACCATTTTTAATTCAGAGATCAAACAAGAGAACCACTCAAACTGTTGAGTAGTGTCTCACCCTTTCTATGAGAGAATGTCTCGTATTGTTGGGCAAGGATTTCTCTATTATTTGCCAAGACCTCATCTGTTCCTCCAAATTGTTCTTTCAAGGCATTCCAGAGGTCATGGGCAGTTTCATGATGCATTAGCCCAGAATAGATTTCATTGGGCAGTGCCATGGCCAGAATTCCATGGGCTTTTGCATCAATCTCAAACAATTTCTTATCCTCATCTGAGTATTGCTCCTTCCTCTTTGGAACCATTTGATTGGTTTCTGGGTTATTCACCATAGGCTTGTGTGGACCATGTACCACTGATGTCCAACAACCTGCGCTATTAACAGACAGGTGATGGAGCATTCGTCGTTGCCATATGTTATACTCATTCCTAACCAGCATTGGAGGCTTGGTGAGGAACCAGTATTGTGAGGATCATTGGAAGGAGTAGTTATTTTCAGTCCAAATACAATTTAATTCAAGCTTTTAAACTTTTTTACATAGACCACAACAGACGCAATGAAAACCAAGAGAAAATCTCAGGATGAATGACCAGAAACACAGAAAATTCAATCTCTATAACCGTTTCTTGCAAAAAAAAAAATGCTAATCAATCAAACTTGGATCTTGAATAGCAGTTTCAATGATCAATTATTAGATCGATCAATGATTAACCTGCTCTGATACCATTTGTCAGGATCAGTGATCACAAGTTTGATGTATTAGAGCGTAACGCAGCGGAATAAGAACAAGAATTAGACAAATTGTAGCAAGAATTTGATACTCGTATGCATTAAGAACAAATACGGTTATAACGAGAGAATATATTTCTGTAACAAGGAATGTTTCTATGATATCGAATATTTCTGATCAAATCATTCTACATATTACAATGGGTTGACACTCCTTATATAGAGTGCAATCGCTGCTGTTATCACGAGAAAGTGACAACTGGCAGATCTATTACAAAAATAACTAACTCTTAACAAACTACTGAAATGTTCATAACTACTGAGAACATATCAGAGTGTTAAGTACAAAATATGAAACTACTGATAAGAAACTACTGAAACTACAACGACTGAAGAACAAGCTCTTCAGTCGTTTTACAAAACTACTGAAAAACATAAAACTACTGATGAGCACAACAACTGAAGAAGTATTCATCAGCTGTTGTGTCAAACTACTGAACAGATAAAACATAAAACTACTGAAAGGTAAACCGTCACAACTACTGAAGAAGACCTCTTCAGCTGTTGTGACAACGTCTGATACTTTGGTCTTCAGCACTTGTGTCTTCAGACTTTGTCTTCAGCACTTGTGTCTTCAGACTTTGTCTTCAGCACTTGTCTTCAGACTTTGTCTTCAGCACTTGTCTTCATACTTTGTCTTCAGCACTTGTCTTCAGACTTTGTCTTCAGCACTTGTCTTCAGACTTTGTCTCCAGCACTTGTCTTCAGACTTTGTCTTCAGCACTTGTCTTCAGACTTTGTCTTCAGCACTTGTCTTCAGACTTTGTCTTCAACACTTGTCTTCAGACTTTATCTTCAGCACTTGTCTTCAGACTTTGTCTTCAGCACTTGTCTTCAGACTTTGTCTTCAGCACTTGTCTTCAGACTTTGTCTTCAGCTGTTGTCTTCAGCTGTTGTGGTCTTCAGTAGTTGTTGTGACGTCTGTGGGACTTAAAGGTTTTTCTGATCCGGCTCATTGGTTCTTTTGGTCCAACAAGATCAGCTACAGGCATAGTGAGGAATGTGCTACAAAAAGGAAAATCAATATCTGAGTTGTTGAATGCCGTGATCGTTTCTGATAATACAAAGGAGGTGAAGATAATAGCACGGAAGTATGATGAAGTGTTTGATGCATTTTTTATTAAAAGAGTAAATGTTATATATAATGTGTATCATTTCTGCTCAAGCATTATTGCTTTGCTAGTGCAAGATTTGAAAGAGTTACATAAGTTACCTCTGATCAACCCTACAAAGGCTGCAAGAGGAGAAAACTTTGTGAAGTTATTAGATCGTGGCATTTCAAGGATTTAATCATTTCTCAAAACTAGATGTGATAAGGAGGATAAGATGTATTTTCAATCATTAAAGAGAAGAAGAAAGGGGGAATCCAGTTCTACAGAAGAAAAGAGTTTTTTGGAATCTTACAGTGATCAGTATTTTGATAAAGTTACTAATCTGGAATGAAAGTGATTGATGGAATGCAAACTTCAAAACCAATCTTAAGATGGTTCTATCACATTGATTCTTTCCGGTTGATGCTAGTAAGGAATTTGGATGATTGGAATAATGAAATTATTTGTTTATTTGGAGTGTTTGATCTTAAATTTTTTACATTTGACTTATATCTCGTTTTTCTCAAATCAAAAGTTTGATCGAGTATCATCTGAAGCTTTTAAAATGACAAGAAATACTTTATGATAAGCAATAAAGTGATGAATGCAGCTAAGAAGCAGATTTCATTGAGGAAAACTCTAGCTTATGCTAATATTGTCATGAAAGATATCAAGAAAATTGAGTTTATAAGGATTTCAAGTAAAGATGATTTGGAAATTGACTCAAATGATTATCCTAAACCACTTTAATTTTATGTAAATATTGATATTGTCGGGTTATCAAAAGAGACATTAGAGATTGTGGATCAGATGGAAATCAAAACAAATGAATCAAAACCAGAGCAAGCTATTTTGGCTACTAAGTTCAAATCATCAATTAAGAAAGCTTTGAAGGAGTTAGAGATGTATAAAGAGAAACCAATATTCACCGTTAAAGAAGAAACTGAAGAATTCATGATTGATTGAAGACAAATGCAAATCTTAAGGGGAGTATTGTTGAAGCTCTTTTGAAGATTAGCATTAGTCATTTCGTTATTTTGTCATAGTGTGGATACTTATTTGTAAATATATGTTATTTTGTTAGTAGAAATAGGATTTTATATGTATTTTTGTAGGTGTTCGAAACAGTTAGAACTCTCTGTTATTCACCAAAGCGTATTATATCTATTTACATTTAATATCAATGAAACACTATGAATTTTAAAGTATTCACTTGTGTTTGATTACTTTGTTCTTATAATTGATCATTGTATTAAAATATTATTATCAATCGATCTATTTGAAATTATCATATTATAAGCATTACTTTATGCTTTGTGCATATATCAAATTATCACCATACCACACTTTGAATCATGCTTGTTAATTTTTTTCTTTTGATCGGCAAACACATTCTTACTTTACACAAACTTCTATTTTAAAAGCAACACTCGTACGCCATGTGAGATTTAAACCCATAACCTTTTAGTTGAGAAGTACTTTACTGGCCATTAGGGTGTTCCCAAGGATTCTTGTCGATGATTTCTTTTTCTTTATGGAAAATCTATTACACGTCTATTCCAAATTCATATAACATATGTATTATACTTGCCCAACATAGAACGCGAGTCCTTTTCATAAGCGATGCTACTAGACACATTGTCTTCGCCACTAGCCTGGCAATGCTAGTGTTATGTTCCCGACTCTTTTCTTAAGAAATGAAAGATAATAAAAATATATTATAAAACAAATTTGTTCCTAAGCTTTGTTTTCTAAGATGATAAATTAAGGAATCTAAAAGTTTTTTTTTCTAACATATAATATGTATTTCTTTTTTCTCCTTTTTTTACCCTCAATAATTTTTTTATTTTTATTTTTAATTTTTTTCTTTATACAAATTTACTTTCATATTTTTTTTCTTTTTTTATCGTTTATTAAACTTGGAAACGCAGAGTAGGTGTTCCCACTCATTAAATAGACAAGAAACATAAAGGCGACAATATTAATTAGCGGGTATTTATTTTGGTTATATGAGTTTTGATGGAGGGTGAAAAAATTATTCAGGCTACAGTTGGACCGCGTTCGTGCTATATAATTCACCTGACAAAGTTATTTATTAAATTATCTGCCATTCTTACAAATTATTTAAATAAATTTACTAAAATTTATCTAAATATATTGTTACTATATTACGTTTCTAACATTTTTGTAAAGATATAAAATTGTTATATAGATATATATCATGTACATAGTGTGGATAGTAATAGTAGACATCTTGGTTTATTTGCTAAACAAATTAACACAAACAACCTTTTATTAACTTAATAAACGTAATTGTTGTTCATCTAAATAAACTTAAAGAACATGAACACATTTTCCGTTCATTCATTTACATTCTGAAACATTTGTTTATTATGTTTGCTTTTGTCTACTTATGTTTATTTCTTTATATTCACTTGCATTCATTCATTTATATCTATTTTGTTCATGTTCGTTAAAATATTTGGTCAAAATTTCAATATGTATAAATACGTACATACGAGTGTGTGTGCTAACATTTGAATGCATGCCTAATTTTTTTTAGTTTTTAATGTATTAAACTTGTTCGTTTGTATTAATGTATGTTTATTCATTTATTTTCGTTTTTGCTTGTTTATGTTTATTTGATTACGTTTAGTTGTGCTTGTTGGTATTTCGTGAACTATTCATATACAAGTTAAGCAAACAAAGATGAACAAACACAAACATGTTCTTTTTTTTAGAAATGACTATAAACACCATAGTTCATGTTCATTGTGTTTGTGTTTGTGTTCGTGTTTGTATAAAATTAATAACTTAAATAAACCAACATAAATATTAATATGTTCGATTCATTTTCATAAGTACACTTACCTTATTTTCTTAATTTCTTGTATCCAAAACGCTTCTTCTCTTTCAAGACATATTTTTGGAATTATTTACCACATCTTTTTGCTTTATAACACATATTACATCATTAAAGAAAAGGCTAGGGTAGATCCATTCTGATGGCACCCCGTTCCTTGTAGGGCCTATGAAGTAATGGTCTCATAAATTCTTGGATAACCGAGTCAGACTCAGGACCCAACCCCCAACTACTCCTACTCACACCCATACTTCATTTGTCATATTTTCACACTTACCCTTTTGATTGGAGGTCTCATACCCAAATACACGAGAGATTAATAGTTAAAGGATGTTAAATGAATTCTTTTTAACATAGTTATAATAGTTTAAATTAAAATTTTTTTTGCATCTAGTGTTTAATTTATCTTTCTTTTTGTTCAGGGTCTAAAGAGATATCTTATCGTTTCACGATTAATGTATGCAAATTTATAATACATTTAGTGTCATATGTTATTTCTCATGTTTTGAGTCCATGACCTCAAGATCACGCTTCACGATTTGATGTAATTATTGTTATCTTACACTTTGTGTAAAATGTTTCTTTAATTTAAAGCTTGAATCAATAATCCCTAAGGTTAAAACAATAGCTAACCTTACCAATAATTGAAGAAAAACAATAAACCAATTTTTTTATTGATCAACGAATAATTTTTAAGCACGGTCACCCGGGTAAACTATTAGCGAAAGTCACCCACGCCCGCGAACACAGACAGCGTAGATGATGAGTGGTGGTGGGGATATATACCATAAGAAAATATTTTAACTTTATTTTTAGAGTAAATTGATTAAGATGCCGGTGTGGTTTGGGATGTTTTGTATCTTTTTGCAGAATTTACGATTTTTCAATATATTACTATTACGTACACTTTTAAAATTGTTGCAGTTTAAGTTTAGTACTTTAGATGGCTAACGATGATGAACCGATAATTTCTTAGTCTAGGGTCAAGGGTAGGTAGGAGGCGTTGTCTCTTTTAAAGGTTTAGAGTTCAAAAATCTTGCTAAAGAATAATTACTAACGTGTCAAATCTTGTTTAAAAAACATAAAAGTATGCGAATATATATGACACAGTTTTGAAATAGATTGTGTATATGACAGAAAAATAAATAAACCACGTAAAAATGTGACATATATTATAAAAATTAACTCTAATTAAATTGTATTACAGCACTT
Source organism: Flaveria trinervia (assembly GCA_025506515.1). Taxonomy (NCBI): domain Eukaryota; kingdom Viridiplantae; phylum Streptophyta; class Magnoliopsida; order Asterales; family Asteraceae; genus Flaveria; species Flaveria trinervia. The sequence goes on along the minus strand of CM046442.1, from coordinate 17,219,521 downwards.
CGTGTTCAAAGATTTCTGCTTTTTATATACGAAAAATACGTTTGCTTAGAATAAAAAAAGCAAGTGGTGGTTGTCCGGATTGATAACCTTTGGCTCTATATAAACACCATAAGCTCCACATGTTTCTCCTCACTCACCCTCCAATCACCCCTCAAATTTAGGTCAACCAAAAGCAACAACAATGGCTAGCATGTTGATGAAGATGGCTTGTGTGGTTCTAGCTTGCATGGTGGTGTTTGCACCCCATGCAGAAGCCATCGCATGTGGCCAAGTGGTCTCCAGCCTTCTTCCTTGTCTCGCTTACCTAAGGTCCGGTGGGAAGCCGTCTCCAGCCTGTTGCAACGGTGTGAAGTCACTCAACAGCGCTGCTAAAACCAGTGCGGACCGCAAGGTCGCCTGTGGGTGCCTCAAGAATTCATACAGAGCCAACCCCGGGATCGGCCCCGCGAATGCTGCAAGCCTCCCTTCTCAGTGTGGTGTCAATATCCCTTACAAGATCAGCCCCAACACTGACTGTTCTAAGTATGTTTAGTCTTACATATAATTTTATCTTTCATATATATAATTAATGTTACATGTTGTTGATAGTTTAATGTTACATATATATATATTTTTTTTCTTTGGAAATTGCAGGGTGAATTAATCTATGAAGAAGATGGAATAATCAAGGGAGATGGGATTCCTGTTGTGGTGTATTTTTCGTTTCTGCAATAAGAGATAGGGCACATTTGGTTATGGCTCTTTCCATAGTGTCTCCTTTTTGTTACTCGTATGTGTATTTGGTGTCAAGAGTTTTGCGCTTACTTTATTGCGTATAATTCTAGTTGTTATCTACATTTAGCTTCGTGTTACAACCCCACCCTTTTTATATCTCTCTCTCTATATATAAGGTGGGTTTCGCGTGCATAACTATATAGATATATAAAAGAAGAACAAAATGATAACTAGTAATTAAAATATTACTATGAATTTTGAAGGCACAATCAAAATCATATAGGACAATAACATTATTATAAAATACAATATTGTTATAATAATTCTACAAGTTTACTATGTATACATGCGGGTATTTTTATCACTACATAACACATATGTAATGAACTTGTTAGAATAATGTAGATAGAAGAAAAGAAAGATACACTACTATAATGCAAAACAACTTTTTTGAATGAGTCGCATTTGATTGTAGTGAAACTTTTTTCAATACAAAGGTTGCATTTAATGTAACATTTTTTATAAAATGTTGAAAAATTATATTTAAATTGTAACATTTTTAAAAAAAAGTTGTGGATATCAAGTAAAATTGAAACTTTTTGCTTAAAAGGTTGTATTGTTGAACTTAATGCAACTCTTATTTTAAAAAATTGCCATAACTTTATATAATTAATCAAATATATAGAAAGTTTTGATTTGTAATGTAACACCCGGTCCCTCGCATCAACAATATTGTCCGTTTTGCCCACGATGAATTCACGGATTTGCTTTTGGTTGCCCGGGTGAAAACTTCCAGGGAGGTCACCCATCCTTGGATTGCTCCCACCTGAGCACGCTTAACTATGAAGTTCTCCTCTCATCTACAGCCAATAAACCCAAAACGCTTTGTTGATGTTAAAGGCCAGACATTCCTTATGAACCAGGAATCTCTCCTGTTTACGGCCGATGTAGGATATGTGTAGGGTGTCACATGTAAATAATAAAAAAAACTTTCAAAATTGTTCTATTGATATTACTTACACTTGAAAGTAAAGGTCGGTGGAGTTTCCCAGCGACCTTTACTCCCCCTACACTTTTCACTCTTAAACATTTTTTGAACTTTTTATAAAATGTCATTTTGATCCGCTCAAGTTAAAAGTTTTAGGTTTACCCCTACCCCTATGCAATATAAATTCGACTCCATTTATGTTTGGACATAATCATAAATGACTAGGGTCAAATATAAAATGTATACGTACTTAATTTAAATACACTTTATGACTGTCTATATTTCGGTGCATGTTTACGTATTGACATAATTCTATTTAGAGATTAGTTGGGTCGGGTATAAAACATATTCGTGCTTAATTTTATGTACGCTTTGGGTTGGGGTACGTTCCGACGTTCATCTACATTTTGACATAAATTCTCATAAAAATGAGTCGGGTCAAATATTATATTTTTTAAGTTGTCTACGTTTTGTCGTATATTTTGTTTGTAAATACGTCGAGTCAAATATAATATGTTTCAACTGATGGTATAAAATCTAAGTTGCTCTATGTTTCGATTTAAATTTAGTTTGGAATTAATGGAGACGATTCTAATCTATACATTATCACACTACATACAACGTCACCACACGTGTTTTTTAATATACGCTTTGAGTCCATCTACATTCTGATATAAATTTGTTTTGAAAACAGTCGAGTCAAATATAATACGTTTTTATTCAACAATATATATTTGAGTTACTCTACGTTTCAACGTAAATTTACTTAAGAAACAAGTCACATTAATTGTAGTCTATGCTTTATCAAGCCGCATACGATGTTGCTGCAACGCGCGACGCACCGACCTTTATTCCCCTCATACTTTTGATCTTTACGTGTTCAACCCGTGTTAATTTTTTTAAAACTTTATAAAATGTCACGTTTACCCCCTTAGGATTCTAAAACTTTGAGTTAACCCCTTTGCAATATATATTCGGGTCCGTTTATGTTTAGACATAATTAAAAACGACTTGGGTCAAATATAAAATGTTTTCGAGCTTAATGTATACACTTTAATACAACCTATGTTTCGACATACGTATTGTTTTGATGTAAATTTTGTTTAGAAATAAGTGGGTCAAATGTAAAACGTTTTAGTGTTTATTTTTATGTACGCTTTGAGTTGACCTACATTTCGATATTAGTTTGTTTGTATGTTTCGATATTGGTTTGTTTGGAAACGCGTTGGGTCAATATAACTTTTTTTATTTACTATACGTTTGGACATAAATTTAGGTCAAAAAAGGTCGGAGCAATTGTAAATCTATGTTTTGACATTAACTTTGTTTAAATATTAAACGTTTTTTTTAACGGTATAAATTGTAGTTACTCTACGTATTGACGTAAAATTAGTTCGAAAACGAGTCCGGTCGATTGTAGCTTATACTTTCTCACGTCACGTACAATGTCACGGCAACACGCAACGGGTAATAAACCTAGTTTGGTATTAAGTTTTTGTTCTAACGAAATAACAAAATGCCTAGAATTAGGGGGAAAATGGTAAAAATAGCTTATAAATTTGAAAAATAAAAAAAAACAAAACCCATGGACTTTAAAATCGATCGAACATAGGAGATTTTATACTTTAGCAGCTCCAAATTGCAGATTTGATATCTGTCATCTAAGTGTTTGCTTCTAAAATGAGAGAATACATACATCAGATTTTCATAAAGAAACGTAGGCTTCTCTTTCACTAATTCCTTCATTCTCGATTGAATGTGACCGCTCAATCAGTTAGGAATGGTGATCGATATTTAGCCTTCTTCAAAACCCTTACAATTGATTATCATGGTATGTTATCCATCGAAATCGATCAACATGGTAACCCTTTGAAAGTGATCGATCAGCTTATTCCTTTACAATTATATCGAATTGTTGTTGTTCGATCACCATATTTTTCTCATTCGCATCTGTTCTTGCCCTCAATACTTAATCATCAGTTAGGTTTTGTTAATGTTACATATTGAATTTTAGGTTTCTCATGCAAAGTACTCATATAATCGGTTTATACCTATAGAAGTCACAAGTAGAAATCTATAGTTGAATCCTTGGCTGCTTGATATCCTTATTAAGTTTTTGCTTCATCGTCACCCTCAACATAGTGCAAATTTAGTATGACTAGTCTATTGTTAGATTTAATGGTTCAATTGAACATGGTCTTGCAACTAGAAAATAAATCAAAATCATTTAAAATGATTTTAACAATAATAAATTTAGGACATCATAAAAAAAGATTGACTGATATGGTTTAAAAACAAAATATTTTGCACTGATAAATCTCATGGTTATAGTCAAAGGCCTCCAACAGTAGTCTAAACTTGGTAATTTTATTTCACAGGTTAGTCTTCTACAGGATGAATCTTATGGCATTGGTGTTGGTTGAGGCCACAAATCAAACACACAATAAGAGATAATTACTATTTAAACTCTCTCTTGTTCTATTCATTTATAATCAAACACTACATTAAATAAGAAAAATAAACTCTTGTGTAAGGTCCCGTTCTCGGGACACTTACAGCTGCTCTAACATTGCACTTAAAACATATGATTACATTAATCTCCATAAAGCGTTGCAGCGGAGTCATTAAAACAAACATTTCATTTCATTAAAATAAATGCTTTTGCAAAATAATAAAACATTCATTACAAAATATCGTTTGTTCGCATTATAATGCAAAAACATTGTACAAAAGAATGCCATCCAAAATGAGCCGAGTAGCCACCCCGTGTCATCCTCAGCAACCATTACCTGCCAATTGAAAACACATAAAAGTCAGTGTTACTAAGTGAGTTCTAGTTTTATAACAAAACATTATGTTACCTTTCACTCATTAAAACGTTTTCATTACTATCGCACGTGATCACACATCGTACATACATCAAGGTAATTATTATCTTCATCATCGTTCGTTTCGTACATTTCACACGTTTCGCACATTTCGTACTTATCGCACATTTCGTACATTTATTGTCTTTCCAAATATATCTAGGTCCTGTTAACCCCCCTCCAGAGCATAATCAATTCATCTAGGGTTAAGTGACAAGGACCCCATATCGCACATATGGAGTGGTCACTAGGACAGACTCCCCTTGTGTGTGTGAACTCTTATGGGTTCACCAAGATCACACGCTGTATACCACACAGTACTTAGGAAATCACATGTATTGGAGCAGTCACTAAAACTGAACTCTTACTGTGTGTATGAACCCTTATGAGTTAGCCAAAATCACACGATGTAGACACACATAGTTGAGCTAACAACTTTCAATGAGTTGTGAACCTCCTTTCAGTTGCTTGCAAGACTTTTCATTCATTTGTTCATTATGTTCCACTTTGATTATCTTAAATCTTTCACTTTGTTAAGATAATACTTTACGTTCATCATAATCACATCACGTAAAGTCACATCGTCATACGTAATAAGGAACATAACACACAAATGTACGATCAAACATAATCATACAAAGAGGCATAACATACCACATACCTACAATCATGCATAAGCACCAATCTTACATCATCATTCATGCCCATCATATCATCAATGACCTCAAAAGCTAACTTACATGAACCATCGGGAACCTCCCAAGTCAAAGCCTACATAACTTTCCCCCGAAAATCAGAAAATAAACTATGTTGTTTGGGGCGCATGAGCCCTATTTAGGCGTATGGGCACTATTCAGTCGCATGGCCTTCCAGGCGCATGAGAAAACTTAGGCGTGTGGACACTATAGGTGAATGAGCACTTAGGCGTATGGACAGTCTCCAGACGCATGGGCACTATGGGGCGTATAGACTCTCAGTCGCATAGCCTTCAGTCGCATAACTTTCAGTCTCATGACTTCCATCCGTATGACCCTTAGTCGCATGGCATTCAGGCGCATGGACTTCAGTCGCACGCTATTCAGGCTCATGGCCTTCAGTCGTATGCCTTTCGCCGTATGGCCTCCAGTCACATGCCATTCGCATGAGCCCTACCTGGGTGCAAAATGCAGTCTCTTTGAACCTGAACTGCAGATTTCGGCCTCCGACCCTTTTCTAACATGTTCTAAGTTTAAAGAAACCATCCGAAGCCTTAGAAACACGACCATAACATCATTCAAGCATTACAAGCCCAAACACAAGCCCCACCCTTTCGCACACACACACAAACACACACGGATGGGTGCAACACCCAGCATAACAAAAACACAGTTTGCTATGTGTTCTAGCCCTAAAATTAGTCAAAAACGTGTAAAAGAGGGGTTCTAGAACTCACGTTAGTAGCCTCTTCAAGTAGAGCTTCCTACAAACCCACTTGACTTTGACTTTTGCACTTGATTACCAAAAAACCCTAGCTTTTGCCCTTTTTCTCCCTTTTCTCCTCTCTTGGCTGATTGAAAGTAAGTGTAGGAGAGTCGTATAGGCAACCATGCCCTTTACACCCACTCTTCCAATCTTTAGTTCTTTTTTCCACATTTTTCCCCTCAACTTTGGGTAAAATGTCTTTTCTCTTTTATTCTTTCTTTTCTTTCTTTTTCTTCTTTCTTTGGCTTCAAAGAAAATAACCGGGAGTTACAAGTCCACCTCCCTTATATAGGTTTCGTCCCCGAAACCTGTTATTCCATGAACAAATGTGGGTAATGTTGCCTCATCTCTTCTTTTGTCTCCCACGTAGACTCAGATCCCTTTCTGTGCTTCCACTGTATGCGCACAAATAGAACCACTTTATTCCTCAACCTCTTCTCTTTACGGTCAATGATTGCCATTGGTTGCTCCACATAATTGAGCCGTTCATCCACCTCTATGTCCTCCAGTGGTACAATCATATCCTCGTCTGCCAAACATTTTGTTAGATGAGATACATGGAATGTCGGATGAATTCCACTTAACTCATATGGTAACTCAGTTTATAAGCCACCTCTCCTACTCGAGCAATGATTCGGAAAGGCCCTATGTACCTTGGGCTCAGCTTGCCTTGCTTTCTGAACCGAATAATACCTTTCCAAGGTGAGACTTTCAACATAACTCTATCACCCACCTTGAACTCAATCGGCCTACGCCATTTATCAGCATATGAGTTTTTCCTATCTTTAGCTGCTTTCATGAAGGCCTTGATCCTTTCCAGCTTCTCAGTCTTGGACTCGACCACTTCGATACTCCCTAACTCTTTATGGACGATATCACCCCAACACATGGGTGTTCTACATCTCCTCCCATATAGCATCTCATAAGGAGGTATAACAATACTGGGATGATAGCTATTGTTATATGAGAACTCAGCTAACGGTAAGTGGTCATCCCAACTTCCTCCGAAATCAATGACGCATGCCTAAAGCATATCTTCCAGCGTCTAAATAGTCCTTTCTGACTAACCATCCATTTGAGGATGATAAGCCGTGCTAATGTGTAACCTCGTCGCCATTGCGTTGTGGAATTTCTTCCAAAATTTAGATGTAAACCGTGTGTCACGATCAGACACAATAGACACCGGCACACCATGACGAGTTACAAGCTCTTTAATGAACAGATCTGCCAACCTCTCAGATGAATATGTCTAACGAATCGGTAGGAAGTGAGCTCTTCGTCAAACGATCAACAATCACCAATATAGCATCATACCCTTTCATGGTACGCGGTAGCTTCGTAATAAAATCCATGGTGATGTGTTCCCACTTCCACTCCAGTATATCCAACGGTTGGATCTTTCCATACGGCTTTTGGTGCTCGGCTTGCACTTGTAAACAAGTAAGGCATTTACTCACATACTCCACCACATTAGCTTCATACCCAGCCACTAATAATCTTTCTTCATGTCTTGGTACATCTTTGTAGCACCGCGATGAATAGAGTATCGAGTCTTATGAGCTTCATCCATAATCTTCACGCGTAGATCCCCAAAACAAGGAATCCACATCCGCCCAAATCGGGTTCTAACACCGCATGTGTTTTCACCCAATTCTACAACCAGACCTTTTATCCTTTCAGAGTTGAGATGATCTTCTTTCAATGCCTCATCTTGAAACTATTTAACTTGCTTCATCATATCAGAGGTCATGATCAACTGGTAAGCTTTCACCCAAATCGGCTCGGGTCTCTCTTTTCTGCTAAGGCCATCCGCCACCACGTTGGCTATGCCCGGATGGTAATGGATCTTGCAATCATAATCCTTTATGAGCTCCAACCATCTCCTCTACCTTATGTTCAAATCTTTCTACTCGAAGAAGTACTTCAAGCTCTTGTGGTCAGTGAATATGGTGCATTTCGTCCCATACAGGTAGTGCCTCCAAATCTTCAACGCGAAGACCACAGCTGCCAATTCCAAGTCATGAGTAGGGTAATTAACCTCATGAACTTTCAACTATAGAGATGCATAGGCTATAACCTTTCATCGTTGTATCAACACACATCCCAACCCCGAGTAGGAAGCATCAGAATAAACCGCCAGATCTTCACTTCCATCGGGTAGCGACAAAACAAGAGCTTGAGTCAATCTCGCCTTTAACTCCTCAAATGCCTTCTCTTGAGCTTGACCCCATAAAAACTTTACATCCTTACGGGTCAACTTGGTTAGTAGAGAGGAGATCTTAGAGAAGTCTTGAATAAACCTTCTGTAATAGCCTGCCAAACCCAAGAAACTACGAATCTTGGATGGCGTCTTTGGAGACTTCCATTGCATCACTGCCTCCACCTTTGCCAGGTCCACCATAATCCCATCGGGATTCACCACGTGACCCAAGAATTGAACCTCGCGTAGCCAGAATGTGCATTTGGAGAACTTAGCATACAACTTCTCCCTTGTCATATCAATGAACTTAGCATATCAATGAACTGATTAATTATATTATAATGTCATCACTCATCAATGACTTTCTTGTATTTGTATCATGTATGTTAAACTGTTAATTATTAAATTTGCATCATGACTTTCTTGTGTTTAGTTTTTAGTTAAATAGATCTATCTATGAGATGTTATTTTTTTAAATTTTTAGTAGTAATGTCATCCACCACAACTCCCGCAAGTAACCCATCTACTGCATCAACCGCTACTCAAGAGCAATTTAAACGGAAATCCAAGGATCCGGGATGGGAATATGGAGTATTGACGGATCCTAACAACAAAGATAGAGTGAGATGTATTTTGTGTAATAAAGAGATGTCAGGAGGAATCAATAGGCTAAAACAACACATTGCACATGTTAAGGGAAACATTGCTCCATGTTTTAAATCTACAAAAGAAGACCAAATAAAATGTCAAGATGCCCTTCTTGATAACCAAACAAAAAAGAAGGGAAAAGAACATGATAATGAATCTTTAAGAGCAAGGGTGAGTATAGAAAGTGATGAACATGAAACCATTACCATTGATGATGATGCAATGGAATGTTCCTTTGGTGCTTCAAAGCCTCCATAATTGTTTGGTTCTATTGATCTATTTGCAAACACTATTAATCCTGACAATGTATTGAATAAGGGAAAGAGAAAAAATGAAAATATTTCAAATGTTATTCGAAAGGGACATATGACACGTGTAAAAGAGTATATTTGTAGATGGGCATACGAATGAGCAATTCCTTTTCATGCATTTGAAAAGATAGCTTTAAAATGATGTTGGAGGCGGTTGGTCAATTTGGACGTGGAGTTCAACCTCCAACTAGATATGAGATTGGAGAAACATACCTAAAGAATGAATTTAAAAGAACAAAAAGTTTATTGACACCATAAAAAGAAGAATGGAAATCTAATGGATGTTCGATTATAATGGATGCATGGTCCGATAGAAAGAGAAGGATCATTATGAATTTGTGTGTGAGCACATATATGAGTATGTAGAAGGTTGCATCAAGGAAGTTGGTCCCGAAAATGTTGTTCAAATTGTGACCGACAATGCTTCTAATATTATAGGAGCGACAAAGTTGTTAAATGAAAAAAGACCAACTATTTTTTGGACATCATGTGCGACACATACCCTCAATCTCATGCTTGAAGGTATTAATTTAAATTATAATATTCTAATATTATTAGACTTTTGGTAGAAATAATAATTGATATTGTATAAATATTAATCTTTTAATTTGTTTATTTTTATAACAGGTATTGGTGGGCTACCTAGGTATAAAAAAATACTCATTAGAGCCAAAACAATAACCGTGTTTATTTATGCCCATAATAAAAATTTGGCTTTAATGAGGCACTTCACTAAAAAAAAGATATTGTGAGACCGGGAGTCACTAGATTTGCTTCTGCATTTCTCACTCTGCAAAGTTTGGCTGATAAGAGGGCTCAACTTAAACAAATGTTTACTAGCGATGAATGGGAGAAGTGCAAGTTTTCCAAGACGACAAAAGGGAAATTAGCATATAATACGGTGGTGAATAAGGCGTTTTGGTCGGGTGTAGCTTTTTGCTTAAAAGTTTTTGCCCCTTTGGTTAAAGTTCTACGGATGGTTGATGCAGATTGGAAGCCATCCATGGGATTTGTTTATGGAGAGATTAAAAGTGTGGAGCAAAAAATCAGGAATGTTTTGGGAAATAATAAAAAAAGATTACCAACCAGTTTTGGATATCATCTCAAGGAAAATGAGAAATAGGCTTGATACGAAGCTACATTTGATGGCCTATCTTCTAAACTCATATTATCTTTATAACAATCTAGAAATGCAAAATGATCTTGATGTGTCAGATGCGATTATTGATTTTGTTCATACAATATATCCGGGAGATCACAATTTGCAAAACCATATTGTGGCGGTTGAGTTACCGGTGTACAAGGGTAAACGAGAAAAATTTAGTCAGGAAATGACAATTAAAGGATGTGCAGTGAATGAAGACAAATTTGATCCGGGTAATGCATTTGTAAAATACTTTTTAACATTATATTGTAATTTATATGTTAATTTTAGTTATTTTACTTAAATTTTCATTTAGGGGCTGATGAATACCATCTGAATCTTGTTATTATTCAAAAATATATTAATGGTCATGGATGATTAAACTTAAAAGTTGATGAAAAAGAATGAAAATATTATTAGAAATGCTATAAGAAAAATGACTAGACAGTGAACATCAAATAGCTTTTTAGTGAATATATATAAGTTAGGGGTTGGTGATATCATACTCATACGATACTTTTGGTTTCATATTGTAGCAAATTGGTGGGGAGCTTATGGTGCCTCAACTCCTGAATTAAGAAAGATTGCTATGAGGATACTATCTATAACAACTAGTTCGTCGGATATGAAAGAAATTAGAGCACTTTTGAAGGGATCGGTAACATTATGAATATATGATTCAAACTGTTAAAGTATGCATATTATTTATTAACTAATTGTTGCTTGATCTTAATTTGTAGGTACATACAAAGAAAAGAAATAGACTAGAGACAAGCAAATTAAACAATCTTGTTTTTGTTCAGTTTAATGCAAATTTGATGGAAAAGAACAAAAAAAGAAAGACTACAGGTATGGAAGTATTATTAGCCAATGATCCAACTGAGGCTCAAGATTGGATTGTTGAAGGTGATGTAGATGAATATGAGTTTGGAGTACCTTCTGAGACGGCTAGTGAAGCCATGGGTGATGATGAAACTTTAGAGAATCGAAGGAGTTCTAGATTGAGAGAACTTGATGAGGAAGAATTTGAGTCCGGGGATGAGAGGAATTGAATGATGAGGTTGAATATGAGTCGGATGGGATTAACATCAATGAACAATACGGAGATACCTTGGAAGACAATATTTAAATGTTTCATATATGATATGTCTCAAATGCTTTGGAATGAATGTTAATTTTTGAAAAACTTTGATATTTCAACATGTATCTTTTGATTTATTTTGATATCCATGTATTTTGTTATAAATGTTGGTAAATTTATGATATTTGACATATACATAGTCTCCTAAAATTTAATTTCTTTATATTTCATCAAGTCCGAGTACTCCCCGAGTACTCTCCGCCTAGGCCGAGTACTCGCAACTCCCGGTCGACCGACCTAGGAGCACCTAGCGACTTTCGCAAACTTGGTCAATACACATCCTTATGCTACCGTCTTTCTTTTTCACAAACAGGACTACAGCACCCCAAGGAGAGATACTCGGTCGAATGAACCCCTTGTCAAGCAACTCCTGTAGTTGCTCCATCAGCTCCTTCATCTCGGTCGGAGCCAACCGATACGATGCCTTAGCAACAAGTTATGCACTCGATATCAAGTCAATCTGGAACTCGATTTCACGGTCAGGTGGCACTCTTGGTAAGTCTTCGGGAAATACATCTGGAAAGTCACACACAACTAGTACATTGGATAGTTCTGGTGTTGGTGTATCCACATCCTTTACATAAGCCAAGTAAGCACTACATCCATGCCTCATGCACTTTCCCGCCATCGCCATTGAAATTACTTTTGGAATCGTAGTGACCCGATCACCATAAATAGTCACCATACTCCCATCAGGCGCTGTTAACCAAATCATCTTCTTGCGACATACAATGTTCGCCTCGTAGTCCGCTAACCAATCCATCCCATGAACTACATCAAAACCACCTAAGGTCATCACGAATGGTCTAACAGGGAACTTATGACCTTCTAATTCCACGTCACAACCTTCTATCATCTCAGAAATCAGGGTAGACTTACCTATGGAAGTTTCTACATCAAAGGGTGCATCTACACTCCTACTACTAATAGGCAGTTTAGTACAAAAAGCAACAAAAATAAAACTTTTACTCGCACCAGAATCATATAACACAGAGGCTAAAGTTTGGTTTACTAGAAACATACCTAACACAACATCAGGGTCCGTCCTAGCCTCCTCCTACATCATCGTGAATGCTCTGGCCCTCGCCCTTTGCCCTTTTCCTCCAGCCTTCTTCACTCCCAAACCTTCAGCCCTTGGCTTTTTACAATCCCTGCTCATGTGGCCAGTCTCCCCACAGTTATAACATCTTACAACCCCACAATCTCTAGCCATATGACAAGGCTTCCCACACTTAAAGCAGATGTTTGATCCCCATTTGCATTCTCCTGGATGCTCCTTCCCGCATTTACCACATCTCTTCGACCCCGCACCAGGTATGACCACATGACGATCATTCACCCATGTCTTCTTGTTACTCGTCGGGGCACCACCCCGACCAAACTTTTCCCATTCCAATTCCGGTCACCACCACCCTTCTTGCTCACCTCAGCCACCACCACCTCTCGCTCGTTATACAACCTCCTTCCAAATCAACTGCCAACCTAAACGTGCTCGGTCGGGCAACGATCATGTGCCTACGGATATCCGCCAGCAAGCCCTGGATGTACCTCTTGATCTTTCGTGACACAGTTGTCACCTGATCAGGCACCAGTCGTGCTATCTTATTAAACTTCGTGGTGTATTGCTGATGAGTCATTGTTCCTGCCTCCAGCTGCAGCAACTCCCTTTCCACCTTATCCATTTCCCTATGAGGACAGAATTCCTCGATCACCAACTTCTTTAGCTCTGCCTACTTCATCCTTCTAATTGCTCGACTATCCTCGACTTGGAAAATATTGTCCCACCAATACAAAGCCGAGTCCATACACGAGTGCGCAGCAAACTTCACCTTCTGATCTTCCTAACACTCACTCATATCAAGAACAGCTTCCATCTCCCTCACCCACCGGTGAGCAGCAGCAGAAGTGTCGTTACCATCAAAAGTAGGGGGCTTGCATCTATGAAATGCCCCATAGTTGCAGCCACGTGCCTCCTCCGGCGCATGCTCTTCTTCCTCTTCTTCATCATCGGAGAGAACCGTTTCGGTCACTGGTCGCTCCCGTCCTCCCGAGGACCTATTCCTCTCTTTCTGTTCCCCTTCCCATACAACCTTTATTACTTTAGTCACTACTAAAGTTAAGATCATCTACATGACCTAATGAACTTTTTCCAAATAGCCTCTTTTACTGAGGCTCTCAAGTTAGCACTCTCATCACAGCCCTCCGGATGAGGGGTCTCAGGTTCTTCATGAATCACCTTTTCAACTCTAGGCCTTCCTCTTTTGGCCCGTGGCTCAGCACCACATCCAACACGACCTCCACCCCGCAAAGGTATAGATGATCTACCACCGGCCATCCTGTAACACACACTGAAAGATTCAAACACCAACACGGTCATTCAAGGGAATAGCTTAGTTTACGTCAAGTATAGTAAGTCCCTAATTATAGTGGCCAGTTGTTATTTGCCACTTAGTTTACTCTTCATACCCAAAGCATTACTTATCCTGACTACATCAGTATCTAAATCTACAAACAACACATAAACCATATAACATGTGCACGTAATACCGATTAACAATAAGAAATTACCTCATGCACGTAGCTACTTAGACTGGCATCCCTACCCTTTTCGTCCCATTTTCAGTTTAAGTTAAGGTTTGTTTTGAAAATTTACCCGTTTCACTTAAACTTTGGCTTTGATACCAACTTGTAAGGCCCCGTTCCCCAGATGCTTACAGCTGGTCTATCATTGCACTTAAAACATATGATTACATTAATCTCCATAAAGCGTTATAGCAGAATCATAAAAACAAACATTTCGTTTCATTAAAATAAACGCTTTTGCAAAATAATACAACATTGATTACAAAATATCGTTTGTTCGCATTATAATGCAAAAACATTATACAAAAGAATGCCATCCAAAATGAGCCAAGTAGCAGCCCCGTCCCATCCTCAGCAACCATTACTTGCCAACTGGAAACACATAAAAGTCAGCGTTGCTGCGTGATAAAACATTATATTACCTTTCCTTTATTAAAACATTTTCATTACTATCGAATGTGATCACACATCTTACATACATCAAGTTAATAATTATTATCTTCACCATCGTTCATTTCGTACCTTTCGCATGTTTCACACATTCGTACTTATCGCACATTTCGTACATTTATTGTCTTTCCACTTCTATCTAGGTCCTGTCATATGCTTAACCCCCTCTAGAGCACCAAGCAATTCATCTAGGGTTAAGTGACAAGGATCGCATATCACACGTATGGAGTGATCACTAGGACAGACTCCCCCTGTGTGTGTGAACTCTTATTGTGTTCGCCAAGATCGCACGTTGTATAACACGGTACTTAGGAAATCACACGTATTGGAGCAGTCACCAAGACTGAACTCTTACTGTGTGTATGAACCTTTCGAGTTAGCCAAAATCGCACACTGCAGACGCACACAGTTGAGCTAACAATTCTCAATGAGTTATGAACCTCCTTTCGGTTGCTTACAAGACATTTCATTCGTTCGTTTATTATGTTCCACTTTCATTATCTTAAATCTTTCACTTTGTTAAGAAATACTTTACGTTCATCAAATCACACCACGTAAAGTCACATCGTCATACGTAATAAGGAACATAACACATAAACATACAATCAAACATAATCATACAAACATGCATAACATACCACATACCTACAATCATGCATAAGCACCAATCATACATCATCATTCATGCCCATTATATCATCAATGACCTCAAAAGTCAACTTACATGAACCCTCGGGAACCTCCCAAGTCAAATCCTACATCTACACTTTCCCCCGAAAATAAGAAAATAAACTATGTTCTTTCGGGCGCATGAGCCCTATTTGGGCACATGGGCATTATTCAGTCGCTTAGCCTTCCAGGCGCATGAGAACACTTAGGCGTATGGACACTATAGGGAGAATGAGCACTTAGGCGTATGGACAGTCTCCAGACACATGGGCACTATGGGGCGTATGGACTCTCAGTCGCATAGCCTTCAGTCACATAACTTTCAGGCGCATGACCTTCAGTCGCATGACTTCCATGCATATGACCCTCAGTCGCATGGCATTCAGGCGCATGGAACTCAGTCATACGCTATTTAGTCGCATGGACTTCAGTCACATGCCTTTCGGTCGTATGGCTTCCAATTGCATGCCATTCGGTCTTATGGCTTCCAATCGCATGAGCGCTAGCTGGGTGCAGAATGCAGTCTCTTCAAACCTGAACTGCAGATTCGGTCTCCAACCCTTTTCTAACCTGTTCTAAGGTTAAACCAACCATCCTAAGCCTTAGAAACACGACCATAACATCATTCAAGCATCACAATCCCAAACACGAGCCCCACCCGTTTGCACACACACAAACACACACGAACGGGTGCAACACCCAACGCAACAAAAAAAACAATTTGCTATGTGTTCCAGCCCCGAAATCTATCAAAAATGTGTATAAGAAGGGTCCTAGAACTCACGTTAGCAGACTCTTCGAGTAGAGGTTCTTACCAACCTGCTTGACTTCGACTTTTGCACTTGATTACCAAGAAACCCTAGCTTTTGCCCTTTTTCTCCTTTTACTCCTCTCTTGGCCAATTGAAAGTGAGTGTGGGAGAGTGGTGTGGGCAGCCATGCCCTTTTGTTGGGGATCGTGTACTCGACAAATACTAACAGATTTACAAGTATACCGAATCAAATAGTGCGGAATCCTATTTGATTGGCGATCCAACCAGTGAGAACACATGTAGAATCAATTAAAGATTGAATCTAAATGTTAAGAACGATTAGCAATCGATCTACTGCGGTATTTGAAGTTGGAACAGGTTATTAGAGGTCTCTGGACGGCTGGGTACGTTTGGGTATCAAGATATTCGAAGTGTCTCGTTTTTCCACGAAATAAGTGGTATTATAGGTGAAGGTTTCTCAATCGTGCGACTGGACCATTTGCATGGTTCGGTCGTGCGATTGAGTCATGCGATTGATCCATTCGCATGACTGAGTGTTCAGTTGTGCGACTGAGTCAATATCATGTTTCAATCATGCGACTGATCCAGTCTCCTGGTTCATTCGTACGACTGGTTCATTAGCATGAAGTTGTTCATGCATATGGTCCATTAGCATGGGCCAATCGCATGAGAACTTCACATGATTAAGTTTGAATATGTTTCATAGTCATTAATTGATTTAGATAGTATTCAAACAACCACAACCTATATAGTTAAGTCAATAAGTGTTATTACATACCAACCAATGAAATATACAACATTAAGCACAACCACATATTGTATTCATTAAGTACCCGTACAATTACATATGTGTAAGACAATACAAAGATATTACATTAAGATCAGAAACTAGGGATACATGTATCTACAAACTCCCCTTTGGACCTAGTTTCGTCTAATGTCTTACATCCTTCATAAGATCGTCAAACATCTTGTACTTCTCTTCTCTAGTGACTCCGGCGTGTATCTCAAAAGCAAAACAAAGTCTTATAACGTTCTGAAATTGTAGAACTTTTACAATATCTTGAGAGTCATAGAATAATGGCCACATGTACAATGTATAAACATCATCTGCTGACAAGTTTGTAAGTCACATTAGGTCGAACACCCTGATGGTTTCCATAACACCATTCTTATTCAAAACTATGACTGCCTCTCCTGTCCTCCAATCATAGTACCACCATTTGAAGTGTGGAGTGAAGTCCTGTGGCCTTTCCTGTAGAGGGATCTTTGACATTATGCGCGGAGGACTCCACTTCAGCACTATTTTGGGTTTTCTAGTTATGGGATCAACCTCAGACCGTCTGAGATACCTCGTTGGCTGTTGAGGTTTGAAGTTGACCCATATGGTGTGGTACTCTCTTTTAAGAGTAGTCTCAAACCAGCCTGACATTTTCCTTGGGTCTGCGTATAACAATTTTAACTTTGCTAACTAGTTTAGCTCAAATCCAGGAAGAGTTTTCAGGTCATGTGGGAACCTGAAGTACTCAATCCCTTTCTCACGTTTAACTGCCTAAACGTTGAGATCTTCCAAATACGCCCGTGCTATGATTCTGCCTGACACCTTTTGATGTTTCTTCACTCTGTACAGCTTGGTGTAGGCAGTTGACGTTGAAGCGCTACGTTAGGCTCTTATTTCTTCAAAGCAGGCAGCCCACTCAGCCTTTCTGATATTAACTTCAGCTTCCGAGGCTTGGGTTGTGTCTTCTTTCTTGTCCGACTCTTCTTCCATTCTATCCAGAGTCTCAAAAGTTTCACTGACAAGGTTGTCTCCCAAATGGGAATGACATTACCTTCAATGTCAGTGTACTCTGGATAGTGTTAGTCTATGACATCTTTTATCTCGATCTCATCAACATCGTTGAGCTCGTCGTCACTTTCCACTTGGACTGTTGGAGCGTCTTTCACGTTCTCATCTGGATTGAGTCAGAATATTTTAGCAAGTTCCTCGTCTGTGAGATCATGAATTATCTTTCCTTCTTCAGGAGTATAATTCACTGATCTCCTGACTATACCCTGCAAATCAAGAATCATCGTAAGCTGAGTCTTGATCTATTAGAAGGGAGCAACATCTTGTTCATCTCTTTGATAGTTTGGATATGATTGATTTAAAAACATATAACATATCAACCATTAGTCAACAATCAAAGCAGTAAACATCAACATTAAATATAAACATTCATTACATTAATTTGATACAAGATTCAAATACATATTATTTAAATAACATAAACAACTAAGTATTACTCTTCTCTTGTATCATGTGCTCCTCTTCTAACGGGGCTGAAGTGGAGGCACATTGATCTTGAGCTCGTTTTGTCCTCCTTTCACTCGCAGATGTGGCACCCGCAGCAGATGTATCCTTATCATCATCATCAACAACATCATCAGCATCATCACCAGTATCAGTATCATCTCCTTGCTCATCATCATCATCATCATCATCATCATCATTGTCATTATCATCACCATCATCTCCATCTCCCTCTTTGATCTTTAGTGCTCCTCTTTAGATCCTTTTAGCCTCAGCATGATGGTCTTGTTGGTAGTCTCTAACTCCTCTATCCTTTTGGCTGATTGGACATGTTGCTCCTGGAGTTGAGATACCTCTAAGCTCTATGCAGCAATTTGTTATGCCTGCTACTCAATCAACTGAGCCTGCTGAGATATCTGTTGAGATTGGGCAGTAGTAAGATCTACTAGCTGATGAATCTGAGTAGTCTTCTCGTCTTCGGTTGCCAACAGCTTCAGCACCATTCAGTTAAGTGCCGAGAGTTGTTCCTCTACCCCACTAGGAGGTAGAGAGGATCAGATAGGAAATATGGGTAAGATGACAGTCCTGTTGGGTGGCTAGTGATGGTGGTGGTGGTAGTGGTAAAGATTAGGGGTGGTATAGATGAAGGTGGTGGTGGAGCGGTGAGGATTGGGGGTGGTATAGATGAAGGTGGTGGTGGAGAAGTGAGGATTGGGGGTGGTGTAGATGAGGTGGTGGTGGAGAGGTTGTGGTAGTGGTGTGTGATGTGGTAGATACTGTGGTGGATGGGATGGTAGTAGTGGGTGGAGTGGTGGAAGAGGTGGTAGTAGTGGTGGTGATGAAGATCATCCTCCTTTTCTTCTTCTTTAACCGTGTGGCTGAGCCATCCTTTTCTTCTCGATCCCCTCGAGGTGGATGCTCCTCCTGGAAAACTGCTGGACTGATCGGAGCATACGTATGATCAGTGTCAGCCTCCCAGATTCGCCAGGGCATCCAACAACCCCCCGAATACCTCGGTCGGTGGCAACCACCTGGCTCCCCACAGTGCGGGTTAGGGGCTCCTCATCAGTATCCTCCTCCTCCTCATCAAGACGAAAGTCCTGATGGAACCCTACAGCCTCTGCTCCACCTTGGGTGGATGCTAGAGATGCTATATCAGCCGTGGGGGCCCTCAGTTGAGTGGGCCCTGCATCTCCACCATCGCCGATGTCGTCGTCGTCTTCGGAGTCGTCTTCAGGTAGCTCTAGCTGCTCGACATCCAAATCACTGTCTATGTGAGGCCATTTACGCCTCCCCGGCGCCACGTAGTCCACCTTGGCCAGATGGCCTATGAGTCTCTTTACCGGGGGCTTGACCTGCTTTCCCCGGTAAACCTTCATACGACCCAGGGTCGTATCATCCATAATCTCCAATGCCACAGCGTCATGGCTCTCCTTTGGCAGTGTGGGCAGCTTCTCATCAAAGATCATCTGTAAGAACCTAGGGTACATGCAGAAATCCTTTTTGCCCTTCGCCTCCAAGTTTTCTATCAAATAAGAGAAGATCATGCTAGAAAAGCTGAAAGGGTGGTTCAGCACTAGTGCCACGTAGGCATTTTGAATCTAGTCTGATAGATCATCGAACCCCACCCCTTTGCGATGCCAGGCACTTGAGGATGACGTGTGCCAAGTACTTGTACTGGGGACACATGTTGCTCTTGTTGAGCACCCCTGCATTGATATCCCTAGCGTACTTCATCCTCATAAGCACCCTCTCACCGTTAGTGGGTGAAGTCTAGTGGGGTGGTTTGTATCATCTCCCAACCCAAGTACACGTTGAATGTCTTCAGCCATGATCTCTATATCCAACCCAAAGATGGAACTCCTTATGCTGTACGGCTCACATGATCGATCAACTGATGCACTCTCCCAGAAGGCCTGTTGTATAGACCTGTAGGGGATGCATGGTGTAGATATCGCCTTGTGGATCCTTGATCGCTTGAGGAAAGCGATGATCCATGCAAACTCGGCACCATTCAGAGTTGTGGAGTCTAAGTGAGCACAGATGTTGTGCTTGGGGTTGATGGACCACTGTCCGCCATCAATCTGTAACATAAAACAAATGACCATTAGCTAGCCACACAACACAAATCAGTTCAAATTAACTTAGTTGAATTCAGTCTGGTTCATTCATGCGATTGAACCATGCGACTGTGTTCAGTCGGTTGACTTGGCATGCGACGGGATACAGTCGGGTGACTGAGTATGCGACTAAGTCAATCGGTTGACTGAACCTGCGATTGGTTCAGTCGGCCGACTGAGCTCATTCGTATGATCCATTCAGCCGATTGAGCCATTCGATCAGCTCAATCGTGCGATTGGAGTTCATCCTGGCGTCCAGTCGCATGACCTACTATTCGGTCGATTGAGATTCGAATCTTAACCAATTCTTGAAATTAGACGTCGTGTAATGGTTCTTTAGACTTGCATTAACTTAACTAATAACCTAATAACTTTAATTTCAACATTTTACTCAGTTTAGTTAGGTTATTTTTCCAGTAAACGATTCGGTTCCTGATTGGGTCGACATTCTAAAATTAGGGCACCATTTCATCATATTTCAGTGAGATATTATCACATTGTACCTGTATAACAATCCGCAATCGTCAGAATATCAACAGAAGTCAGAAATTTGGTCTAATAAAATTTGGGCAGGGTAACGGTAGTCTGTGCGATATGAGGGCGATTAGGGGTGATGAGTTGAATGCGATCGACTGTGGCCCTATTTATACTGAATCTGCTTTCAATCGGCCAACTGGACCCATTCGCTCGGTTCATTCGGGCGAATGGACCTCAGTCGTGCGATTGGCCTAGTCGATTACATTTAGTTGGCCGACTGGATTTCAGTCAGGCGACTGACTCATTTGCACACTTCCATTCGGTCGAATGGCTCATTCTGATAAGCCATTCGGGTGAATGGTCCATACTCATGTGCCATTCGGCTGTTTAGTTCATGAGTATGGTCTATTTGCACGGTTGGTCCATACTCATGGTCTAGTCGTGCGATTGGATCATACTCATGATTTTGATTTTATGACCATTTCTCACTTACCCATTTTTAACTTTTAATTAAACTTTATGTGCATTTGATCATCTCAGACATGATCATTTTAACTTGAAAAACTTTCGACCACCTCAGACGTGATCCTTTTAAACAAATTTGTCACCTCAGATGTGACTGATTTTACCGTTGAAAAGCACGTGTGGTCACCTCAGACGTGACCCTTTTAGATGATTCAATCCCCTAATGAATTCCATGACGTAGTCTGATATTAAACAAAATGAATCGACTAAATTGAAACAAAATAAAAGACTTAAACTTAAATAGAAAACTAAACTTGTTTTTGACTTTTTATGTGAGGTGTAAATCCTAAGATAGAAATCTAATGGATTCGGTTTCAGAATAGGCAGCTTCAATTACTTTTGACCATAACTAGACTAATTCAAGTTGGAATCATACAGCCAAGTCAAATCATTTAGGACATGTTATCAACACCTTTTGATGCTCAAATCTTGTTTTTCATCTAGAGTCGTTAGCAAGTTTAGGAAATCATACTAGTACTATTATATCCCCATATTGATTTGGACATTCCAGAATTGCAAGCACGATGATTGTCAGTCCTCTTAAATCCATACACAAACTTTTAACATAGATTGGTGATAGTTTATATTTGATTATTTCAATAGGCATTTGTTGATCCCACACTTATTTGGTAATCAACATTCCTCACGAGATTTTTGAGTGGTCCCAGGGTCATTTTCAAGAAGAAACTATTCTTAGAACTATCAAAGAAGAGCCAAGCCTCAGGTTAGTGCTACCGCATAGCAGAGAGGCGGCAAACAACAATGAAGTCTAAAATATATAGTTTATTCTTATCCTCAGGTCAATGCCACCGCACAGCCGAGAGGCACATAACCTATCTTCTGTTTGAGCATTTTTCATCTTTTTGCACAGATCTCACCAACAACAGGAGTTATTAGTTTGATTGCTTTTGCTCATATTTTGGTCTTACGCTCATATTTGTGGCATTTATTCTGCTCGTCACCCCTTATTGGAATTTGTTGATTGTGTTAACAAGGGATAAGATGTTAACCCATAGTTTGTTGAACAACTTAGTTTGATCTTGAAATCACCAATAAGGTCTAATCATCTATTGTGTTGAATCTACCGACATATCATCTGTGGTCTAACAACCACTAGGTCTACTTCTTTGTGTTAACTTAGTAGTAGCTAGTTTTACAATCATTTTTCCTTTTATATTGCTCAGACTACACAACTTATACTTTGAAGTTCGTACCTTGTTTTATTTAAACTTTTAAAGTCCCAAGTGATTTGAACCTGTGTACTATCATTTTCCAAAGTCATTGAATCGGTATCATAGATACAATCTACTTTCTATCAGCTAGCCTCTCCTTCTCCCTCGTTTTTTTTGTTAATATTACTAACTGACCTATTCTCCCCCTCAAATTCTAAAACCGTAGCCAATTTACGCTTTTTAGGATTTTAATAGACGACTGAATAACATTAATGTAAGTAAGCTACTTAAACAAAATAAAATAAAATTAAAAGACAAGTGGACAGTACGCATCAGACTACACGTGGTCATCATCGGGAATTACATCACTTTTCTTTTTAACGTCGTTGACCTCTAATAGATATAAAAAACGTGGTTTGTCAAAAGCCTTTGTATAGAGGTCAGCGCGTTGAAAATCAGTATTTATGTTAATCACATCGATTAAGTTCTTTTCAAACCAATCACGTATAAAGTGATATTTTATGCCGATGTGTTTGGTCTTAGGATGTTGGACCGGATTTTTAGTTACTGCAATCGCAGCAGAGTTATCAACAAAAATAGGAGTAGAAGAGAATTTCAAATCGTAGTCCTGCATATGCTGTTGAATCCATATGATTTGTGAATAGCAAGTTGCAGCAGCAACGTATTCGGCTTCACAGGTTGACAAAGCAACCGAGGTCTGCTTCTTACACTGCCAGATCACTAATCTCCTCCCAAAGAATTGACATCCCGCTGAAGTAGACTTGTAGTTCATCTTGCAACCACCGTAATCCGAATCACTATACGCTGTCAGCTCAAAGTCATCGTCATGAGGATACCACACCCCAAGTGTTGGATACCCTTCAGATAACAAAAGATCCTTTTGACCCCTATCAGATGGTTAACTTTTGGCTTTGCCTGATATCTTGAACATAAACATGTTGCATACATGATATCAGGTCTTGAGGAAGTGGGGTACATGAGAGATCCAATCATACCTTGGTACATGGTGCCATCAACCAGATCACCATTCTCGTCGGGTGCTACATCATGGTTTGTAGCAAGTGGAGTTCCAGCTGCGGAAGCATTCTCCATGTCAAACCAACTGAGGATATCTTCTACATACTTGGTCTGATGTAGGAAAATCCCTTTTGGTGTATGATCCACCTATAACCCGAGAAAGAATTTCATCTCTCCCATGGAACTCATCTCAAACTCAGCCTTCATTACTGCTTCAAACTCTTTACATAGATCTTCGTTCTTTGAACCGAAGATTATGTCATCGACATAGATTTGAACAAGCAGTAGATCTCCATCCTTTTCTTTTATGAACAGTGCATAGTCAATGACACCTTTGTGAAAACCGTGTTTCACAAGATGAGTCAAGAGTTTCTCATACCAGGCTCTGGGAGCTTGATCAAGCCCATATAGAGCCTTGCCGAGTTTGTAAACTCTGTTCTGATTATATGGATCCTCAAATCCCTCGAGTTGACTAACAAACACTGTCTCTCTTATTTCACCATGAAGGAAAGCACTCTTCACATCAAGTGATAAACTTTAATCTTCATATAAGATGCATAGGCAAGGAAGATGTTGATTGCTTCCATTCTTGCCATGGGTGCAAACACTTCATTGTAGTCAATGCCCCTGACTTGTCGAAATCCTTGGACAACAAGGCGAGCCTTTTTTATGATGATCACGCCTTGATCATCTTTCTTGCATTTTAAGACCCATTTAGTGTCAATGACCTTAGCACCTTTAGGTCTGTCCACCAGAGTCCATACACCTAACTTCTTGAACTGAACAAGTTTTTGTTGCATGGTACTCACCCATGCCTCATCATTCAAGGCTTCACTAACATACTTTGGCTCAAACTGAGACACAAAGTAACGATACACATCATCATGAATGTAACCATTTTCCATCACTAAGGCCTAATTAGCTGAATACAACTGATTTCTGGTCTGAACTCCTGATCTCACATCTCCAATGACATTATCCAAAGGATGATACACATTTAGGCGTGAACCAGGAGTGGTTGGAACAACTATCTCAGAGTCAAGATTATGAACATTCGGTTCAGTGTCTGAGGTAGTAGGAGTCTGAGGTTCCGAAGACGTAGAGGCATCAGTGTCAGATGCATGTTGACTATCGGTAGGGGGAACTTATTACTCCTGGTTGTTCTGATCAGTCTCCACAGCTTCTTCATCAGAGGAAGAGTCACTATCTGCAAGTGCTCCCCCTGAGTTGGTAGATGAATCACCTTGTAGTCCAGACAATGTAGATTCCTGAGCTGCTGTGTTTAGCACATCATATATCATCTTTGTTGCTAATTCATCATCAGAAGTGGAGAGTGGTTTGTTGAAGGACCTGAAGAATCCATCATAGTCGAAAAAGAAGGTGGGTCCTTTTCCGGCAGGTGGTGTGGTGTATCTCTGAACATCAACATTACACCATACTTCTACCTGACCCGTTGAGTTGTTGTAGACCCTCTTATTGTTCAGTATGTTGTATCCTAGAAAGATACCTTCATCAGCCTTTTCGTTGAATTTCCCTTCCTGAGCCTTCTTCAGTAGGGTGCACGGAGCGCCAAATGGCTCGAGATACTCTAGATTTGGTTTACGTCGTTGTAGTAGCTCGTAGCACGTCTTCCCTTGGCATTTGACTACCAAAACTCTATTTAGTGTATAACATGCATTTGAAACTGATTCATTCCAGAATTGAATAGGCAGTTTTGAGTCTGCTAGCATAGTGTATGTCGTCTCTATCAAGCTGCAATTCTTCCTTTCAACAACGCCGTTCATCTAAGGAGTGTAGGCAGAAGTGAACTGATGCACAATTCCCTTTTCCTTGCAGTAAGCCTCCATCCACTAATTCTTGCACTCAGTTCTGTTGTCTGAGGGCACTTGATGTACCTTCAACTTGTATAGGGACTCCAGTTGTAACACCCCAACCCGAGAAGGCTGACGTGTCTCTATCACGGTAATCAAAATCCAAAACATCATTCCATTATTCATAACGATTAAAATATAAATAACCAAAAATAAAACACTAGTCTAAAATCCAACAGAAAAGTCATTACATCAAATTAAATAAACTCTTCTTTATGCAGAATTCCACTCTTCACTCCCCTCCCTGATGACCCTGCTGACCTGACGTGCATGAAAACAAAAGCACGCCTGAGCATAACGCTCAGTGAACGGAATAACAGATAACAAAAATAAACAAATATAATGATGGCAGAGGATAACATAATATCGAATAGAACATAACCAAGTTGATAATCATATGATATAATAACTGAACAGAGGGAACACAGGTAGCGAGCCCATGAACCAATGTGAAGTGGAGTATGGGTAGACCTACAGACCATTCACCAGAGTCCTAAATGGAGTGGTGTGCAACCATCCATCAGGAAATACAGGACTAACCAAGGATCAATCCATACGCCACTGAGGAAATAATAATATAACAGGACAAGCAACATAATATCATAGTCCTCTTTAGAGACGCCATGAGTTCTCAGCCCACTTTACTTACTTTCTTTGGGGTGAAAGAAAACGTGTGTTCTAAACGTATTTTCACCTAATCAGTATTACTTTAATATCACTTGTTTACTAGTGTGACACCATACTTAAGTCCTCACTTTCGAACCATTTTGGTTATCAATCCAGGTAATGAGCCTAACTCTTTGTTTCTGCTTTAAATATGATTAGCCTCTACTAGATCATGTTGATGTGAGGCGTCAATTCGAGTATTGAAATCATTCCATGACTAATCAGCCCCGGCGTCACCGCACTCAACATCTGGATACCGAATCACTACTCCGCGTTGGGTACTGGACTAACATCTCTTTTTAGGTAACCAACACTTCATTTTTTTATCCTACCATGCACGTAACTGTTCAAATATGGTTGTTTCATTTATCAACCCGTTCCGGCGATTAAGTATAATATGAAATTTAGAACTTCCTGTTCCGTTGATCCTGTTATGCTCTTGGTCGCTAGTCTTACCGTTCTAGCCCTGTTATATATCAATACTACTTTTAATCAAACAATCGACATAGAACCTAATTATCATGATATGGTTTTGTACTTAATGACCATGCAAGCTACTGTAATATACACGTGTAGCCTAGTAATTTATTCAAGTTATGAATTAGTACAAAAGATTTATGAACTAATATGTTTCTTGAGGTTAATATATATATATATATATATATATATATATATATATATATATGAATAGGTAAATGGACTTGTAGTTCAGTAAGTATAATAATACTAACTACATGACGTTGGTCCACTATTTTACAAATAAAAATGATGCATGTTATGGAACTAACGTTGGTGTTGAATCAGGTTTTATATATATATATATATACTATTTTGGTGTGGTAGAAATAATAATATTTATATAGAGTATAAAAAATCTATATTTATGGCAGAGTAGGTTATCTTATAATAGACTTATTGATAAATTTCGTTGGTTAGAGTTTTAATACATGAAATATGATAAACGTATGACATATGAACCTAGAATAATAATAAGAGTAACAACGATACTTAAAAAGAGGCCCCATCGCTAGGACGTTAGTCGATAATATCCAATACAATTTAAATGCAACCATGTCAAGTAATATGAATATATAAAATGTAAGTGCTAGTACATCTTGAGGACAACACCAATTGCTTTTGCTTTGGGCTAAGGTATGGATTCCTGATTCTTGTCTCATATTTGATTCCCGTTCAGCTCTAATTTTGATTCCTGTTATTCGTAACTAGTTTGTTTTGATCCTGTTATAAGTAGCTAGACTACTTTATATTTCTATAAATTTATTTCCCGAGCTCTACCTGTCTTGGGGGTGACAAAGACGCGTTATTGCGGCATCGATAACGTGGCACCAACCGTGGCGGTGAGCTAAGATCACATCATCTCTAAAGAGGACTCTGAAATTATGTTGGCCGTCCTATTATATTATTATTTCCTCAGAGGCGTATGGATCGATCCTAGGTTAGTCCTATATTTCTTGATGGATGGTTGCACACCACTCCATTTAGGACTCTGGTGAATGGTCTGTATGTCTACCCATACTCCACTTCACATTGGTTCATGGGCTCGCTACTTGTGTTCCCTCTGTTCAGTTATTATATGATATGATTATCAACTTGGGTTATGTTCTATTCGATATTATGTTATCCTCTGTCATCATTATATCTGTTTATTTTTGTTATCTGTTATTCCGTTCACTGAGCGTTATGCTCAGGCGTGCTTTTGTTTTCATGCACGTCAGGTCAGCAGGGTTATCAGGGATGGGAGTGAAGAGTGGAATTATGCATAAGAAGAGTTTATTAATTTGATGTAATGACTTTTCTATTGGATTTTAGGCTAGTGTTTTATTTTTGGTTATTTATATTTTAATCGTTATGAATAATGGAATGATGTTTTGGATTTTGATTACCGTGATAGTGACACGTCAGCCTTCTCGGGTTGGGGTGTTAGAGTTATGGTATCAGAGCCACTCCTGTGTCGTTCGAGGTGTCAGACATACCTCACCAAGGATGGTGACTTCTCGGGCTCATTGAGGATGATGAGTCCAAACAGGGGGTGCTTGTGACACCCTACACATATCCCATATCAGCCATGGACAAGAGAGATTCCTGGTTCATAAGGAATGTCTGGCCTCTAACATCAATAACGTGTTTTCAGCGTATTGGTTGTGGTTGAGAGGAGAACTCCACAGTTAAGCGTGCTCAGGTGGGAGCAATCCAGGGATGTGTGACCTTCTTGGGAAGTTTTCACCCGGGCAACCAAAAGCAAATCCGTGAGCTCCTCGTGGGCAAAGCGGACAATATTGTTGATGCGAGAGGCCGGGTGTGACACCAGTGTAGTTACTAATTTCTTGAATGACTCAAATGTCTTTGATTTGGATTTCAGAAACATCACCCAAGTGAATCTTGAGTAGTCATCAGCAACTACATAGCAGTACAAGTCGTCTGCGATGCTTCTTGTACTGACTGGACCAAACAGATCCATGTGAAGAAGTTCAAGAGGAAGTTCAATAGAGTGAACTTTCTTTTCCTTATGAGACTTCTTCGTCTGTTTCTTGCATGCAACACAGAATTCCAGAAGTTGGAAGTTTTTGACGTTAACTCCTCTCAGTAGATCATTCTAGATCAAGTGATTCATCTTCTGTGGATTAATGTGTCCTATTCTCCTATGCCAGGAGATGGATTCCTTCTCAGTAGCTTTTGACAACAAGCATTGAACTTCATGATCCATTGTGGAGGCCTTTGATAGATCCAAGACATAAAAGTCCTTATATCTTGAGGCAGACATCAATACTTGATCCTCCGGGATGACATAGTCCTTTTTCAGGACATAGCACTTCTTGATGTCAAACACTACCTTAAAGTCCTTATCACAAATTTGAGAAACAGAAAGCAAGTTATTCTGAAGTGGTTGAACGTAGTTTACCTTGTCAAACTTCACTTCTGATTACCTACTTCCCCTTGAGCTGTGATGTACCCACCTTTGTTTCCAGCAAATGAAACGTGACCTCCTTTTATCTGTTTGACGTTTGATAAGAGATCCCTATTCCTTGTCATGTGCCTGGATGCTCCGCTGTCTATGATCCACGTGTTGGTTTCAGCACTATATCGAACACCCTGCACTTCAATTTGAAAACATTAGTTCAGGTTAGGGACCCAAGCCTTCACTGGCTTGGGTTTCCCAGAGGCATCACATATCATAAATGTTACCCATTGACCATTCGAGGGTGGGGGAAGCTCAAAAATCTTCTTGTTCTTATTATCAGACACTAAGGTTGATTTCTCCTTCCATAAGCCAGCTTTGTGTAAGGCTTGTTTGTGATAAACAGACGACTGGCTAATGTGTTGAACTTTTGGTGCACTATCTCTTTTAGGTGGCGTCATTGAGTTCCTCTTAAAAGAGCTAGGTTTTTGTTCAGGAAGTTCAACTTTCCTCCTTAGTGTCTGATAGTAAGGACAATGAAACGCAATGCGTCCATACTCTCCATAACTGTAACAAGCTCTGCTTTCGACTTTACGATTTAACTGTTTCTGTGGAGATGTATGTGACACCCGGGTGACCTTACTTTGTTTTGGTTTTGACTCTGATTGTTTAGATGTTTTTTCTTGTTTAACAAAGTTAATTTCTTTAACATTTTTAACATCCTTTTCTTTTCTATTTTCTGGACTTTGACATGATACATGTGGTTAGTTAACATTATTGGTCTTTTTAGGTTCAAATTTTACAGCTGTTGAACCAGACTTAATATTAACCTTTTCAACTCTTTGTCCAGATTATACAAGGCATTTTACCTTTTGCCTTTGAAGTGGCCTCCTTTTGTTTAGTGCCAGATTCATTTGATGAACATGTGGAATCTGGATCACTTACAAGAGGAGTAGACATCACATGATCCTTGATTGGATTATCGTTAATTGGTTTAGATTTTTTGTTCATCAAGATCTCATGTGGTTGTGGTACCACTTTATAACCCAATCCCTCCCCGTTGTTTCTCTCTCTCACTAAGTTTTGGACTATGTGTGAAGAACTAGTCCAACTATGCAGGTTTTGTTTTAGGGAATTAACTTCTACTTCTAAAACTGATTTTTTCTTCTTAGTGTCCTCTAGGGAGTTTAGATAGTACCTAATATCATTAGCTTGGATAAAGGCTACAACTTCTGTTTCCCTAAGCTGTTTGTTCAAAAGGTCTATCTTTTCTTTGTAACTATGCTCATTTTGTTTTAACACTCTGTTAGCTTCAGTGCATAGTTCCAAGTCCTTTACTAAGTTATCATTATGATCTAATAACCTAGCAAATTTTAAATCAATGCTTTCCCTAAATTTATTACAATCAGAACAAGCATGATTATTAAAGAGTTGGCCAGTAGTACCTACCTGAGAGGGTTCTGATGAATCAACCATCAATGCAGAATCTAGTGTTTCTGGAGCTGGTGATTCTGACGTTGTAGTAGTTTTCTCATCTTCAGGCATGTATGTGACCACTGGTGTAGCTTCTTCTCATGTTGACATCGCAAGTTCGACTGTAATATCTCCTTTGCTGGCAGAGTCATCATCGATATCCTCCACACTAGTGATATTGTATTCTCCCGGTGAGACCGAAAGCTCCAGTCCTGTCTTTCATTATCATGAGCAGTCAAAGCTTTGGGATCCTTACTTGATGAAGTAGGACTGCTAGTGGGTTTCTCCTGATGATTGAAGGAGGAGAAAGGATTCCCATTGCCAGTCTTCTTTGGCTTCACGCACTCCCTTTTGAAGTGCCCTTTCTCACCGCAATTGAAGCAGGTTACCTTGGATTTGTCAAAACCGAAGGTAATGTCCTTAGTCGCAATCAAATTTTGTCCGGTCTTTTTGACAAACTTCTTAGCTCTCCGGACTGCACTAGCTAAGACCCACATTATGTCCATCCTCTCCAGCTCTGTCTCATCCACCTGCTCATAGTCCTCATCTGCCAGGTGGTAGTTCCCAATCTTTCCAGCAATTAGTCCATCATAGGAGTGGACTAGCGCAGCTAAGAGATCCATGTGCTCTTTAGCTACCTCAACTGTCACATTGCCAAAGTTCTCGGTCTTCAGCTTTGCTGCATTTGCTTCAGGTGCAATGTATTGGGTACAAGACGACCCTGACGTTTCTGACCCTGAAGTAAAGGCTGTTGAGGGACCAGACGAGCTTGATACAAAAGCTATCTCAAGAGGTGCTCCAGATGTTTTGGCTTGAGGAGTCGCGTTGTACAGTGCTGGGTTCTAACCATAAGAAGCCTTTTGAGCTCTGTACTTCATCCTTATTCTTCCTCTCTCAGCTTCAGAATGAAGTCATTGATATCTAACTTCGCTAGCATACCATTCTGTCTGAGATTGGAGACAAACGATACCCATTTCTCTTGTAGCCCATCTTTTAAAGTTGGACACTTTGTCCTCCATTGACGTCGATACTCCATGAGTGTGCATCTCACTCATCAAGTGGTAGAATCTATCGATCATATCATCTAGGCTTTCTTTACCCATCGAGGAGAAGTTATCAAACTCCTTTTCTAAAGCCTTAGCCTTTATAGCCTTCAATGATGCATTTCCGTCAATACCGTTTCTCCAATGCATCCTAGAGTTTCTTTGCTTGTGTATATTCCGAGGATTGATGGAAAATATCCTTCAGAATTGACTGAGAAAGCAAAGCATAAACTTTCTTCTCTGCATTGTATTTCACCTTTTGTCAGTCAGTCATGCCACCAAGTGTGTGTTTGACACCATCAGCACCTACAGGCATGCTGTACCCCGCCTCTATAGACTCCCACAGATTTGGATCTACTCCATTTAAGTAGATCTCGAAACGTTGTTTCCATTGTGGATATTCGTCTAACGTGATCAGCTTTGTGGGTTTGTTGTGATTCCCTACCTCATTCTCCAGTAGCAGTAAATTTTGTATACGTGAGTCTCTCCCTGCTGTAAAGGCTGAATATTGGTCTTCCATTGTTATTAACTATAACTTTAACCAAACTTTTGTATTAGGGCGAATGAAGTTATGCGATTGGGCTATTCGGGCGATTGAACTATGCGGATGGTTCAATCGTGCGACTGAACTAATGCAGATGACTCAGTCGGTCGAATGAACTAATGTGGATGAACAATGTGAATGGTCTTCTCAGTCAGACGAATGGAAGTGCGACTGAGTCCAATCGTGCGTATGGGGAATGCGTATGACCTCAGTCGTGCGATTGAGTCAATCGTGCCACTGAACCTGCTGGATTTCGAAAACTTCTAGGTTTAAGGTGTTTGAACGCAAAAACTCGAACTTTTGCTAACCCTAATTGCCGTGTGCCAAAAAAAACTTAACTTTACGATCAGGAAATGTCTAAAACCCGATTTGACACAAAAGATTGCATTTTTAGCGTAAAAACACAATTTTTATATCAAAACGATTGAATCACACGTAAATCTAGAGCCAAAGCTCTGATACCACTTGTTAGGGATCGTGTACTCGACGAATACTAACAGATTTACACGTATACCGAATCAAATAGTGCGGAATCTTATTTGATTGGCGATTCAATCAGTGAGAACGCACGTAGAATCAATTAAAGATTGAATCTAAATGTTAAGAATGATTAGCAATCGATCTACTGTGGTCTTTGAAGTTGGTCCAGGTTATTAGAGGTCTCTGGATGGCTAGGGTACGTCTGGGTATCAAGATATTCGAAGTGTCTCGTTTTTCCACGAATTAAGTGGTATTTATAGGTTAAGGTTTCCCAATCGTGCGACTGGACTATTTGCATGGTTCACTCGTGCGATTGAGTCATGCGGTTGATCCATTCGCACGACTGAGTGTTCAGTCGTGCGACTGAGTCAATCTCACGTTTCAATCATGCGACTCATCCAGTCTCATGGTTCATTCTTACGACTGGTTCATTAGCATGAAGTTGTTCATGCGTATGGTCCATTAGCATGGGCCAATCGCATGAGAGCTTCACATGATTAAGTTTGAATATGTTTCATAGTCATTAATTGTTTTAGATAGTATTGAAACAACCACAACCTATATAGTTAAGTCAATAAGCGTTATTACATACCAACCAATAAAATATTCAACATTAAGCACAACCACATATTGTATTTCATTAAGTACCCGTATAATTATATATGTGTAAGACAATACAAAGATATTACATTAAGATAAAAAAACTAGGGACACATGTATCTACACCGTTACACCCACTCTTCCAAATTTTAGTTCTTTTTTCCACATTTTCCCCTCAACTTTGGGTAAAATGTCTTTTCTCCTTTATTCTTTCTTTTCTTTCTTTTTCTTCTTTCTTTGGCTTCAAAGAAAATAACCGGGTGTTACATCTTGCACCTAAAGAAAAGGAAAACCACTAACCCACTAATCCGCTACCTTGACTCAACAAAATAATTAATATACATGTGACTAAATAATACTATTCATAACTCGTATCCATGACCCGGTTACATTAACTGCTCCGACCAGTATTTTGACCCGACTTGACCTGATCAAGATTAACCCAACATTCACCCCCTAAATCTTGATTCAGTTCTCGGTTCTCTTGCTTCTTTCAATCTTTCTTTCTTTCTTTCTTTCTATCTTTCTTGCTTATTTTGGTCTTTCTTTTAATACTCGATACCAGTTTTTCTTGCTTCTTGATTCGATTCTTTCTTGCTTGCTTACTTCGAATCATCTTGCTTACTAACTTTCTTACTTTCTTGATATCCGAATCATAAAGATTTGGTCTTGCTCTTGCTCTTGCTTCTTACTTCTTGCTATACGTACGACACATGGCTCAGTCACTTTCTCTTTCTACATGCTTTCTTTATTCTTGCTATCGTACTATTAATCTTGTTTGACTGAATCAATTTATCTTACTCTTGCTTGTTTGCTTTCGGTTCTTACCTTCTACATCTTGCTTGTGATCTTCTTGCTAATTTTGTGTGTTTCTTTCATCTCAATCGAACTGATCAATATTAATTTTATCAATATCGTAACAAGCCCAATACCAATAGGCTATTTCCCATTTTAAATGTATATTGTGGGCTTGTGACTGTCCCACTGTTGCCACTTTTCCATTCAACAGTTAATTGCATGGCCACGTACATCATACTCTTATATTTTTATTTAACCTTTTCTTTGCTATGCACGATTCCGAAGAAGAGATTGTAGTCTATCTAATTGGATCACCACTTAAATTAAGGGGATATCACATAGAAATTAATATATTATCACTGTAACGGGGCTTTGTTTGATTTTTTTTCAGCTCCACATGCGGAGAAAAACAAGCACAGAAAACAAGCAGATCCCTTCCTTCTCTTGACCACACTATATGATAGAATCACAAACATCCGTCTTTGCAAACTGCTTCTTCACGCACACAACTCTTTCTTACGACTCACCCAAGTCGATCTTGATCTAGATCAGACAGATCTCTTCCTCCTTGTCACTTTCGTCCCCCTTAGAGATATGCTCGGTTCACGCAGAACCTTTTTCACATAGGCACTCGAACAGCCACGCAGACTCGTACACATGGTAACAAAGATCAGCCACACTTCTCGGTCTCTTCACAAAGAACCCTTTTCTGCCTTCCATGTCGTCTTCTTTTATGCTGCGCGGTTCTTCTTCGCTGCACTGTTCTTTCTTGTCTTCTGCCCTACAGCCAAGGGCTGCTCTTCTTTTGAAAGACGACTCTCAAACCGGCAGACACTAAGCTCTGATACCAATATTGGTTCAGGCCCCAAATCAAACACACAATAAGAGATGATTTACTGCTTGAACTCTCTTTTGTTTCATTCATTTATAATCAAACACTACATTAAATAAGAAAAAAACTCTTGCACACAAAGAAAAAGAAAACCACTAACCCACTAGTCCCTTACTTTGACTCAACAAATTAATAATAAACATGTGACTAAATAATACTATTCATAATCCGTATCCATGACCCGGTTACATTAACCGCTCCAACTGGTAATTTGACCCGACTTGACCTGATCAAGATTAACACAACAATCGGAACTGATCTGATTTTTCTTTTATTAGTTGCTTGTTTTTGAAGTCATAAGTTACTTATCTTATGTTTTGTACTGATGTGAATGTCTTGTTTAAGATGTAATCGGCATTTACTGCCATTATTTTATCCATTGAGTTAATAGCAAACAATATCAGTTGAAACTAATTCTACCCATAGTTTTATGGCTACTAGTTTCTTGTTATCAGTTTACAAACCAGTGCTTTAGATTCTACTAAGGCTGTGTTTGATTTCCGCTGACCAAAGCATGACCACTGACTGGCTGACTCGGTCAGCCGAGTCAGCCGGTCAGTGCGTTTGATTTGTCCGGTGTTGGTGACTGACCCGGTCGTTAAGGTCTGACCGAGACCGTAAAATCAGCATCGCTGACCCGTGTTGGCGACTGACCTGGCGCTTCTTCCCTCCCGCCTTCTGCCGCTCCTGCCGTCCCTCCGCCGCTCCTTCCCTCCCGCCCTCCGTTGCTCCTGCCCTCCCTCCGCAGCTCCTGCCTCCCTCCCCTCCGGTGCTCCTTTAACCAGCCGCTCACCACCGTTACTACCCTCCCTCCCCTCCGCCGCTGCTACCCTCCCTCCGTTGCACGGCCGTTCATGTAGAAGACGATGGAGACGGAGATGTGTGTGTGGGTTGGGTAGAAAATGATGGAGATGGGTTGGGTGGGTTGAGGAAGCAGTGAAATGATGGGGATGTGGGTGGGTGGGTTGGGTTTAATATGCTATTATCATAATATTATTATTATTATTATTATTATTATTATTATTATATTATATTATATTATTATTATTATTATTATTATTATTATTATCACTATTATTATTATTATCATCATTATTATTATTATTATTATTATTATTATTATTATTATTATTCAGCAAAAAATCGCAGTGGTTATTTTTTTCATTCAGTAGAATCAGTCAGATACTAAATCAAACAGTCAAGTTTCAGTCAGATACAGACCCAGACAGAACTTCTTACTGGGTCAGCTTCTGACTCAGTCAGATTTTACTCAGTCAGCGCAATCAAACAGCCCCTAAGCAATTTTTCTAGCCTAGTAGCCATTTTCAGTACGGTGACATTTTGACTTTTATTTTCCTTTGACCTGTATTTGCACCAGTATTTTGCTGCAGAGTCAAAGATTTGATGCCTTCCCAGTACAGTGACATTTTGCATACAAGTGGAATGGATCTTTTGTAACTACAACACAAATTACCAAATGGAAGATTTAGACACTATTTAAAGTGGAATGAAGCTTTTATACTAGCATTATTAGGTTTTGGGCATTTGACCCAATTGCGAATCCATTATAATTTTAAGATTTTTATAAAGTAAAATTATATAAATAATAATTGTGTGCTAGAAGTTTAATTGTGCAAGTGATACTTTCAATGGTGAGAGTCTCGTTGCATGGCTCAACCGGTCAAATTAATACAAAAAATAGCAATCTTAGTGAATGGGTCGAACATATTAAATTACTTAAAATGCATAAAAACTACTAACGGGTTAACAGATCAAAATAATGCAATAGAATTGGTGGTTTATATTATGGGTCAACGAGTCAAAGTATCTTATAATATATGTGAACCGTAAATGACCATCAATCACCCTACTTGACTGTTAGATACTCTAAATGACAATCGATAACCCTAATCCATCATCATCTATCCATTTGACTATTAATAACCTTATCTGACCATTAACCATCCTAATTAATCATCAACTATCTTAATTGACGATCAATGACCTTATGTGACCATTAATACATAATTAATACATAAAATATAGCAAATGATCTTGACTATCTGCACTCGACCAAAACTAACTCTAATGCTCATTAATAATTATAGGTATCTATCCCCAACCATATTATTTTTATGATTTAATTAAGTATTAATTCTTAGCAAAAATTCTAATTTAGTGTTAGTTTATTTCTAAAATGCTATTCTAATACTTGAGAATTAGAATCGAAATAGAAAAATAATAAGTAGATATGAAATACCATAACTTAAAAAGAAAGGTTGGTGAGGTTTCCCACCACCATTCTTTCCCTCCTACTTTCAATCTATATTTTTAGCCCCCATTACTTTTTACAAACTTTATAACATTGTCACTTTAACCGTTAAGTTTCTACAGTTTTGAGTTTACCCCTATACAATATAAATTCAATTATGTTTACGTTTAGATGTAATTAGAAGCAAATCGGATCAAATATAACAAGTTTTCAAGCTTAAATCTATACACTTTAAGGCTGCATACTTTCGAAATACGTCTATGTTTTGACGTAATATTTGTTCAGAAATGAGTTGGGTCAAGTATAAAATGTATTCGTGTTTATTAGTATGTACACTTTGAGTTGGCCAGTGTTTTGACATTGGTTTATTTAGGGACATGTCGGGTCAATATAATATGTTTTCATTTATTATACGTTTGAACATAATATAGTTTAGAAACGGTCGGAGCGATTGTTCTTTGAGTTCAAGCAGGTCTCTAAAAAAAGTAAACAAGATCAAAGGGTACAAAGACAAACAAATGATTATGAGAAAACTAGACTGTTGAGGGTTTAAGAAAATAAAAAAAAAGACTACTAGATTTGGGAGTTAAAGGCATTGCAAAGTCTTTGACAAGTTTGGTAGAAAGTGAAAAAATAAAGAAAAATAGAGTCAAACCAAAATGTATCACTATGAGAGATGTAGACTATATTCCTGATATGAGTGATGATAGTGAGGGAGATTACCAAGAAGTTATTACAAGTGTTGATGAATCTACAAATGTAATCAATTAACAGCTTTGTTGTTATTTTATTTCTCTATGACTTGGTTTTAATAAAGCGAAATATGTTATAGCAAGATCGTCCGCAATATATCGCACCACTGTCCATGAATAAACTTGCTTGTTTAGCAAAAAAACATCGCGTGATTGCTCCAAAGGTCTCCCATAAAATTGCAATGGATTCAGGTGCATCAAAAGATTACCAATCTAGAGCAACAATTACCATGGGTGAACTAATCTCACGTAATAAAGGGTTGCAAAGGCAAAGTGTAGTATCTAAAAAAAATGTGTCATCTAAACAAAACGTGGCAAAACCTAATTGTATTACACATGGAGAAAAGAGACTATTGTTGCTTCTTGATGAGGATGACGAGGAGGATCATGAGATATTTCCGGGTATCTTTCGATCTTAAAGTTTTTTAGTAATGAGAAATAATAAAGTCACTCATAAAACTTTTATATTAACCGAGTTTTCAATGCTTTTAAATATTAATTGAGTCGGTAGGGAACTAGAGAGTTCAAAAGATAATGAGAATGAACATGATATTATGAGATCTCAAGATATTTATGTTCAATTATTTAACAAGTTTGTTGTTTGTTATTATACTTTTCTATAATTGTTGATTATTGATAGTGTGTATTTACTAATGACAAGATGATGAGTATGAAGACATGGACCAAATAAAGATTGCAAATTATGAAAATGACATACATCGGGATTAAAGTGATGATGATTTAGGAAAAGAGGATGATGTACTAGCTCAAAAACCATTAGAAGCCCTCACATTAGGAAAACAAATAGGTTCAGTTTGTCTACTTGATCAAGTTTTGGCTTATTATTGATTAGTGATCTAATTTGATGTGTATTTGTAAACAAAAATTTCTAAACTCAAGAAAAGAGGACCAACAATGATGCATGATGTGCACACATGAAAAATAAATGAACGTGAGGTCATTATATGCAATGAATTTGGACAACCAATTGGACCATTAAAGAAGGATGTAGTAGGAAAATTCTCTGGATTTTAGGTACATCACAGTTATGCACCATTGATCCATAATTAATGGTATACGGTGCCACGTAATATTAAAATATGAGAGTATGTCTTGGTAATGTTTTATATAGTTTAATTATTTTATTTTCTTATGATTTTTATATTTATTACTAACTTCTATTTTTAAGGAAAAATACGACGTGCAACATGGGTTCTAAGGACAATTGGACATTCCTATAAGGTATACAAATGCAGGTTTAAGAAAAAACACTTCTACCAATATAAAGACAACAAAACAAGATGGAAGAACCAACCTAAAAGCATTCCCCAAGATGATTTTTTTTACAATTATTGAGCTTATGGAATGATACAAACGTGGCGGTAATTTTCTAGACAATTTTTATTATTACTATCATGAATTAATTTTAGTATTCTTCGGATGTAAACTGAGTTGTATTCATTGATGTGCGTGGAGAAGAGTTGTTTGCGGGCCAAGGATATACATTTATCCCAAAAGATGTGCGCACGGCCAGTGCAAAAAGTTTTGTCAATATTCGTGATGAGATGACAATATGTGTTTGTTTGTTTGATTGTGTCTTTTGTTTTACTGTAACTCATATAATAATATTTTTTGTTTGATGTTTATGTTATTATGATGTAGAAAATAAGCATCCAAACAAAGAGTTACCTACATTAACTCAATGGTTTGAACGTACACGTAAAAGGACCGAAGGATAATCATATGTAGATACATATGATGACACTGCAAGAAAAATCATAAGTTTATATTTCGATGACACAATAGGTTTATAGTTTAATATATTTAGTTTTTAGATGTTACGGTTTTGTTTTCTTTAGAAAACATTAAGCTACTTTTCTTTAGAAAAAAATTTGACACGATTGTATTAAGCCAAATGCAATTGAAATTCCATGAGTTTTTCTAAATTTTATGACTGACAAGAACGATTAACACATCTAAATATAGGTTGTATTTTGTCATTGAAAGATGGAGTGTACATAACCATATATGTCTGTTAACCGACTATTTTGTGTAGGTGATTTTTAAATTTTTAAATCACTATATAGCCTTAACACCATTGCCTACATTAATCAGCTATAGTATTAAATGGGTCAATCAAATATCTTTGCTAATAATAGGTTATATGATGTTGACAGTATATAAGCAGTATTATGGCGGTAGATATATGGTAGTGTTTCATCCAATGAAACATAAGTGTTAATATCTTTGCTTTTCTGTCTAACAAAACCAACCCAAACAATTAATTTTGTGTCTTTCTGGGTCTTGACATTCTCACCTACTAGGTTAAATTTAAACAAATGAACATTAAGAACAAGTCAAGATAGGTACTTACTTGAAATTGATAGGGGTAATAATGGGAGTTGTGAAACTATGATTGCGTAAGGTTTTTAGGTGGTATCCACTTATTCTACTCCTTATGGTTTTTGTATTTTTTTGAAAAAACCATTTATGTGCTTCTTTGTTAATATTTTTATTTGTAACTTTAATAAATCCTTGACTTAGTTTTGCCATCTTATGATTACCTTGTAAATCTTTAGATTCCTATTTATAACTCTCCCTTGCAAAAGTTTTTCTTTTTTTGACATTATAATATAGTTTATTTTGACAATATTTTGTTAGACATTAAATGATTGTTATTTTTTATTTAAGTTTCATTATTTTGACTATATTTCTTATCCTTTTTTACTAATACTACATGAACAAATGAAGAACTACAAACCATTAGAAGATGGCAGTGCTTCGGTAGATCCTTATATGGTTGTGATGAACAAAGGGCATGATGGATATCGTAGGCTATATGATAGAGGTATTACATTGTTAAAAAAAGTGGATGGTGGTGATAAATTATACATGATTCCTTGGGATCTTATGGAATCATTCAAAACAAGTGTTGAAGTTGAAAACAATCAATTAAAGTCCGAGTTGGAAGGTGCATGAAAAGATATAGATAACCAACGAGAAAACTTTAAAGGTATGGTGAGAAAGTTTATGAAACAACTATCTATTGAAGTTTAAGAGTATTTAACATGAGCTGTTCTAATTACTTTTTATAGTTGTAGTTGAAAACTTTGTATTACTAGTGTTATTTTAAGTTTGGACATTATGCTAAAGTACACCATAAGACCATATATGATATCTATGTTATTATTGTGTGGCGTAACTAAGATAGCAAAGAATATTAATAGCAATTGTAGTGCTTGAAACAATGATGCTATCAAGTTGTATTTGAGTGTAAACGAATTGCATTTATTGTAACTTTGATTGTAAAACAAATGTTGCAATTATGCTAAAAATGTTGCGTTCTTTTATACTAAAAAGATAATAATGGTTTCATTTGAGTATAAAAAATGTTGCATTTTAATAATAAATCTATTATAAATGTTGCCTTTAATATATATAGAAGTTGCATTGCTAACTTAAAAAGTTGCATTTTATGTTAAAAAGTTGCATTTTATGTTAAAAAGGTTGCATCATAAAATTTTGCATTTAAATAATACAAATTTTTTTAAAAAGTTGCATCATCTAACAAAAAACTTACATTAGGTCTAATGCAACTTGACCTCATACAGCCTTAGGTAAAATGTTGCTTTAGGCGTACTGCAACCTTTTCAGGATGCCCATGCAACAGTTTACTGGGGTTGCATTAGTCTCATTTTGTTGTAGTGACAGAATTATTTAATATCTTACATTTATATCTTTTTTGAAGGCCAATGAATAAATTTGAAGGATAATCACCCGAGTAATCCCATTGGAGAAAACTTACGCACGCCTGCAAAAAATAAACATCGCTAGTAACCAGCCCCGCCTACCATTTCAGCGAGAACCCACCACCTAGTGTACCAATCTAGATAAATGACCCTAATGCAATCATTTGAAAGCAACTTTTCAAAAAAGATTGCATTTGCCAATAAAAAGTTGTATTTGGCAGATGCAAACTTTTCAAAAGAGTTGCTTAAGTCTAATGCAACCTTTTTAAGGCAAAATGCAATCTTTTCAGGTTCTTATTCAACATATTACAAATGTTACATTAGCTTAATTTTGTTGTTACTACGGTAAAACTCTTGACTCACTCAAAGCACATTGAACCAAGTGAGAATCAAACTCATGAATTGCACTTTGTAAACACATTTAATGTCTCCTCCCAAACTAATTGACTTAGAACTTGTTTGTTATCTTACTTTATATACTTTTGACAAATAGATAATGTATTGCATGGTTTTTAGAAAAAAAATACAATATTTAGAATATTTATTTGATGACTCTCCTATAAACACACACATGCAAATGCATATATATACATGCATATATATATATATACACATATATACACACACACACATATATATATATACATATATATATATACATATATATACAATATATATATACACACACACATATATATACATATATATATGTATATAAATATATATATATACATATTGCAGGACCGTTGAAGGGTATGCACTTACAACACAACAACACAGTGAGGAGAGTTGCTTAAGAACACTTAACAGATCATATAGGGAACTAGTCAACCTTTGAGTAAAAATGATAAGACCATAGGTAAATAAGAAACAGAACAAGATAGCAAAACTCACAAGTGATTGGTTACAAGTACTTGAGATACATATACTATATACTATAGTCGATCATTCTTTGAAGGCCAGCTGGATACAATTGACTAGACAATTACAAAATCAAATGTAGAATCAAAAGGCAGATTGCCTTTTGACTAGTGACTATGAAATGCTATAACTCATATCCTAATATATTACAAAAAGGATAAGGTATATAAAGTAGAAAGTTACAGACTCAAGACCTTAATGTCCAGTTACCAAAAGCATGGACCTTTTCACCAACTTATGTAAAGTTGGTGTCTCATCAGAGTTGTAGCGGAAAGGGGTTCAGCTTTTTGTAAAAGGTACATTAGATAAAGCATGTGTTCAAAAAGTCTTCAAAAGAAATCTATCTTCTAGTGTTGCCTTCAGAAGACTTTGTCTTTGAAGTTTAGGAAGACTTCACCTTTGGCTTTGGAAGATATTGGTCTTGGCTTTGGAAGCTTTCACACTTAGAATATTTTATAGATGTTGGTCTGATACTACCAAAGCATTCTCCTTCAGTACACTTATGCATGCATGTAGGAGAGACTTTAGGTGTTTGGGT
This sequence comes from Flaveria trinervia, assembly GCA_025506515.1. Classification (NCBI taxonomy): domain Eukaryota; kingdom Viridiplantae; phylum Streptophyta; class Magnoliopsida; order Asterales; family Asteraceae; genus Flaveria; species Flaveria trinervia. The sequence continues at coordinate 17,176,432 of CM046442.1, read as the reverse complement.
TGCATCAGCCTCCTATTAAACCTTACAAACTCCCCCTAGGCTGATGCTACCAAAACACTTTGAAGACTTCAGATATTTATAGTCCTTATCATTATGATAACCATTCATTTCTTCATGAGATAATCAGGATCACTCAGACTCTCATAGTGTCTTCTCATGTCAAAGAGATCATGCAAAGGCATATTCGAACATGTCTTGCCATGTGTACGCATTCTCAATACCTTGATCTCTCATGACATGCCATCTTTCTAGATTTGTAGCGTATGTCAAGGACAAGATGGGTCTTTCCAATGCTAGAGAAGCTATTTGAATGGAAAATGAAGGAGCATCCTCTAGTTGCACATCCTCACGATGTTTTGACTCATCCTGAGGTTGGAGAAAGATGCTTCTTTCTTCTTACTCTTTGGCTTTGGTCTTGAAGCCATCCTTTTTCTCCTCTTAGATCCTTTTTAATTGTGAAGATTGGCCTATAGCACCCTGATAGCAGCTTCCACGAGCGTTGCAAACCTAGTAGAGGAACTTTCTCCCCTCAGCTTCCTTTTCCTCTCTCTCTCATCCTTCTCAATCTCCTCAAAAGTCATTTTTCTTTTCCCTTTGTCACTCATAGACCTTTGTGACTGTGGGTGGAGAGAGCTTTGGCCTTCATTGCTTGGTGTAGCTTCTAAGCTTTGGCTAGAGAGAGGTTGAGATGCACCTTCACCAGCAAGTGTCTCATCAAGGGAATAAACCTCTATAGCAGTTGATGGTGAGACAGGGCTCTCAGGTTCTACCATTGGGCCTTCTTCAAGGTTTCCCCTATGAAGCTAATCTTAGGGTCTGCCTCAACATCCAGTTGACCAATGATGTTGCCTGATTGCCTTAGCCTCCTTCGGAAGCTAAACTCTGCAGTGATTCTATCTTGAATTCTTTGAGCTAGCTTGTCTAGATTGGCCTTGGTTGACAAGTGGCATGCTGACAAGATCAAGGCTTTCATAGAAGTTCAAGGTCTGAAAGTTGAAGACTTCTTGCTGCCCTTGAACTCTTTGAATGATAAGGGCTCTTCTGTTTTCATCATACATCCACCTAATAATGTGATTTGAAGTTGGTGGAGATGACATTGCCCTTGGTATACCTTCCTTAAAAAGACTCTAAATGTAGGAGTCTATGGAGTACACATCAATGTGAACTTGAGGAAGTTGCTTAGTATGCATAGTTACAAGTGAGGATGGTGAGTCCTTAATGTCCATACTCCTTGAAGAACTCCCAGGTTCTATAAGTGTAATGACTTTCTCCCCCCTTTTTGGTAGCATCACCCTCTTGCATAGGTGAGATAGGAGTTAGGTCAATCACACTCACAGGTTCTTGCGTTACTGGTTAAGCTCTTCTTAAAGGTCTCCTAGCTAGTTTTTCCTCGAGATAAGAAAGCTCAAGTTGCTCATCATTGACCTTGTTTTGCAAGGTAGTCACCTGAGATTCAAGATGACTAACCTTGGAGACTACATAGGTGCATGTTTGTGACAATTTTTGCTCCTTTAGCCTCAGATTCCCCTCATCTTCATCAGAAGAATCATTGGGGGATGAGATGATCGGACCAAAGTCCTCTCTCTCACCACCAGCTTCAAGATCTTGGCTGCTGGATTTCCAGCCTCAGTTGAGGTGTCAATGGGTTGAGTTATCATGGTTGAGGTCTTAATGATGTAATCTCTTAAAGAAGTGAGAGCCTTTTCCATATGAATATCCTGAACAGGTTCAGAAGTATCCACCTCAGTGATGGGTGACTAATGTGGGCTAGACATAAGAGACTCAGGAGCACTCATCTCTCTTTGAGAAGTGGAAAAGAAGAGAGAGAGTCATGATACTCACTGAAACCTAAGTCTTCATCAGTATAGAAGTCAAGGTTAGGAATGGATTGGTTTAAGTCTAGAGGTTGGGGATGGTAGATTTCCCCTGAAGGTTGTTTGCTTGAGTGTTGAGACTCAGAGTGAAGGCTTAAGATAGTTGGGCTTGTGAGCTCATCAGGCTGAGCATAACGAACCTCAGCACCGATCTTTAAAGAGGTGGGACTGGTTTGCTCCTCAGGAGAAGTGGGAGCTCCAGTATCCACTTCCTCCTGTATAGGTGAGTATATGGGGGCCTGCACAGACTCAATAGTTTGAGCGGGGGTTCGTTTGGATTTTCTTTTGTAGGTGAGAGTGATTTTTGGATGTTATGGTGGTTGAGATGTAAAAGGTGTGGTTTCACACTTACTTTTGCTGCTAGTTGTCACCTTGAGCAATGAGCTCTAACATTTTTGGGACAAGGGCTGTTTCTACCCCTAAGAAACCAACAATTGGTTTCCTCAAGATTTTAAAGATGGCGGGCTTCATCTGTCCCAGTTTAAGAATATTACCTGTTCCCCTTAATTATGAGCCCAGTTTATAGTTAAGAATGTATTGAACATATCTAGGGAACATGTAGTATTCTTAGGAGTCCAAGTTTGCAAGCAGATTAGTATAAACAAATTGAGAGTACCTGAACTTGACTCTTTGAACCATCCCATGCACTATGAAGGAGAGATCCTCAGGAATCTGGCCCCACAATCCATGCTTGTTAGACAAGCTGTGGATAACCACATAAAGTAGGTACTTCCACTTGGATGAGACCTTCCCTTTCCTCAACGCCTTTACAGAGAAATCTTCCTCATAGCCCATCGACTCAAAGGAGTGGTTAACAACTTCTTTTGGGAAGAAAACCTCACATTCTTCATCATCCAGCTGAAGATGATTGTTGATGATGGTCGGAATGATGAAGATTATTCTTCCTTGCAATGTGGCAGACAGTGCCTTCTCCCCATCCATAACAACCTCTTGGCAGGTCTTCCAAAATTCAAGCAGATGATCCTCATATGGAGTAGGATCAATGGTAAGGGAGGTGAAGTAGTTAGATAAAACCAAGAAATGGCAAACCTAAGAATATGGATCTTTCTCAGAGTTTAACAGAGCAACTTGGTTGTGTTGCCTGTGTAACTGCATGGAGAAATCTGGGTCATTTCTTTGGTTAAGGTTGGCCATTATGAGAAAGCTTACGGATGAAGGAAGGATGAATGAAGGCTGTTTCAGAGAGAAATTTGGGAATTTAGGTTTGGAGGAAAGACGAAGATGATTAGAAAGAGGGGGAACCATTGGGTTTATATGTGAAAAGGATTGAAGTCAAAGTTAATGAAAGAGGATAAACTTTGAAATCCGGGTGTTGGTCCCACCTCTGTAAAAGTAGTTTACTTTTTGCTCAAAAAGTAGTTTCTTGGAAGTCAAAAGGCTTCCGAATGTAAATGGTCTTCAGAAGTTTTAATGAAAAAGCTTCCAAAGCCAAAATGACTTCGGAAGAATTTCCTAAAAGTTTTGAAAGGTTTTGCTTCGGAAGAGAATTAAAACTTGGATGTTTTGTTCAAAAAAACAAAGCTTTCGAGAGTTAATTTGCTTTGAAAGAAAATTGTCCTTGAAAACATATAAGTACCTAAGATAGATTTTAAGCTTCAGAAGATATTTCATAAATTTCTTCCGAAGGAAAATTACTTAGACAATTATTTGATTTGAAGGCATAAGTTTCTTCCGAAGATAAAATCATATCTTTCGAACGAGAAAGATTTTTCAAAATTTTAAGGAAAGTCTTTAAAAGTTCTTATCCAGAGAAAACAAGAGCTTATGAAGGTGATAAACTAGAAAACTTAGGACACACAGATTTTAAGAAATAATATGAATTAGTTTTAAGAAAAACTTACTCAAAGTTAATCATCCCAATAGCTAATATAACATACTTAAATCTCTGTTCACCAAAAGCTTTTGTAAACTAGATCAGCATATTGTTCATTTGTGTTAACTTTGACTAGTTTAATTAATCCTTTTTCAATGTTATCATTAATTAAATGATACCTGATATTGATGTGTTTTGTCCTTGAGTGTTGCACAGGATTTTCTGTGATCGAGATATCACTGTTGTTGTCTATGTGGATGGGAGTCTCCTTGAAATTGAATCCATAGTCCAGCATCTGATTTTGAATCTAAAGCACTCGAGCACAATAGCTTGCAGCAACAATATATTCAGCTTCAACAGTTGATGAAGAGACACAGGATTGTTTCTTGCATTACCATGAGACAACCCTTCCACCAAGAAACTGACATCCCCTAGATGTAGACTTTGCAGTCATGTTGCAACCACCACAATCACTATCTGTATATGCATACAGATTGAAGTTAGAATTCTTAGGATACCAAAGACCAAGTGTTGAGGCACCTTTGAGGTATCTTAGAATCTTCTTAACAGTGATAAGATGAGACATCTTCAGGTTGGCTTGATATCTTGCACAAATACATGTGACAAACATGATAGCATGCCTGTTAGCTATGAGATACATAAGAGACCCAATCAGAGCCCTATTAAGGTGTTCATCCACACACTCCCCCTCAAGATCAGGTCCAAGAGAGTGGTTTCTTGCTATGGGTGTCTTAGCAATCTTACAATCAGTCATGTTGAATCTTTTGAGTATGTCTTGAACATACTTTAACTGACTAAAGAAGATGCCATCTTCAACTTGCTTCACTTGAATTCCCAGAAGGAAATTGAGGTACCCCGTGGCGCTCATTTTAAATCTGTCCTTTATCAGCTTCTCAAACGCTTTGTAAAGCTTTGGATTAGTTGAACCAAAGATGATGTCATCTATATACATATGAACTAGCATTAAGTCATTTCTCTGTCCTTTGATGAGAGAGTTCCATCTATAGTACCCCTTCTGTATCCATGCTTGCATAGGTACTAAGATAGAATCTCATACCATTTCCTTGGTGCTTGGTGCAACCCATAAAGAACTTTGTCAAGCTTGCAGACATAATCAAGATGATTAGGATCTGCAAAACCAGGTGGTTGTTTGACATACACCTCTTCATCAATCACCCCATATAGAAAGGAACATTTGACATCAAGTTGATAGACCTTGAAGTTCTTGGATGTAGAAAATGCCAAGAATATCCTAACAACTTCTAGTCTTGCTATAGGAGCAAAGACATCAGTGTAGTCAATTCCTTCTTCTTGTGTGTACCCTTGAACAACTAGTCTAGCTTTGTTTTTGATGAAAATGCCTCTATCATCTTTCTTATTCCTAAACACCCATTTGGTTCCTATAGTAGTCTTCCCATAAGGAAGAGGACAAAGGTTCCAAACTTTCTGCCTTTCGAATTGAAGCAGCTCCTCTTGCATGGCTTCAACCTAACTTCCATCCTTCAAAGCCTCATCAATTTTCTTTGGCTCTATCTGGGACAAAAAACAAGAGTGAAGACAAACATTTGTTTCAAGGGTTTGTCCTCTTGTTCTTACCCCTATGTCAACATCTCCAATGATGTTTGTGGTGGGGTGTGACTTGTGGATCCTTAGTTGAGGGATCATAAAAAGTTGCTGAGAGAGATCTAAGTTAGAAAAATTTAGATCTACCATTGATGCTTCTCCCACCACATTAGCACACTTATCAAGAGAAAATTGATCCAATGAGTGTGTGACATCCTTGATGTTTTCATCTATGGAGTGGTTATCAGCATCAAGAAATTCTTGAACACTATCACCACCTCATTATCTTTTACATTTGAAGCTTCTTTATCTGGTTGTTGAGCCTTTGAGCTAGAATTTGAAGGCATCTCAGTTGTATCAGTTGAATTTGTCATTGTTGTGCTGAGAGAAACCTCATTTGCAGAAGTAGTTATAACTGGGCTTGAAGATGTGTAGCTTAAAGATCTTCCAAGTTCAAATCTTGGATCTGGGTCTCCTAGGGATAAAATATATGTAGATCTTGAAACATTCCCACAAGATTTGTTAAAACAGTTGGTAAATAAATCAAGATCAAATAGCCAATCAGGACCCGAACCAGCCACACAGGGTGTGTGTTCATTGAAAGTCACATTGGCTGACTCTTCAATGATTCTAGTTCTGAGTTTGTATACTCTATACGCCTTAGCTTGAGAAGAGTATCCAATGAAGTGTCCATCTTTTGATTTCCCAGCAAATTGGCAATTTGATCTTTGCTATTCAAGATGGTGCAAGGACATCCAAATAACCTGAGAAAAACCAATGAAAGGTTTCCTCTTATGCCAAAGTTCATAAGGAGTCTTGCCGTGAGTCTTAACTACTAAAACTCTGTTTTGCACATAGCAGGCAGTGTTGACTGCCTCTGCCCAGAAGGTGATCTGCAGCTTAGAGTTAGACAACATGGTTCTTGCAGCTTCAATGAGTGTCTTGTTTCACCTTTCAACAACACCATTTTGCTGAGGAGTTCTGGGAGCACTGTATTATCTTGTAATACCTTTTCATCACAAAATGCATCAAGGATTTGGTTCGTGAATTCAGTTCCCTGATCACATCTTATGGTTTTGACCTTGTGATCACATTTATTCTTAATATTTAAAATGAAATTCTTTAGAATCTCAGGGGTTTTATCCTTACTTTTAAGGAAAAAGACCCAAGTGAATCTTGTAAAGTCATCATTGATCACCAAACAATAAGAGGTCCTTCCTAAACTCATTACACTAGTGGGGCTAAAGAGATCCATATGTAAGAAGTGTAGGGGTGTAGTGATGGAGTTTCTTTCCTTAGGCTTATGAGATACCTTATGTTGCTTCCCTTTGAGGCATGTAACACAATGATCATCACTTGTAAACTCTTTCTTTGGGATTCTAGTTACCAAATCATTCTTAATCAGTTTATTTATCTTCTTAAAGTTTACATGGCTCATTATATTATGCCATAGGAAACACTCATCACTATTAGCTTTAGATAGAAAGCTTGATACTTCTCCAGAGGGAGATGTCTCTTGCAAATCCATCTTGTACATGTTCCATTTCCTGGAGGCTCTAAGCAAGATATGTTCACGAGGAATGACCACCCCGGGCTTGAGAACAATGCACTAATGCTCAGTAAGCATGTTATGACTCTGATCACAAAATTGGGATAGACTTAGAAGATTGTACCCAAGCTCCTTAACAAAGTATACCTTCTCAATGCTGAGCTTACCATTTGTGACCTTGCCCCTTCCAGAAATTCCAAAAGCAACTGGCCCTCCATCAATTCTTTCAAAGTTCTGGAGTAGTGACCTATTTCCTGTCATGTGCCTGAAACAACCACTATCAATGATCCAGACATTCTTGTTGGTCTTGAGCTGTCCCTACACAAATAAAAATGATTAGTTACATTTGGAAACCCAAGCCTTACTAGTTTTGGGCTTATCAAAAGAAGTAGAAGGTAATGTAATAGTATTAGATCCTATAGTTGTGCTTTGAGGATCTTGTGCTATTGTTGATGGAGAACTTTTAGTCACTTGGTCTTTCTTTGACTTCCACACCACCTTTGGAAGTTTGGACTTGACCTTTAACACTTCAGAAGCTTTTAATACTTCGGAAGTTTTAATGACTAGACCTTCGGAAGATCCTGCAAACACTACATCAGACTTCAGTGCTTTGGAGGAATTCTTTTCTTCCGAGACCAAATTTTCACCCGAAGGCAATTTTCCACTTGCCTTCTTGTTTATTTTGGAGCTTTCGAAGGAAACAAATTTTCCTTCCGAAGCAAAAATCTTCTTGGAGCTCTTGGAAGTCTCTTTCTTGGTCATATGAAGAGTACCTCTTGGATTATATGGACAATCCTTAGCAAGATGAGAAGTCCTTTCACACATAACAACCTTTTTCTTCCTAAGAGCCTTCTTTTGAGAACAAGGCTGACTTTGATCACATCCCTTCTCCACCTTCACCTTTGTAGATATTGAGACAGTCCTTTTGGGCTGAGAACTGTTCTTGGACTTGGATGGTCCAGGCTGTGTAGCAGTGGTACATAACAGATCAGCATTCTTCATGGTGTTGAGATGATTTGAACATGAACTAGAACTCTTTGTAGAGGAGTTTAGGTTGATGTTTTTCATTCTTAATCACTTCAAACCCTGTAGAGATAAAAACTTGTTTCTGCTTAGAGTCAAAAGTGGCTTTGATCTCTTGAGCCTTCCTAGCTTTTCTCTTGCTCTTTCTGATCAAGTTCTTTCGCATAGACTTGGTCATCATAATATTCTTGCTCTCCTGAGAAGGACAATGACCCTTCTCAGAATCCTCCTCTTCACTCTTATCAGAGGAATTTTTCACCCTCACTTCTTCATCCTCTTCACTCATGGGGTCTATGAGAGGAAGTTCATCTTCACAAGTTCCACACCTAGGTGATCTTACAAACAAGATTGTGTATGGAGGAGATATCTCACTTGATCCCGTCTCTGCTTATTTTGATAACACACCTTGACATGAAGGGATAAGGATACCATGTTCTTGAAGGTCTCTTCTTCAAGAACACATTTTTTGCCCTGCCTTTGCTAATCACAAGCTCAGCCTCGCATTCAGTCAAATTAGTTATGTGATCCTTGATCTGAGTCCTATAGTTGGTGTGCTCATGTTTTAGAACTGAAATGGTTTTCTCTAAGTCCCCTATTTTTAGTTTATAGTTATTTTCAGCATTTCTAAAATCACTTTTAAGATGTTCAAGGACTCAAGATCATATCTCATTTCTAAGTTGTAGGACCTGTATCTGTTGACTTTAGCAATACATTCAGGAATACAGAGACGTTCCAATACCTTGGCTTCATCATGATCAGCCATCAGTGCTTGGTTTGGAGATGCATCTTCCACCTGAAAGCTCCAGTGAAAGCCTCCTTCTTCAATAGCAAATGTAGCTTGCTGCTTTAGCTTCTCATTCTAGGTGACTTTTTTAGTGTAGTTTGTTTGGATTGTGCTTGGCCACCATTTGTTCTTGGTGCCTTGCACTCCCTAGCAAAGTGGCCCATCAAGTTACGGTTGTAACACTTGAATTTTCTTTTATCCACTCCAAACTTTCCACTAGCTGCATTGTTGGGGAACTTCCTTCTACTCCACTTGTAAAACTTCTTAGCTTTGTGAGTAAGAAGAACCACTTGCTGGACTTTCTCCATATACTCCAGATCATCTGGATGGATACAGTCCAGGTCTTGAAGGGTGAAGAGGAAGTTGCCACAACTTTCATCAGAAGACACAAAGGCTTGAGAAGAACTTGTCTCTTGGAATGGGCTTCCTTGAGTATAGTTCTCCCTTGGTGTCTCAGGGAAGGTGATGAAAGGACCCTTTTGTGAGTTGTCAGGGTAGCATAAGAGATGATGTTGGGGTTCTAAGCTATCCCTTTCAACCACATGAAGGGCTAAACCTATTTGATTACTGGAGTTGCCAGATGAACCTTGCATGTTCATCTTCATCTGGTATCCATCGAGAATCCTATACAACTCTATCAAGGTGAGAGTCTTTAGGTTCTCAGTTCTCTTGATAACCACACAGTAGTGTGTCCATTGCCTAGGAAGAGAGGACATGAACTTCCTTACAATATATCTGTTCTCAAGAGCTACTCCACCATCCACTAGGGTATCCACAATCTCAACATACCTGAAGTATTGTGGAGTCATGGTTTCACCTGTTTTAAAGGTGAAATTTTCAAACTGCTGCTTCACGAGATCCTTCTTGTTCTCCTTGGCTTTAGAGGAACCCTCATACATCAGTTTCAATGCATCCCACAACTGCATAGCTGTTTTGCATTTCTTGAAACCTTTGTATACAGAGTTTGGAAGAGCAGTCTGAAAGCTGTCATGGCCTTTTGATCAATCTCTACTCTCTTTTTATCTTCATCTGAGTAGTCAGCCAGAACCTTGGGGATCATACCACCTCTAGAAGTAGAAGAGGTGCTTGGTATGTAATGTCCATTGACAACAGACTCCCAGATTCTTGAGTCTAAAGACTTGATGAAACCTTCCATTCTTTGGCCCCAAGTGTCAAAGTCATCAAGAGTGATCAGTGGGGACTTTGTCATGGTTCCAGTTCTAATATCAGATTTTGAAATAGCTGCCATATGAGATGTTAAGTATTTTGTGCGTGTGAGGGATCTTAAGATGGTGAGATCATATATCAAGAGCCTGGAAAGTTCTAATACCAATTGCAGGACCGTTGAAGGGTATGCACTTACAACACAACAACACAATGAGGAGAGTTGCTTAAGAACACTTAACAGATCAAACAGGGAACTGGTCAACATTTGAATAAAGATGCTGAGAACACAAGTAAATAAGAGACAGAACAAGATAGCAAAACACACAAGTGATTGGTTTTCAAGAATGCTTTATATTGCTTCTCAAGTTCTATTACGAATGTTACAAAAGCATATTAGAAAGTTACAAGTACTTGAGATACATATACTACATCCTATAGCCGGACATACTTTGAAGGCTAGCTGGATACAATTGACTAGACAACTACAAAAGCAAATGTAGAGTCAAAAGGCAGATTGTCTTTTGACTAGTAACTATGACATGCCATAGCTCACATCCTAATATATTAAAAAAAGGATAAAGTACATAAAGTAGAAAGTTATAGACTCAAGACCTCAATGTACAGTTACCAAAAGCATGGAACTTTTCACCAACTTATGTAAAGCATGTGTTCCAAAAGTCGTCGGAAGAAATCTGTCTTCTAGTGTCGGCTTCAGAAGACTTTGTATTTGAAGCTTCGGAAGACTTCATCTTTGATTTCGAAAGATAATGGTCTTGGCTTCGGAAGCTTGCACACTTAGAATATTTTTATGCTGCTAGTGTGAAACTTCCGAAGCATCCTACTTCTGTACACTTTTGCATGCATGTAGGAGAGACTTTGGGTGTTTGGGTTGCATCAACCTGAGGTTAAACCTTATATATATAATATATATATATATATATATATAATATATACATACTAGGACGATATCAATCTGTTAGGACTTAGAAGTGTACCACCTTCCTTCGCTAAATTGATGACCCATTTTCTTTCCTATCATTTCAAGGTTTTTTCGTCATTTTATTTAACTTTATTTAATGTGTTTGTTGTAGTGTACACATATGTGTATGTTTATGTATATATATATACACACACACATAAACATACACATATGTGTACACTACAACAAACACATTAAATAAAGTTAAATAAAATGACTAAAAAACCTAGAAATGATAGGAAGGAAAATGGGCCATCAATTTAGAGAAGAAAGGTGGTACACTTGTAAGTCCTAGTTGATTGATCTCGTGTAAATCCTAATTGATATGAATCAATTAGACTACTGAATTGCCCAATTCAGTAAGGTTTCCAACTAAATTAACATAAAAACCATTATCATAATAACGAACATAAAGATTTAAATAAATGAAGTGGCTAAGCACAATTGCATGATAATGTTAAAAAAAATGCTTTTAAGAACTCTGAAAAAAACATAAAGAACAACCTGTATATACTAGTTACAACTTGTGAACCTAGAGCAGTTGACATTCGTGAGAAATATGGGCCACCTCCTGAAATGTTGTGGTATTTTCCAATTTACTGAGATTAAAAAGGATATTTTCTAGTGAAAAAGAATCAAAATTATTATGTTGGCATTAAGATGACGTATACATGATGGAAAATTAAGACATGGTGCAGATTCACCACAATGGAAAAATTTGATAACATATATCCAGAATTTGGAGAAGAAACATACGGTTTAGTCTTAGTGTAGATGGAATCAATCCTTTTGGAAACATGAGTAGTGGTCATAGTACATGGCCAGTTCTTCTATGCATATACAATCTTCCACCATGGTTATGCATGAAATGCAAATGTATAATGATGTTGTTATTGATTCTGGGTCCGAAACAACTAGGTAACGACATTGATGTTTACTTGCCTCCTTTAAATGATGACTTAAAAACACTATAGAGTTATGGTATAGATGTGTATGATGCTTATAAGGAAGAGTACTTTTTATTACGGGCAATGATTTTTTGCACTATGAGTGATTTTCTAGCATAGAGTAACTTGTTAGGATATAGTACAAAGGGTAAGAAGGGTTGTCCAGTTTGTGAAGATGAGAGAAGTTCATTATGGTTAAATAATTGCAAAAAAACTATATACATAGGATATCGAAGATTCCTTCCGACATGTCATAATTTTTGAAAGAAAAAGAAGGAGTTTGACGGAAACACTGAAGTCCGAACGATGAGAAAATGATATAATGCATTTTCGCGAGTTGAAAATCTAAATACCTTGTTAGGGAAAAGAACTCGCGTTGTAAAAGGAACCATTTGAAAAACAGTCAATGTTTTGGGATTTACCTTACTAGAAACATTTAGAAGTTAGACATTGCCTATATGTTATGCATATTGAGAAAAATTTGTGTTAGAGCTTGTTGGGCTAATTTTTAAACATTCCTAGTAAAAATAAAGATGGGATTAATGTTCGTAAAGATATGTTAGATATAGGAATACGTAAGGAGCTTGTCCTTGTTGAGAAACCAACCGAACTTGCTTGTTATACTCTGTTAAAAGAAAAGTTAACAAAGTTTTGTAAGTGTTTACATGATATTAAAGTTCCTACCAGCTATTCTACAAATATTAAAAGACTGTAAGTTGCTTGGCATGAAATCTCATGATTGTCATATTTTGATGACACCTATGATTCGTATCGTAGTTCGTGGATTGTTACAAGAAAACATCCGACACACCATCACAAAATTTTGTTTGTTTTTTTAACATGATCAACAAGTGGCTCGAGAAAGGCCCCAAGTCATAAATCATCAAGTTATAAATTCACTTCATCACAAATACACGCCGATGACATTGGAACAAGCTCATGTTATCGACCACAGGTAGTTTATATTAATTTACTCTTATACGTTTATTTTATTACTATTTTTTCTATTTTATTATAGCTTGAGGAATTCAATACATATCAACAACCCCTAAGTGATGAAGAACAAATGCTATCTCAATATGACATTAATGATTTGAGGATGGCTTTTATAAGCATGGTAATTATTCAACATCTTGTTTTTATAACAATCCACATATGTAATATAAGTACTAATGTTTTTATGTTGGTTTGCAAGTTCATTCAAGGGCACCCCGTAAGCCATACAACAAGAAGTGCCAACTCTTAATGTTCCCAATCCCATTTCAAGAAAACAAATACCAACTAATCCCATTCCAAAACAAGAAATACCAACTACTAATCAGGATCTTCAAATAGTTGTTTCATTGGAGGAAATCAAAAATAGACCTCGAGCAGTTCAATATATGGCTGAAAAATTAACAAATTGCTTTGGTAATATTAAAAACATTAAAAGACTTTCACCCGATGACATGTATCCCTTTTTGCATACTAATTGGATATCATACGAGTCGTTGTTATAACTATTTTGCAATGGTTGGCTTGATATTGTCATTATACATTCGTTGCGATGTAAGTGGTTATTATTATTTTTATATTGTGCTATAACATCAGTTTATACAATTAACTAAATCTCTGTTAATTAAAATCCTACCTTTGTGAACATATAAGCATAATATTCATTTGTATTAGTTTTACTAGTTTTATCAACCCCTTTTCAAAATTAACTCTAATGTGATGATACCCGATGGTTGATGTGTTTTTCCTGGAGTGTTGCACAAGATTCTCCATAATAAAGATAGCACTTTTGTTGTCTTTGTGAATTGTAGTTTCCTTGAAGTTGAATACATAGTCCAACAACTAATTCTGAATCCAAAGCACTTAAGCATAACATCCAGCAGCAGTAATGTATTCAGCTTCAGTAGTTGATACAAACACACATGATTGTTTTTTGCATTGCCATAAGATCATACTTTCCCCAACAATTTGACATCCCCCAGATATGGACTTTGCTATCATGTTACAACCACCATAGTCACTATCTATATAGGCATACTAATTGAAGTCATAATTCTTTGGATACCAAAGGCTTTGCTTATGAGCATCTTTGAGATATTTAAGAATCCTTTTGACAGCAACTAGGTATGTCATCTTGGAGTTAGCTTGATATCTTGCACAGATGCATGTAGCATGTAGCAAATATGATATCAGGCCTGGTAGTTGTGAGCTACATATGAGACTCAATCATAACCCTGTAAGGTGTTCATCTACACACTCCCCATCATGATCAGGTAATGGGGGTGGTTTTCAACTATGGGTGTCTTTTCAACATTACACATAGTCATGTTGAACCTTATAATTATGTGTTGTGCATACTTTGACTGACTTATGAAGATGCCATTATCAACATGCTTCGTTTGAATCCCCAGAAAGAAATTGAGTTCCTCTATGACACCGATTTCAAATCTATTCTTCATCAGCCTCTTAATGTCTTTATAGAGCTTTGGATGAGTTGAACCAAAGATAATGTCATATACATACACTTGAACCATCATTAAGTCATTCCCTATTTCTTTGATAAAGAGAGTTTCATCTATAATACCCCTTTTGTAGCCTTCCTTTCCTCCCCATTTTCTTTCAATTACCAACTCATAAGTCTTTTCATCATAATAAACATTGGAGATTGGTGTGGAGGAATGAGTGCTATACACCATCTTTCTCTTTAGTGACTCAGTTGGTTTCACTTTAAGCTCTAGAAACACAACTTCCTTTGCTTGTTTAGTCTTTTTCTTTTCAAGAGGGTTGATGAAGGATATATCTTTCCTCATACAGATTGCCTTAAGAGATTTGAAGTTGTCAGTTCTTTTGAACATTCTGAGTATCTCTTCAAACTCATACCCCCTAAACATAGCCTTATGGTTTATCAGTTCCAAATTGGCTAGTTCCTTCAAGTCATGAATCTCCAGGGCATTTACAAGAGCAGAGTCCTCTGTAAAGAATTAAACCAACCATGAGATCCTTTTTACCATGAACATATTCTACTCACTATAATACTTCCAAGCAATGATTTTCTGATCAGTCTTGCCCTTGGGAGTAGACACACCTTTTATCATCTTTGTAGTAGTCAGAACTTCTTGAAGTTTCAATTGTGAAGGCTCTATAAACCACTTAGAATATATGTGTAGTACATGTGCCAAAGAGTCAAGATCTCTATGGGTGAGCTGCATATCTTGAGCTGGCACTTTGGTTCTAGGCTTCTTACTCGTAATCTCTTCTTCCAGTTTCTTAAGCCTTTCTTTCTTCTCATTGATCAACCTAAGGATGGTATTCCTTATGGAATTAGTCTTCATGTTCCCAAGTTTTCGTTTAGTAAACCTTTGACTTGAGAGATAATCGTTCATTTCCCTATCGGACATATTGTAGGGATCAGGATATAAGGATTAAGGAGTAGAAGTCTGGCTTTTCATGGATGATACTTTGGGCACAAGAGCTTTAGGAGAAATAGTCTTCTCCTACTCGGTCTGAACTGTGGGGTCCAGCAGCTTGTTCAATTTCTGTAACACCCGGTTATTCCTTTAAAGTTAGTAAAGAAATAATTAAGTGAAGAAAAAGAAAGAAAATATATTTTACCCAATTTGAAGGGTAAAAAGTGTCCAAAAGGACAAAATGTTTGAAAAAGTGAGTGTAAAAGGTGATGGCCGCCCATCACTCTTACTACACACATAACAATCGGATTTCTAGAGAGAGAAAGCGAAGAGGAGCAGAAATTCTCGGATTTTAAAGAACAAGAGCTGAAAAGATCGAATTAAAGGTAAGAATTCATGTGTTTAAGATGTTCTTAACTAGTTACATCCTTGGTTTGTGTGCTTATGTATGTTGTGTGTGTTCGGTTGTGTGTTTTTAGTGGGTTTCTAGGTGAGAACTTGTAGCAATCGGCCATTGAAGGAAGTCTTACCTGAAGAGGCTGCTAAGGTGAGTTCTAGAACTCCTCTTTTACATGTTTTAACTGATTATAGGGCTGGAAATGCATGTATCAACTTTTTATAAAAGTTGCGTTTCATACCCGTATATGTGTATGTGTGTATGTTACGTGTGGGGTTTGATTTTGGGCTATGTTCATGTTTGATGATGTTATGGTTGTGTTTCTCTGGCTTAGAATGTAAGATTTAAGCTTAGAACATGATAGATGGTGTTTGGGGACCGAATTATGAGGTTAAGTGTGCCCTAGGCTGCTTGTGCGCCCAAACATGACTCATGCACCTAAGCTTTAGAATTTGCCTAAGTATTCCCATATGCCCGAAACTTCATGCGCCCAAATAGTAACTCATACGCCCAACCCTAAATAACTACTTAAGTGTTCCAAATGAGGATGGGCATTGAAAAATACAGATGAGCATTGACAAATGCGGATGAGCATTGAAAAATGCGGATGAGCATTGACAAATGCGGATGAGTAAAAGTCAATGCAGATGAGTAAAATTCAATACGGATGAGTAAAGATCATCTGCATGAATCGAGGGTACATGCAAAAGCCCACCTTGCCCTTGGCCTCTATGTTCTCTACCAAGTAGGTGAAGATCATCTGGGAGAAGCTGAACAGATGGTTTAGCACCAACGCCACATAGGCATTCTGTATCTAATCAGACAACTCATAGAACCCCCCATTCCGTGAGGCAATGCACTTGAGCAGTACATGGGCTAAGTACTTAAACTGAGGACACAGGTTGCTCTTGTTGAGCACACCTGAGTTGATGTCCCTAGAGTACTTGGCCCGCAGAAAACAGCCTTGTACTGTCAGTGGATGAAGACGGGTAGGGCAATCAACATCATCCCCGAACTCTAATACTATCCGGAGATCATCCTCAGTGATCTCTATGGGCTGACCAAAGATAGAGCTCCTGATCCAGTGGGGCTCTGAGGTCCTGTCAACAACTATGCCTTCCCAAAAGGCCTGCTGAATCGAGCGAGAAGGTATGCACGGAGTCAAGATGGCTCGGAAGATCCCCGATCTCCGTAGGAAAGTAATAATGCCTGAGAAGTCAGCTGCATTCCTGGATGTCAGATCCAGATGAGCACAGATGTTGTGCTTGGTGCTCATAGTCCAACGACTAGCCATCTGTTACACAATGAATATAAATGTTAGTGTCAGTCAATAAGTAATGAACTTAATCATTTGAACATCAAATTCTCTGTTCTGTCATGCGGATGACAATGTGCGACTGAGATCTAGTCGTGCGAATGACCTCATACGTATGACTTAACATGTGACTAAGCTCATACGTATACTATCTCATGCGTTTACACCAGTCGTGAGACTGAACTCATACGCATGGTTTAGCTGTGCGATTTGGCCTTTTGCCCGTTTCAGTCGTGCGACTGAAGTTCATCAGATTGTCCATTCGCATGACAGACTAACTGTTCAATTCAAAATCAATCTTTGAGCAATCTTTAATGTTAGACGTCGTGGTTAAGCTCATTAGACTCGCTTTTTACCAACAAAATGCATTATAACCTTTAATCACACTAAGGACTTAGTTTTAGTTGTTTACTAGTTAATTTAAGTCTCGGTTTCTTTTACTGTTCATATCAAGCGAATTTAGGGCATGAATCGATAGACATTCTCAAGGATAGCATCGCATTATACCTGTATAATCACTATAGACCGTTAGTAAGCAATAATCAAAGATCTAGAGTGCTCAAATAAGAATCGGGCAGAGTAACGATATGTACGTGTGATGTAGGGGCGATATAGGAGTGATGACCAACTGTGACCGACTCACCCTCTATTTATACTAGGGTTTACTTTCAGTCGTGCGACTGAGCCCAGTCGCATAGTTGATTCATGCGACTGAAGATCAGTCGTGCGACTAGCACAGTCGGTCACCTTCAGTCGTACGACTAGACATCCATCGTGCGACTGAGTCATTCGGTCGCCTTCATTCATGCGACTAGATACATTTGTGTACACCAATCGTACGACTGATCTATACCAACTGTCTAGTCATGCGAATGAGTCATACTCAAGGTTGTTTGACTTTATGACCATTCAACAATTAATACCCGTTTACCTTTTGAATATACTTGATGAGCATTTGACCATCTCAGACATGATCATTTTAAGCTTGAAAAACCTTTGATCACCTTAGACGTAATCCTTTTAAAATACTTTGTCATCTCAGACGTGAC
This sequence comes from Flaveria trinervia, assembly GCA_025506515.1. Lineage (NCBI taxonomy): Eukaryota > Viridiplantae > Streptophyta > Magnoliopsida > Asterales > Asteraceae > Flaveria > Flaveria trinervia. Next base: position 17,158,529 of record CM046442.1, on the reverse strand, counting down.
CCATTTTTATTTAAAAGCACGTGTGGTCACCTCAGACATTTTTAGATGATAAGGTTCACTATCAACTTCCATGACATAGTCCGATATTAAACACAGTGAAATTGACAACCTTTATACAGAAACAAAAGAAATAAAACTGAAACTTACAACCTAGGACATGTTTTTGTGTTTTTGTGAGGGTTAAATCCTAAGATGTAAATCTAAGGAATTATTTTTCTAAAAAGGCAGCTTCAATTCATTTAAACCATACATGGACCAATTCAATTTGGAATCATACAGGATATTCAAATCATTCGGGACAAGTTATCTAAACCTTTGATGCTCTATTCTTGTTTTTCATCTAGAGTCATTTAGCAAATTTAGGAAATCATACTAGTAGTGTTAGGTCCCCACACTGATTTGAACTTTCAAGAATTGTAGCCACAATGATTGTCAGTATACTTGTCCTCTTAAATCCATACACAGACTTTCAACATAGATTGGTGATGGTTTAAGGTTTGTTTTTTTCAACAAGCATTTGTGGATCCCACACTTATACTATAATCAACATTCCTCAGGAGATTTTTGAGCGGTCTCAGGGTAGTATTCAAGAAGAAACTAATCTTAGAACTTTCAAAGAGAAGCCAAGCCTCAGGTCAGTGCCACCGCACAGCAGAGAGGCGGAAAACAACAATGAATTCTAGAATATATAGGTTATGCTTATCCTCAGGTCAGTGCCACCGCATAGCAAAGAGGCACATAACCTATCTTATTGTTTGAGCAATTTCATTCTTTTTGCACAGATCTCAACAACAACATAGGTTATCAGTTTGATTGTATTTGCATTTTTTATGTGCTTTTGATCATGCTTTGGTCTTACGCACACATTCGTGGCGTTTATTTTGCTCGTCACCCCTTATTGGAATCTTGTTGATTGTGTTAACCAGGGATAAGGTGTTACCCACAGCAAGTCAAACATTTTAGTTTAATCTTGAGATCACCAAAAGGTCTAGTCATTTATTTTGTTGAATCTACCGACATATCATCTGTGGTCTAGCATCCTCTAGGTCTACTTTCTTTGTGTTACCTTAGTAGTAGCTAGTTTATCTATCATATTTCCTTTTATATTGCTAAGACTACACATACTTATACTTGAGCTTTGCATCTTTTTCAATTTAAAATTTTAATGTCCCAAATGGTTTGCTCCTGTGTACTATCATATTCCAAAGATTGAATCGGTATCACACATATGATCTTATTTTTATCAGCTACCTCTCCTCCTCCGTCGTTATTTATTTATTTTTACTTTCTAAACCTATTCTCTCCCTAAAATTCTAAAACTGTAATGGAGTAGTGTTTTAGGATTTTAATTGGCAACAAAATAAGACCAATTTTAATTAAACTACGTAAAATTAAGCAAATAAAATAAAAAATTGAAAAATAAAAGAAAATGTACAAGACGCATTGGACTACACATGGTAATCTTCAGGAATGACCACACTTTTTTTTAATGCCGTTGACTCTAACAGCTATAAAAAACGTGGTTTGTCAAAAGCCTTTGTATAGAGGTCATCGCGTTGAAAATCTTTGTTTATTTTTAGCACATCGATTAAGTTCTTTTCAAAGCATTCACGTATAAAGTGATATTTAAGTCCGATGTGTTTGATCTTAGGATGTTGGACCGGTTTTTAGTGACTGCAATTGCAGCAGAGTTATCAACAAAGATAGGACTAGAAGAGAATATCAAACCATAATCCCCCATTTGCTGTTCAATCCATATGATTTGTGAACAGCAACTTGCAACAGCAATGTATTCGGCTTCACAGGTTGACAATGCAACCGAGGTCTGCTTCTTACACTGCCAAGTTACTAATCTTCTCCCAAAGAACTGACACCCTGCTGATGTAGACTTGTAGTTCATCTTGCAGCCACCATAATCCGAGTCACTATACATCGTAAGCTCAAAGTCAACATCATGAGGATATCACAACCCAAGTGTTGGTGTACCCTTCAGATAATGAAAAATCCTTTTTACCCCAATAAGATGGTTCACGTTAGGCTTTGCCTGATATCGTGAACATAAACATGTAGCATACATGATATCAGGTCGTGAGGCAGTGAGATACATGAGAGATCCAATCATCCCTCGGTACGTAGTGGCATCTACCAGATCACCATTTTCGTCGGCTGCTACATCATGGTTTGTAGCAAGTGGAGTTCCAGCTGTAGAAGCATTCTTCATGTCAAACTGACCGAGAATATCACCTACATACTTGGTCTAATGTAGGAAAATCCCATTTGGTGTCTTATCCACCTATAACCCGAGAAAGAACTTCATCTCTCCCAATGCACTCATCTCAAACTCAGCCTTCATTACTGCTTCAAACTCTTTACATAATTCTTCATTCTTGGAACCAAAGATTATGTCATCGACATAGATTTGTACCAACTGTAAATCCCCATCTTTTTCCTTGGTAAACAATGTACAGTCAATGACTCCCCTGCAAAAACCATGTTTCATAAGATGAGTTGAGAGTTTCTCATACCAGGCCCTCGGAGCTTGATGAAGCCCGTATAGTGCCTTGTCGAGTTTGTAAACTTTGCCCCGATGATATGGATCCTCAAATCCCTCGGGTTGACTGACATACACTGTCTCGGATCTCACCATGAAGGAACGCACTCTTCACATCTACTTGATAAACTTTGATCTTCATATAAGATGCATAGGCAAGGAAGATGCGGATTTCTTCCATTCTTGCCACGGGTGCAAACAGTTCATTGTAGTTAATACCCTCAACTTGTCGAAATCCCTGAACAACAAGCCGAGCCTTGTTTCTGATGATCACTCCTTGATCATCTCTCTTGCATTTAAAGACCCATTTGGTGCCAATGACTTTAGCACCTTTAGGTCTATCCACTAGAGTCCATACACCCAACTTCTTGAACTAAAGAAGTTCTTCTTGCATGGCACTCACCCATGCCTCATCATTCAGGGCTTCACTAACATACTATGGCTCAACTGAGACACAAAGCAACGGTAGGCACCATCGTGAAGGTATCCCTTTTCCATCACACAGGCATAATCAGCTGAGTACAATTGATTTCTAGTCTGAACTCCTGATCTCACATCTCCTATGACATTATCCAAGGGATGATAGACATTTAGATGTGAGCCGGGAGTTGTTGGAACAACCACCTCAGACTCAAGATTGTGAACATTTGGTTCTGGATCTGAGGCAATAGGAGTCTGAGGTTCAGAACGCTTAGAAGCATCACTGTCAGATGCTTGTGTACTTGTGGTAGTCGGAACCTGTTCATCCTAGTTGTTCTGATCATTCTCTATATTTTCTTCATCAGAGGAAGAGTCACTCACATCAAGTGCTCCCCTTGAGTTGGTAGATGGTTGACTTTGTGAACCTAATGGTGTTGAATATTGAGGCGGTCTGTTCAAGATATCGTACATCATCTTGTTTGCCAACTCGTCTTCGGATGTGGAGAGAGGTATATTGAAGGACTTGAAGAATCCAGTATAGTTACTAATTCCTTGAAGGATTCAAATGTTTCTGATTTGAACTTCAGAAACATTACCCAATAGAATCTTGAGTAGTCATCAGTAACTACGTAGCAGTACAAGTCGCCTGCGATGCTTCTTGTACCGACTGGACCAAACAGATTCATGTGAAGAAGCTCAAGAGGTAGTTCTATGGAATGAACTTTCTTTTCCTTATGAGACTTCTTCGTTTGTTTGCCCTTCTTGCACGCAACACAGAAATCTTGGAGTTGGAAGTTTTTGACGTTCACTCCCCTCACTAGATCATTGTGGATCAAGTGATTCATCTTCCTTGGATTTAGGTATCCCATTCTCCTATGCCAGGAGATGGAATCCTTCTCAGTAGCTTTGGACAAGAAGCACTAAACTTCACGATCAGTTATGGAGGCCTTTGAAAGATCCAAGACATAAAGATCATTATATCTTGAAGCTGACATTAGGACTTGGTCCTCCGGGATCATGTAGTCCTTCTTCAGAAAGTAGCACTTCTTGTTGTCAAAGACTACTTTGAAGCCTTTATCACATATTTGAGAAACAAAAAGTAAGTTATTTTGTAATTGTTGGACATAGTTTACCTTGTCAAACTTAACTTTCTGATTTCCCACTTCCCCTTGGGCTGTGATATACCCGCATTTGTTTCCAGCAAAAGAAACCTACCCTCCTTTGATTTGTCTAACGTTTGATAAGAGAGTTTTGTTCCATGTCATGTGCCTGGATGCTCCGCTATCTACAATCCACGTGTTAGTCTCAGCACTATAGCAAACACCCTGCACATTCAATGAAAACATTAGTTCATGTTAGGAACCCAAGCCTTCATTGGCTTGGGTTTCCCCAAGGCATCACACAACATAAACTCAACCCATTGACCATTTGAGGTTGAGGGAAGCTCAGGTGTCTGTTTGTTCTCATTTTCAGATGCTGAGGTGGATTTTTCTTTCTATAGGCCAGCTTTGTGTAAGGCCTGTTTGTGATAAACAGACGACTTGCTGATGGGTTGAACTTTGGATTCACTATCCCTTTTAGGAGGCATCACTGAGTTCCTCTTAAAAGATCTAGTTTTAGATGCAGGAAGTTCAACTTTCCTCCTCGGTGTCTGATAATAAGGACAATTAGACGCAATGTGACTGTACTCTCCACAATAGCAAGATCTGCTTTCAACTTTATGGTTTATTTGTTTTTGTGGAGATGTAGGTGTCACAAGGATGACCTTATTTTGTTTAGATTTAGACACTTCTTTGTTAGATGTATGGTCAGGTTTTACAAACTTAATTGCTTTACTTGGTTTTACATCTTTTATTTCTTGTTTACCTGGACTTTGACATGATACTCGTGATTGATTTGGTTAATAGTCTTTTTGGGTTCTGATTTGACTTTGTTTGAACCTGACTTTAAATAAACCTTTTCAAACTCTTTTTCCAGGTTAACACAAGGCATCTTTCCTTTTGCCTTTAAAGTGGACTCCTTTTGTTTAGTCCCAAATTCAATTGATTTACTTGTGGAATCTAGGTCACTAACAAGAAGAGTGGTCACCACATGATCCCTGATGGGGTTATATTAATTGTTTTACTTTTGGTGTTCATCAAGGTCTCAGGTGGTGGCAGAACCACTTTGTATCCCAATCCCTCCCTGTTGTTTCTCTCTCTCACTAAGTGTTGGACAATATGAGATGAGCTTGTCAAACTGTGTAGTTTTTGTTTAAGGAGTTGACTTCTACTTCTAAAACTGCTTTTTGCTTCTTAGTGTCCTCTAGGGAGTTAAGATAGAACCTGATGTCATTAGCTTGGTTAAAGGAAACTACTTCTGTTTCCCTAATCTATTTGTTCAAAAGGTCTATCTTTTCCTTGTAACTGTGCTCATTTTGTTTTAAAACTCTATTAGCTTCAGTGCACAGTTCCAAATCCTTTACTAGGCTATCATTATGATCTAATAACCTAGCAAATTTTAAATCTATGCTTTCTCTAAATTTATTACAATCAGAACAAGCATGATTATTAAACAACTGGTCAGTAATACTTACCTGAGATGTTGAAGAGGAATCAGCCATGTGTGCAGAATCTGTTGTCTCTGGTTCTGGTGATTTTGACATTGATGTAGGTTTTTCTTCTTCTGGTAGGTGGTTGACCACAGGTGCAGTGTCTTCAGAATTTGACATCGTGAGCTCTACTGCGATGTCTCCCTCACTGGTGGAATCATCATCTATGTCCTCCACACTAGCTATGTTGGACTCTCCCGGTGAGACGAACCGAAATCTCCAGTTCTGTCCTTCATCCTCGTTAGCAGTCAAGGCTTTATGGTCCTTGCTTAATGAAGTAGAACTGCTAGATGTGGCTTTGTCCTAACGATTAAAGGACGAGAAAGGATTGCCATTACCAGTCTTCTTTGGCTTCACACACTCCCGTTTGAAGTGCCCCTTCTCACCACAGTTGAAACAGGTTACCTTTGACTTGTCAAAGCCAAAGGTTGTGTCCTTGGTTGCAACCAAGTTCTGTGCGGTCTTCTTGACAAACATTTTAGCTCGTCGGACAGCATTTGCCAAGGCCCACACTATATCCATCCGTTTTAACTCCATCTCCTCCACCTATTCATAATCCTCATCTGCCAGGTGGCAATTTCCTATCTTTCCAGCAATTAGTCCATCATAAGAGTGGACTACAGTAACTAAGAGGTCCATGTGTTCTCTGGCCACCTCAATAGTCACGTTACCAAAGTTATGGGTTTTCAATTTTGCTACATTGGCTTCTGGTATAATATACTGGGTACCTGACGACCCTAACGTTTCGGACCCTGAAGTAGATGCTTGTGCTGGACTTGTTGAGCTTGAGATGAAAGCAGTCTGCAGTGGTGCTCCAGATGTCTTGGCCTGAGGAGTCGTGTTGTAAATCGTTAGATTCTGATCATAGTTGGCCTTTTGGGCTCTATTCTTCATCCTAAGCTCATCCTCTCTCAGTTTCAGAATGAAGTATTTATATCTAACTTCGAGAGCATCTCATTCTGTCTAAGATTTGAAATGAAGGAAGCCCATTTCTCTGGTAATCCATCTGCAAAGTTGGATACCTTATCCTCCATCAACGTAGTTACTCCATGAGTGTGCATCTCACTCATTAAGTGGTAGAATCTATCGATCACGTCGTCCAGGCTTTCCTTTCCCATTGAAAAGAAGTTGTCAAACTCCTTCTTCAAAGCTTTGGCCTTAATAGCCTTGAGTGAGGCATTTCCGTCATACTTCTTCTCCAACGCATCCCATAGTTTCTTTGCTTGAGTATATTCCGAGTAGTGATGGAAGATATCCTTCGGAATAGGCTGGGTAAGCAAAGCGTAGACTTTCTTCTCAGCGTTGTGTTTCACCTTTTGTGCATCAGACATGCCACTTAACGTAAGTTTGACACCGTCAGCTACTACTGGCATGTTGTACCTGACTTTATAGCCTCCCACAAATTTGTATCTACTCCATTTAAGTAGATTTCGAAACGTTGCTTCCATTGTGGGTCGTTGTCTAACGTGATAAGCTTTGGGGTTTATTATGAATTCCCACTTCGTTCTCCAATAGCAGTAGATTTTGAATACGAGTGTCTCTTCTTCCTGTGTATGCTGAAAACTGGTCCTCCGTTTCACTTAACTTTACTATTAAACAAACTGTTTATGAGTGCGAATGAGGGTATGCGATTGGGCTTATTCGGGCGATTGGACTAGGCGAATGGTTCAATCGTGCAACTGGACTAATGCGGATGCGTCAGTCGGCCCAATAAACTAATGCAGTTGAACAGTCCGAATAGGATTCTCTGTCGTACGAATGAGGGTAAGAATGAGTCCAATCGTGCGTTTGGGGAATGCGAATGAACTCAGTCATGCGATTGAGCCAATCGCGCGACTGAACCTGCTGAAGTTTGATAATTCGTAGGTTAAATGTATTTTGGCCTCAAAACTCTAATTTTCACAAACCCTAATTGCCTTATGCTGGAAAAACTAAACTTTATGGTCAGGAAACGTCTAAGACTCCGTTTGACACAAGAGGATTGCGTTTTTAGTGAAAAACACAATTTTTGTATCAAAAACGAGTGAATCAACACGTAATCAAGAGCCAAAGCTCTCATACGACTTGTTAGGGACCGTCTACGAGACGATGTACTAACTGGTTAACGTGTAAACGGAATCAAATAGTGCGGAATCCTATTTGATTGGCGATCCAATCAGTGAGAACACACGTATAAACAATTATGTGATTGAATCTAATGTTAATAATCGATTAGGAACCAATCTACTGTGATCTATGAACTTGGAGTATGATCTTAGAGGTCTCTGGATGGCTAGGGTACGTCTGGAGTCGAAGTGTGTTCAATGCTTGCATTTTTCCACGAATTAGGTGGTATTTATAGGTTAGGGTTACTCATTCGTGCGACTAAACCATTTTCATGGTTCATTCGTGCGATTGAGCCATGCGGTTGATCCATTCGCACGACTGAGTGTTCAGTCGTGCGACTGAGTCAGTCGCATGAAATTATTTAGGCGTATGGACTATTCGGGTGCATGGACACTCAGTCGCATGGCCATTGGGACGCATGACCACTGTTGGGGCGCATGGTCTAGTCGGACGCATGAGAACTTCAGTTAACCAAGTTTGAATGTATTCATTATTATAACATTATGTATATCAATTCAAACAACCACAGACCTATATAATCTAGTCAATATGCGTTACACAACTCATTAATGAAATATTAAACATTATAAATTACAACCAAACATTCTCATTTCATTAAGTACCCAAGCATTACATAAGTGTAAGACATTCAAGAAAGACATATTACATTAAGATCCGAATCTAGGTACATATGTATCAACACCACCAAATTCAACGAAATGGCATGGCTGGTGCCGGACCAGGTGACACCTCTGTCGAGAAAGATAAAGAGGTATATTCAGGGCTTGCCAGCGGATATGCGTAGGCACATGATCGTTGCCCGGCCGAGCACGTTTAGAACGGCGGTTGACTTGGCGGGGAGATTATACGATGAAAGAACTGTGGTGGTGACAGAAGCTAGCAAGAAAGGAGGGGGTGATCAAAATTGGAACAGGAAGCGATTTGGACGTGGCGGAGCCGCTCCAAGTAAAAAGGGTGCACGGGTGGATGACCGGCGTGTGGTCACATCCGGTGTAGGGTTGAGTAGGTGTGTCAAGTGTGGACAAGAACACCCCGGGGAATGTAGATTGGGAACCAATGTCTGTTTCCATTGTGAAAGAACCAGACATGTGGCGAAGAACTGTGGTGTGAGGAGGTGTTATTCTTGTGGTGAGGAAAGCCACATGAGCAGGGATTGCAAGAAGCCGAGGGCTGAAGGTTCGGGAGCGAAGAAGAATATGGTTGGGACGAAAGGACAAAAGGCAAGCACAGAGCCTTCATGATGATGCAGGAGGAGGCTAGGACGGACCCCGATGTCATGTCAGGTATTTATCTAGTAACCAAACTCTTGCTTCTGTGTTATTCGATTTTGGTGCTAGTAAGAGTTTTATTTCTCTGCTGCTTTCTGTGCTAAATTGCTTATTAGTAGTAAGAGTATAGATACGCCCTTTGATGTAGAAACTGTCATAGGTAAGTCTACCAGGATTTCTCAGATGATAGAAGGCTGTGACATTGAATTAGAAGGTCATAAGTTTCCTGTTAGACCGTTCATGATGACTTTAGGCGGTTTTGATGTAGTCCTATGAATGGATTGGGTAGCGGACTACGAGGCGAACATGGTATGCCGCAAGAAGATGATTCGGCTGATAGCGCCTGACAGGAGTAAGGTGATGGTTTATGGTGATCGAGTCACGACAATTCCAAAGGTGATTTCAATGGCGATGGTGGGAAAGTGCATGAGGCGTGGATGTAATGCCTACTTGGCCTATGTGAAAGATGTGGATAAGCCAACACCACAACTGACCGATGTACCGGTGGTGTTTGACTTTCCAGATGTGTTCCCCGAAGACTTACCAGGAGTGCCACCTGACCGCGAGATCGAGTTCCAAATTGACTTGACGCTAGGTGCCCAACCTGTTGCTAAGGCACCGTATCGGAAAGTGTTTAATAGACGAGGATATGATTGTCTCACTAGAAGATATTGAGGTAGATGAATGGCTCAATTATTTGGAGCAACCAGTGGCGATCATTGATTGTAAAGAGAGGAGGTTGAGGAATAAAGTGGTTCCTGTTGTGCATGTACAGTGAAAGCACAGGAAGGGATCTGAGTCTACGTGGAAGATTAAAGAAGAGATGAGACAAAATTACCCATGATTGTTTGAGGAATAACATGTTTTGGGGACGAAACCTATATAAGGAGGTGGACTTGTAACACCCGGTTATTCCTTTAAAGTTAGTAAGAGAGAATTACGTGAAGAAAAAGAAAGAAAATATTTTACCCAAGTTGAAGGGTAAAAAGTGTCCAAAAGGACAAAATGTTTGAAAAAGTGGGTGTAAAAGGTAATGGCCACCTATCACTCTTTCTACACACATAACAATCGGATTTCTAGAGAGAGAAAGCGAAGAGGAGCATAAATTCTCGGATTTTGAAGAACAGGAGCTGGAAAGATCAAATTCAAGGTAAGAATTTATGTGTTTAAGATGAACTTTTTATAAAAGTTGGGTTTCATACCCGTATATGTGTATGTGTGTATGTTGCGGGTGGGGTTTGATTTTGGGCTATGTTAATGTTTAATGCTGTTATGGTTGTGTTTCTATGGCTTAGAATGTAATATTTATGCTTAGAACATGATAGATGCTGTTTGGGGACCGAATTATGATGTTAAGTGTGCCCTAGGCAGCTCGTGCGCCCAAACAGGGCTTATGCGCCTAAGTTTTAGAATTTGCCCAGGTGTTCCCATACGCCCGAAACTTCATGCGCCCAAATAGTAGCTCATACGCCCAACCCTAAATAACTACTTAAAATTTCCAAATACGGATGAGCATTGACAAATGCGGATGAGCATTGACAAATGCGGATGAGTAAAGAGGAAATGCGGATGAGTAAACGTCAATGCGGATGAGTAAAAGTCAATGTGTATGAGTAAAGAGTAAATGTGGATGAGTAAAAGTCAATGCAGATGAGTAAAAGGAAATGCGGATGAGTAAAGGAAATGCGGATGAGTAAAAGGATATGCGGATGAACAAAAGTTAATACGGATTAACAAAAGTTAACGCGAATGAAGAAATGCGGATGAAAAAAAGTTAATGCGGATGAAAAAATGCGGATGAACAAAAGTTATTGTAGATGGACAAATGCGGATGAACAAAAGGAAATGCGGATGAACAAAAAGAAATGCGGTTGAAGACTTAGAATATTTTCTGATTTTTTGGGAAAAAGTGCAGATGTAGGTTTGACTAGGGAGGTTCCTGAGGGCAATGTAAGTTGACTTTTTGAGGTCATAGATGTTATGATAGGCATGTATGATGATGATGATGTTATGTATGATGTTATGCATGATGGTATGTGTGATGTATGTTATGTATGCATGCTAATATGTGTGATGATTTGCATGATTATGTTAATGTTCCTATTATGTATGTTTATTTTCCGTGGCTTTACGCGTTATAGTTGTGAAAAAAATGATAAAGTATTATGTAACGTAAAGTGGAAGATAATGAAAAGAGGAACATAATGATAAAGTGCATGCTTTAATGAAAGGGAAAGTATAGAAAGCCTTGCAAGCAAAATGTACGGAGGTGTACGGCTCTAAAATGCCGTAAGCTCAACTAGTATAGTTTAGCAAACCCTTAAGGATACACACAGGGGTTCTAGTCTTTGTGACTGACCAACAATTTGGTATATGGTTTATAGTGATTACTCACTTCGGTGCTGGTGCTATGCTATGTGCAGTGTGGAAGTCATTTATGATCTTCGATCTAGTACCCGAGTCATGCATAACGTTGGAGGTGTAGTATATTGTTGGGTTTATAGTGATTACTCACCTCGGTGCTGGTGCCAGGCTTTGTGCGGTGTGGAAGTCATTTATGATCTTCGGCCCAGTACCCGAGTTATGCATAATTTTGTAGGTGTAGTATACATTGGGATCTTGTCGCTCACCCCGGTGCTGGTGCTAGGCTATGTGCTGTGTGGAAGTAATTTATGATCTTCGGCCTAGTACCCGAGTCATGCATAATGTTGGAGGTGTAGTATACTATTGGGTTTATAGTGATTACTCACCTCGTTGCTGGTGCCAGGCTATGTGCAGTGTGGAAGTCATTTATGATCTTCGGCCCAGTACCCAAGTTAGGCATAATATTGGAGGTGTAGTATATATTTGGGATCTTATCGCTTACCCCGTGCTGGTGCCAGGCTATGTGCGATGTGGAAGTCAATTATGATCTTCGGCCCAGTACCCCATTTGTTTGGGGCATAGCTGATGACACTGATATAGATAGTGATAAAGTATCTTATAAAGAAAGAAAGAGTTATTGAAATAATGTGATGAACAGTAGAGAAGATAATAATGTTATTATCTTTGTGTACATACGATGTGTGATCATATACAACAGTATAGTGTGATTTGAAAGAAAGTGATTGATGGCTTTAAATGAAAGGTAAAGTATGTTTTATTTTAAAACTAAAACTCACTCAGCAACACTGACTTTTTATGCATTTTCCAGTTGGCAGGCAAAGTTGCTGAGGATGGCACAGGGCGGCTACTTGGTTCTTTTGGATGGCATTCTTTTGTTTAATCTTTTTGCATTGTAATACGAACAAATGAAATTGTGTAACGAAAGTTGTATTATTTTGCAAAAGCATTTTTAAGCAAAAAATTGTTTATAATGCTTTAGCTGTAATGTTTAATTCAAGTTAATGTAATTATATGTTTTATGAGCGATGATTGGCCAGCTGTAAGTGTCCCGGGAACGTGGCCTTACAATTTCTCTTCTTGTTCCATCATTCCCTTATAAGGGAACGGGCCTTACAATTTCTCTTCTTCTTCCATCATTCCCTCGTAGTCATACTAAATACATCATTTGGGTCATATCCATGATTAATCAGGAACATGGCTTTCACCATTAGATCATCATTCTGTGCCTTTTTAACCATTGCTTCAACTGATTTTTCCTCCTTCATTAGGCTCTCAACTACTATTGGTTCATCAACTACAGGATCGGTGAAGAGTATGCACTTACAACACAACAACACAATGAAGAGACTTGCTAAGAATACTTAACATATCAAATAGGGAAATGGTTAACCTTTGTAATGATATTAAGAACACAAGTAATTATGAGACAGAACAAGCTAGCAAAAACACACAAGGAGTTGGTTTTTAAGATTGTAGTATATTGCCTTCTCAATTTCTATTACAAATGTTACAAAGCATACTTGAAAGTTACAAGTACTTGAGATACATATACTACATCCTTTAGTCGGCCATACTTTGAAGGCCAGCTGGATATAATTGACTAGACAAGAAACAAAACCAAATGTAGATTCAAAAGGAAGATTGCCTTTTGACCAGTGACTATGACATGCCATAGCTCACATCTTAATATATACAAAAAGGATAAAGTACATAAAGTAGAAAGTTACAGACTCAAGACCTCAATGTACAGTTACCAAAAGTATGGACCTTTTCACCAACTGATGAAGTTGGTGACTTTACAGAGTTGCAGCGGAAAAGGGTCTAGCTTTATGGAAAAGTACATAAGATAAAGCATGTGTTCAAAAGTCTTCAGAAGAAATCTGTTTTCAAGTGTTAGCTTCGGAAGACTTTGTCTTTGAAGCTTCAGAATACTTCATCTTTGGCTTCGGAAGATATTGGTCTTGGCTTTAGAAGATTTCACACTTAGAATATTTCTGAGCTGGTGTGAAACCTCCGAAGCATTCTACTTTAGTACACTTGTGCATGCATGCAGAAGAGACTTTGGGTGTTTGGGTTGCATCATCTTTTACATTTAATACTTACAAACTCCCCCTAGGCTAATGCTACCAAAACACTTGAAAACTTTAGATATAGACAGTCCTCATCAGGATAATGACCATCCCTTTCTTCATGAGATGATCAGGATCAATTAGACTCTCAAAATGTCTTCTCATGTCAAAGAGATCATGTAGAGGCAGAGTAAACATATCTTGTCATGTGTAAGTATTTTCAATACCCTAATCTCTGATGACATGCCATCTTTCCGGATTTGTAGTGTATGTCCAAGACAAGATGGGTCTTCCTGATGCTAGAGGAGCTATTTGAATTGGAGTTGGTGTAGCATCCTCTATTTGCACATTCTCTAGATAATCTGACTCATCCTGAGGTTTGTAGATGGATGCTTATTTCTTCTTCTTCATTGGCTTTGGTTTGGAAGCCATCCTTTTTCTCCTCTTTGAGACTTTTAATTGAGAAGACTAGCCTGCAACACTTGATTGATCTTTTTTGTCTTTCTCAGTTGGGTTTTCCTCTCTCACAGGGTCAGATTGAAAAGGGACAGAACGCTGCTGTGGATTAGAAGTGGAAGCTTGCTGAGGTTCAGTAGGAGATCCAGGTTGTGTTGTCTTAAATGGTTCAACCTTATTCTCTACTTCCCGAGGGACCTGACTTGGTAGGGAGTATAAGTCAGCAAGTTCACCTCTTTGAATCTTCTTCTTGATCACTCTGATATGCTCATCCATGGTGGACCGAAACATAGGACCAGTCTCCTTCTGGAGAATCCATACAGCTTCAAGAAGCACATCATCCGCTGCTTATCAGCAGACTTCTTCATATTTTTTTAGATGATGGCTCTTGACATTGCTGCTTCTTCCTTTAACTTCCTTTTGGTGATCTTTCTCTCTTTGGCTATCTCAAGTTCAAGTTGTTTGAGGTACTCAAATTCAATATCGTCAAAGGGTAAAGGAAGAAGTGCAGCAGCCTGATAGAGGCCTGTGGCACTTAGGTAGTTGATCATGTTGATCCTGTCTTTTTCTTTGTCTACCTGAAGTTCTTGTGGCACCACATCCTCTTGCACAGGACTTTCTTGAACTGGGGAGAGAGAACGCACATGCTTGTATAGTCTTTTCTTTCTTCTTTCTTCTTTGATATGAAGAAGTAGCTTTGCATCCTCTGCCTCCTTTCTTTCCTTTGACATTTCCTTGTCAGCTAGTTCATTCAACTCATCTAAGGGGAGAGAGATAATGTTATCTATGTCATAGTTCCTGGTCTGCAGGTAGTTGATCCTGACTGCCCTCAACTCATCATTTTGAGTGTTTGGTCTGGGGGCAGCCGTGATAGCAGACTCCATGAGCCTTATAGACCTCATAGAGGAACCTTCTCCCCTTAGCCTCTTTTTCCTCTCTCTCTCTCCTCCTCCTCAATCTCCTCAGAAGTCATTTTTCTTTTCCCTTTGTCACTAACAGAACTTTGTGACTCAGGGTGGAGAGAGCTTTGGCCTTCATTGCTTGTTGTACCTTCCAAGCTCTGGCCAGAGAGAGGTTGACATGCACCTTCACTAGTAGGTATCTCAAAAAGGGTATGACTCTCTGCAACAGTTGATGATGAGACAGGGCTCTCAGGTTCTACCACTAGGCCTTCAGTCAAGGTTTCCCCTATGAAGCTAATCTTAGGGTCTGCCTCAACATCCAGTTGACCAATGGCATTGCCTAATTGCCTTAGTTTCCTTCTAAAGCTGAACTCTATAGTGATCATGTCTTGGATTCTTTAAGCCAACTTGTCAAGATTGGCTTTGGTTGACAAGTGGCATGTTGACTAGATCCAAACTTTCATAGAAGTTGAAGGTTTGCAAATTGAAGACTTCTTGCTATCCTTGAACTCTAAGAATGACAAGGGCTCTTCTGTTTTCACCATTCCTCCACCCAATAATGTGATTTGCAATTGGTGGAGATGACATTGCCCTTGGTATTCCTTCCTCAAAAAGACTCTGAATTTACGAGTCTATGGAGTCCACATCAATGTGAACTTGAGGAAGTTGCTGAGTATGCACAATTACAAGTGAGGATGGTGAGTCCTCAATGTCCATACTCCCTTATGAAATCCTAGGTTTCGTGACTGTAATGACTTTCTCCCCCATTTTGGTAGCATCACCCTCTTGCATAGGTAAGCTAGGAGTTAAGTCAATCACACACACAGGTTCTTTTGTTCCTAGTTGAGCTCCTCTTAAGGTCTCCTAGCTAGTTGTTCCCTAAGATAAGAAATCTCAAGTTGATGATCATTGACCTTGTTTTGCAAGGTAGTCACTTGAGTTTCAAGACGACTAATCTTGAAGACTAAATACATGCATGTTTGTGACATTTTTTGCACCTTTAGTCTCAAATTCCCCTCATCTTCATTAGAAGAATCATTGGGTGATGAGATGGTTGGACCAAAGTCCTCTCTCTCACCACCAACTTTAGGTTCTTGGCTGCTAGATTTCCTCTGCTCACTGGTAGCCTCGGTTGAGGTGTCAATAGGCTGAGTTGCCATGGTTGAGGTCTTAATAATGTAATCATATACATAAGCGAGAGCCTCTTCCATATGGATATCCTGAACAGATGCATGAGTATCCACCTCAGTGTTGGGTGATTGATGTGGGCTGGACAGAGGAGACTCAGGAGCACTCATCTCTATTTGAGAAGTGGGAAAGAACAGAGAGTCATGGTACTCACTGAAACCTAAGTCGTCATCAATATAGAAGTCAAGGTTAGAATGGGTTGGTTTAAGTCCAAGGTTGGGGTTAGTAACTGTCCCCTAAAGGTTGATCACTTGAGTATTGTGACTCAAAGTGAAGGCTTAAGGCATTTGGGCTTATGAGCTAATCAGGCTGAGCATGAGGAACCTTATCACTGATCCTTGAAGTATTAGGAGTGGTCTACTTCTCAGGAGAAGTGGGAGCTCCAATGTCCACTTCTTCTTGTGTGGGTGAGTATATGGGGGCCTGCAAAATTGAATAGTTTAAGTTAGGGTTCGTTTGTGTTTTCATTGGTAGGTGAGGGTGATTGAGGTTGTTGAGGTGGTTGGGATGTAAAAGGTGTGGGTTCAACACTAGCTGCTGCTGCTAGATTGTCACCTTGAGCAATGAGCTCTATCATTTTTGGGATAAAGGCTGTTTCTACCGCAAAGAAGCCAAGAGTGGGCTTTCTTAAGATTTTAAAGATGTCGGGCTTCATCTTTCCCAATTTAAGAATATTACGGGTTTCCCTTAACTATGTGCCTAGTTCATAGTTAAGAATGTATTGAACATATGTAGGAAACATATAGTATTCGAAGGAGTCCAAGTTTGCAAGCAAATTTGTATAAACAAACTGAGACTACCTGAACTTGACTCCCTAAACCATTCCATGGACAATGAAGGAGAGATCTTCAGGAATCTGGTCCCATCCACCATGCTTGTTTGACAAGCTATGTATAACCACATGGAGCATGAATTTCCATTGGGATGGCACATTTCCTTTCCTGAAGGTCATTACAAAAAAGTCTCCCTCATATCCCATCTACTCAAAGGAGTGGTTAACAGTTTCTTTGGGGAAGAACACCTCACCTTCTTCATCATCCAGCTGAAGATGAGTGTTGATGATGGCCGGAATGATGAAGACTATTCTCCCCTGCACTGTGGCAGACAGTACCTTCTCCCCATCCATAACGACCTCTTGACAGGTCTTCCAAAATTCAAGCAAATGATCCTGATATAGAGTAAGATCAATGGTAAGGGAGGTGAAGTAGTTGGATAGAGCTAAGAAACGCCAAACCTCTGAGAAATATGGATCTTTCTCAGAGTGTAATAGAGCAACTTCATTGTGTTGCCTATGTAACTGCATAGAGAAATCTGGGTTATTTCTACGGTTAAGGTTGGCCATTGTGAGAAAGCTTAGGGATGAAGAAAGATGAACGAAAGCAATTTCAGAGAGAAATTTGGGGTTTTGGTTTGGAGGAAAGATGAAGATGATAGAAAGAGGGGGAAACCCCGTTAGGTTTATATGTGAAAAGAATTTAAGACAAAGTTAATGAAAGAGGATAAATTTTGAAATCCGGATGTCGGTCCCACCTCTGAAAAAGTAGTCTACTTTTGCTTAAAATTAGTTTTCTTGGAAGTCAAAAAGCTTTTGAAGGTAAATTGTTTTCGGAAGGTTTAATGAAAAACCTTCCAAAGCCAAAATGATGTTGGAAGAATTTCCTAAGATTTTGAAAATTTTTCCTTCGGAAGAAAATAAAGACTTGAAAGTTATGTGAAAAGGAACAAAGATTCCGAGAGTTAATTTGCTACAGAAGAAATTTGTCCTTGAAAACATATAAGTGCCTAACAAGGGTTTTAAGCTTTGGAAAATATTTTAGAAATTTCTTCCGAAGGTAAATTACTTAGGCAGTTATTTGTTTTAAAGACATAAGATTCTTCCAAAAAGAAAAGCATATCTTCCAAAGGATCAAAATTTTTAGAATTTTAAGAAAAGTCTTCAAAAAGTTTTTATCAAAGAAAACAAGAGCTTAGGAAGGTGATAAGCTAGACAATTTAGGACACACAAAATTTACAAAATAATAAGAATTAGTTTTAAGAAAAACTACTCAAATAGGGTATGCATTTACAACACAACACAACAACACAATGAGGAGAGTTTCTAAGAATACTTAACAGATCAAATAGGGAACTGGTTAACCTTTGTAATGATACTAAGAACACAAGTAAATATGACAGAACAAGATAGCAGAAACACACAAGGAGTTGGTTTTCAAGATGGCACTATGTTGCTTTCTCAAGTTCTATTACAAATGTTACAAAGCATACTTGAAAGTTACAAGTACTTGAGATACATATACTACATTTGTTAAGATCAGTGATCTAAGTTTGATTGATTAGAGAGTATTGCAGCGGAATTCGAACAATGAATTAGAAAATTCACAAGAACACAATTGATATTCAATGTAAGAGTAAACAGTTATAGAGAGAGAGAATTCTGCAAATAGAATATTTCATTCATATGCTTTCGTGGTGGCAAAATGTCACCGTACAATTAGGTCAACATCTATTATATAGGAGATGTGACGTCTGCTGATGTCACTTGATAGTGACATCTAATAGAATTATTCAAACTACTGAAAGTTAACACAACTACTGAAGATGTCAAATAGCTGACATCTTCTTACAAAAATACCAAGTGTTAACTATCACTAAAACTACTGAAAAGAAACTACTGAAACTACAACGACTGAAGAACATGCTCTTTAGTCGTTTTACAAGTACTGAATAGAAAACAAATACTGAAAGGAACCATCACAACAACTGAAGAATGCTTCTTCAGCTGTTGTGACAACTCTAAAGGCTTCAGTACTTGGACTTCTTGAACTTCAGTTGTTTTCATCAGCTGATGTCTTCAGTCTTTGTGCTTCAGCTGTTGAAGTCTTCAGTACTTTAGTCTTCAGCCGTTGATCTTCAGACTTTGGTCTTCTGCTGTTGAAGTCTTCAGTACTTTAGTCTTCAGCTGTTGATCTTCAGACTTTGTCAAACAGCTGATCAAGTCTTCAGCAGTTGTTGTGATGTCTTGTGGGACTTAAAGGTTTTTCTGATCTGGCTCATTGGTTCTTTTGGTCCAACAAACTCCCCCTGAACCAATGCAGCCAAAACCTTTAAGCTTATTGAAGATGTCCCACTTATTATGGCAGAAAGATTGGTCTTTTTGTCTTCTAGATCAGCTCAGAAGTGACCCTTGTAAGCATAGGCCTGGGAAGAAGTCACAATGATCTGTTTGGCAAAGGATGGATGGGAACTCTGTCTTGGGGAACTGGACACAGAGCTGTTATCCCATCCATGAGATCTACTTCCCAAATATGAGTCTGCAAGACTCCCTTGTATAGGCCTCAATGAAGGTTACTTGTTCCTCCATGGTAAGCTCTTCTGCTTCTCTTTCAAAGAGTGATTCTGGCCCATAGTACTCAGAGAGGTATTTGACCTGCTTCCCAATTTTTAGCTCCACAGTGTTATGATTCTATATGCGAATTCATCTGGGTGAATACCCTCTAAGAAGAACTGGAGCTCATTCTTTCTAACTTCCTCAAGCCTCCTATACACTAACCCCTTTTTCACCACTTTATTCTCTAGCATCTTTTGTGGGGTCAGTTTAGCTTTATAGGCTTTCTTGAAGTCATCTAAGATCTCCCAAGGTGATACTACAAAAGCCAGTGAGATCACTTCATCTACAATCTTCTTTACTTGGCCAATGTATCTCTGTGGAATATTTTTCTTTTGAATCCTATGAGACACCCTGGGATCAGGCCAAATCCTCACTCTCTCTTTTTGATATTGAGAGGTGTGTCTGAGAGTGCATAATCTCTGAGCATGTTTCTTCATATTGATGATTGAAGATATGGCAGCATATGCTTTGTCGACTCTTCTCACAATTCCTCATCATGTTGTTTGTGAAGCTCTTCTTCTAACTTCACTTTCAGAATTTGTCTTTGAGATTTAGGAGTAATTCTTGGTGGGTGACTTATGGCCTTAGGCAACTGTATAACAGCTAAGATTGGCAGCCTATCTTCATCTTCATCATTATCTTCTTCTTCCTCTTCTAGCCTCAGTACCCTTCTCTTCCTCTTCTGGGGTACATCATCGGCTATTGGTTTTGTGGGTAAGGGAATTGGTTTAGTGGGTTGTGGTTGTGGTGGTTTTGGTGTGGAAATTTTGACAGGCTGTTCTAGCATTTTGGATGTAGTGAGGCTTTAGATTGTTTTACCAGTTCCAGACCTGCTCCCAGTACCAACTTCATTCAAGGCTTCAATGACCAGCCCTTTGGTATATACTTCAGACGAACAGATCTTGGTGGTTATTGCCAAGATGCTGTCCCTGGACCATGACTTGATTTCAATCATGATCTTCCAAGATATTTAGCTATGAACCTGATCATGATTTCCAATCTCTCCCTTTCCAACACACTATAACCAGCCCATCGTGATTGTATCTCTTCTATTTCCAGCCTTCTGATCTCAGAGTCTAATGTGGCTGTGTCATGACCATGTCTAAATAGCTGATCTATAATTGTATCCATTGATTTGCTATGAGCTTCATCAGCATCTTTAACAAGGTCTTCTAATGATTTCTCTTCATCAGCTCTTGACTCAGCACTTTTCTTTCTTTTATATGTAATCAGCTGTTCTGAGATCAGTTCTTTCTCAACCTCCTTCTCTTTCTCAGGCTCTTTCTCTTTTTCAGGCTCTTTCTCAACATCAACTCTCTTTCTTTTCTTGTCTTTCACTACCTTAGACTTTGCAGTCTCCCCCTTTTTGGTTGCATTGGAATCAGGGTTTGAAGGCAGAAAGCGATTTATGAACAACATCATCAATGAGGGTTTGTAGATTTGAGGGAATCCTCTTATCAATGGCTTTATGCACTATGTCAGTGATGATGGAGTGATGAGAGGTAAGGAGTTTTGAAAGATAGCAACCATCTGCTCAGAGGGGTTCTATCCCTGAGAGGTGGTGCCAAAAGCAGAGGCTGGTGGCTCAGTTATGTTTGTAGGCTCAGTGTTTGGGAAACCTTCAATTGAAGGTGCCATCTGGGGGTTTGTGGAGTAGATGGTCTTTGAGCCTGAGACATTTTGGCAAGCAGCTCTTTGAGTCTACTCACCTCATTCTCTAGAATGGTATTATGGGCTAGAACATCATAGAAAAAGCCCATGTCATCATTAGTTTGTGCTGAATCACCTGACCTCCTGATTGAATCA
Organism: Flaveria trinervia; assembly: GCA_025506515.1. Taxonomy (NCBI): domain Eukaryota; kingdom Viridiplantae; phylum Streptophyta; class Magnoliopsida; order Asterales; family Asteraceae; genus Flaveria; species Flaveria trinervia. The sequence goes on along the minus strand of CM046442.1, from coordinate 17,137,379 downwards.
GGATGTACATGCTTTGAGTGTAGATCAGTAGTAGCATGTGCCCCTTGTTCTTGGTACTGGGGACTTCCTGCCTCAGGACTATGTCCTTTATTAGCAGTTGCCTCTGGTGAGTCTTATGGATGGTACCAACTTCATCCTGATCATTTGCTGAATCAGTAGAAGTGGCAGCCTTACAAGAAGTTCAAATCTCCTTTTCTACACTTGGAGATTGAACATTGTAACCCCTGCGTTGTGGGTTATCAGAAGCACTTTGGTCCTGCCCCTCAATGGTTGAGGTATTCCCAGTTGTAATTAGTTTCTGGGGAGGGGTGAGGAGTGCAACTGACTCAGCACTTTTGCAACAATAAGTGTTGGGCTTTGAGGGGCGGTTGCATGTGGAGAGTGATCCGACGCAGATTACACCTGGGGTGAAAGGTGCTCGTCAATGGTAACCCTCTCAATTGAGATAGGTTCCAGCAATGTAGGATCCCCAATATTGGTTGCAACAGGATCCTGTTGAGAAGATACCTGTGCGGCTTTAGCAGGTTGAGTCTTTGACATAACTGGGGGGTTAGAACCAGTATGTATATCCTGTGTTGGTGGTACAGGACATCCTCAGGGGACACATCTCCCTGAGTAGCCTTTTTGGGTTTTTATGTTTTGGGTTTGGTGGGGACTTTGGATCTGTAAGTGGAGGTTGTGGGTTCCCTTTGCTTGGGTTTTAGCATCCGGCAGCCCCTTTGAGAGTAGGGTCTGTGTTATGTCGGGAGTATACGTCAGCTAAAACAGCTGGAGCAGGGACTCCAAGACCAACAAGTCCATCATTTTGTTGGTTTAAAATAATGGTCATCAGAAACCTGGGATAAAGTAGCCATCTATTAGCCATAGGTTTCTGAGCCAGATCCTTTAATTCCATAAAAACTATCTCAGAAAAAGTTAGATTTTGTTGCTCAAGGATAGAATACAATACCTGTTGCCATCAGGAAGACATCTGATCCCAAGAAGTGTCTTCGAAGCTAGCAGACATTTACCATGTGAAAAATAAGTCGTTCTGCATCATGGAAGTGCTTCTTCAGTATGGTTGTAGCACTTATGTCGCCTTCATACCCATTATTAATGAAAGACATATCAGTGGTGCCTTTCGGGTATTCTTTAGGATAGGTGCCATCATGCAAATTTAGGGTATTGCGAATAATGTCTGTAGTGATGAGCACCTGTTTCTGGTTTACCAACGACTGTAGAATGATTTGGTTACCATTCTCACCAATGATTACAGAAACGTTTGTCCAGAACTGGGATAAGGAGTCTGGATATATGGTAGGATTCAGAAGAAAGGTGTTCGGTATGGGGAATCCACCATAAGATCGATGGCAGTGTCAAACTTGTTCCAGAAGGCCGATTTTGTAAGGTAGGCAACACAGTTGTGTCGGGTTTGAGTTTCATGGTCGCCATTGTTGAGAGAGAGAGATTTGAAAACGGCTAATGAAACGTTGGCTACAAGTACAGGTATTTATAGGTTAGAAAAGGCTGAAAAGAAAATGATTGAAAGTATTGGTGTTGTCATTAGTTGTTATGAAAACAACTGAAGACTTGGTTTTAACTATCAGACGTTTGAAAACAACTAAAGACTTGGTGGTAGTCATCAGTATTGTGAACTACTGAAAACCTTGGTTTTGTCTTCAGATGTTGTAAACACTGATAACTTGATGTTATCATCAGTAGTTTTACAACTACTGAAGACATGGTTTTGTCATCAGTTGTTGTAAACAGCTGAGGACTTGGTGTTAGTCATCAGTAGTTGTGAAACTACTGAAGACATGGTTTTGTCATCAGCTATTTAAGGGGAACAGCAGTTTTAGAAACAACTGAAGAGAAAATTCTCATCAGTAGTTTTCGTCAATTCTTAGCTTTTCAGCTGTTTTATATTGTCCTCAACACTTACTCATCAGTCTCTTTTGGCTGTTTTTAGTGGTTTTACTAACATCAGTAGTTATAACTACATCAATAGTTTGTAACAGAATCAGTACTTATTTGTGACATGTTTACTATGATCATCGGTACTTGTTTACTGCGATCATCAGTAGTTGTCACTTATTCTAGCTGCAGCATACCAAGCCTTAACACTATGTTTTGGAAAGTTGAACAATCCAAAGCTTAGTAAAAATGTCTGCAAGCTCATGAGCACTAGGCACAAACTTTGGATCAATCAGACCTTTTTCAAAACAGTCCCTAATAAAATGGTGTCTGATCTCTATATGTTTGGTCCTAGAGTGCTAGACAGGATTCTTGACAATGCAAAGAGCTGAAGCACTGTCCATTAATAATGGAGTCTTAGTCTCTGTAATGCCATAATCCAAAAGTTGGTTCTGAAGCCAGAGTACCTGAGAAGTACAGCTTGCAGCAACAATGTACTCTGCTTCAGCAGTGGATGTAGCAACAGATGTTTGTTTCTTACTCTGCCAAGAATCAAATAGTTGCCTTGGAATTGACATCCACCAGAAGTTGACTTTCTGGTTAACTTACACCCTTCATAGTCACTATCTGAAAAAGCAACTAATTTGCATGAGTGTCCAGTGGAATACCAAAGACCTAGAGATTGTGTGCCTTGCAAATATCTAAAGATCCTCTTGACTGCAATCAAATGAGACTCTTTAGGAGCAGCCTAAAATCTAGCACAAACACAAGTTGCGACATGATATCTGGTCTAGAAGCTGTTAAGTACATCAAGGACCCAATCATACATCTGTAAAGTGTTTCATCAACAGCTTTACCTTTTTGATCTGCATCCAGTTGTGTGGTGTTGCACATGGGTGTAGAACAGGGCTTACAATTTTGTAAATCAAACTTATTCAAAAGATCTTTTGTATATTTTGACTGATGAATAAAGGTTCCATCAGCCTTTTGTTTAATTTGCAAGCCTAGAAAGAACTGTAATTCTCCCATTGCACTCATTTCAAACTTTTGTTTCATTAAACATGTAAAATCATCACACAACTAGGGATCAGAGGATGCAAAAATAATATCATCAACATAAATTTGAACAAGTAGCTTATGTTGATCCACCTTCTTAATAAACAAAGTTTTATCTATGGAGCCTCTAGTGAAATTATTTTTAAGAAGAAAATTGGAAAGTGTTTCATACCAGGCTCTAGAAGCTTGCTTCAACCCATAAAGAGCCTTATCAAGTTTATACACCCAATCAGGATGTTTATTATCCTCAAAACCTGATGGTTGACACACATAAACCTCTTCTTTTATTTTACCATATAAAAATGCACTTTTGATATCCATTTGAAAAACTTTAAGATTGTGGAATGCAACATAGGCTAAGAAAAATCTAATTGCCTCTAGTTTGGCTACAGGGGCAAAGGTTTCATCATAATCAATACCTTCTTCTTGTGAAAAACCTTGTGCAACGAGTCTAGCCTTGTTCTTGACAATAAGCCCATTTTCATCAATTTTATTCCTAAACACCCATTTAGTGCCTATTGCACACTTACCTGGGGGTAGAGGAACCAGTTCCCACACTTGCTGCTTTTTGAACTGAAGTAGCTCAAGATGCATGGCTTCAACCCATCCATTGTCTCTCAAAGCAACATGTTAGTTCTTTGGCTCTAGCTGACCGATGAAGAGAGCATAGAAGCAGAAATTGGACAATTGACTTCTTGTTGAAACTCCAGCATTGATATCACTAATGATTTGAGATATTGGTGATTCTTTAGCTCTTGATAAAAAATGAGATCTGTGCAAGTGTTTGTAGGACCTTCAACAGCAGTAGATGGTGATGCAGACTCTTGAAACCAGACGAGATGGAAAATCAAAAGGTGTAGAGGAATCAGAGATCTCATTGGCATTTGTTGTGGATGGAACTGCTAAAGCTACAGGAACATCAAGTTTAGTGGACTCAGGCAGTTGGTCACTAAACTTGAAAAGGTGAGTACTGATATCATCATCATCTTCAGTACCACCAGGTGGAAGACATGCTGCAGAAGATGATTTATCCACATGATCTGCAACAACTGGAGGTTGATAAGGAACATATTGCAGTATGTCCAAATCAAATAACTCCACAGGGTTTTGTGGAATCTTGTCCTTTGGAGATTCATTAAACTTCATATGCAGAGTCTCTTCAACTATCTTTGTTCTTCAGTTGAAGACTCTGTATGCCTTGAAAGTAGATGAATAACCAACAAAATACCCTGCATCCACCTTAGGATCAAATTTGTGGAGTTGATCCTTTGTGTTGAGAATGAAACAAGGACACCCAAAGGCTCTGAAAAATGAAATCAAAGGGGCCAAATGATGTAGAAATTCATATGGAGTCTTCATCAACCTCTAATTTACTAACACTCTATTTTGCACATAGCAAGTTGTATTGACAGCTTCAGCCCAAAAGGTCAATGGCAAACCAGAGTCAGCTAACACAGACCTTGCAGCTTCAATTAAGGTCCTGTTCTTTCTCTCCCTACTCCATTTTGTTCTGGAGTCCTTGGGATGCTAAACTACCTCCTGATTCCCTTTGAGAGATAAAAATCATCAAGTGTATGTGATAGGATCAGTGATCTCATGTTTGATGGATTAGAGTGTAACGCAGCAGAATAAGAACAAGAATTAGACAAATTATAGCAAGAATTTGATATTCGTATGCATTAAGAACAAATACAGTTGTAAAGAAAGAATATATTTCTGTGAAAAGGAATGTTTCAATAATATCAAATGTTTCTGCTCAATCATTCACAGATTACAATTAGGTTGACACTCCTTATATAGAGTGCAATCACTGCTGATATCACGGGATAGTGACATCTGGCAGATTTGTTACAAAAATAACTAAGGTTAACAAACTACTGAAATGTTCACAACTACTGAGAAGATATCAGAGTGCTAAGTATAAAACATAAAACTACTGATACGAAATTACTGAAACTACAACGACTGAAGAACAAGCTCTTCAGTCATTTTACAAAACTACTGAAAAGAAAAACATAAAACTACTGAAGAAAACCATCACAACTACTGAGAAGACCTCTTCAGCTGTTGTGACAACGACTGATACTTGGTCTTCAGCACTTGTCTTCAGACTTTGTCTTCAGCACTTGTCTTCAAACTTTGTCTTCAGCACTTGTGTCTTCAGACTTTGTCTTCAGCACTTGTGTCTTCAGACTTTGTCTTCAGCACATGTCTTCAGACTTTGTCTTCAGCACTTGTCTTCAAACTTTGTCTTCAGCACGTGTGTCTTCAAACTTTGTCTTCAGCACTTGTGTTCAGACTTTGTCTTCAGCACTTGTCTTCAGACTTTGTCTTCAGCACTTGTGTCTTCAGCAGTTGTTGTGACGTCTGTGGGACTTAAGGTTTTTCTGATCCGCTCATTGGTTCTTTTGGTCCAACAACTCCCCCTGAACCAATGCAACCAAAACCTTAACTTTATTGAGGTCCCACTTATTGTTGGCAATAAGATTGGTCTTTTTCCTTCTTGATCAGCTAAGAAGATGACCCAGTTAAGCACTGGCCTGGGAATAGATTTCTGAATTTGGTTGGCATAGTATGGATAGGAGCCCTGACTTTGGGGAACTGGACACAGGGTTGTGGTCCTATCCATGAAATCTACTTCCCATGTATAAGCCTGTAGGATTCTCTGGTGTATGATTTGAGAAACATAATTTGTTCTTCCATGGTAAGATTTTCAGCTCCACCATCAAACAATCCTTCATGCCCATACAGCTCTGAAATGTACTTAGCCTGTTTGCCATTTTTGAGCTCAACTGTTGTGATCTGTCTGTATGCAAACTCAGCTGGGTGAGTACCTTCAAGTAACAGACTGAGCTTATTTTGTTTGAAGTTCTCAAGCCTCTTGTAGACTAACCCCTTTTTAATCACTCTGTTCTCTAACATCTTTTGGGGTGGCTGTTTAGTTTCATAGGCCTTCTTGAAATCTTCTACAATTTCCCAGGGTGATACTACAAGGACCACTGTGATCTCTTCATCTACGATTCTTTTTACTTGGCCCTTGTATCTCGAAGGAATGTCTTTATTCACAATTCTGTGAGCCACCCTAGGATCAGGCCATATTCTCACCTTTTCCTTTTGATATTGAAATGTGTTAGCAAGGGTGTACAATCTCAGAGCTTCTTCTTCATACTGATTATTGATGAAGAAGCAGCATAAGTTTTGTCTATGCTTTTCAGCATCTCATCATCATGAAGCTTTTGCTGCTGTTCTTCTTCTATCTTTACTCTCACAGCTTCCATCTTTAAGGTGGGAGTGATGGGCATAGGTTTGGCTTTAGGCAAAGTTAGGACTGCAGAAAGAGGCAGCCTATCTTCTTGCTCATCATCCTCTTCTTCTTCTTCTTCTAGCCTCAACACCCTTCTCTTCTTCTTCTTGGGTGCATCATCGGCTGTTGTTTTGAGGGTAAAGGAATTGGTTTAGTGGGTTGTGGTAGTGGTGATTTTGAAGTGGGAGGTTTTGCAGGTTGTTCTAGCATTCTTGTAGTGTGTGAGGCTTTTGAGTGTTTTGCTAGTTCCTTTCTATTCCCAGCACCTGCCTCATTTAGTGCTTCAATCACCAATCCCTTAGTGTATGCTTCAGACGAACAGATCTTGGTGGTTATACCAAGATACTGTCCCTGGTCCATGACTTAATCTCGATCAATGATCTCCCAAGGTACTTTGCAATGAATCTGATCATGATCTCTAGTCTTTCTCTTTCTAATGCGTCATAACTTGCCCATCTGGAGTTAATTCTTCACTTCAAGTCTCCTAATCTCTGAGTCAAGCTGTGCAGTATCGAACCCCTGTCTATACAGTTGATCAATAATGGAGTCCATTGATTTACTGTGTGTAGCATCTGCCATTTTGATCATCTCATCGAGTTCGAGTTCTTTTTCTTTTCCTTCAACCTTCCTCTTCTTATATGTGACATGAAAGTCTTTGTGACTTTCACCCACTTGATCATGTCAGCTCCCTTCACAAACTCCTCTTCCTTCCCAGTCTCCTTTTGTTTCTTCCCCTCTATGCTCTTCCTTTGATCAATGTCAGCTCCCTTAACAAACTCCTCTTCCTTCTCAGTCTCCTTTTCTTTCTTCCCCTCTATGCTCTTCCTCTTTGCTTTCACTGACTGACTCTCCCCCTTTTTGGTTGCATTGGTTGCAAGGGTTTGAGTAGCAGAAAGCCTGGTGCTCACAATCTCCTCCACCAGGGGTTGTATGATTGAGGGAAGCCTCTGATCCATGGTTTTGATCATAATGTCTGTGATCATTGGGGTGATGAGAGGTAGGGTTTGCTGAAAGATAGCAACTGTTTGCTTAGAGGGGTTCTGTCCCTGAGAAGCAGTGCCAGAAACAGAAGGTGGTGGCTTGGGAGTTTTGAGTGGCTGAGTGTGTGGAGACCTTCAGGTGAAGGTGCCATCTGTGGGTTTATGTTGGTGGCAGATGGACTTGCTTCTTGAGAGAATTGGTCAAGTAGTCTTTGTAGTCTACTGACTTCTTCCTCAAGAATTGTGTTCTGGGCCAGAACATCATAAAAGAAGCCCAGGTCATCATCAGCAGATGCTGAATCACCTGACCTCCTGCTTGTAGCACGATGTACATGCACTGGATGTAGACCAGTTTTAGCATGTGCCCCTTTTTCTTGGAACTGGGGACTTCCAGCCTCAGGACGATGTCCTTCATCAGCTGTTGCCTCTGGTGAGGTCTTAGCAGAGTTACTAGCCTCATCTGATCATGTGCTGATTCAGAAGAGGTGGCAGCCTCACCAGATGTTCTGGTCTCCATATCCACACCAGGAGATAGAACAGTTAAACCCTTGTGCTGTGGGCTGTCAGAAGCATGTTGATCCTCTTCCTCAATTGCTGTGGTTTTCCCCTTTGTTGGTTTTTGTTGGGGAGGAGGAGAGGCATGCAGCTGAGTCAGCACGTTTGCAATAATGAGAGTAGGACTTTGTAGGGGCGGTTGCAGTGGGAGATGGGGTAAAAGCAGTGTGCACCTGGGGAGAATGGTGCTCTTCAATGGCAATCTCCTCAAATAAGGAAGATCCTAGATTAGTGGGTACCCCTTCTTTGGTTGTTGCAGGCTCCTTTTGAGAGGAATCCTGAGCGGCTGTGGCTGGTGAAGTCCTTGTATCCACTAGGGGGTTATAACCAGTGGATATAGCCGGCGTTTGTGGTGCAGGGGCATCCTCAGGGGACTCATTTCCCTGAGTAGCCTTTTTTGTCTTCTTTTTAGTGGGTTTGGTGGGGACTTTGGATTTGGAGGTGGTGGCTGTGGGTTCCAGCTGCGTGGGTTTGCGCAGCTTGGCAGCCATTTTTAGTGATTGGTTAGAGTTGTGTCGGGAGTATACTTCAGGCAATACAGCCGTAGCAGGGACTCCCAGACCAACTAGTCCCTCAGCTTAAAGCTGGTTTTCAATTATGGCCATTATGAACCGAGGATATAATATCCAACGGTTAGCAAGTTGGTTTTGGGCCATATCCTTGAGCTCTAAAATAGTATTTCAGAAAAATTTAAAGGTTGTTGCTCAAGGATGGAGTACATTACCTGTTGCCACCGTGTGGACATTTGATCCCATGATGAAGTCTTGGGGGAAGGCAGACATTTACCAGGTGAAAGATGAGACGTTCGGCATCCTGGAAATGTTTCTTCAATATGGTAGATGCACTCAGGTCACCCTAGTATCCATACTAGGCAAATGATTGATCTATTGTGCCCTTTGGATAACCAGTTGGGAAAGTGGCATCATCCAGATTGAGGGTTTGGCGAAGAATGTCTGGAGTAATGACCACTTTTTGACGATGGACAACGATTGAAGAGACTCTGTGTCATTCTCCTCAGAGACAAGAGTGACATTTGTCCAGAATTGGTTAAGAGATTTAGCATATACAGTGGGATTTAACAGAAAAGCCGTTTTGTAAGGTGACCGAACCATTAAATCAATGGCGTTGTGAAACTTGGTCCAGTATGGCGATTTTGTGAGATGTGCGACACAGTTGTGTTGAGGTTTTAGTTGCATGGTCGCCATTGATGAAGAGAGGTTACAGAGTTTTTTGAACGTTAGGTTTGAGAAGAGAAGAAAGTAAAAACTCTAAAGGTGGGATAAGGTATTTAAAGGGTAGGGTTAGAAAACGACTGAAGGTTTTGGTGTTAGTCATCAGTTGTTGAAACTACTGATGACGTGGTATTAACTTTCAGAGGTTTGGAATGACTGACCGTATTGGTGTGATCAGCAGTTGTTATAAAACAACTGAAGACTTGGTTTTAACCATCAGACGTTGAAACAGCTGAAGTCTCTGATTTAGTCATCAGTAGTTAAAACTACTGAAGATTTAGTCATCAGTAGTTATAAAACTACTGAAGACAGTTTTGACTTCAGGCGGTGAAACAACTGAGGACTGGTATTAGTCATCAGTAGTTGTGAAACTACTGAAGACTTTGGTTTTACCATCAGTTGTTGTAAACAACTGAAGACTTGGTGTTACTCATCAGTACTTGTGAAACTACTGAAGACATGGTTTTGCTTCAGTTGTTTAGAAGGAAACAGCAGTTGGGAAACTACTGAAGAGAAAAAGGCTCATCAGTAGTTGTCGTCAATTCATTGCTTTTCAGCTGTTTCAGTCTGACCTCCACACTTACTCATCAGACTTAGATCTGAGTTTCAGACGTTTCATTGGTCATCGGTACTTATCTGCATTTCTGACATCAGTAGTTGTGGCTATAACAGCTGTTGTGACTACATCAGCTGTTGTAACTACATCAGCTGTTTCAACAAATAAAGTACTTGAGTACTGAGAAGTTACTTAAGCTTCAGTAGTTTTAAAAACTTCTGAGGGGAGGATAACTTCAGTACTTATATATGACAATAATAAACTAATGATCATCAGTACTTGTGAGCTGAGATCACCAATAGTTGTCACTTATTCTAGCTGCAGCATACCAAGCCTTAACACTAGGTTTTGGAAAGTTGTGCTATCCAAGGGCTTAGTGAAAATGTCTGCAAGCTCATCGGCACTAGGAACAAATTTTGGATCAATCAGACCTTTTTCAAAACAATCTCTAATAAAATGGTGTCTGATTTCAATATGTTTAGTCCTAGAGTGCTGGACAGGATTCTTGACAATGCAAAGAGCTGAAGAGCTGTTCATTAACAATGGGGTCTTAGTCTCTGTTATGCCATAATCCAATAATTGGTTTTGAAGCCAGAGTACCTGAGATGTATAGCTTGCAGCAACATAAACCTCTTCTTTAATTTTCCCTTATAAAAATGCACTTTTGACATCCATTTGAAAAACTTTAAGGTTGTGATAAGCAGCATAAGCTAAAAACAATCAAATTTCTTCCAGTCTGGCTACAGGGGCAAAGGTTTCATTATAATCAATTCCTTCCTCTTGTGAAAACCCCTGTACAACCAGTCTGGCCTTGTTCTTAACAATAAGCCCATTTTCATCAGTTTTGTTCCTAAACACCCATTTAGTGCCTATTGCACACTTACCTGGAGGTAGAGGAACCAGTTCCCACACTTGATGTTTCTTGAACTGAAGAAGCTGAAGCTGCATGGCTTCAACCCATCCATTATCCCTTAAAGCAATGTGATAGTTCTTTGGCTCTTGCTGACTAATGAAGAGAGCATAGAAGCAGAAATTTGACAATTGACTTCTTGTTGAAACGCCAGCATTGATATCACCAATGAGTTGAGACATAGGGTGATTCTTCAGATCTTGGTACACAATAAGATCTGTGCAAGTGTTTGTAGCAGGCTCAGCAGCAACAGATGGTGATGGTGAAGCATTTCCTTGAAACCAATCAGTAGATGGTAATTCAAAGGAAGTTGAAGTTGTAGAAATATCATCAGCATTTGTTGTGGATTGTGCTACTGAAGCTACAGAAACATCAGGTCTAGCTGAATTAGGCAGTTGATCACTAAACTTGAAAAGGTGATTACTGATATCATCATCATCATCAGTAACACCAGATGGATGACTAGCTACAGAAGATGATGGATTCATATGATCTGCAACAGCAGGTGGTTGATAAGGAACATATTGCAGAATGTCCAGATCAAACAACTCCGCAGGGTTTTGTGGAATTGTATCCTTAGGGGATTCATTAAACTTCACATGCAAGGTTTCTTCAACTATCTTTGTCCGACAGTTGAATACTCTATAAGCCTTGCAAGTGGATGAATACCCAACAAAATACCCTGCATCCACCTTAGAATCCAACTTTTGGAGTTGATCCTTTGTGTTGAGAATGTAACAGGGACACCCAAATGCTCTAAAGAATGAAATCAAAGGGGCTAAATGATGTAAAACTTCATAGGAGTTTTCATCAACCTTTGATTTACTAGGGCTCTATTCTGTACATAGCAGGCTGTATTGACAGCTTCAGCCCAAAAGGTCAGTGACAGACCAGAATCAGCCAACATGGACCTTGCAGGTTCAATGAGGTTCCTGTTCTTTCTCTCCACTACTCCATTTTGCTCTGGAGTCCTTGGGATGCAATACTGCCTCTTGATTCCCTTTGACAAGTAAAACTCATCAAGAGTGTGGTTTTTGAATTCAGTACCATTGTCACTCCTCACACACTTAACTGGTAGGAATACTGCTTCTCAACGTGTAACACAAAGTTCATAATGGACTGAGCAGCCTCATCCTTTGAATGCAAGAAGAAGGTCCATACATATCTAGAGTAATCATCCACAATTACCAGACAGTATTTCTTCTTTGCCATACTCATTACCTTCAAAGGACCAAAAAGATCCATGTGCAGTAGTTGTAAGCAGGCATTAGACTTGGACTCTTCTAAGTTTGGGAATGAAACTTTATGTTGTTTCCCTTTTAAGCATGCAGTGCAGATTTCATCACAATTGAACTCCTTTATTGGAAGACCTCTCACTAAACTCTTGTGGATCAGCTGATTCATGTTTTTGAGATTAACATGACCCAACCTTCTATGCCACAGTTTAGATTCTTGGAGAGAGGCCTTGGAGAACAAGCATGGATGGCCTCTCAACTCAATTTTCTTTGACAGATCCAAGGCATATACTCTTCCTATCCTGTTAGCCTTCAGGAGAGTATTATCATCCAGTACTTTGTCAATCAGGCTCAGAACCTTGGAAGACAGAATCCTATAGTTCTGGCTTGTGAAAAGAGCAACATGTCCTTTGTCACACATCTGACTGACACTCAACAGGTTGTATTTGAGATTCTCCACATGGTTGACATCATCAAATCTAATATCTCCATTAGACACAAATCCCTTTCCAATGATGTAACCTTTAGCATCATTTCCAAATGAGACAAATCCCTTCTTTCCCTGAGAGTAATCATGAAGAAGAGAGCTGCTCCCAGTCATGTGCATGGATCCTCCACTGTCCACATACCAGATGCTTCTTTGGCATGCTGAAGAACCCTGCATAATCATAAGAACTAGTTAGCTTTGGAGACCCAAACCTTTTTGGTTTTGGGACTGACTTTATCAACACATTTAACCATAGCTGGTTTCTCATGATTAACAGCTGATGAAGATGGAGATGGTGCTGAAATGGATTTGGGCCTGGAATTCCTCTCCAGTGGTTTGATCACATGGGCTTCAAGTTGGTTAACTCTCCCCAACAGATGCTGAACCATGATAACAAGCTGTGTCTGATTTGAAGCTCGAGCGTTCAGTTCATTTGACACTCCAGAGTTTGTTTTTGATGAGTTCCTGTGACCCACCATTTCCTCCTTCTTAGGCTTCACAGACTTAGTCTTATGTTTATCATGAGGAACAATATCAGCTGTCTTTTGATAAACCGCATCCTTCTTAGTGGATTTGGGTAAGGCCTTGGGTTTATCAGGTTGAGATGATTGTGGTACAAACTTGGTCTTAAACTCAGTTTTAATTTTATTTATTTCTAGTTTAATGAGCTTATCCCTTTGGAGCTTTAAACCCTTTTTGTACCAACATTCATCAGATAGATGATTGAATTTACCACAAATTTCACATGGTTTATTCTTCATCTTGGACATCTTTACTGCTGAAGTGGAAACTACTGAAGGTGTGATCTTCAGTACTTTCCTCCTATTAGTACTAGGCACTAAAGGATTTGTAACAGCTGAAGACTAGTAATTCAACTGTTTTCCATCCGTCCTAATAGACTGTTCGATGGATTCCTCAGCAGTTGTTAGTCCTTGTATTTCAACTGATTTGAAATGCTTTTCAGATGTTGGGTCTCTTTCAGTACTTGGGGTACATTAAGGAACAACATCTGAAGTACTCAGCTTCATATGAGCCTCAGTAGTTAGACCATCAGTCAATTTATTTGTTGAGATCTTAACACTGGTTTCATTCTTTGATCTTAGATTATCATTGGAGAATGACTCACACGATAATGTGGTTTGGAGATTGCTTTCACTTTCAGACTTAACTATGGAGTTAGGAGTAAAGTCTGTTGGTGGAGCAGTATGGTTGTAACCAATGCCAAACTTCACATTTGAAGCAGTTTGCTTGCTAAGAAGCATTTCAAATCCCTTGCATGATGTGACCCAGCGTTCACACTCAACTTGGGTCACTGCAAGTTTTTCTTTGAGACTTCTGTGGTCTTCCAGAATAACCTCTAGCTTGGCCTTTTCATCATTTAATTGGCGTTTAAGCTTATAAATCTCATCACTTTTTCTGTTAAGAGCAGACTCATACTCAGCTTTTCTTTTGAAAATGGTTTTCTCAAGGTCAAGTTTTTGATTTATTAATGCTACATTTGCCTCTCTAATAAAGACAAAGGCAGCTATGCATGATTCAGAACATAACTTGGCTTTAGCCTGTGAAGATACCTGAGTTACCTGTGAAGATGTTGCATTTGAACAGGAACCCTCAGTAGACTCCAGGGCCATGACAGCAAGATTTCCAAAAGGGTGTTCACCACCATGTTGACTAGCACCAGCATACTATTGCTCAGTGTGACCAGACAATTTATCAGGTAAGCTACTCCAGTCAACGACTCCAGGTGTGAAGAAGCTGTGATGAGGTTGTGATTAAGATGGAGATGGTTGAGGTTCTGGTAGTGCATGAGATTGTGGTACTATAGGAGCTTGAACTTGATTTGACTATGGCATATAATAGCAGGGATAAGGATATGGCATTTGACCCTGAGGAACAAAATATGTAGGAGAATGAGGGTGTGATGAATGACTAGAACCAGCAGAATGTTGCCCTCTCGATTGTCAATTGTTATTTGGAAAAGTCAAAGAGGGTGCAAAAGAGTTAGGTCCAGTTGATCTACACTCTCTTGCAAAGTGTCCAAGCCTGTGGCATTTGTGACACTTCAACTTGCTCTTGTCAAAACCGACTTTGGTTTTGTCAGAGAGTCCAGGAAATTCCTGCTAGTTCTCTTGTAGAATTTCCGAGATCTGATATTGATCAAGGCCATTGGCTCAAAATATCCATCTCTTCAAAATCATCATCAGCAATGCCCTTCAAATCATCCATGATAAAGCATAGATTGTCACTATTATTACCAGGATGACAATCAACACTCACAAAGGCATGATTAGAATTGTTTGAGGTGAAATCAATATGCTCATCATAGTGGCATTCTGATCCTGCATACTCTGACTCATGACTTACCAAGGTAGTGTTTCCTGGTACAAAATCATCAGTGAGCTTTCCAGATGATGACAGTTTTCATTTCTGTTCTATCTCTCTCTCAAATGTGAGCAATTTCCCATGGAGTTGGGTGAGAGATAGTTTGTCCATTTTTAATTCAAAGATCAAGCAAGAGAACCACTCAAACTGTTGAGTTAGTGTCTCACCCTTCCTATGAGAGAATGTGTTAGAATCAGTGATCTACGTTTGATTGATTAGAGAGTATAGCAGCGGAATTCTAACAATGAATTAGCCAATTCACAAGAACAAAAAGATATTCAATGTAAGAACAAAAACGGTTATAGATAGAGAGAATTCTGCAGATATATTCATTCAATATTCGCTTTCGTGGTAACGGAATGTGACAATTACAATTAGGTCGACACCTCTTATATAAGAGATGTGACGTCTGCTGATGTCACTTGATAGTGACATCTAACAGAATTTATCACAAACTACTGATAGTTAACACAACTACTGAAGATGTCAAACAACTGACATCTTCTTACAAAAATGCTAAGTGTTAACTATTATTACAACTACTGAAAAGAAACTACTGAAACAATAACAACTGAAGAACATACTCTTCAGTTGTTTTACAAATTTGAAACAAAGAAAACTACTGAAAGGTAAACCATCACAACTACTGAAGAAGACCTCTTCAGCTGTTGTGACAACGTCTGATACTTTGTCTTCAGCACTTGTGTCTTCAGACTTTGTCTTCAGCACTTGTGTCTTCAGACTTTGTCTTCAGCACTTGTGTCTTCAGACTTTGTCTTCAGCACTTGTGTCTTCAGACTTTGTCTTCAGCATTTGTGTCTTCAGACTTTGTCTTCAGCACTTGTGTCTTCAGACTTTGTCTTCAGCACTTGTGTCTTAGACTTTGTCTTCAACACTTGTGTCTTCAGACTTTGTCTTCAGCACTTGTGTCTTCAGACTTTGTCTTCTGCACTTGTGTCTTCAGACTTTGTCTTCAGCACTTGTGTCTTCAGACTTTGTAATCAGCTGTTGTCTTCAGCTGTTGTGGTCTTCAGTAGTTGTTGTGACGTCTGTGGGACTTAAAGGTTTTTCTGATCCGGCTCATTGGTTCTTTTGGTCCAACAAACTCCCCCTAAACCAATGCAGCCAAAACCTTTAACTTTATTGAGGTCCCACTTATTGTTGGCAGAATGGTTGGTCTTTTTCCTTCTTGATCAGTTGAGAAGATGACCCATATAAGCACTGGCCTGGAAATGAGTCTCTGAAGATTTGGTTGGCAATGTATGGATGGGAGCTCTGTATTGGGGAATTGGACAATGAGCTGTTCCCCCATCCATGAGACTCACTTCCCATGTATAAGCCTGTAGGATTCTCTGGTGTATGCTCTGAGAAACATAATTTGTTCTTCAATGGTCAGGTTCTCGGCTTCACCATCAAACAATCCTTCTTGCCCATACAGCTCTGAGATGTACTTGGCTGTTTACCATTTTTGAGCTCAACTGTTGTAATCTGTCGGTATGCAACTCATCAGGATGAGTCCCTTCAAGTAACAGACTGAGCTCATTTTGTTTGAAGTTCTCAAGCCTCTTGTAGACTAACCCCTTTTTAATAATTCTGTTCTCTAACATCTTTTGGGGTGGTTGTTTAGTCTCATAGGCCTTCTTGAAGTCTTTACAATCTCCCAGGGTGATACTACAAGGACCACTGTGATCTCTTCATCTACGATCCTTTTGACTTGGCCCTTGTATCTCGAAGGAATGTCTTTCTTTACAATCCTGTGAGCCACCCTAGGATCAAGCCATACTCTCACCTTTTCCTTCTGATATTGAAATGTGTTAGCAAGGGTGTACAACCTCAGAGCTTCTTTCTTCATACTAATAATTGATGACGAAGCAACATAAGTTTTGTCAATGCTTTTCAGCATTTCATCATCATGAAGCTTTTGCTGCTGTTCTTCTTCAATCTTTACTCTCACAGCTTCCATCTGTGAGGTGGGAGTGATGGGCATGGGTTTGGCTTTAGCCAACGTTAGGACTGCAGACAGAGGCAGCCTATCTTCTTCCACATCATCCTCTTCTTCTTCTTCTTCTAGCCTCAACACACTTCTCTTCTTCATCCTAGGTGCATCATCGGCTGTTGGTTTAGATGGTAAGGGAGTTGGTTTTGTGTTGTGGTGGTGGTGGTTTTTGGAGAGGGAATGTTGACAGGCTGAGTTTGCATTTTGGAGGTGAGTGTTGCTTTTGAGTATTTGCCTAGCTCAGTCCTGCTCCCTGCTCCTGTTTCATTCAAAGCTTCGATAACAAGTCCCATAGTATATGCTTCAGACGAACATCTTGGTGGTGATTGCCAAGATACTGTCCCTGGACCAAGCTTTGATTTTGATCATTGATCTTCCAAGATATTTTGCAATAAATCTAATCATGATCTCAAGCCATTCTCTTTCTAACACTTCATAACTTGCCCATCTATTCTGGATTTCTTCAATCTCTAATCGTCGAATCTCAAGTCAAGTTTATCGGTGTCATGGCCTTGCCTAAACAGCTGATCAATGATGTTGTCCATTGATCTGCTGTGTTCGGCATCAGCCTCTTTTATCAGTAGCTCCAAGGCTTTCTCTTTTTCCTTCTCTTTATCGGTCTCCACATTCAACTCCAACTCCTTTTCCACTAATCTCCCTTCTGTTTCTTTCTCCTTTTCTTTCTCCTTTGTACTCCTCTTTCTTTTTCCTTTCACTGACTTAATCTCCCCCTTTTGGTTGCATTGGTTGCAAGGGGTTGATTGCCAGAAAGTTGTTTGCCCACAACCTCCTCTATCAATGGGTGTATTACTGAGGAAAGCCTCTCATCAATGGCTTTGATCACGATGTCAGTGATTATGGGTGTGATGAGAGGGAGGGAATTTTGAAGGATAGCAACTATTTGCTCAGGAGGGTTCTGTTCCTGAGAAATAGTGCCAGAAGCAGAGGCAGGTGGCTTAGTTGTAGGAGTGGCTAAGTGTTTGGGAGACCTTCAGATGAGGTGCCATCTGTGAGGTGGTAGAGGCAGATGGTCTTTGTTCCTTAGAAGTTTTGGAAAGCAGCTCTTTGAGTCTGCTCACCTCCTCTTCCAGGATGGTGTTTTGGGCGATTACATCATAAAAGAAGCCCAGGTCATCATCAGTAGATACTGAATCACCTGACCTCCTGATAGGATCAGGATGAACATGCACTGAGTGTAGCTCAGTTGTAGCATGTGCCCCTTTGTCTTGGAACTGGGGACTTCCTGCCTCAGGACTGTGTCCGTCATCAACAGTTGCCTCTGGTAAGGTCTTAGTAATGGTACCAACTACAACCTGATCATATGCTGACGCAGGAGAAGTGGCAGCCTCACCAGAAGTTCCAATCTCCATTGCTACACTAGGAGAAGGAACATTGTAACCCCTATGCTGTGGGTTCTCAGCTGCACTTTGGTCCTCCCCCTCAATGGTAGAAGTGTTCCCAGTAGTAATTGGTATCTGGGGAGGGGGTGAGGAGTGCAACTGAGTCAGCACTTGTGCAACAAGTAATGTAGGACTTTGGGGGGCGGTTGCATGGGGAGATGGGGTAAAAGCAGTCTACACCGGGGAGGATGGTGCTCTTCAATGGCAATCTCCTCAATGAGGATGATCCCAGATTGGTGGGTACCCCTTCTGAGGTTACTGCAGGCTCCTTTTGAGAGGAATCCTGAGCGGCTGTGGCTGGAGAGTCCTTATATCCACTAGGGGGTTATAACCAGTGGATATAGCCTGCGTTTGTGTTGCAGGGGCATCCTTAGGGGACTCATTTCCCTGAGTAACCTCTTTGGGTTTCTTTTGAGTGGGTTTGGTGGGGACTTTTGATTTGGAGGTGGTGGCTGTTGGTTCCAGCTGCGTGGGTTTGCGCAGCTTGGCAGCCATTTTGAGTGATTGGTCAGAGTTGTGCCGGGAGTATACTTCAGGCAAAACAGCCATAGCAGGGACTCCCAGGCCAACAAGTCCCTCCGCTTGAAGCTGGTTTGCAATTATGGCCATTATGAACCACGGATATAATATCCAACGGTTAGCAGTTTGTTTTTGAGCCATATCCTTGAGCTCTGAAAATAGTATTTCCGAAAAATTTGAAGGTTGTTTCTCAAGAATGGAGTACATTACCTGCTGCCACCTTGTAGACATTTGATCCCAAGAAGAAGTCTTAGGAGCCAAACAGACATTTACCATGTGAAATATGAGACGTTCAGCATCATGGGAATGTTTCTTCAGTATGGTGGAGGCACGAAGGTTTCCCTGATATCCATGGTGGGCAAAGGATAAATCAGTTGTGCCCTTTGGATATCCAGCAGGAGAAGTGGCATCATCCAGGTGTAGAGTTTGACGAAGTATATCGGGAGTGATGACCACTTCGTGGTTGTTGATGACCGACCGGAGAGACGCTGTGTTGTTCTCCCCAGTGGTGATGGTGACGTTCATCCAAAACTGGTTAAGGGATTCAGCATGAAGGATTGGATTGAGAAGAAAGGCCGTTTTGTAGGGTGACTGGACCATAAGATCAATAGCATTATCGAACTTAGCCCAGAATGGCGATTTGGTGAGGTAAGCTACACAGTTGTGTCGCGGTTTGAGCTGCATGGACGCCATTTATGATAGAGAAGTTTTGGAGAGATGAACGTTAGGTTTGAAGAAGATGAGGCTCTGAAGGATTAGGTCAGGGATATTTATAGGGTACGGGTTAGAAAACGACTGAAGAGTTTGGTGTTAGTCATCAGTAGTAGTTTTAAACGATGTTGACATGGTATTACCCTTTCAGACGTTGAAACAGCTGAAGTCGTGGTTTTAGGCATCAGCAGTTAGAAAACTACTGAAGACCATGGTTTTGACTTCAGATGATGAAACAACTGAAGACTTGGTATCAGTCATCAGTAGTTGGGAAACTACTGAAGACATTGGTTTTGTCAGCAGTTGTAAACAGCTGAAGACTTGGTGTTAGTCTTCAGTAGTTGTGAAACTACTGAAGACATGGCTTTGTCATCAGTTGTTGAAAACAGCTGATGACTTGGTATTAGGCATCAGTAGTTGTGAAACTACTGAAGACATGGTTTTGTCATCAGTTGTATAGGTTGAAACAGCAGTCGTAGAAACAACTGAAGAGAAAGTTCTATTCAGTAGTTTTGTCAATTCATAGCCTTTCAGCTGTTTCATACTGTCCTCAACACTTACTCATCAGACTTTGCATCTGCTTTTCAGGTGTTTCATAGGACGTCAGTACTTATCTGTTTGTACTGATTTCAGTAGTTGTAACTACATCAGTGGTTTAGAACAGATAAAGTACTTCAGTACTTGTGAGGCATTTAGCCGTCAGTAGTTATAAAAACTACTGAAGGTGAAAGATTTCATCAGTAATTATATGTGACATGGTTACCAATGATCACGAGTACTTTTTACTGAATTCATCAGTAGTTGTCACTTATTCTAGCTGCAGCATACCAAGCCTTAACACAAGGTTTTGGAAAGTAGAACTATCCAAAGGCTTAGTAAAAATATCTGCAAGCTCATCAGCACTAGGCACAAACTTAGGATCAATCAGACCTTTTTCAAAACAATCCCGAATAAGTGATGTCTGATCTCTATATGTTTGGTCCTAGAGTGCTGGACTGGATTTTTGACAATACACAGAGCTGAAGCACTATCCATTAATAATGGAGTCTTAGTTCTGTAATGACATAATCTAGAAGTTGGTTCTGAAGCCAGAGTACCTGAGAAGTGCAACTTGCAGCAGAAATGTACTCGGCCTCAGCAGTTGATGTAGCAACAGATGTTTGTTTCTTACTCTGCCAAGAAATCAAACAGTTGCCTAGGAATTGACAACCATCAGAAGTTGACTTTCTAGTTAACTTGCACCCTGCATAGTCACTATCTGAAAAAGCAACTAATTTGCAAGAGTGTCCAGTGGAATACCATAAACCTAGAGATTGTGTACCTTGCAAATATCTAAAGATTCTCTTGACTGCAATCAAATGAGACTCTTTAGGAGCAGCCTGAAATCTAGCACAAACACATGTAGCAAACATAATATCTGGTCTAGAAGCTGTTAAATAGATCAAGGACCCAATCATACATCTGTAAAGTGTTTCATCAATAGCTTTACCTTTCTGATCAGCATCC
Source organism: Flaveria trinervia (assembly GCA_025506515.1). NCBI lineage: Eukaryota > Viridiplantae > Streptophyta > Magnoliopsida > Asterales > Asteraceae > Flaveria > Flaveria trinervia. The sequence goes on along the minus strand of CM046442.1, from coordinate 17,116,657 downwards.
AGTTGTGTGGTGTTGCACATGGGAGTAGAACAGGGCTTACAGTTTTGTAATCAAACTTATTCAAAAGATCTTTTGTATATTTTCACTGAATAAAGGTTCCATCAGCCTTTTGTTTAATTTGCAAGCCTAGAAAGAACTGTAATTCTCCCATTGCACTCATTTCAAACTTCTTTTTCATTAATGTTGTAAAATCATCACACAACTGGGGATCAGAGGATGCAAAAATGATATCATCAACATAAATCTGAACAAGTAGCTTATGCTGATCCACCTTCTTAATAAACAAAGTTTTATCAATGGAGCCTCTAGTGAAATTATTCTTAAGAAGAAAAGTGGAAAGTGTCTCATACCAGGCTCTTGGAGCTTGTTTCAACCCATAAAGAGCCTTATCAAGTTTATACACCCATTCAGGATGTTTATTATCCTCAAACCTGGTGGTTGACACACATAAACTTCTTCCTTTATTTTACCATATAGAAATGCACTTTGACATCCATTTTGAAAAACTTTAAGATTGTGGAATGCAGCATAGGCTAAAAACAATCTGATTGCCTCTAGTCTGGCTACAGGGGCAAAGGTTTCATCATAGTCAATACCTTCTTCTTGTGAAAACCCCTGTACAACCAATCTAGCCTTATTCTTAACAATAAGCCCATTTTCATCAATTTTATTCCTAAACACCCATTTAGTGCCTATTGCACACTTACCTGGGGGAAGAGGAACCAGTTCCCACACTTGCTGTTTCTTGAACTGAAGTAGCTCAAGCTGCATGGCTTCAACCCATCCATTGTCTCTCAAAGCAACATGGTAGTTCTTTGGCTCTAGCTGACTGATGAAGAGAGCATAGAATCAGAAGTTAGACAATTGACTTTTTGTTGAAACACCAGCTTGATATCACCAATAATCTGAGACATTGGGTGATTCTTCAGTTCTTGATAAACAATGAGATCTGTGCAAGTGTTTGTAAGACCTTCAGCAGCAGCAGCTGTTGATGTAGACTCTTGAAACCAAGAATTAGATGGTAACCCAAAGATGTAGAAGAATCAGAGATCTCATCAGCATTTGTTGTGGATGGAACTGCTGAAGCTACAGGAACATCAAATTTAGTAGACACAGGCAGTTGGTCACTAAACTTGAATAGGTGAGTATTGATATTGTCATCATCATCATTAATACCACTAGGTGGCAGACATGCTACAGAAGATGATTTATCCATATGGTCTACAATAGCTGGAGGTTGATAAGGAACATTGCAGTATGTCCAAATCAAACAACTCCACAGGGTTTTGTGGAATCTTGTCCATAGGAGATTCATTAAACTTCACATGCAAAGTCTCTTCAACTATCTTGGTTTTGCAGTTGAAGACTCTGTATGCCTTGCAGGTAGATGAATAACCAACAAAATACCCTGCATCCACCTTAGGATCAAATTTTTGGAATTGATCCTTTGTGTTGAGAATAAAACAGGGACACCCAAATACTTTGAAAAATGAAATTAGAGGAGCCAAGTGATGGAGAACTTCATATGGAGTCTTCATCAACCTCTGATTTACTAAGGCTCTATTCTGCACATAGCAAGCTGTGTTAACAGCTTCAGCCCAAAAGGTCAGTGGTAAACCAGAGTTAGCCAGCATGGACCTTGCAGCTTCAATTAGGGTCCTGTTCTTCCTCTCTACTACTCCATTTTGTTTTGGAGTCCGTGGTATGCTAAACTGCCTTTTGATTCCCTTTGAAAGATAGAAGTCATCAAGTGTATGGTTTCTGAATTCAGTTCCATTGTCACTCCTAATACACTTGACTGGAAGGGAATACTGCTTCTCAACATACAACACAAAGTGAATAATCTTCTGAGCAACCTCATCCTTTGAATGTAGAAAGAAAGTCCATACAAATCTGGAGTAATCATCCACAATTACCAGACAGTATTTCTTCTTTGCCATGCTCATCACTCTCACAGGACCAAATAGATCCATATGCAGTAATTGCAAGCAGGCAGTGGACTTAGGCTCTTCAATATGAGGGAATGAGACTTTGTGTTGTTTTCCTTTTAAACAAGCAGTACAGGTTTCATCATAGTGGAACTCCTTTATTGGTAAGCCTCTGACTAAACTATTGTGGATCAGCTGATTCATATTGTTGAAATTAACATGACCCAGCCTTCTGTGCCATAGTTTAGATTCTTGAGAAGAGGCTTTGGAAAATAGGCAAGGATTGCCTCTGAGATCTATTTTCTTGGAAAGATCTAAGGCATACACTCTTCCTGTCCTGTTGGCTCTCAGGAGAGTGTGATCATCCAACACCTTATCAATCAAATGCAGAACTTTGGATGACAGAATCCTACAGTTCTGACCGGTTAAAAGAGCAACATGGCCTTTATCACACATTTGACTGACACTCAAGAGATTATACTTGAGATTTTCCACTTGATTAACATCATCAAACTTAATTCTCCATTAGAGACAAAGCCGTTTCCAATGATGTAACCCCTAGCATCATTGCCAAAAGAAACAAACCCCTTCTTTCCTTGAGAGTAGTCATGAAGAAGAGAGCTGTTCCCAGTCATGTGCATAGATCCACCACTGTCTACATACCAGATGCTACTTTGGCATGTTGAAGAACCCTACAATTATAAACAATCAGTTAGTTTTGGAGACCCAACCTTTTTGGTTTTGACCTGTTCTCATCAACAGATGGTAAACTAACAGGTTTGATGGAAACAACAGCCTGAGAGGAAGAAGATGGTGAAGAAGAGGAATCCTTTGGCTTGGACCTCCTTTTCTGTGGTTTCAACATAGGAATCTAATTGGTTAACTCTTCCCAATAGATGTTGAACCATCATAACCAGCTGTGTCTGATTTTGTGATAAAGCTTTCAGCTTATCAACACATTGCCATTGGAGTTTGATAAGTTCCTATGTTGCACCTTATTCTTTTGAGCAATCTCAGCTGTTACCTGTTTAACCCCTTCCTTTTTGGATTTCTTTATGGACTTAAGGTTACAGGATTTGATGTTGCTGATACAAATGTGGTCTCAAACTCAGTTTTCATTTTAACCATTTTCACTTTAATTTCCTCTTTATGTTTGAGTTTGGATCCTCTTTTGTACCAGCAATCATCTGTAAGATGATTGAACAAACCACATACTTCACACAGTTTCTTCTTCATCTTATGTTGATCATTAACTAAAGAGGATGAAACTACTGAAGACTTGTTCTTCAGTGCTTTGAAAGCATTGTTTGCTTTCTTGACTTCCTCTTTAGTAGTCTTCAAACTCTTTCTACTGATAGTTTTCTTCTTTAGTACTGACATAGTTGGAGTTTGAACTTCAGGTGTTAAATCTTGCTCTCCAGTCCTTTCAGGACTTTCAGAATTAACTCCTGAGTTGATCAACTCTTTGATCATGTGAGTGTCAGCAGTGGAACCATCAACATCAGCTGATAGGTTCTGAGAGGGCTTAGTGCTGACTTCTACTTCTGATGGTGCTGAATTAGAAAGTAGATCACATGATGAAATGGATTGGTTATTGCTCTCACCATCAGATTCTACCTCTGCTCTGGAAGTAAAATCTGTAGGTGGAGCAGTGTGATTGTAACCAATGCCAAACTTCACATTGGAAGCAGATTGCTTACTAAGAAGCATTTCAAAACCTTTGCATGATTGTACCCATCGATCACACTCTACTTGGGTGACTGCAAGGGTTTCTTTGAGATCTTTGTACTTCTCTAGAAGTACCTCTTCCCTAGCCTTATAATCTGTGATTTGGCATTTAAGTTTGTAAATCTCATCATTCTTTTCATCAAGCACAGACTCAAATTCAGCTTTTCTTTTGGAAATTGGTTGTTCTAGCTCAATGTTCTTGTTAATCAAAGCTACATTTGCTTCTCTAATAGATGCAAATGCTGCTATGCATGTTTCAGAACATAATTTGGCTTTTGCCTCAGAGGATACATGTGATACCTTTGGTGTAGAGGCATTAGTAGATGAAGTATCCGCAGAATCCAAAGCCATAAGAGCTAGATTTCCAAAGGGACTGTCACCACCATGTTGACCAGCACCAGTGAACAGTTATTCATGACCAGACAAATCATCTGGTAAACTGCTCCAGTCAACAACTCCTGGGGTGAAGAAGCTATGTTGTTAAGGTTGAGTTTGTTGATGAGATTGGGAAGGTTGTGGTTCAGGCAATGCTTGTGGTTGTTGTGCAATTGGAGCTTGAACAGGATTTGTTGAGGCATATAATAGCAGGGATAAGGATATGACATTGGACCCTGGGGGACAAAGTATGCAGGAGACCTAGGATGTGAATAATGACCAGAACCAGCAGGATGTTGCCATCTGTTTTGTGGACTATAACTAGGAAAAGTCATAAAGGGTGCAGAAGAGTTAGATCCAGTTGATCTACACTCTCTTGCAAAGTGTCCCAGCCTTTGGCATTTGTGACACCTCAACTTACTCTTGTCAAAACCAACTTTGGTTTTGCCAGAGAGTCCAGAAAGTTTCCTGCCAGTTCTCTTATAGAACTTCTGAGATCTGATATTAATCAATGCCATTTGGCTCAGAATATCCATCTCTTCTAGATCATCATCAGCTATTCCTTTCAAATCATCCATGATGAAGCATAGATTGTCACTATTACTGCCAGAATGACTCTCAATACCAACAAATGCATGATCAGAATTATTTGAAGAGAATCAATATGCTCATCATAATTGCTTTCAGATGCAGCATATTCTGACTCATGACCAACCAAGGCAGTATTCCCTGGTACAAAGTCATCAGTGAGCTTTCCTGATGAGGACAGTTTCCTCTTCTGCTCTATCTCTCTTTCGAATGTAAGCAGTTTCCCATGAAGTTGGGTGAGAGATAGGCTATCCAGATTTGCACTGGAGCGTAGGACAATATGTATGTGTCCCATCTCTCAGGCAGTGATCTGAGGAACCTATTATTCATCTGGCTATTGGTGTATTCCTGTTTCACCATTTTCAGCTCAGAGATCAAGCAGGAAAAACGATCAAACTATTGCGTCAGTGTCTCACCCTTTCTATGAGAGAATGTCTCATATTGTTGGGCAAGGATTTCTCTGTTGTTTGCTAAGACCTCATCTGTGCCACCGAATTGTTCCTTCAGGGCATTCCAGAGATCATGAGCAGTTTCATGATGCATAAGCCCTGAATAGATTTCATTAGGCAGTGCCATGGCCAGAATTCCATGGGCTTTAGCATCAATCTCAAACAGTTTCCGATCTTCATCAGAGTATTGTTCTTTCTTCTTCGGAACCATTTGATTGGTTTCTGGATTGTTCACCATAGGCTTATGTGGTCCATGTACCATAGATGTCCAACAACCTGAACTGTTAACAGACAGGTGATGAAGCATTCTTCGCTGCCATATGTTATACTCGGTCCTAACCAGCATCGGGGGCTTGGTTGGGGAACCAGTATTGTGAGGATCATTAGAAGGAGTAGTCATCTCATATTCAATCAAATTCAATTAAGCTATAACAGATTTAGAACAAAAACACAACAACTAATTGAACCAAGAGAGATCTCAAAATAAATGAACGAAAGCGTCAGAAATTCAATAATCTATAACCAGTTCTTGCAAATATGCTAATTCAATCAAACATAGATATCAAATAGCAGTTTCAATGATCAATTGTTAGATCAATCAATGATTAACCAGCTTTGATACCACTTGTTAGGATCAGTGATCTACGTTTGATTGATTAGAGAGTATAGCAGCGGAATTCCAACAATGAATTAGCCAATTCACAAGAACAAAAAGATATTCAATGTAAGAACAAAAACAGTTATAGATAGAGAGAATTCTGCAGATATATTTCATTCAATATTCGCTTTCGTGGTAACGGAATGTCACAATTACAATTAGGTCGACACCTTTTATATAAGAGATGTGACGTCTGCTGATGTCACTTGATAGTGACATCTAACAGAATTTATCACAAACTACTGATAGTTAACACAACTACTGAAGATGTCAAACAGCTGACATCTTCTTACAAAAATGCTAAGTGTTAACTATTATTAAACCTACTGAAAAGAAACTACTGAAACAATAACAACTAAAGAACATACTCTCAGTTGTTTTACAAATATTGAAACAAAGAAAACTACTGAAAGGTAAACCATCACAACTACTGAAGAAGACCTCATCAGCTGTTGTGACAACGTCTGATACTTTGTCTTCAGCACTTGTGTCTTCAGACTTTGTCTTCAGCACTTGTGTCTTTAGACTTTGTCTTCAGCACTTGTGTCTTCAGACTTTGTCTTCAGCACTTGTGTCTTCAGACTTTGTCTTCAGCACTTGTGTCTTCAGACTTTGTCTTCAGCACTTGTGTCTTCAGACTTTGTCTTCAGCACTTGTGTTTTCAGACTTTGTCTTCAGCACTGTGTCTTCAGACTTTGTCTTCAGCACTTGTGTCTTCAGACTTTGTAATCAGCTGTTTTCTTCAGCTGTTGTGGTCTTCAGTAGTTGTTGTGACGTCTGTGGGATTTAAGGTTTTTCTGATCCGGCTCATTGGTTCTTTTGGTCCAATAGAATGTCTCATATTGCTGGGCAAGGATTTCTCTATTATTTGCCAAGACCTCATATGTTCCTCCAAATTGTTCTTTCAAGGCATTCCAGAGGTCATGGGCAGTTTCATAATGCATTAGCCCAGAATAGATTTCATTGGGCAGTGCCATGCCAGAATTCATGGGCTTTTGCATCAATCTCAAACAATTTCTTATCCTCATCTGAGTATTGCTCCCTCCTCTTCGGAACCATTTGATTGGTTTCCGGGTTATTCACCCAGGCTTGTGTGGACCATGTACCACTGATGTCCAACAACCTAATCTGTTAACAGACAGGTGATGGAGCATTCGTCGTTGCCATATGTTATACTCATTCTAACTAGCATCGGAGGCTTGGTTGAGGAACCAGTATTGTGAGGATCATTGGAAGGAGTAGTCATTTTAGGTCCAAATACAATTAATTCAAGCTTATAAAAGATTTTACACAGACCACAACAGACTCAATGAAAACCAAGAATAAATCTCAGGATGAATGACCAAAAACACAAAAAATTCAATCTCTATAACCGTTTCATGCAAAAATGCTAATTCAATCAAACTTGGACCTTGGATAGCAGTTTCAATGATCAATTATTAGATCGATCAATGATGAACAAGCTATGATACCATTTGACACGATCAGTGATCTCAAGTTTGATGGATTAGAGTGTAACGCAGTGGAATAAGAACAAGAATTAGACAAATTATAGCAAGAATTTGATATTCGTATGCATTAAGAACAAATACGGTTGTAAAGAGAGAATATATTTCTGTGAAAAGGAATGTTTCAATAATATCAAATGTTTCTGCTCAATCATTCACAGATTACAATCAGGTTGACACTCCTTATATAGAGTGCAATCACTGCTGATATCACGGGATAGTGACATCTGGCAGATTTGTTACAAAAATAACTAAAACTTAACAAACTACTGAATTGTTCACAACTACTGAGAACATATCAGAGTGCTAAGTATAAAACATAAAACTACTGATACGAAACTACTGAAACTACAACGACTAAAGAACAAGCTCTTCAGTCGTTTTACAAAACTACTGAAAAGAAAAACATAAAACTAGTGAAAGAAAACCGTCACAACTACTGAAGAAGACCTCTTCAGCTGTTGTGACAACGACTGATACTTGGTCTTCAGCACTTGTCTTCAGACTTTGTCTTCAGCACTTGTCTTCAGACTTTGTCTTCAGCACTTGTGTCTTCAGACTTTGTCTTCAGCACTTGTGTCTTCAGACTTTGTCTTCAGCACTTGTCTTCAGACTTTGTCTTCAGCACTTGTCTTCAGACTTTGTCTTCAGCACTTGTGTCTTCAGACTTTGTCTTCAGCACTTGTGTTCAGACTTTGTCTTCAGCACTTGTCTTCAGACTTTGTCTTCAGCACTTGTGTCTTCAGCAGTTGTTGTGATGTCTATGAGACTTAAGGTTTTTCTGATCCGGCTCATTGGTTCTTTTGGTCCAACAGTATGGTTTCTGAATTCTATTCCATTGTCACTCCTTATACACTTGACTGATAGGGGATACTGCTTCTCAACATACAACACAAAGTTTATAATCTTCTGAGCAACGTCATCATTTGAATGCAGAAAGAAAGTCCATACAAATCTGGAGTAATCATCCACAATTACCAGACAGTATTTCTTCTTTGCCATGCTCATCACTCTCACAGGACCAAATAGATCCATGTGCAGTAACTGCAAGCAGGCAGTGGACTTAGTTTCTTCAATAGGAGGGAATGAGACTTTGTGTTGTTTTCCTTTTAAACGAGCAGTGCAGGTTTCATCATAGTGGAACTCCTTTATTGGTAGACCTCTCACTAAACTATTGTGGATCAGTTGATTCATGTTTTTGAGATTAACATGACCCAGCCTTCTATGCCACAGTTTAGATTCCTCAGGAGAGGCTTTAGAGAACAGGCATGGATGACCCTTCAAATCAATCTTCTTTGACAAATCCAAGGCATATATTCTTCCAATCCTGTTGGCCTTTAGGAGAGTATGTTCATCCAATACCTTTTCAATCAGCCTCAGAACTTGGGAAGACAGAATCCTGCAGTTATGGCTTGTGAAAAGTGCAACATGCCCTTTGTCCATTAGATTCTCCACATGGTTATACTTGAGATTCTCCACATGGTTAACATCTGACTGACACTCAGCAGATTATACTTGAGATTCTCCACATGGTTAACATCATCAAACCGGATTTGTCCATTAGACACAAATCCTTTCCCAATGATGTAACCCTTGGCATCATTTCCAAATGAAACAAATCCCTTCTTTCCTTGAGAGTAGTTATTAAGAAGAGAACTGCTCCCAGTCATATGCATAGATCCTCCACTGTCCACATACCAGATGCTCCTTTGGCATGCTGAAGACCCTGCATTCATCAAAAGTAACTAGTTAGGTTTAGAGACCCAAACCTTTTTGGTTTTGGGTCTGTTTTCATCAACCGATGTAACCATAACTTGTTTCTTATGATTAACAGCTGAAGAAGAAGGAGATGGTACTGAAATGGATTCCTTGGATTTGGGCTTGGAATGCCTTTTCAGTGGTTTGATCACAGGTGCATCTAGTTGGTTAACTCTCCCCAACAAATGCTGAACCATCATAACAAGTTGTGTCTGATTTGTAGACAAAGCTTTCAACTCTTGTGACATATCAGTACTTGTGTTTGATGAGTTCCTGTGACCTACCATTTCCTCCTTAAAATTCACAAGGTTAGTCTGATGTTTATCATTAGGAGCACTATCAGTTGTTTTGTGATGAACCCTATCCTTCTTTATGGATTTAGTTGAAGTCTTGGGTTTAACACATTGGGATGATTATGGTACAAACTTGGTCTCAAACTCAGTTTTCATTTCATCCATCTGGATTTTAATGAGCTTATCTCTGTTGAATTTGGAACCCTTTTTGTACCAACATTCATGAGAAAGATGATTGAATTTACCACATATTTAACACGGCTTATTCTTCATCTTGGATTGATCAACTGCTGATGTGGAAACTACTGAAGGTGTGCTCTTTAGTACTTTCCTCCTTTCAGTACTTTTGTTTAGTACTGAAGGATCTGTAACAACTGAAGACTTGTTCTTCAACTATTCTTATCAGCAGTTGTTAATCCTTTTATTTCAGCTGATTTGAAATGCTTTTCAGTTGTTGTAACTTGCCCTTCAGTACTTGAGGTACTTTGAGGGACAACATCTGAAGTACTCAGCTTCATGTGCTTATCAACACTAATTTCATCTTGTGATTTTGGGAGATCACTTGAGGATGATGCACATGATGATGTGGTTTGGAAATTGCTTTCACCTTCAGATTTTACTATTGGTTTTGGAGTAAAATCTGTTGGTGGTGCAATGTGGTTGTAACTAATTCCAAACTTCACATTCAAAGCAGATTGCTTGCTGAGCAGCATTTCAAATCCCTTGCATGATGACACCCAGCGGGCACACTCAACTTGGGTAACTGCAAGTTTTTCTTTAAGTTCTCTATGGTTCTCAAGAATGACCTCTAGCTTAGCCTTTTCATCATTTAATTGACATTTAAGCTTATAAATCTCATCATCTTTATCCTTAATAACAGACTCATATTCAGCTTTTCTTTTGGAAAGGTTTTGCTCAAGTTCTAAATTTTGATTTATTAAAGCTACATTTGCCTCTCTAATAGAGATAAATGCATCTATGCAAGATTCAGAACAAAGCTTGGCCTTAGCCTCAGAGGATACCTGGGTTACCTGTGAAGAAGATGCATTGGAGCATGAACTCTTAGTAGATTCCAGGGCCATGAGAACTAGATTCCCAAAAGGATGTTCACCACCATGTTAACCATCACCAGCAAATAAATGCTCATTACCAGAGAGATCATCTGGTAAACTGCTCCAGTCAACAATGCCAGGGGTGAAGAAGCTGTGATGAGGTTGTGATTGAGATGATTGAGATGGTAGAGGCTAAGGTAATGCTTGTGGTTGTTGTGTAATAGGAGCTTGAACTGGATTTGGCTGAGGAATGTAATAACAAGGATATGGATATGACATTGGACCCTAAGGGACAAAATATGCAGGAGATATAGGTTATGAATGATGACCAGAACTAGCAGGATGTTGCCCTCTGTCTTGTTGAATATTACATGGAAAGGTCACAAAGGGTGCAGAGGAGTTAGATCCAGATGATCTACACTCTCTTGCAAAGTGCCCAAGCCTGTGGCATTTATGACACCTCAACTTACTCTTGTCAAAACCAACATTGGTTTTTCCAGAGAGTCCAGGGAATTTCCTACCGGTTCTCTTGTAGAATTTTTGAGATCTGATATTAACCAAGGCCATTTGGCTTAGAATATCCATCTCTTCTAAGTCATCATCAGCAATACCCTTCAGATCATCCATGATGAAGCACAAATTGTCACTATTACAGCTAGACTGACTATCAACACCAACAAATGCATGATCAGGACTTTTTGAAGAGAAATCTATATGCTCATCATAATTACTTTCAGATGCAGCATATTCTGACTCATGACCATCCAATGCAGTGTTCCCTGGTACAAAGTCATCAGTGAGCTTTCCTAATGATGCCAGTTTCATTTTATGCTCTATCTCTCTTTCAAATGTAAGTAGTTTCCCATGGAGTTGGGTGAGAGATAGGCTATCCAGATTTGCACTGGAGCGTAGGACAATGGTGTATGTGTCCTATCTCTCTGGTAGTGATCTGAGGAATCTGTTGTTCATCTGGCTATTGGTGTATTCATGTTTGACCATTTTTAGCAAGAGATCAAACAAGAAAAATGCTCAAACTGTCGAGTCAGTGTCTCACCCTTCCTGTGAGAGAATGTCTCTTATTGTTGGGCAAGGATTTCTCTGTTGTTTGCTAAGACCTCATCAGTTCCACCGAATTGTTCCTTCAATGCATTCCAGAGATCATGAGCAGTTTCATGATGCATAAGCCCTTAATAGATTTCATTAGGCAGAGCCATGGTCAGAATACCATGCGCTTTAGCATCAATCTCAAACAGTTTCCGATCCTCATTTAAGTATTGTTCCTTCTTCTTCGGAACCATTTGATTGGTTTCTGGATTGTTCACCATAGGCTTGTGTGGACCATGTACCACAGATGTCCAACACCTGAACTGTTAACAGACAGGTGATGAAGCATTCTTCGTTGCCATATGTTATACTCAGTCCTAACCAGCATCGGAGGCTTGGTTGAGGAACCGGTATTATGAGGGTCATTAGAAGGAGTAGTCATTCTCAGATTCAACCAAATTCAATTAAGTTTTAACAGATTTAGATCAAAACACAACAACCAAATTGAATCAAGAGAAAGCTCAAAGCAAATAACGAAAGTAGCAGAGATTCAATGATCTATAACCAATTCTTGCAAATATGCTAATTCAATCAAACATAGATATCGAATAGCAATTTCAATGATCAATTGTTGGATCAATCAATGATTAACCAGCTCTGATACCATTTGTTAAGATCGGTGATCTACGTTTGATTGATTAGAGAGTATTGCAGCGGAATTTGAACAATGAATTAGACAATTTACAAGAACACAATTGATATTCAATGTAAGAGTAAACGGTTATAGAGAGAGAAAATTTTGCAAATAGAATATTTCATTCATATGCTTTCGTGGTGGCAAAATGTCACACATACAATTAGGTCAACATCTCTTATATAGGAGATGTGACGTCTGCTGATGTCACTTAATAGTGACATCTAACAGAATTATTCAAACTACTGAAAGTTAACACAACTACTGAAGATGTCAAACAGCTGACATCTTCTTACAAAAATACCAAGTGTTAACTATCACTACAACTAGTGAAAAGAAACTACTGAAACTACAACGACTGAAGAACATGCTCTTTAGTCGTTTTACAAGTACTGAAATAGAAAATAAAACTACTAAAAGGAAACCATCACAACAACTGAAGAATACTTCTTCAGCTATTGTGACAAACTCTGAAGGCTTCAGTACTTGGACTTCTTGAACTTCAGTTGTTGTCATCAGCTGATGTCTTCAGTCTTTGTGCTTCAGTTGTTGAAGTCTTCAGTACTTTAGTCTTCAGCTGTTGATCTTCAGACTTTGGTCTTCAGCTGTTGAAGTCTTCAGTACTTTAGTCTTCAGCTATTGATCTTCAGACTTTATCAAACAGCTGATCAAGTCTATAGCAGTTGTTGTGATGTCTTATGGGACTTAAAGGTTTTTCTGATCTGGCTCATTGGTTCTTTTGGTCCAACAACATTCTATAGCTGGCCATACTTTGAAGGCCAGCTGGATACAATTGACTAGATGACAAACAAAATCAAATATAGAGTCAAAAGGTAGATTGCCTTTTGACTAGTGACTTGACATTCCATAGCTCACATCCTAATATATTACAAAAAGGATTAAGTACATAAAGTAGAAAGTTACCGACTCAAGACCTCAATGTATAGTTACCAAAAGCATGGACCTTTTCACCACTTATGAAAGTTGGTGAGTTTATAGAGTTGCAGCAGAAAGGGGTCCAGCTTTATAGAAAAGTACATCAGATAAAGCATGTGTTCAAAATTCTTTGGAAGAAATCAGTCTTCAAGTGTTGGCTTCGGAAGACTTTGTCTTTGATGCTTTGGAAGACTTCATCTTTGGCTCCGGGTCTTGCCTTCGGAAGATTTCACACCTAGAATATTTCTCATGCTGGTGTGAAACTTCCAAAGCATTCTACTTTAGTACACTTGTGCCTGCATGCAAAAGAGACTTTGGGTGTTTGGGTTGCATCAACCTTTACATTTAATCCTTACATCAACCACATAGCCACCCTCAATTTCTCCTTCCTCCAGGTCTACAAAATCAGGTTTCTTTTTCAGTTGAGCCTCAACTTGTCATGTTCTTCTAAAAATTCTACAATAGCTTCAAGGCTTCTAGGATCATCCTTTTACTCTTCTTGCTTGGCTCTTCTTCTACCATAGGCCTTTTTCCCTTGGCCTTCTTTGTTAAGTACTTCCTCTTCCTGGTATATGTTTGCATTGGAGGACCAGAAGAGGTTTCAGGCTGTTCAGCTTATTGAGGCAATTTTTCAGCCTTTGATTGTTCTTGTTCATAAATAGTAGCAAATGATTCTTCTTTTTCTTGTTGCTCTTCACATAATCTTTTGATCAGCTCATTTTCTTCTTCAGTGAGTGACACAACAGGCAGTAACTGCATGCTCAATTCCTTCTCAAGAGGGACAAGAGATTGAGGAATAACAACTATTGGTTTAACAAAAATCCCCTATTCAACTATGAAGTCCCAGAAATCATCATCAATGATAAATTCTACAGTTGTGAAGCTATCCAAAGCTTTAATCGTGTCACTGAATTCATCTTCTTCAGTGTGAACATCAACTGGTTTCTCTGAGTAAACAACCATCTCCAAGCTAGACTCTTCATGCTTTGTCTTGCTTGTTTCTTCCTTTTGAGTTTCAAAAGAATCATCACCACTCTCTATTGATGAACTCTCAAAAGTAGTTGCTTTCTTACTATCCCCAGTTCTTTTCTCATCCTCTTATTTTGCTTCTACTTTGGCTTCCCTTTTAATTTCAACCAACATTTCTAGCTCAGAGACTCTTTTGCTTAGGCTTTCATTCAAGTTCTGCAAATTGATAATGATTTTAGCCTGTTCTTGAATCAATTCTTCTTGCTCTTCCATAGCAATTATCTGTATGGCTAAAGTGTCCACATGGCAACATATTTCCTCTCTTGATTATTGAAGAGCAGCTTTTAACTTTTCAATCTCATTATCCTTTTCTTTCTTTTCTGCTTCATATATTTCTTTCATTTCTTTCAACTCATTCTCCTTCTCATAAAGCTCCAACAATCTGTCTTGAATGATGCTAGATCTTATCTTGAGCAATCTTTCAATTTTTGCCACCTCTTGCATAAGTTCTTAAATTAGCTCATCCTTCTCATCTGGTTTGTTGACACTAGATTCTGCATAGCTTTCTGAAGGAGCAGCTTCAGAAGTGACTTTCATTACAGGCATTAGGCTTGGGTGATCCTCCTCATCAATTGATGATTTGGATTTCTTGGAGGACCTGGAAAAATCACCAAACTCTACAGGCTCGGTTGTAATGGGAGATGGTTGAGCAGATAAGATGGGTGAATGATGAATATGAGATATGTGTGGAGAGGTGATGGGTTGCGCTTGAGGTGATTGAATTGGTCATCTGTGAGGTGATGGTAATGGGGTTCTTTAGGGAGATGGTATTGGTGAGGGTACAAAAGGTGATGCCATATCATGAACATGAGGTTCAGTGTTAAGATCACCCCCTATATAAACATGGGTTGACACTGAGCTATGCCCTTCATCTCTTACTTCAACATGCTTATCAGCAGTTTGCTGATCATGAGCAGCTAGTTCTTGAATTTGCTCATCAGCTGGATCCTCTTGTTCTTCAATTTGTTCTTCAGGATTGATCTGTTGAAGCATCCAAGGTAAAAGAGGAGAGTGAGCTCCATTGTAGAAGTTGCTTGGATCTCTCTTTTTCATATATTTGTAGGACTTGGAATGATAATAAGGGATGTCCAAAACTGGTCCTTTAGGTACTATATCCGGGAATGCTTCATTGATTAGACATTGGAAGAACCTTGGCTACATCAGGAACATGTATCTTCTTCCTTCCTGAATGTTGGATACTAGACCATTGAACACATAGGCATACATGTTAAATGACCTATTGGTGCATAAAGCACATATTGTTGATGATGTGATCACACGAATATCATTCCATCCTGTCTTCCTCTTGGACAAACAATGTTGATAGAGGTGAATCAGATAGCTCCATTGTAAGTCCACCAGTCCCTTCACTATTTGCTTTCCTTCATATCCAGCTTCAAAACCAATATGAGCAAAGAAGGTAGTGATTTCTTCATCTTCAAGCTCAATAGGAGTGTTTGCATCATCACCAAACTATAGACACTGTCTCACGGTTTGTTCAATGATGGTTAGAGAATGGTTATCATCAATTCTTCCAGACAGAGTCTTCTCACCATCAACATCTGTCAGAACAGTAGTACTCCAGAAAGACCTTATGAATCTCTCATAAATAACAGGTCTAACTGTGATGGCATGTGTTACTCTTGTAGTAGAAAAAAATATTATCATGTCTCTAGGACCTTCTGCCACAAATACATAAGGGTCAAGATAACTACTTACATTATGGAGCTTGGTCCAGGTAAGATTAGCCATGTACCCTACATTAGAGGCATATGAGTTAGATTGATGAAATATATGTTCCACATTATTCAAGATTCATCAGTTTGACTTTTGAAAGTCAAAAATGAATATTTGAAGGTACTGTTCTATAAGAATCACTTCAAATTGTGATGTTATCATGAATAATCATTGTTATGTTAATTTTTCATGTTTGAAGAGATGATTTTGATGTTGCTAACTTTTAATTAGACTTTATTTCAAGATTTGATTTCAACATTTTCAATTTCATCATGCTCTATTCATACGATGAACATGACTATGAAGTTTCCTTGTTAAGTGGTATTCTTCTTAGTTTGCATGCTCATTGAAGTCGAAAATGTTCATCTTTTCTTAGAATAATCTGATTTTAAGTGTTCTTTATGAACCTAGGGTTGTAAGTTCATTATCAGTTCAAATGTTTGACATTTTTTAGGTTAGAAAATGTTAAATAATTCACCTTTTGTTCGATACTAATGTTGTGTACAATTGAACATGAGGACATAATAGATGAAATGAAGCTAGGATCTTTGATTATTAAAGATGATGATATTTGATGAAGATGAACAGTGCATTTTTCGCTCGTCGCACTTTAGAGTCTCTCAAATTTGAAAAATATTAAATGACCTTTTGAACTTGCTTTAAATAGTCAACTAATGGATTTTACAAATTTTTACAATTTTTAGAACAAATGCGGTCAGAATTTTATTCACACTATAGCAAATGCGAAAAGGATATAGACATCCGTATTTGTTTACTATTGCAAATGCGGAAGAGAAAAACATAAGCATTTGGTCATTCACATTTGTGCATTGTAGCAAATGCGGAAGTGGAATACTTAAGATTTTAGCTATCCGCATTTAGGCACTGTTTTCAAATGCAGAAGAACAAAGTTTATCAGCATTTGTTCATTGTAGCAAATGCGGTTGATCAAACTTGTTCAGCATTTGCTCAGTGTAGCAAATGCGGTTGATCAAAGTTGATCAGCATTTGCTCACTGTAGAATATGTGGTAGAGTAAAATTTCCACATTTACTTGATCACATCCATGGTGATAGAAGAGATTAAGCACTAGTTTATTCTTTTTGAAAGTACATGTAAAGTGTTGGAGTTACACATATCCACAAATGCGGATGAGTACAGCAAATGCGGAAGTGGAAATATCATCCGCATTGAGAAATGCGGTAGAACACTTTTGTTCCGCATAGGTTTTATCACTCCAACCTTTTCATGTATACTTGTTAGACACCAATGCGGTAGAGTAAACTCTTTGTCCGCATTAGTTTCACTTGACATAAACAGTTACCTGCATTGGCTATATGCATGGGTTACCTTCACCCGCATTGACCAATGCACTTACCTGCATTAACTTTTGAACTTAATCAAAAGTTAATATTTTTGTTTTGGTTTTTCTTGTTATGAAGAATTTTCTTTGATTGAATTGTCTTGTGAAGTTGTTGACTGTTGTTGGGGTTATCAATTCTTACTTGGATTGACTTGTATGTTAGAAGTGATACAAGTTTCCTGTTATTTGATTGATCTTGGACTTCTTATACTTCCAAGAATCTGCATAAGCTGAGATACTATGGTATAACTTTTGCACCAACACAAACATTTTCTTTTTGATTTGTTTTTTAAGTTTTAAGAAAGTAATTTAAGATAGTGTATATCTATACAAACTTAATCAAAAAATTTATATTACTCCCCCTAAAGTTTATATCCACATCTGGATTGAAACTTTAAAGATTTAAATTTTTTTGAATATAAATTAATTTTAATTATTAGTAGTGAGGAGAAGTATATCTTTTGTTGGGATCATATCAATCTTACATTACACATGTGCATCCTTTATGATAAAATGGAAATGTTTATGAACTTGTTGATTGAAGATATTGTTATCATCTTAAACTCATACTAGGTTGATATTTTAATGCATGTGATATTTATCATGTTTTTGGTTGATTTAATTATTCAACATATAACTCATACACAAAAGCATGGAATGATCAACCATCCTTATCTAATGCATGGTAGACTTTTTCACAACTTTCTTGACCAGGTTATTTAAGTTATGAGATCTCATTTTCACTGACCCTATTGGGATTCTTTTACTTTGATTCTTTTCATGATGATCCACATTGGGATTCTTTTCACTTCATTTTAGAAGGTGATCCATGATTGGATTCTTTTGTTCATTCACATAGAATGTATTGTTTTGGTAGATTCATCCAATTTGGATGTGTTCCTTATTAGGAATCTTTTGGATCGGTACATCTGGACTATGTGCTTGATTCATCAGGTCTTTGCTCAGCAAAACAGAGATGAATCGTGATGTAGGTGAAAGAGATTCATAAAGTATCATTCCCTGGTGTGTTTAGGTTTCTACACATACATACACTCAGATAAGCTAATACATACCATTACTCTGAGATGAGAGTTTAACCATTGAATAAGACTTTAATTCATCATAATATGTATCTTCTTTTCCAAGTTGAGCCTACCAACATATCTGGTAAGTCATGACAGTCTTTAAAATTTTAAAATTAAGCACAATGAATGATATAACGACTGTAATTATATCATTTCCCAATATTGTTTTCTTCATTAAATTGACTTCTTTTTGTGATTTTTCTATTGCTTTAGAATGTTTTTTGAATGATTTTATTCAAGGTTAATCATGCCAATTGATTGAACTAGAAATTCAAACCTACTAGATTCAAATGCCTTGGTAAATAAATCAGCCAATTGATTTTCAGTGGGTACTTGAATCAATTTGATTAACCCTTTTCAACATAGTCTCTCAAAAAGTGATATCTAATTTCAATGTGTTTTGTTTTTGAGTGTTGAACTGGATTATTTGTAATGAAAACAACTACAGTGTTGTCAATATGAATTGGTGTATGCAAGAAGTTCAAACCATAATTAAGCATCTGCTTTTGAATCCAGAGGACTTGAGAGAAACAAGCAGATGTTGTAATATACTCAGCTTCTACCCTTGAAATTGATACGTTTGTCTCCTTCTTGCACTGCCAGGAGACCAGTCTAGGACCAAGAAATTGATAACCGCTAGAAGGGGATTCCTATTGAAGTTGCATCCTCCAAAATCATTGTTAGTGAAGGCATAGAGATTGAAGTCTCCTTCCTTTGGATACCATAACCCAAGAACAGGTTTGCCCTTAAGATATCTAAATATCCTCTTGACAACGTTTACATGAGATTCCTTAGGATCAACTTGATATTTGGCACACACACAAACACCAAACATAATGTCAGACCTAATGGCTGTTAGATACATAAGTAAACCGATCATAGATCGATAGTGAGTTTGATCCACTGATTTGCCTTCTGGATCAGGTCCAATCTTCACATTAGTATCCATAGGTGTTCTGATAGACTGACAGTCAGAAAAGTGAAATTTCTTCAATATTGTTTCCACATATTTTGATTGATTAATGAAAATTCCATCTATTTATTGGACTTGCCCCTAGAAAGAAAGTGAGTTCCACCATTGCACTTATTTGAAATTTTGAATGCATAAGGTCTTCAAAGTCTTTATAGAGTTGCTTGTTTGTTAAGCCAACTATAATATCATCCACATAAATCTGGAGTAGCAACATGTCTCTTCCTCTTCTCTTTCTGAATAGATTCTAATCAATCTTTCCTCTTTCATATCCATTTTCAAGAAGAAAAACGATAGAGTTTCATACAAGTTTCATGGAGCTTGATGAAGACCAAACAGTGCTTTGTCAAGCTTGTATACCCTGTTAGGGAAATGTGGATCTTCAAAGCCAGGTGGTTGACTCACGTAGAATTCTTCAGCAATATTTCCATATAAGAAGGCACACTTCATATCCATTTGATAAATAGTAAACTTCATGGATGCAGAACATGCAAGAAAGATTCTTATTGCTTCTAATATGGCAACAGGTGCAAACACTTCTTCATAATCAATTCCATCTTCTTGAGTGTAACCCTGAGCCACTAGTCTTGCTTTATTTTTTATGACGATCCCTTTATCATCAGTTTTGTTTCTGTACAACCATCTGGTGCCTATAGGGTATTGTCCTTCGGGAAGGTCTACCAGTTGCCATACTTCTTCCTTCTTGAATTATAGCAGTTCTTCCTGCTTTGCTTCAATCCAGCTATTGTCTTGAAAAGCCTCTTTGATGTTCTTGGGTACTGTTTGACAAAGAAAGCATGAGAACAAACAAATGTTTGCAATACTGACTTGCTTCTTGTCACCCTCTTATTAAGTTCACCAATAATGTTTTCTAGTAAGTGATTCTTATGTATTCTGGTGGTTGGAATTGAGTCACCAGCAATGGTTACATCAAGATTGGAGATATTCAGATCATTATGGTGACAGACATGTTAATCTAGTACTTTGTTAGGATCAGTGATCTACATTTGATTGATTGAGAGTATAGCAGCGGAGAACAAACAATGAATTAGCAAATTCACAAGAACACAAAAGATATTCGAAATAAGAACAAACGGTTACAGACAAAGAGAATTTTGCAAAATATATTTCATTCAATATTAGCTTTCGTGGTAACAGAATGTCACCATACAATTAGGTCAACATCTCTTATATAGAAGATGTCACGTCTGCTGATGTCACTTGATAGTGACATCTAACAGAATTTATTCAAACTACTGATAGTTAACACAACTACTGAAGATGTCAAACAGCTGACATCTTCTTACAAAAATGCTAAGTGTTAACTATTACTACAACTACTGAAAAGAAACTACTGAAACTACAATGACTGAAGAAAATGCTCTTCAGTCGTTTTACAAATACTAAAACAAAAAGAAAACTACTGAAAGGAAACCATCACAACAACTGAAGAATGCTTCTTCAGCTATTGTAACAAACTCTGAAGGCTTCAGTACTTGTACTTGAACTTCAGCTATTGTCATCAGCTGATGTCTTCAGCTGTTGTCATCAGCTGATGTCTTCAGCTGTTGTCTTCAGCTGTTGTCTTCAGCTGTAGTTCTTCAGTACTTTAGATTTTCAGCTGTTGACGTCTTCAGTACTTGTACTTCAGTGGTTGCTCTTCAGACTTTATGAAACAGCTGATCAAGTCTTCAGCAGTTGTTGTGATGTCTGTGGGACTTAGAGGTTTTTCTGATCCGGCTCATTGGTTCTTTTGGTCCAACAAAGTCCCCCTGAACCAATGCAGCCAAAACCTCTAAACTTATTGAAGATGTCCCACTTATTATGGTAGAATGATTGGTCTTTTTGTCTTCTAGATCAGCTCAGAAGTGACCCTTGTAAGCACTGGCCTGGAAGTAGTCTCAATGATTTGATTGGCAAAGTATGAATGGGAACTCTGTCTTGGGGAACTGGACACAGAGCTGTTACCCCATTCATGAGATCTACTTCCCCACTATGAGTCTATATGACTCTCTTGTATAGGCCACTAGGAAGGTAATTTGTTCCTCCATGGTCAGCTCTTCAGCACCTCCTTCAAATAAAGATTTTGCCCCATAGTACTCAGATAGGTATTTGGCCTGTTTCCCATTCTTTAACTCCACAGTTGTTGTTATTCTATAAGCAAACTCATCAGGGTGATTACCCTCAAGGAACAACTGGAGCTCATTTTTCCTGACTTCTTCAAGCCTCTTATAAACTAACCCTTTTTTCACCATTTTATTTTCAAGCATCTTCTGTGGGGTTTGGTTAGCTTATAAGCTTTCTTGAAGTCCTCTAGGATTTCCCAGGGTGATACTACAAAGACCAGGGAGATCACTTCATCTACAATCTTTTTCACCTGGCCAATGTATCTCTGTGGAATGTTTTTCTTGTGAATCCTGTGAGACACCCTGGGATCAGGCCAAATCCTTACTCTCTCCTTTTGATATTGAAATGTATGCTTAAGAGTGTATAATCTGAGAGCTTGCTTCTTCATGTTGATGATAGAAGATGTGGCTACATAAGCTTTGTCAACCCTCCTCAACAATTCCTCATCGTGTTGTTTGTGAAGTTCTTCTTCTTCTAGCTTCACTTTCACAATTTGTCTTTGGGTTTCAGGAGGATTATTAGGGAGTGACTTGTGGCCTTCGGCAACTGTATAACAACTGAGAGTGGCAGCCTATCTTCATCATCATCTTCTTCATCATCTTCTAGCCTCAATACCCTTCTCTTCTTCTTCTGGGGTACATCATCGGCTATTGGTTTTGAGGGTGAGGGAGTTGGTTTGGTGGGTTGTGTTTTTGGTGGTTTTTGGGGTAAAGGGATTGTTTTAGTGGGTGGTTGTTTTGGTGGTTTTGGTGTGGGAATGTTGACAGGTTGTTCTAGCATTTTTGAGGTGAGTGTGGCTTTAGATTGCTTGGCTAGTTCAGTCCTGCTCCCAGCACCCGCTTCATTCAAAGCTTCAATAACAAGCCCTTTGGTGTATACTTCAGACGAACAGATCTTGGTGGTTATTACCAAGATGTTGTCCCTGGACCAAGCCTTGATTTCGATCAATGATCTGCCAAGATACTTCGCTATAAATCTCATCATGATCTCCAACCTTTCTCTTTCTAACACCTCATACCTTGCCCATCTAGATTGGATTTCTTCAATCTCTAATCTTCTGATTTAAGAGTCAAGTTGTTCAGTGTCATGACCTTGCCTAAACAACTGATCAATGATGTTATCCATTGATCTGCTGTGTTCGGCATCAGCCTTTTTCACCATTAGCTCCAAGGCATTTTCCTTTTCCTTCTCCTTCTCCTTTTCGGTCTCTCCAACCAACTCCTTCTCATTTACCACTTCTGTCTCTTTTTCTTACTCTTTCTTCTCTGCACTCCTCTTCCTTTTTGCTTTCACTGACTGAATCTCCCCCTTTTTGGTTGCATTGGTTGCAAGGGTTTGATTGTCAGAAAGCTTTTTGCTCACAACTCCTCTATCAAGGGTTGTATAATTGAGGGAAGCCTCTCATCAAGGGTTTTATCACTATATCAGTGATTATGGGTGTGATAAGAGGCAAGGAGTTTTGAAAGATAGCAGCTATTTGCTCAGGGGGGGGGGGGTTCTGTTCCTGAGAAATAGTGCCAGAAGCAGAGGCAGGTGGCTGAGAATTTGGGAGTGGCTCTGTGTTTAGGAGACCTTCAGATGAAGGTGCCATCTGTGGGGTTTGAGAGGCAGATGGTCTTTGATCCTCAGAATTTTGGCAAGCAGCTCTTTGAGTATGCTTACCTCCTCTTCCAGGATGGTGTTTTGGGCTAAAACATCATAAAAGAAGCCCAGGTCATCATCAGTGGGTACTGAATCACCTGACCTCCTGATAGAATCAAGATGAACATGCACTGAGTGTAGATCAGTTGTAGCATGTGCCCCTTTGTCTTGGAACTGGGGACTTCCTGCCTCAGGACTACGTCCTTCATCAGCAGTTGTCTGTGGTAAGGTCTTAGTAATGGTACCAACTACATCCTGAGCATATGCTGAAACAGGATAAGTGGCAACCTCACCAGAAATTCCAATCTCCTTTTCTACACTAGGAAATGGAACATTGTAACCCCTATGCTGTGGGTTATCAGATGCACTTTGATCCTCCCCCTCAATGGTGGAGGTATGCCCAGTTGTAATTGGTATCTGGGGAGGGGGTGAGGAGTGCAACTGACTCAGCACTTGTGCAACAATTAATGTAGGACTTTGGGGGGCGGTTGCATGTGGTGATTGGGTAGAAGCGGATTGCACCCTGGGTGAATGGTGCGCTTCAATGGTAACCCTCTCAAGTGAGATAGGTTCCAGCAGTGTGGGTTCCCCAATATTGGTTGCAACAGGATCCTTTGGAGAGGATACCTGTGCGGCTGTGGTTGGTTGAGTCTTTGACACAACTAGGGGGTTAATACCAGTATGTGTTTCCTGCGTTTGTGGTACAGGGGCATCCTCAGGGGACTCATCTCCTTGAGTAGCCATTTTTGGCTTTTTGGATTTTGGCTTGGAGGGGACTCTGGTTCTGGAAGTGGTGGCTGTGGGTTCCAACTGCGTGGGTTTTCGCAGTTTGGCAGCCTATTTCAGTGTGTGGTCAGAGTTGTGCCTGGAGTATACTTCAGGCAATACAGCCATTACAGGGACTCCAAGGTCAACAAGTCCCTCAGCTTTCAGCTGATTCTCTATTATGGCCATAATGAACCGAGGATATAATATCCAGCGGTTAGAAATAGATCTTGAGGCCATATCCTTAAGTTCAAGAAAAATGATTTCAGAAAAGTTTAAGTCTTGTTGCTCAAGGATAGATAATAGTACCTGCTGCCATCTGGTAGACATTTGATCCCAAGAGGATGTCTTAGGAGCTAAACAAACATTTACCATGTGAAAGATTTCATCTTGCAAAGTGTCCAAGCCTTTGGCATTTGTGACACCTCAACTTACTCTTGTCAAAACCAACTTTGGTTTTCCCAGAGAGTCCAGGAAATTTCCTGCCAGTTCTCTTGTAGAACTTCTGAGATCTGATATTAACTAAGGCCATTTGGCTTAGAATATCCATCTCTTCTAAATCATCATCAGCAATTCCTTCAGATCATCCATGATGAAGCATAGATTGTCACTATTACTGCCAGAATGACTATCAATACCAACAAATGCATGATCAGAATTGGTTGAAGAGAAATCAATATGCTCATCATAATTGCTTTCAGATGCAGCATATTCTGATTCATGACCAACTAAGACAGTGTTCCCTAGTACAAAGTCATCAGTGAGCTTTCCTGATGATAACAGTTTCCTTTTCTGCTCTATTTCTCTTTCGAATGTAAGCAATTTCCCATCAAGTTGGGTGAGAGATAGGCTATCCAGATTTGCACTAGAGCGTAGGACAATAGTGTATGTGTCCCATCTCTCAGGCAGTGATCTGAGGAATCTGTTATTCATATGGCTATTGGTGTATTCCTGTTTCACCATTTTTAGCTCAGAGATCAAACAGGAAAAACGCTCAAACTGCTGAGTGAGTGTCTCACCCTTTCTATGAGAGAATGTCTCATATTGTTGGGCGAGGATTTCTCTGTTGTTTGCTAAGACCTCATCAGTTCCACCAAATTGTTCCTTTAGTGCATTCCAGAGGTCATGAGCAGTTTCATGATGCATAAGCCCTGAATAGATTTCATTCGGCAGTGCCATGGCCAGAATTCCATGGGCTTTAGCATCAATCTCAAACAGTTTCCGATCTTCATCTGAGTATTGTTCCTTATTCTTCGGAACCATTTGATTGGTTTCCGGATTGTCCACCATAGGCTTATGTGGTCCATGTACCACAGATATCCAACAACCTGAATTGTTAACAGACAGGTGATGAAGCATCCTTCGTTGCCATATGTTATACTAAGTCCTAACCAGCATCGGAGGCTTGGTTGAAGAACCGGTATTGTGAGGGTCATTAGAAGGAGTAGTCATCACAGATTCAACCAAATTCAATTAAGTTATAACAGATTTAGAACAAAACACAACAAACCAAACTGAACCAAGAGAGATCTCAAAATGAATAAACGAAAGCGGCAGAAATTCGATAATCTATAACCAGTTTTTGCAAATAAGCTAATTCAATCAAACATAGACATCAAATAGCAGTTTCAGTGATCAACTGTTAGATCGATCAATGATTAACCTGCTCTGATACCATTTGTTAGGATTAGTGATCTACGTTTGACTGATTTGAGAGTATAGCAGCGAAGAACAAACAATGAATTAACAAATTCACAAGAACACAAAAGATATTCGAAATAAGAACAAACGGTATAGACAAAGAGAATTCTGCAAAATATATTTCATTCAATATTAGCTTTCGTGGTAACAGAATGTCACCCATACAATTAGGTCAACATCTCTTATATAGAAGATGTGACGTCTGATGATGTCACTTGATAGTGACATCTAACAGAATTTATTCAAACTACTGATAGTTAACACAACTACTGAAGATGTCAAACAGCTGACATCTTCTTACAAAAATGCTAAGTGTTAACTATTACTACAACTACTGAAACTACAACGACTGAAGAACATGCTCTTCAGTCATTTTACAAATACTAAAACAAAAAGAAAACTACTGAAAGGAAACCATCACAACAACTGAAAAATGCTTCTTCAGCTGTTGTAACAAACTCTAAAGGCTTCAGTACTTGTACTTGAACTTCAGCTGTTGTCATCAGCTGATGTCTTCAGCTGTTGTCATCAGCTAATGTCTTCAGCTATTGTCTTCAGCTGTTATCTTCAGCTGTAGTTCTTCAGTACTTTAGATTTTCAGCTCTTGACGTCTTCAGTACTTGTACTTCAGCTGTTGCTCTTCAGACTTAATGAAACAGCTGATCAAGTCTTCAGTAGTTGTTGTGATGTCTGTGGGACTTAGAGGTTTTTCTGATCCGGCTCATTGGTTCTTTTGGTCCAACATACTGTTGGGGAGTTATGAAGATAATCAGATTCTATTTCAGTGACTGCTTCAGCATCAGTAGCACTTTGATTGTTTCCATCATTAGATGTTCTTTCTACTTCAAGTGGAGGAGTAGCTTGCTTTTGATTTCTGATCTCAGTTGACAATCTTCTGAATGTGATGGCAACAAGCTGGAACCAGCTTCATTTGAAACACTTTGATTTTGAGATGGTTGTCTGACAGGATCAGCTTGGAGTGGAACATCTTTATACATTTGCTCAGTAGAGGTAGGAGCAATCAATGGAAAGTCATCTATTCTCTCTGCACCTGAAGAAAGTTCAGCTAAATGTAGGTTTCTTGCATCAGACAAGTGAAATCGATCGAAATATTTTGTAAATGAGTCAATATCAACAATCAGTCGGGACCATTTATAAATTTGGGAAACGAGTGTTCCTTGAATTGAACATTTGTTGATTCATCAATAATGTTTAATCTAGGATTAAACACTCTGTAAGCCTTTGAAACATAAGAATAACCTACAAAGAATCCTTCATTAGTTCATATGGAGTGTTTAATATTGAGACAGGACTACCAAATGACTGAAAAAATCTGATAAATGGTTTTCTATGAAACAACGGTTCATATGGAGTCATGTTACTTTCTTTTACAATCAGAGTTCAATTTTGTACAATGCACGATGTGTTAACTACCTTTGCCCAAAAGGTAATAGGCAGTTTATCATTGGCTAGGATTGTTCTTGCCGCTTCAATCAGTGTTCTATTTCTCCTCTCAGCTACCCCATTTTGTTAAGGAATTCTAGCTGCACAAATTGATGAGCAATGCCTTTCGTTGATAAAATGAACTCATGTCTTCATTTTTAAACTTAGTTCCATTATCACTTCTTATTGTTTTGACCTTATGATCAAGTTGGTTTTCAATTTTTGTGATAAAGTCTTTTATTATTTAGGATGCCTCATTTTTATGAAGTAAGAAGAAAACCCATGCAAATTTTGAAAAGTCATCAATGATCACCAAAAAATACTGTTTCTTTCCAATACTCATAACATGAGTTGGTCCAAACAGATCCATATGAAGTAGCTTCAATGGAGTATTGTTTGTGTTCACCAGCTTTGATTTATGAGAAGATTTATGTTATTTTCCTTCGAGGCAACTGAACAGTGATCAACAAAGTGAAATTCTTTTTAGGGAAGACCAATGACATGGTTTCCTTTGACCATTTGTTCATTTTTTTAAAGTTTGTATGCCCCAAACGTCTGTGCCAAAGCTGGGACTCATCAAATGATGCGTTTGACAAAAGACATGTTTCTTCTATTGGTGTTGTAGAATTCAGGTTTAAGACATAGGCGTTATTCTTATTCAAAGTCTTTAGGATAACCCATTCTTCTGAGATCTAAAAACCTGGTTTCAAAATGTAGCAATGAGTGTCAGTAAAGTGAGTTGAATATTTCTTATCGCAGATCTGAGACATGCTTAGAAGATTAAAGTTTACTTGTTCGTAGTAGTTCACTCTGTCAAAGCTTAGCATCCCATTTGTCACATATCCATCAGGAGTAATTCTTCCACCTTGTGAATCTCCTCTGAATGTCACAGTAGTCCTTGTATTTGCTTGATATCATAAAGGAGGAAACGATCTCCAGTCATGTGTCAGGAACACCCACTTTCCACATACCATAGGCTATTACACCTATACGGATGACCCTGTAAGCACAAAAGAACTAATTAGAATATGGAACCCAAGCCATAATAGTCTAGGGTTTCCCGTTCCTATCCATAATGGTGACCACTTGATACTTTTCTTATGATATATTGATTGATTCATCTCATTAACATCAACTAAATAGTCAGAAGAGTAATGAAACCTTTTATCTCTATTCTTTTCAAGAAATTTGATTCATTTTGATTGTCAAACATCAATTTTGATTTGGAAGATCAAACTTTTGGTTAATGTTGTGATGTTTGTGTCTTTGAATCTTCCATGATTCTTTCATGTTACTCCTGTCATTATTTGATCTAGACATCCTAGATTGATTTTATGAAAATGACTCGTGACATTTGGTTTCACAGGAGATGTTGTTGAGATGGGTTTGTTTTGAGCAATTCTCACTCCCTTCTGATTGAAGTAACAATCAGATGTATTGTGATTGTTTATACCACAGACTGAATAGTATTTGTTAAAATAGTAGTTTTTAGTGGAGTGGTTGTTCATGTCACAGATAGAGCAGTATTGATTGGAAAAGCACTATTCTTTTTTGTGATTAAACATATCACATATGTCACAATACATATGTTTGTTTCTTGAATCTGATTTTGATTTGGCAGACTTAGTTGATTTTCCTATTTTCAACTAAGTCACATTCTTGTGCTTAGGGAAGGAATCAAAATCAGCCCTTTTTGTAGTTTGCTTCACAGCACTACTTTTGTTAACTGGGCTGTTTTTATTTCCTCAACCCTTTCTTTAATTCTTGCTCAAACGGATCAACGTGCTCTTTGTTACATATGTCAAAACCAACTCCTTGCTTAATTTTGAGGATTGAGGGTCTAACTGAATTTTTGTTGAAATCAATGAGCTCTTGAGTTTCTTTTGCAGTGAAACCATATCTGATTTGCTTGAATTTTTTGGGGATATAATCTCATTATCAGAACTTTTTAGGACCATGTACGTACGAAGTACTAACAGATTCCGCATTTTACCAGATCAAATAGTACGAAATTCTATTTGATTGGTGATCCAATCAGTGAGAACGATAACCCGATGGGTATAAGATTGAACTAAACGTTAAGAATGAGTAGGTATCGATCAAAATTGAACTATGAAGTTGGACAAGATGTTTGGGACGCTCTAGATGGCTAGGGTTTATGTGTATTCGAAGTATCTCTCAAAGTGTTTTTTGTTTTTCCACGAATTAGGTGGTATTTATAGGTTAGTAGTTTCCATTCGTACGATTGAACCATTAGCATGGTTCAGTCATGCGATTGAGTCATACGCACGACTGAAGGTTCAGTCATGCGACTAAGTCAATATTATGTCTCAATCATATGACTGATCCAGTCTCCTGGTTTAGTATCCATAAGCATGATATATTCATGCGTATGGTCCATAAGTATGGGCCATTAGCATGAATAATCACCCGACTTTGTTGAACATATTAGTTAATCATTATTGACAAAGAACTATGTACA
Organism: Flaveria trinervia; assembly: GCA_025506515.1. Lineage (NCBI taxonomy): Eukaryota > Viridiplantae > Streptophyta > Magnoliopsida > Asterales > Asteraceae > Flaveria > Flaveria trinervia. Next base: position 17,087,304 of record CM046442.1, on the reverse strand, counting down.
ACAACCTCAAACCTATATAAGAAGTTCATACATATGAATTAAATATAAATAAACATTAAAGCATATATCATACTTTATTACATCGTCACATTACATATATGTCAGACATGAAAGACTTTTACATTTAAGCACATAAACTAGGAACATCGTGTATCTACAAACTCCCCCTTGGACCTAGTTTACCCTATTATCTAACATTCTTCACATGCTCTTGAAATTTCTTGTACTTCTCTTCTCTTGTGACTCCTGCATGTATCTCAAATGCACAGCAGAGCCGTATAATGTGTTGGAATTGAAGAGCTTGTACAATGTCTTACGTGTCATAAAACATGGCCACTTGTATAAAGTATAGACATCTTCAGCAGATAAGTTATTAAGCCACATTAGGTCAAATACCCTGATAGTCTCTATCTTTCCATGTTTGTTGAGAACTATGACCGCTTCCCTTGTCCTCCAATCATAGTACCACCATTTGAAGTGTGGAGTGAAGTCCTAAGGCATTTCCCGTAAGGGAATCTTGGACATTTTGCATGGGGACTCCACTTCCACACCACCTTAGGCTTTCCAGATATAGGACCAACTTCAGACTTATGAATGAACCTCTTAGGTTGTTGATGTCTGAAGTTTACCCATCCGGTGTGGTATTCTTTCTTCAATGCAGCCTCAAACCATCCTGACATCTTTCTTGGGTTAGCATATAATAGATCTAAGCATGCCAGTTGGTTGAGATCAAAACCAAGAAGAATCTTCAGATCATGTGGATATCTAAAGTAGTCAATCCCTTTCTCCCTTTTATAACATAGACTTCCAAGTCTTCAAAATATGCCCACGCTATAATCTTTCCTGACACTTTCTGATGTCTTTTGACTGTGTAAAGTTTGGTGTAGGCATTTTGCTTAGGGGGTGCGCGCTGGGCTTTCATCTCAGCAAAACAACTTGCCCATTCAACTTTCTTTATATCAACATTTGCATCTGAAGCTTGGGCTGTACTTTCATCTTTCTCTTTCTCTTTTTCCATGTCATCCAACTTATCAAAAGTATCACAGCCAAAGGTTTCACCCAAGTTTGGGATAACATTTCCTTCCGGGTCAATGTACTGTGGATATTGCTCTGCTATGAGATCCTCTATCTCTATCTCATCCACATCTTTTAGCTCCTCATCACTTAAAAAATCAACTTCTGGAGCATCTTTAACAAGCTCGTCAGGATTCAGTCTGAACATTTCAGCGAGCTGCTCATCTGTCAGATCAAGGATAATCTCTCCTTCCACAAGAGTGTAGCTCATAGATCTTCTAACGATCCCTTTCAAGTAAAGAATCATAGTGAGTTGAGTTGATAGGATCTCAGCATCTAGTTTGATCGATTCGAATGATTTCAGCAGCGGAATAGAGTACCAACTAGCACAATTCGAGCAAGAATACCAAAGATATTGCAATGAACAGAATTAGTTATAGAGAGAGAAAGTTTCTGAAAAAAGAATATTCATTCAATCACACGCTTTCGTGGTGGCAAAAAGTGTCACACATACAATCAGGTCAATCATCCCTTATATAGGAATGTCGTGGTGGAACATTCCTTATATAGGAGATGTGACGTCTGCTGATGTCACTTGATAGTGACATCTAACAGAATTATTTAAACAACTGAAACACAACTACTGAAGATGTCAAAACAGCTGACATCTTCTTACAAAAATACTAAGTGTTATCAGTTACTACAACTACTGAAAAGAAACTACTGAAACTACAACAACTGAAGAACAAGCTCTTCAGTCGTTTTACAAAACTACTGAAAGTAAAAACATAAAACTACTGATATCATAACTACTGAAGAAGTACTCTTCAGCTGTTGTGACAAACTACTGAAACTTCAGCACTTGGTCTTCAGACTTGAACTTCAGACGTTTCATCAGTTGATGACTTTAGTAGATGTCATCAGCTGATGTCTTCAGTCTTTGTCTTCAGACTTTGTACATCAGTTGTTGATCTTCAGCACTTGTGGACTCTTCAGCTGTTGAACTTCAGTACTTTGGTCTTCAGCTTCAGCACTTGTATTCTTCAGCTGTTGGACTTCAGCACTCTAGTCTTCAGCTTCAGCACTTGTGTTCTTCAGCTGTTGGACTTCAGCACTTTAGTCTTCAGCTGTTGAAGTCTTCAGTACTTGATCTTCAGCTGTTGAACTCTTCAGCACTTGTCGAACTGCTGATGAAGCCTTCAACAGTTGTTGTGATATCATGTGGGACTTGGAGGTTTTCTGATCTTGGCTCATTGGTTCTTTTGGTCCAACAAACTCCCCCTGAACCAATGCAGCCAAAACCTCTAGTTGATTTATTTTCCCACTTATTGTTGGCAGAATGGTTGGTCTTTTTCCTTCTTGATCAGTTGAGAAGATGACCCATATAAGCACTGGCCTGGGAATGAGTCTCTGATGATTTGGTTGGCAATTTATGGATGGGAGCTCTGTATTGGGGAATTGGACACTGAGCTGTTCCCCCATCCATGAGACTCACTTCCCAACTATGAGCTGTAGGATTCCCTGGTGTAGGCCTCCAAAAATACAATTTGTTCCTCCATGGTGAGCTCCTCTGCCTCACCATCGAAGAATCCTTCTGGCCCATAGTACTCAGACAGGAATTTGACCTGTTTTCCATTTTTGAGTACCACTGTTGTAATTGTCTGTAAACAAATTCATCAGGATGATGACCTTCTAACAGCAGTGGTAACTCATCCTTTCTGATCTCATTCAGCCTCTTATACACCAGCCCCTTTTTGATCATTATGTTCTCTAGCATCTTTTGTGGAGGCATGTTTGAGGTGTAGGCCTTTTTGAAATCTTCCAGGATTTCCCAGGGTGAGACTACAAGGGCTAAGGAGATCACTTTATCTACAATCTTTTTCACTTGCCCATTGTATCTCTGAGGGATATTTTTCTTTGGTATTCTGTGAGCCACCCTGGGATCAGGATAAATTCTTACTCTTTCTTTCACATACTGAAAAGTATGTCTAAGAGTATAAATCCTCTGAGCTTGTTTTTTCATATTAATGATGGAGGAAGTGGCTGCATATGCTTTATCTACTCTCCTCAATAACTCTTCATCATGCAATCTGTGTTGTTCTTCTTCTTCCAATTTCACTTTGATTGCATCTCTTTGTTGCTCAGGAGTTATTGCAAGAGAGAGATCTTTGGCCTTAGGCAACTGCAGAACAGCTGAGATCAGCAGCTATCTTCTTCATCATCATTTTCTTCTTCTTCCACAAGCCTCAACACCTTCTCTTCTTCTGCTTAGGTGCATCATCGGCTGTTGGTTTTGAGGGTAAGGGAGTTGGTTTTGTGGGTTGTGGTTGTGGTTGTTTTGGAGAGGGAATGTTGACAGGCTGAGTTAGCATTTTGGAGGTGAGTGTAGCTTTTGAGTGTTTGGCTAGCTCAGTCCTGCTTCGTGCTCCTGCTTCATTCAAAGCTTCTATACTAATCCCTTAGTATATGCTCAGACGAACAGATCTTGGAGGTTATGGCCAAGATGTTGTCCCTGGTCCATGATTTTATTTCGATCAATGATCTCCAAGGTATTTGCTGAGAAATCTGATCATGATCTCAAGTCTCTCTCTATCCATAGTGCTGTAGCTGGCCCATCTTTGTTGGATCTCTTTGATCTCTAATCTTCTTATTTCAGAATCCAGCTTTTCAGTGTCGAAACCTTCCCTAAACAGCTGATCAATGATATTGTCCATTGATCTGCTGTGTTCAGCATCAGCCTCTTTAACCATTTCATTCAAGTTCTTCTCTTTCTCAGCATTCTTCTTTTTCTTGTATGTGACATGAAAATCTTTTTGACTTTCATGTGCTTTTTCAATTTCAGCTCCCTTCTCAATCACATTATCCTTCTTTTTTTCGGCCTCATACACACAATCCTTCTCTTTTTCCACCTCTTTATCCTTCTCTTTCTCTCTCCTTCTCCATCCACTTTCTTTTAGCTTTCACTGCTGAACTCTCCCCCTTTTTGGGTGCATTGGTTGCAAGGGATTGAGTAGCAGAAAGTTGTTGGCTCAATACATCCTCCACCAAGGGTTGTAATACAGAAGAAAGTCTCTCATCAACAGGTTTAATAACAAATTTGGTTAGCTGCGGTGTGATGAGAGATAGGGGATTTTGAGGGATAGCATCCATTTGCTCAGGGGGGTTTTGGTCCTGAGAAATGGTGCCAGAAACAGAGGCAGGTGGCTGAGAATTTTGTAGTGGCTGTGTGTTTAAGGGACCTTCAGAGGAAGGTGCCATCTGTTGGGTTGATGTGGTGGCAGATGGTCTTTCTCCTTGAGAGAGTTGGTCAAGTAGTTTTTGCAGCCTACTGACTTCCTCCTCTAGGATTATGTTCTGAGCAAGAACATGAAAAAAGAAGCCCAGGTCATCATCAGCAGATGCTGAATCACCTGACCTCCTACTTGTAGCAGGATGTACATGCACTGGGTGTAGACCAGATGTAGCATGTGCCCCATTGTCTTGGAACTGGGGACTTCCAGCCTCAGGACTTTGTCCGTCATCAGCTGTTGCCTCTGGTGAGGTCTTAGTTATGTTACCAACCTCAGTCTGATCATATGCTGATTTAGAAGAGGTGGCAGCCTCACCAGATGTTCTGATCTCCATATCCACACCAGGAGATAGAACATTTAAACCCCGGTGCTGTGGGTTGTCAGAAGCATGTGTATCCTCTTCCTCAATTGTTGTTATTCTCCCTGTGTTGGTGGTGTAGGGAGGAGGAGAGGCATGCAGCTGAGTCAGCACATTGGCAATTATAATTGTTGGGCTTTGAGGGGCATTTGCATGGGGAGAGGGCAAGAATCTTATTGCATCCGGGGAGAGGGATGCTCTTCAATGATAACCTCCTCAAGTGAGAGAGGTCTCAGTAATGTGGGTTCCCCTGAAGTGGTTGCAACAGGATCCTTTTGAGAGGATACTTGTGCGGCTGTTGCTGGTTGAGTCTTAACACTACTGGGGGTTTGAACGAGTAGGTTTATCCTGTTTGGGTGGTACAGGGCATCATCAGGGGACTCATCTCTCTGATTAGCTTGTTTGGGTTTGGATTTTGGCTTGGTGGGGGATTGGATCTGGAAATTGAAGCTGTGGGTTCCCTTTGCTTGGGTTTTAGCAAACGGGCAGCTTCTTTGAGGGATTGGTCGGAGTTATGCCTGGAGTATACCTCAGCTAGAGCAGCTGGTGCAGGGACTCCAAGGCCAACAAGGCCATCAGTTTGTAATTCATTTAAAATTATGGCCATCAAAAACCTGGGATATAATAGCCATCTTTTTCCCGCAGGTTTCTGTGCCAGATCTTTGATTTCTAAAAACACAATTTGTGAAAAATTTAAAGGTTAGTGTTCTAGAATTGAATATAATACTTGTTGCCACCGGGAAGACATTTGATCCCATGAGGATGTCTTCGAGGCTAAGCAAACATTCAACATATGAAATATCAGTCGTTCAGCATCAGGGAAGTTCTTCTTCAGTATGGTAGCAGCTCGAAGATTTCCGTCGTACCCATTGTTGATGAAGGACATATCAGTTGTGCCCTTCGGGTACTCAGTCACAGTCATAGCATCTTCTAAATTTAGCACTCTACGAATGCTTTCAGGTGTAACCTCTACTTGTTTTGTTACCAATGACCTAACAGAGATTTGGCCGGTAGGCACATCAGTGTGAATGTAGGCATTGGACCAAAACTGACTGAGTGACTCTGGGTAGATGGTCGGTTTAGAGCAGAGCTGTATTATATTGAGAATCAGCCATTAGGTCTATGGCGTGATCAAACTTTGTCTAGAATGCCGATTTCGTGAGGTAGGCGACGCAGTTATGTCGGGGTTTTAGACTCATGATTGCCATTTTTGAAAGTATGAAGGTCAGAAGAACGGCTAATGGACCGTTTGAGAAGAAGACAGGTATTTATAGGGTTGGGAGGAGAGGAAAGGCTGAAAGAAAAAGTACTAAAGGTTTTGGTGTGGTCATCAGCTGTTTGAAACTACTGATGACGTGGTATTAACCTTCAGAGGTTTAAAACGACTGACAGTGGTGGTGTTGTCATCAGTTGTTATAAAACAACTGAAGACTTGGTTTGGACCATCAGATGTTGAAACATCGGAAGTCTTGGTGTTAACCATCAGTAGTTATGAAACTACTAAAGGTCGTGGTTTTGACTTCATATGATGTAAACAACTGAGGACTTGGTATTTGTCATCAGTATTTGTGAAACTACTGAAGACAATGGTTTTGCCATCAGTCGTTGTAAACAACTAAAGACTTGGTATTAGTTATCAGTAGTTGTGAAACTACTGAAGACTGTGGTCTTGCTTCAGTTGTTTAGAAACAGCATTTGTAGAAACAACTGAAGAGAAATTACTCATCAGCTGTTTTCGTCAATTCTTAGCTTTTCAGCTGTTTCATACTGTCCTCAACACTTATTCATCAGACTTTTCATCTGCTTTTCAGTGTTTCATAGGACGTCAGTACTTATCTGTTTTTACTGATTTCAGTAGTTGTAACTACATCATAGTTGTAACTACATCAGTAGTTTAGAACAGATAAAGTACTTCAGTACTTGTGAGGCATTTAGCCTTCAGTAGTTATAAAAACTACTAGGGTAAAAGAACTCATCAGTACTTATATGTGACATGTTTACCAATGATCATCAGTACTTATTACTGAATCATCATCAGTAGTTGTCACTTATTCTAGCTGCAGCATACCAAGCCTTAACACCAGGTGTGGAAAGTAGAACTATCCAAGGCTTAGTAAAAATGTCTGCAAGCTCATCAGCACTAGGCACAAACATAGGATTAATTAGACCCTTTTCAAAAAATCTCTTATAAAATGATGTCTAATTTCTATATGTTGGTCCTAGAGTGCTGGACTGGATTTTTGACAATGCAAAGAGCTGAAGCACTATCCATTAATAACGGAGTCTTAGTCTCTGTAATGCCATAATCCAAAAGTTGATTCTGAAGCCAGAGTACTTGAGATGTACACTTGCAGCAGCAATGTACTCGGCTTCAGCAGTGGATGTAGCAAAGATGTTTGTTTCTTACTCTGCCAAGAAATCAAACAGTTGCCTAGGAATTGACATCCACCAGAAGTTGATTTCCTGGTCAACTTACACCCTGCATAGTCACTATCAGAGAAAGCAACTAATTTGCAAGAGTGCCCAGTGGAATACCATAAACCTAGAGATTGTGTACCTTGCAAATATCTAAAGATCCTCTTGACTGCGATCAGATGAGACTCTTAGGTGCAGCCTGAAATCTAGCACAAACACATGTAGCAAACATAATATTTGGTCTAGAAGCTGTTAAATACATCAAGACCCAATCATACATCTGTAAAGCGTTTCATCAACAGCTTTACCTTTCTGATCAACATCTAATTGTGTGGTGTTGCACATGGAGTAGAACAGGCTTACAGTTTTGTAAATCAAACTTATTTAAAAGATCTTTTGTATATTTAGACTGATGAATGAAAATTCCATCAGCTTTTTGTTTGATTTGCAAGCCTAGAAAGAACTGTAATTCTCCCATTGCACTAATTTCAAACTTCCTTTCCATTAATTTTGTAAAATCATCACACAACTGGGGATCAGAGGATGCAAATATAATATCATCAACATAAATTTGAACAAGTAGCTTATGCTGATCCACCTTCTTAATAAATAAGTTTTATCTATGGAGCCTCTAGTGAAATTATTTTACAGAAGAAAGTTAGATAATGTCTCATACCAGCTCTAGGAGCTTGTTTCAACCCATAAAGAGCCTTATCAAGCTTGTATACCCATTCTGGGTGTTTATTATCCTCAAAACCTGGTGGTTGACACACATAAACTTCTTCTTTTATTTTACCATATAAAAATGCACTTTTAATATCCATTTGAAAAACTTTAAGATTTTAGAGTGCAGCATAGGCTAAGAACAATCTAATTGCCTCCAGTCTAGCTACAGGGGCAAAGGTTTCATCATAATCAATACCTTCTTCTTGTGCAAACCCCTGAACAACCAGTTTGGCCTTGTTCATAACAATAAGCCCATTTTCATCTGTTTTATTCCTAAACACCCATTTAGTTCCTATTGCACACTTACCTGGGGGAAGAGGAACAAGCTCCCACACTTGCTGCTTTTTGAACTGAAGAAGCTCAAGCTGCATTGCTTCAACCCAGCCATTGTCTCTAAGTGCAACATGATAATTCTTTGGCTCTAGCTGACTGATGAAGAGAGCATAGAAGCAGAAATTGGACAATTGACTTCTGGTTGAAACTCCAGCATTGATATCACCAATGATTTGAGACATTGGGTGATTCTTCAGCTCTTGATAACAATGAGATCAGTGCAAGTGTTTGTAGAACCTTCAGCAGCAATAGATGTTGATGTAGACCTTGAAACCATGTAGATGGTGGCAACTCAAATGAGTTGAAGATGCGGAAATCTCATTAGCACTTGTTGTGGATGAAGCTACTGAAGCTACAGGAGCATCAGATTTAGAGGACACATACAGTTGGTCACTAAACCTGAAGAGGTGAGTACTGCTATCATCATCATCATCAGCACCAGCAGTACCACCAGGTGGTGAACTGTTGACAGGAGCAACAGCAGGAGTTTGATAAGGAACATATTGCAGTATGTCCAAATCAAATAGCTCCATAGGGCTTTGTGGAATCTTGTCCTTTGGAGATTCATTAAACTTAACATGTAGAGTCTCTTCAACCATCTTTGTTCTACCGTTGAAGACTCTGTATGCTTTGCAAGTTGATGAATAACCAACAAAGTACCCTGCATCCATCTTAGGATCAAATTTTTGGAGTTGATCCCGTATGTTGAGAATGAAACAAGGACCCCAAAGCTCTGAAGAATGAAATTAGAGGGGCCAATGATGAAGAACTTCATATGGAGTCTTCATCAACCTCTGATTTACTAGAACTCTATTCTGTACATAGCAAGCTGTATTGACAGCTTCAGCCCAAAAAGTCATTAGCAGTCCAGAATCAGCCAACATGGACCTTGCAGCTTCAATAAGGGTCCTGTTCTTTCTCTCCACTACTCCATTTTTTTCAAGAGTTCTTAGAATGCTGAACTGCCTCTTGATTCCTTTTGAGAGATAGAACTCATCAAGTGTATTGTTTCCGAATTCTGTTCCATTATCACTTCTAATACACTTGACTGAGAGGGAATACTGCTTCTCAACATACAACACAAAGTTGATAATCTTCTGAGCTGCCTCATCCTTTGAATGCAAGAAGAAAGTCTATACAAATCTAGAGTAATCATCCACAATTACCAGACAGTATTTCTTCTTAGCCATACTCATCACTCTCACAGGACCAAAGAGATCCATGTGAAGAAGCTGTAAGCAGGCAGTGGACTTAGGTTTTTCTATGGAGGGAAATGAAGCTTTGTGTTGTTTTCTTTTTAACAAGCAGTGCAGTTATCTTCACATTTGAACTCCTTCATAGGCAGTCCCCTTACTAAACTATGGTTTATCAGCTGATTTATGTTTTTGAGATTAACATGACCCAGCCTTCTATGCCATAGAGTAGATTCTTGAGGGGAAGCCTTGGAAAATAGGCAAGGATGGCATTTGAGATCTATTTTCTTGGAAAGATCTAAGGCACACACTCTTCCTGTCTTGTTGGCCTTCAGGAGAGTGTGTTCATCCAACACCTTATCAATCAAACTTAGAACTTTGAATGACAGAATCCGACAGTTCTGACTGGTGAAAAGAGCAACATGGCATTTGTCACACATTTGACTGACACTCAAGAGGTTGTACTTGAGATTTTCCACATGGTTAACATCATCAAACTTTATTTCCCTATTGGAAACAAATCCTTTGCCGATGATATAACCCTCTGCATCATTGCCAAATGACACAAACCCCTTCCTTCCTTGAGAGTAGTCATTAAGAAGTGATTTGTTTCCTGTCATATGCATGGATCCTCCACTGTGTACATACCAGATGCCTCTGTGGCATGTTGAAGAACCCTGCAAAACACAACAAATTAGTTAGATTTTGAGACCCAAACCTTTTTGGTTTTGGCCTGTTCTCATCAACAGATGGTAAACTAACAAGTTTGTTGGAAACAACAGCCTGAGAGGAAGAAGATGGTGAAGAAGAGGAATCCTTTGGCTTGGACCTCCTTTTTTGTGGTTTCAACATAGGAACATATAATTGGTTAACTCTTCCCAATATATGTTGAACCATCATAACCAGCTGTGTCTGATTTTGTCATAAAACTTTCAGCTCTCCAGACATATTGGCATTGGAGTTTGATAAGTTCCTATGTTGCACCTTCTTCTTTAGAGCAATCTCAGCTGTTACCTGTTTAACTCCTTCCTTTTTGGATTTCTTTTTGGACTTAAGGGTTACAGGATTTGATGTTGCTAGTACAAATGTGGCTTCAAACTCAGTTTTCATTTTAACCATTTTCTCTTTAATTTCCTCTTTATGTTTGAGTTTGGATCCTCTTTTGTACCAACAATCATCTGTAAGATGATTGAACAAACCACATATTTCACATGGTTTCTTCTTCATCTTATGTTGATCATCAACTAAAGAGAATGAAACTACTAAAGACTTGTTCTTCAGCACTTTGGAAGCATTATTTGCTTTCTTGACTTCCTCTTTAGTAGTGTTCAAACCCTTTCTACTGACAGTTTTCTTCTCTTCAGTACTGACAGTAGTTGGAGTTTGAACTTCAGGTATTAAATCTTGCTCTCCAGTCCTTTCAGGACTTCCAGAAATAACTCCTGAGTTGATTAACTCTTTGATCATCTGAGTGTCAGTATTTGAACCATCAAGATCAGCTGATAGTTCAACGAGGGAATAATACTAACTTCAACTTCTGATGGTGCTCTATCAGAAAGTGAATCACATGATAAGGTGGATTGGTTATTGCTTTCTCCATCAATTTTCACTTCTGCTCTTGAAGCAAAATCTGTAGGAGGAGCAGTGTGATTATAACCAATGCCAAACTTCACATTGGAAGCAGATTGCTTACTAAGAAGCATTTCAAAACCTTTGCATGATTGTACCCATCGATCACACTCTACTTGGGTGACTGCAAGGGTTCTTTCAGGTCTTTGTACTTTTCTAAAAGTACCTCTTCCCTAGCCTTATCATCAGTGATTTGGCATTTAAGTTTATAAATCTCATCATTTTTCTCTTAAGTATAGACTCAAACTCAGCTTTTCTTTTGGAAATGATCTTTTCTAGCTCTATGTTCTTATTAATTAAAGCTACATTTGCTTCTCTAATAGAGGCAAATGTTGCTATGCATGTTTCAGAACATAATTTGGCCTTAGCCTTAGAGGATACCTGTGATACCTGTGATGAAGAGGCATTTGAGGATGATCCATCTGCAGACTCCAGAGCCATAAGTGCCAGATTCCCAAAAGGACTGTCACCACCATGTTGACCAGCACCTGTGAACAGTTGTTCATGACCAGACATGTCATCTGGTAAACTGCTCCAGTCAACAACTCCAGGGGTGAAGAAGCTGTGTTGTTGAGGTTGAGGAGGTTGATGAGATTGAGATGGTTGAGGCTCAGAAGAGCATGTGGTTGTTGAGCAATGGGTGCTTGAACCTGACTGGTTTGTGGCATGTAATAGCAAGGGTAAGGATATGGCATTGGACCCTGAGGAACAAAATATGCAGGTGATTGTGGTTGAGAATGATGACCAGAATTGACAGGATGTTGCCCACTGTGTTGTTGACTATTGCCAGGGAAAGTCACAAAAGGTGCAGAGGAATTAAATCCAGATGATCTGCATTCTCTAGCAAAGTGTCCAAGCCTGTGGCATTTGTGACACTTCAACTTACTCTTGTCAAAACCAACTTTGGTTTTGCCAGAGAGTCCTGGGAACTTTCTTCCAGTTCTTTTGTAGAACTTCTGAGATCTGATATTTATCAAGGCCATTTGGCTCAAAATATCCATCTCTTCTAAGTCATCATCAGCAATCCCCTTGAGATCATCCATGATGAAGCATAGATTGTCATTATTACACCCAGTAAACTGACCATCAACACTCACAAACGTAGAATCAGAAGTGTTTGAGGAGAAATCAATATGCTCATCATACTGGCATTCAGATGAAGCATATTCTAACTCATGACCAACCAGGCAGTGTTGCCTAGTACAAAGTCTTCATTGAGCTTTCCAGATGAAGACAGTTTTCGTTTTCGTTCTATCTCTCTCTCAAATGTAAGCAATTTCCCATGGAGTTGGGTGAGAGATAGTTTGTCCAATTTGCACTAGAGCGTAGGAAATAGTATATGTGTCCTATCTCTCAGGCAGTGATTTGAGAAATCTGTTATTCATCTGGATATTGGTGTACTCAAGTTTGACCATTTAATTCAGAGATCAAACAGGAGAACCGCTCAAACTGTTGAGTTAGTGTCTCACCCTTTCTATGAGAGAATGTCTCGTATTGTTGGGCAAGGATTTCTCTATTATTTTCCAAGACCTCATCTGTTCCTTCGAATTATTCTTTCAAGGCATTCCAGGGTCATGGGCAGTTTCATAATGCATTAGCCCCCAAGATTTCATTGGGCAGTGCCATGGCCAGAATTCCATGGGCTTTTGCATCAATTTCAAACAATTTCTTATCCTCATCTCAGTATTGCTCCATCCTCTTCGGAACCATTTGATTGGTTTCCGGTTATTCACCATAGGCTTGTGTGGACCATGTACCACTGATGTCCAACAACCTGAACTATTAAAAGACAGGTGATGGAGCATTCGTCGTTGCCATATGTTATACTCACTCCTAACCAGCATTGGAGGCTTGGTTGAGGAACCAGTATTGTGAGGATCATTGGAAGGAGTAGTCATTTTAGAAAATTCAGACAAATTCAAGATAAGCAAAACAAATTTAGCTCAAAACCACTAAGAACCTCAATTAAAATAGCCAAAAGCGACAAAACTTCACTCTCTATAACAGATTCGTGCAAATTGCTAGTTCGATCAAACTTAGAGCAAATGAGAAGTTTCAATGATCAATTGTTAGATCGATCAATGATTAACCAGCTCTGATACCATTTGATAGGATCTCAGCATCTAGTTTGATCGATTCGAATGATTTCAGCAGCGGAATAGAGTACCAACTAGCACAATTCGAGCAACAATACCAAAGATATTGCAATGAACAGAATTAGTTATAGAGAGAGAAAGTTTCTGAAAAAAGAATATTTCATTCAATCACACGCTTTCGTGGTGGTAAAAAGTGTCACACATACAATCAGGTCAATCATCCCTTATATAGTAATGTCGTGGTGGAACATTCCTCATATAGGAGATGTGACGTCTGCTGATGTCACTTGATAGTGACATCTAACAAAATTATTTAAACAACTGAAACACAACTACTGAAGATGTCAAAACAGCTGACATCTTCTTACAAAAATACTAAGTGTTATCAGTTACTACAACTACTGAAAAGAAACTACTAAAACTACAACGACTGAAGAACAAGCTCTTCAGTCGTTTTACAAAACTACTGAAAATAAAAACATAAAACTACTCATATCACAACTACTGAAGAAGTACTCTTTAGCTGTTGTGACAAACTACTGAAACTTCATCACTTGGTCTTCAGACTTGAACTTCAGACGTTTCATCAGTTGATGACTTCAGTAGATGTCATCAGCTGATGTCTTCAGTCTTTGTCTTCAGACTTTGTACATCAGTTGTTGATCTTCAGCACTTGTGGACTCTTCAGCTGTTGAATTTTAGTACTTTGGTCTTCAGCTTCAGCACTTGTATTCTTCAGCTGTTGGACTTCAGCACTTTAGTCTTCAACTTCAGCACGTGTGTTCTTCAGCTGTTGGACTTCAGCACTTTAGTCTTCAGCTGTTGAAGTCTTCAGTACTTGATCTTCAGCTGTTGAAGTCTTCAGCACTTGTCGAACTGCCGATGAAGCCTTCAGCAGTTGTTGTGATATCATGTGGGACTTGGAGGTTTTCTGATCTTGGCTCATTGGTTCTTTTGGTCCAACATGAGTCTTGACTTGCTGAAGGGGGATGACATCATATTATTCTGGCTGTTGAGCTTCATCTGCTTGATTAAACATTCAACACATCATACATAAATCATTAATCAAGACATCTAAACATAATTAATCATTAATTACATTAATGTAATACATAATTCAAGTACAAATGTTTCAAATACATAACATCTAATCATTACTTTTGTCTTGATCTGGTGTCTCTTCAGCTTGAGGAGCTGAGGACGATGCTCCTTGATCCTGATTTCTCTTGGTGCGCCTCTCCTTCGCTGATGGATTTGAGGCTGACGAAGATGTGTCACCTTCTCGATCATCCTCACCATCATCTCCTCCTTTTCCCTTTCCGCTTCCTCCTGCTCTCTTGTCATCACCATCATCTTCCTCGGATTCATCTTCATTCTCATCATCATCATCATCCTCATCCTCATCATCACCATCTTTAATCTTCAAGGGCTCACTCTTTGATCCTGTCAGCTTTAGCAAAATCTTTTTGTTCTTCTTCTCAAGTCCTTTAATCCTCTTTACTGAAGCCAGCAACAACTCATTTTGACTCTTTAGTGTGTGGTGGACTCGGCCTAAAGCTCTCTCGTACAGCGTATTCTTCTCACTTAGCTGAGCGATTTGCTTTTCTTGAGCAGCATTCACCGCCATCAGCTGATTGATCAGAGTAGCCCTCAGATCATCAGTAGCCATAAGCTTTAGCAGCATCCGTGGAAGAGATAGGTGTATGAGTGGTGGTTGGAGTAGTGGTTGTGTTAGTGGGTGTGGTAGTGGTAGTGGCTGTGGAAGTGGTGGTACTAGCTGCGGTAGTGGTAGTAGAAGATGCAGTTGTCACACCCCAACCTTGATGGCGTAAACGTCGAGGAGTGAGACTTAAGATCGTTCACAGCCACATAACGCTATTAATAATCCCAAATGTATATATAAATCATAAATCCCACTTATACCATTACAATCATAGGTCTCAAAGAAATTAAAATAAACATAATAAATCATTTATTTTATTTGTTTATCTAGGTCCATTCCTAGATGTGTAAGCTTCAAAGAGTAGAAATCAAGCTTGAGTATTTCCTTAAACGTGTTAAAAATAAAAGGTCAACAATAA
The DNA here is from genome assembly GCA_025506515.1 of Flaveria trinervia. Lineage (NCBI taxonomy): Eukaryota > Viridiplantae > Streptophyta > Magnoliopsida > Asterales > Asteraceae > Flaveria > Flaveria trinervia. Next base: position 17,072,169 of record CM046442.1, on the reverse strand, counting down.
TGTTGGTGAGATTTCTATAGTTTGTAATACATAAATATATAAAAGATGGCAATTCTTGTTATAAGTTAGAGAGCAAAGTAACTAGGGATGTAAGACAAAATGCACAATCAAACCTTGACAAAGTTTTACAAGTCTCAAACGTTACAAGTATATACGATTAGCTAAGTGTACTTGGATCAACCAAGTAGGCTTGTCAGGCCCATAGATCTATGACGTCGCCAGGCTAGCAATAGTTAATGATTGTATATATAATCGACATGACATGGTAGTTACAGAGGTCATCTAATCACAACATGTAAGTAATTGCCATTAGTTTACAAGTATCAAACGAGTTTACAAGTGCGAAAGTTATAAATAACATGTTTCACCCCAAAGTGTGAAATAAACTAAAAAGAGGTATGAAAATACTCACATGGGCAAATAAGTATATATTGGATGATTAATAAGAAAATAAATGATGCTCCAACGATCTCCTTTTTACAAGTCACCTAAACGTATTTATTCCAAAGTTAAGTTCAACAATAGCGTTAACGCTTAGACGTGATCTAGGGTTTCAAGGGAAGGTTTGGAGTTTTGACAATAACAGTTAACGATAAAAACACGTTTATTTTAATTTGAAGAATCACAATTATACCAATTAAGTAATTTAACAAGAATTTAAATAATTTATAATAGTTGACAAAACTTAAAGACAAAGTATAAATACATTCTTATATTTATTTGAAATAACCATGATTTATTCAATAAGTAAAAGTGATGTTGTTAGGACCGGGTATTCGACTGAAATACCTAGAGATCACGTGTATACCAGATCAAATAGTGCGGAATCCTATTTGATTGGCGATCCAATCAGTGAGAACACACGAAGAATCAATCAAGGATTGAAACTAACGTTAGAAATCGATAAGGAATCGATCTAATGTGTTCTATGAACTTGGAGAATGATTTGGAAGGTTTCTGGACGGCTAGGGTTCGACTTGAATCGTACTTGATCGAATATCCATGTTTTTCACGAATCGAGTGGTATTTATAGGTTGGCACTATTCAATCGTGCGACTGAACCATTAGTTTGGTTCAGTCGTGCGATTGAACCATGCGGTTGGTTCATTTGTACGACTGAGTGTTCAGTCGTGCGACTGAGCCAATCTTATGTTACAGTCGTACGACTGATCCAGTCTCTTGGTTCAGTCGTGCGACTGAGTCAATCGTGTGAAGTTCTTCATGTGTATGGTTCATTCGCATGAGCCATTCGCATGGGAACTTCATTAAGTTAAGTTTGAATGTTTTAGTTAATTAATATAATATTATATGTAATCATTCAAGTAATCATAAACCCAATCAGTTCATTTACGACTCATTAATGAACTATTAAACATTTTAACCAACAGACTATCAATATCAATTCATTAATCATACCAAACAAGATCTATTACATCACATATCATGATCTAGGGACATACATGTATCAACAAACTCCCCTTTGGACCTAGATCTCTCTAATGTCTTGTTTTCTTCATTACCTTCTCATATTTCTTGTACTTGTCCTCTTGTGTGACTCCCGCGTGAATATCAAACGCGAAGCAAAGTCGTATAACATTTTGGAACTGGAGGGCTTGTACAATGTCTTGTGTGTCATAGAACAATGGCCACTTGTATAATGTATAGACATCATTAGCAGAAAAGTTGGTTAGCCACATTGGGTCGAACACTCTGACAGTATCCATTTGATCCCCTTTGTTCAGAACTATGACAGCTTCAGCAGTTCTCCAATCATAGTACCACCATTTGAAGTGTGGAGTGAAGTCCTGTGGCATTTCCCTGAGAGGGATTCTCGACATAGTGCGAGGAGGACTCCACTTCAACATAATCTTAGGTTTTCCAGTAATGGCATCCATCTCAGACCTTCTAATATACCTTGTAGGTTGTTGAGGTCTGAAGTTAATCCACCTGGTGTGGTACTCTTTCTTTAGGGCAGCCTCAAACCAGCCTGACATTTTTCTCGGGTCAGCATACAACAGCTTCAATTTGGCCAGCTGGTTGAGCTCAAATCCTGGTAGAGTCTTTAGATCATGTGGAAATCTAAAGTACTCTATGCCCTTTTCCCTCTTAACGGCATACACGTTAAGATCATCAAAATATGCCCATGCTATAATCCTGCCTGACACCGTAAGATGTTTCTTGACGCTGTAGAACTTGGTGTAGGCATCCCTCTTCGGTGCATCACGTTGGGCTCGGACTTCTTTAAAACTTCAGCCCACTCAGCCTTTCGAATGTATACGTCATCGTTTGAGACTTGGGTTGTTCCTTCGGTCTTTCCTGCTTCCTGCTCCATCTTGTCTAGTACCTCAAACATATCACTGACTAGGGACTCACCCAGATTGGGGACCACATTACCCTCGTCTACTTGTCACTAATAACCTATTAAACTCAATTTTAACATTTTGCTTCATTTACATAGGTGATTAGGTCAATTCACAGTTCGGTTCTTGATTCAATCCAATGTCGCTATTGTAGTTCGGTGATGTACTGATTTTGGTAGGATTCAAGGAGTAGTGTACCTGTAAAACGTCACTGGAATGTAAGACTCTTAATCACAATGTATATCAGAATCGGTGGCAAGTTTGACAGGTAACGGTACAGAATGCGATTTGGGTTACTATTAGGAGTGATGAGTGAGATGCGATCGACTAAGACCCTTAAATACTAAACCTAGGTTCATTCGGCCGACTGGCCTCGTTCGCTTAGTTCAATCGGGCGATTGAGGTTCAGTCATACGAATGCCCTAGTCAATCGCATTCAGTCGGCCGACTGAGTCTCAGTCGGTCGACTGACTCATTCGGTCTCCTTCATTCGCCCCTTTAGTTGACCGACTGAGCCTCGGTCGATCTACTGTTTCATTCTCCCCCTTCCATTCGGTCGAATGGATCAATTTCATGTCCATTCGGCCGATTGGAAGCCATTTGCATAGTTGGTCGATAACCATGATCCACTAGTGCGAATGGGTCACACTTTGTGAGTTTACAGTCATTTTTAACATTACTATTCAGACCCTTTTCACTTTTGATAATAACATTGTAAGCTCTTAACCAATTCAGTCACTTCAGACGTGACCTTTTAAATTTTGAAAACCATGTGGCCATCTCAGACATGACCCCTTTTCATGTAAGTTAATTCCCTTCTGATTTCCCTGATGCAGTCCGACAGACACACAAATTAAAAGATAAACATAGGAACTTAAACTAACTACACAACTAAAGTTTATGTTTGGACTTTTTGTGAGAGATAAAACCCTAAGATGAGAGTCTAAGGGATTTGATTAGGAGTAGACAGCTTTAACTTAGATTGATCATATCTGGACCAACTCAATTTTGGAATCATACATGAATATCAAATCATTTTGGGACTTGTTATTAAAACTCTTTGATGCTTAAATTCTCGGTGTTCATCCAGAGTCGTTAGCACCTTAAGGAAATCATACTGAAACTCTTAGATTTTCACATTGATTTGAACTCTTGAGAATGTAGCCACTAAGATTGTCAGTATGTTTGTCCACTTAAATCCATACACAGACTTTTGATGTAGACTGGTGACTGATTTAGGTTTAATTATTTCAGCTAACATTTGTGGATCCCACACTTATATGGTAATCAACATTCCTCAAAGGTTTTGAGCGGTCTACAGGTATTATTACAAGGAGAGACTATTCTTAGAGCTTTCAAAGAGAAGCCTGTCCTCAGGTCAGTGCCATCGCAGAGCAGAGAGGCGGCAAACAACAATGAATTCTAGAATATCTAGGTTATGCTTATCCTCAGGTCAGTGCCATCGCACAGCAGAGAGGCACACAACCTATCTCCTTGTTAGAGCAGCTTATTTTATTTGACACAATATGCACCAACAACATGAGTCATTAGCTTTATTGCATTTGTCTTTCATTTTTTTCTTGCTTTGCTCTAATTATGGTCATCCGCACACTTTTGTGGCATTTAAATGCTCATTACCCCTTATTGGAATATATTTGATTGTGTTAACCAGTGATAAGATGGAAGCCCACAGTCAGTTGAACAACTTAGTTTGATCTTGAAATCACCAATCAGGTCTAATTGTCTATTGTGTTGAATCTACCAACATATCATTTGTGGTCTAGCAGCCTCTAAGTCTACTTTCTCTGTGTCACCTTAGGAGTTGCCAGTTTTCTATCATATTCCCTTTTTATATTGCTTAGACTACACAGACTTATACTTTGAACTTTTGCATCTTTTCAAACCTTAAATTTTAAAATCCCTCTTGATTTGTTCCTGTGTACTATCATATTCCAAAGGTATTGAATCAGTATCACAGACACAATCTACCTTATTTTAGCTAGTTACCCCTTCTCCCACTCTTTTTTTTTATATTAACTTGCTGACATATTCTCCCCCTAAAATACTAAAATCATTTCGGATTTAATTATTTTTGGATTTTAATAAACAGCAAGATAACATGAGTTTAAGTATAACAGACAAAAGAAAAGAAAGAAAAAAAAACAGATAACATAAAATAAAATAAACATTAACGAAACCTACATCGGACTACACATCATTCTGATCAGGAATTACCTCACTTTTCTTTTTAACGCCGTTGACCTCTAGCAAGTATTGAAAACGTGGTTTATCAAAGGCTTTTGTATAGAGGTCAGCACGTTGAAAATCAGTATTAATTTTAACCACATCTATTAAGGTCTTTTCAAAACAGTCTCTTATGAAGTGGTATTTAATACCGATGTGTTTGGTCTTAGGATGTTGAACCGGATTTTTGGTTACTGCAATTGCAGCAGAGTTATCAACAAAAATAGGAGTAGACGAGAATTTCAAACCGTAATCCTGCATTTGCTGTTGAATCCAAATGATTTGGGAACAGCAACTTGCAGCAGCAACATATTCGGCTTCACAGGTTGACAATGCAACCGATGTCTGCTTCTTACACTGCCATGTAACTAATCTTCTCCCAAAGAATTGACACCCTGCTGATGTAGACTTGTAGTTCATTTTGCAGCCTCCATAGTCCGAGTCACTATACGCTCTGAGCTCAAAATCGTCATCATGAGGATACCACAACCCCAGTGTGGGTGTACCCTTTAGATAGCGAAAGATCCTTTTGACCCCGATCAGATGATTGACCTTAGGTTTAGCCTGATATCTGGAACATAAACATGTAGCATACATGATATCAGGTCTTGAGACAGTGAGATACATGAGAGATCCAATCATTCCTCGGTACATAGTGGCATCTACAAGATCTCCATTTTCATCAGGTGCTATATCATGATTCGTAGCAAGTGGAGTCCCAGCAGCAGAAGCATTCTCCATGTCAAAGCGACTGAGAATGTCTCCTACATACTTGGTCTGATGTAGAAAGATCCCATTAGGTGTTTGATCCACCTGTAACCCAAGAAAGAACTTCATCTTCCCCATCGCACTCATCTCAAACTCTTTTTTCATCACTGCTTCAAACTCTTTGCATAACTCTTCGTTCTTTGACCCGAAGATTATGTCATCAACATATATCTGTACAAGCAGTAGGTCACCATCCTTTTCTTTAATAATAGTGTACAGTCAATGACTCCCCTGCGAAAGCCGTGTTTCACAAGATGAGTGGAGAGTTTCTCGTACCAAGCGCGAGGAGCTTGATGAAGCCCATATAAGGCTTTGTCGAGCTTGTAAACTCTATCCCGATGATAAGGGTCTTCAAATCCCTCGGGTTGACTTACATAGACTGTTTCCCTTATTTCCCCATGAAGGAATGCACTCTTCACATCTAATTGGTAGACTTTAATCTTCATGTACGAGGCATAGGCAAGGAAGATACGAATAGCTTCCATCCTTGCCACGGGTGCAAACACCTCATTATAGTCAATCCCCTCGACTTGGCGAAAACCTTGAACCACCATCGAGCTTTGTTCCTTATAATGACTCCTTGGTCATCCTTCTTGCATTTTAGTACCCATTTGGTGCCAAGGACTTTAGCACCTTTAGGTCTATCACCAGAGTCCATACACCTAACTTCTTAAACTGCAGAAGTTCTTCTTGCATGGCACTCACCCGCGCCTCATCATTTAGTGCTTCACTGACATATTTTGGCTCAACCTGCGAGACAAAACAGCGATAAGCACCATCATGAATGTAACCCTTCTCCATAATTGAGGCGTAATCAGTTGAGTATAGCTGATTTCGGGTTTGTACTCCTGATCGGACATCTCCAATGACATTGTCAAGGGGATGATAGACGTTTAGTCGTGATCCTGGAGTAGTCGGCACAGTCACCTCCGAACCAAGATTGTGAACATTTTGGTCTGCATCTGAGGAGGTTGGAGTTTGAGGTTCCGAAGTCGAGGGTACATCACTTGTGGATGCTTGTGGACTTTCAGGAACTGGAACCTGTTCCTCCTGACTGTTCTGGTCATCTGCTTCAGTTTCATCTTCAGAGGAGGAGTCACTTTCATCGACTACCCCTTCTGACTGAGTAGATGACTCTCCCTGTGTGTTGGATGGAGTATTTAGAATATCATACATCATCCTAGTAGCTAACTCATCATCCGAGGGAGAGAGAGGGATGTTGAAGGATTTGAAGAATCCATCATAATCGAAGAAGTATGCAGGTCCTTTGCCTGTAGGTGGTGTGGTATATCTCTGAACGTCGACATTACACCACACTTCTACAAGACCCGTTGAGTTATTGTAAACTCGCTTGTTCGGTATGTTGTATCCTAGAAAAATTCCTTTAACTGCCTTCTCGCTGAATTTTCCTTCTTGTGTCTTCTTCAGAAGTGTACACGGTGCGCCAAAAGGTTCAAGATAATCCAAATTCGGTTTGCGTCTTTGAAGTAGCTCATAACATGTCTTTCCGTGACGCTTGACTATTAGGACTCGGTTCAGTGTATAGCACGCATTTGCCACTGCCTCGTTCCAGAATTGGATAGGCAGTTTCGAGTCTGCCAGCATAGTCCGGGCAGTCTCTATCAAACTCCTGTTCTTTCTCTCAGCAACGCCATTCATCTGAGGTGTGTAGGCAGAAGTGAATTGATGCACAATTCCCTTTTTCTTGCAGTATGCCTCCATCCCTTGATTCTTGAATTCTGTCCCGTTGTCTGAGCGTATTTGTCGAACTTTGAGCTTGTAGAGTGATTCCAGTGTGGTTACTAATTCCTTGAATGTCTCCAAAGTTTCTGATTTTGATTTCAAAAACATTACCCAAGTGAACCTTGAGTAGTCATCAGTGACCACATAGCAGTACGCGTCGCCTGCAATGCTCCTTGTACTAACTGGACCAAACAGATCCATGTGAAGAAGCTCAAGAGGAAGTTCTATTGAATGAACTTTCTTTTCCTTATGAGCCTTCTTTGTCTGTTTGCCTTTCTTACAAGCTACACAAAATTCAGGAACTTGGAAGTTCTTGACATTCACTCCTCTAACTAAATCCTTCTGAATCAAATGATTCATCTTCCGTTGACTTATGTGTCCCATTCTCCGATGCCAGGAGATGGAGTCCCTCTTAGTAGCTTTAGATAAGAAACACTGAACCTCATGATCCGTTGTGGCAGCTGTTGACAAATCCAAGACATACAAGTCTTTATATCTTGAAGCAGTCATCAGAACTTGGTCCTCTGGGATCATATATTCTTTCTTCAGCACGTAACACTTCTGATTATCGAAGACGACTTTAAATCCTTTATCACAGATTTGGGAAATAGAAAGTAAGTTGTTCTGAAGTTGTTGAACGTAGTTCACTTTATCAAACTTAACTTTCTGATTTCCCACTTCTCCCTGAGCTGTGATATAGCCTCCTTTGTTTCCTGCAAAGGAAACATGCCCTCCTTTTATTTGTTTGACACTAGATAAAAGGGCGCTATTTCCTGTCATGTGCCGGGATGCTCCGCTGTCTATAATCCACGTGTTAGTCTCAGCACTATAGCGAACACCCTGCACATACAAAGTAAAAGAATCAGTTTAGGTTAGGAACCCAAGCTTTGACTGTCTTGGGTTTCCCAGAGGCATCACACATCATAAACTCCACCCATTGACCCTTAGAAGGTGAGGGTAGCTCAGGTTCCTTCTTGTTATCAGTATCAGACACGAGGGTGGATTTTTCTTTCCATAAGCGAGATTTGTGAAATGCCTGTTTATGATAAACAGTCGTCTGGCTTACAGGTTGGACTCTAGGTTCACTAGCTCTTCTAGGTGGAGTTAGAGAACTCTGCTTAGAAGACCTAGGTCTAGAGTCCAGAAGATCAATCTTCTTCCTAGGTGTCTGATAGAAATGACAGTCAGAAGCAATGTGTCCACATTCTCCACAGTTGTAGCATGACCTGCTATCAACTTTATGAGTAGACTTTCTTTGTGGAGAAGTGCGTGACACTCTAGTAACATCAAACACTTTATTTTTTGACTCTTGGATGTTTGATGTTTTCTCTGGTGTAACAAACTTTACTGATTTAACCTGTTTTACTTTTTGGTTAACTGGTTTTTGACTTGAAGCATGTGAAAACGTAACATTTGAAGTCCTTTTAGGTTCTGATTTGACTCTATTTGACCCTGACTTTAAATTAACCTTTTCAAAGTCATTTTCCAGGTTAACACAAGGCAATTTACCCTTTGCCTTTGAAGTGGCCTCCTTTTGTTTCTTACCAGATTCAGTAGATGAACATGAGGTGTCTGGATCAGTAACAAGAGGAGTGGTCACCACATGATCCTTGATGGGGTTATTATTTACTGGTCTAGACTTGGTGTTCATCAAGGTCTCAGGTGGTGGTGGAACCACTTTGTAGCCTAATCCCTCCCCGTTATTCCTTTCTCTCACTAAGTGTTGAACTATGTGTGAAGAACTAGTCCAACTATGCAGTTTCTGTTTTAATGAATTAACTTCGACTTCTAAAACTGCCCTTTGTTTCTTAGTGTCTTCTATGGAGTTAAGATAGTACCTAATGTCGTTTGCTTGGTTAAAAGCCACTACTTCAGTTTCCCTAAGTTGTTTAGTCAATAGGTCTATCTTTTCTTTATAACAATGCTCATTTTGTTTTAGTACTCTATTTGCCTCAGTGCACAGACGTAAATCTTTTACTAAGTTATCACTATGATCTAATAACCTAGCAAAATTTTCATCTATGCTATTACTAAACGTGTCACAATCAGAACAAGCATGGTTATTAAAAATTTGGTTAGTGGTACTTACTTGAGTTGGTTCAGAAGTATAGCCATCAGTGCCGCATCAGATGATTCTGGTTCTGTCGACTCTGGATTTTCTGTCTCTGATGTGGAAACTTCCTCATTTGGCTTGTAGCTGACCTCGGCTGCAGTTGTTCCTTCACTATGTGACATTGCAATTTCAACTGCTATATCACCTTCACTCGCAGAATCATCGTCAATATCCTCGACACTGGCAATGTTATATTCTCCTGGTGAGACAAACCTGAAACTCCAATCCTGTCCTTTATCATCATGAGCAGTTAGTGCTTTTGGATCCTTGTTCAATGAAGTAGAATTAGAGGGTTGCTTGTCCTGGCGAGTAATTCCCATTCCCCGTCTTCTTTGGCTTGACACATTCTCGTTTGAAGTGCCCCTTCTCACCACAGTTAAAGCAGGTCACTTTACTCTTGTCGAAGCCAAAGGTGGTGTCCTTAGTAGCAACCAAGTTCTGTCCAGTCTTTTTCACAAACTTCTTCGCCCTCCGAACAGCACTTGCTAAGGCTCACATTATATCCATTCTTTCAAGCTCCATCTCATCCACCTGCTCGTAGTCCTCATCTGCCAGATGGCAGTTTCCAATCTTCCCAGCAACAAGTCCATCATATGAATGAACCACTGCTGCTAAGAGATCCATATGCTCTCGTGCTACTTCCACGGTCACATTACCGAAGTTCTCGGTCTTCAGTTTGGTAGCGTTTGCTTCTGATCCAATATGATGGGTACATGATGACCCAGACGTGTCTGATCCAGAAGGAGAAGCATGTGAGGACCTGACGAGCTAGACACAAATGCAGTCTGGAGGGGTGCTCCAGATGTCTTAGCTTGAGGCGTGGCGTTGTATAAAGCTGGATTTTGTGTGTACGAAGACTTCTGAGCTCTATACTTCATCCTTAGTGCTTCTTCTCGGAACATAAGAATGAAGTCATTTATATCCAGCTTAACAAGGATTCCATTCTGTCTCAGGTTAGACACGAATGTAGCCCACTTATCAGGCAACCCGTTTGCGAAGTTGCTTACTTTTTCTTCCATGGTAGTAGCCACTCCATGTGTATGCAATTCGCTCATCAAGTGGTAGAATCTATCTATGACTTCGTCCAAACTTTCATTACCAATTGATGAGAAGTTATCAAATTCCTTCTTTAACTCCTTTGCTTTGATTGCCTTCAATGATGCATTACCATCATATCTCTTCTCTAGCGCATCCCACAGTTTCTTGGACTGCTTGTTCTCGGAATACTGGTGGAATATGTCTTTGGGGATAGACTGAGTGATCAATGCATAAACTCTTTTCTCTGCATTGTACTTTACTTTCTGTGCATCTGTCATCCCGCTTAATGTTAGTTTAACCCCATCAGCTCCCACCGGTGTACTATAGCCTATCTCAATGGCTTCCCACAGATTAGGACCTACTCTATTAAGGTAGATCTCAAAACGTTGTTTCCAGTGGGGAAACTCATCTAAAGTCAAAAGCTTTGGTGGTTTATTATGATTCCCCACCTCACTCTCAAGCAGCAACAGATTCTGTATCCTTGAGTCCTTCCCAGCAGTAAAGGCTGACATCTGATCTTCCATTACGAATAAACTTATAATCTAATCAAACAAACTTTTACTGATGCGACTGAGCTAATCGTGCGTATAAGCTCTGCGATTGGTTCAATCGTGCGAATGAACTGGGCGATTGGTTCAGTCGTGCGAATGAATCTGGTGCGTATGAGCTATGCGAACGAACGGTTCAATCGACCGAATGAAGGTGCGACTAGGTCCAATCGTGCGTATGAGCAATGCGAATGGAGTCCAGTCGTACGTATGAGTCAGTCGTGCGACTGAAGCTGCTGTTTTGCGAAAATTTCTAGGTTTGACGGGTTTCAGCGGTAAAAATTCGAAATTTCACAAGTTCTAATCGCCTGAGTCCGTAGAAACCAAACATCGATGAGCAGGGAACTTCCAAGATCACTTTTGATGCCAAAGATTGCGTTTTTAGTGTAAAAACACAAACTTTTATGCAATCTTGATTGAATCAACACGTAATCAAGAGCCAATAGCTCTGATACCACTTGTTAGGACCTGGTATTCGACTGAAATACCTAGAGATCACGTGTATACCAGATCAAATATTGCGGAATCCTATTTGATTGGCGATCCAATCAGTGAGAACACACGAAGAATCAATCAAGGATTGAAACTAACGTTAGAAATCGATAAGGAATCGATCTAATGTGTTCTATGAACTTGGAGAACGATTTGGAAGGTTTCTGGACGACTAGGGTTCGACTTGAATCGTACTTGATCGAATATCCATGTTTTTCACGAATTGAGTTGTATTTATAGGTTGGCACTATTCAATGTGCGACTGAACCATTAGTTTGGTTCAGTCGTGCGATTGAACCATGCGGTTGGTTCATTCGTACGACTGAGTGTTCAGTCGTGCGACTGAGCCAATCTTATGTTACAGTCGTACGACTGATCCAGTCTCCTGGTTCAGTCGTGCGACTGAGTCAATCGTGTGATGTTCTTCATGTGTATGGTTCATTCGCATGAGCCATTCGCATGGGAACTTCATTAAGTTAAGTTTGAATGTTTTAGTTAATTAATATAATATTATATGTAATCATTCAAGTAATCATAAACCCAATCAATTCATTTACGACTCATTAATGAACTATTAAACATTATAACCAACAGACTATCAATATCAGTTCATTAATCATACCAAACAAGATCTATTACATCACATATCATGATCTAGGGACATACATGGATCAACAGATGTTTGAATCAATAATAATTTTTATGATTTAAATCCTAATTTAGAGTCTTATTTTATAAAATTAATTAGATATAACATCCATAAAACTATTTTATAAAAATATTAAACTATTTTAAAGAATAAATTTACAAAAAATAATTAAGTGACTTTAAAAATAAATAATGTTTACAAAATTGATTTTTAAAATTTTTCAAAATTTTTATGTTTTTTTAAGCTAGAAAACCCCCAAAAAAATAATTGAGGTGGCCCGGGTTCGAACCCGGGACCTCCAAGTTGTGAAACGGTGAGTGACCAATGGACCAAGGGCCTACACCTTGGTAAAGAGCGGTAATGAAATCTTAAAAAGAAACAGTCTTAATGAACTCCAAAACCTCAAGAACCCTAGAACGATTTTGCACCAAATTGAAGGTCAATTCGTTGTTGTTAGAGCCAAAGATCATGGGGCTTTCATTCCCCATGTGAAGTTGAGTATGTAGATGATTTTAATTACCCGGTATTGAAATGTAAACCACAAGAACAGATGATGTATAGGTCGCGACCACGTAACACTTGTTTGATGCTCAAATGATGATGATAATCAAATTCGTTGTACATGAAGTTTCCAATAATTTTAAGGATGAAAAGCCCTCTGTACATTTTGAGTTTTGAAGCCTTAATCATGGTGTTCGAATTGTCGCAGTCGCGATTAATGGAGAGAATCAAAGTAGATGTTTGAGTTAGTTTCAGGTAGAATTGTGAGGTGCATTCGATTAGTGATTGACAGATGATCGTTCAAATTTCTTTAATTAGATTCTTATTAGGTGTAAATGCTCAAACGGATATATGATTTTAAGGTTTCGGTTATGCGTTTGTTTTATGTTAATAATCGGTGTTTAAACGAATTTAAGGTGGCCATTAAAGTTCGAAACGTGTATGCGAAAGGATTTGGAACGATTTGGGTAACAAAGTCGGGTGTTTTTCATGGATTTTGGGGCTCGCCGGAGTTTCGCCGGAAAATCGAGGTGAATAGGGGGGATGGTTTGGGATTTCGAAAGTTACACAAATGGTCCCTTCGATTTCGATTTTATCATTTTATGTCTTAAACTTTGATTGAAGGTTTATAAATTGACAAAACTAACCCTTGACTTTTAGATTAAAGTTTTATACATTTTAGTTTAATAACTTTAAAAAATTATTATTATTAATATTTCAAGTAGTTTTATTATTATCATAATTATTAGTTTGATTAGAAAATTAAAGGCAACAAAGAATAAGCATAACAAATTCACAAGTTTCATAAATGACATCACTAGTCCATACAAGAACCTAACAAGGTTAACTTTAATTTAACCCAAAATTACAAGATGTTACAGTCTCCCCAACTAAAAGAATTCCATCCCGAAATTAAGAATGAAACTTACACCAACAGGAGACTTATGATGAAAGATAAGTGTACTAACGGACTGTGGTTGGCGTGATGCTTCACTTTGCGAATTATGGAATTTTACACGATGCATCCACATTTGAACTCTTCCAGTGAAATGCAAAAGTTATCATTGACAACCAACTCTTTGAGATTTGGCACATGAAACGTTGAAAAACGATGATGATTTCCTGAGGTATATTAGACTTATAAGTCACACTTCTCCCATCATCTGGAATGAAATTATGTAATAAAGTGAGTCTTGAAGCCAATAAGAAAGAAATAACAATATCTCGTAATTGTATGAAAGTTTGACCGTCAGAATTTAAGAATCCCAAGTGCCACTATATAATGACACAAGCTTAACGCATATCTTGTGAATACGTATCGCTCCTCCGGTTAAACCATCGGGTTAAGAATGATACGATATGCTGAGATTTTGAGCTAGGTTCCCAAAGATGATTAGAGGCATTGCTAATAATAGAAAGTGAATTGATCATTGGAATTAACCATCGATGTTTAACGACACACCACAATAACCGCCTATTTGAGGTAAGTACGAGTCAATTTCTCGACTCGTTATCTCACATGAGTCAATATGAAATGCGCGAAAGTAACCAATCGGTCAATAATGCACCAAATGACATCAAGAAATACAAGGCAATTTGAACATATACCAAGCTACGTCAACATTCCCTTCATGCCAAACCATGAATACCAACCGCGGAAATTCATGATCCTATTTGTCCACATCGGAATGAATGTAATAGCAAGTCTTGTGAGTCGCAATCAAGATAGAGATTTAGAGATTTTCAAGATTTGGAGTTCAAGGTTATCTAAAATAATGGGAATTGCATTTTTAATTATGGGTAGAGAGTTAAACAAAGACGTCGTTTATGATCAGATTAGAATTTAAATAATTCAGAATATCGATGATAAAGGCAATGACAAATAGCTTCCCAAGTACGGCTTGCACACGCGGTTCATCAAACTCATGAACACAACCGTACATTGCTATAACTAGAAAGGGATGGCATAAATTTATAATAAATTTATCTTGTACGAAAGATTGTTTTAGGAGTGTTATCATCGTGCAATTAGGTTTTGATGATAACTCAAAATGAAGATTGATAAAAAGGTTCCATAAAACTAGATCAAACGTCAAATTGTAGCATAAAAAGCGTGAGAGAAGAAATCGATTTAAAATTTAAATGTTCCAGGCTCGGAACTAGGGTTACCCTAAAGTATCAACGACCCCTTTTTGAGTTCAAGATTCATGCTTTAGCTTGACTGGCTGGAACACTATCGTCGATAACAGTGTTCACCCTTCAAGTTATTACATGTTTCTTCTCAATTGATGTCTTAAAACCTTGGTAAGTTTGAGATCAAGGAATGGGAATACTCACCAAGATGTGGTTATCACTCCTAGCTTGGTGGTGTATTTCCCAAAATATGACTCTTAACTACAAAACAGAAGCCTGATCCTAACTCATTGTTGAGGACCCACAAAAATAAAATGAGGTAACTTACCATTAAGGTAAGGATAATCACTCCTATCTTAAGAGTGAAGTTATATAGGAACAAAATATGGCAAAATGAAAAGTTTCATCTAAGAACGGAATTCACTCTTACTTTGATGGGGTCATTTCATTTGAGGAAAATACAATTCATAAAATTTTAAGCAGGTGATATTATCATCAAGGTATGGATTTCACGCCTATCTTGATGATTGAATCTCCTATAACCAGAAACAATCAAGAACTAATCTTTGTCACCAAAGTAGGAGTTCAATCCTATTTTGTGGGGTCATCTCATTCGTGAAATACGAGTTCCAAAGGAAAATAATTGAAATCTATCCTCAAAACAAGGAAATCACCTTGATTCAGAGGATGGGATTTTATAAGCACACAATACAAAAATTGAAAATCATCACTAAGATACGAAATTTTACTCCTATTTTAATGAAGTAATTCCATTTGGAAAATACGAATTCATGAAAACAAAATGAAGGAAATCGTCGTCAAGGTATGAGGTTCACTTCTGTCTTGACGATAAGATTTCATAAGAACAATGATAGCGAATGGAAAGTCATCACCAAAGTAAGGGAGTCACCCCTGTTTTGATGAGGTCGAATCATTTAGGGGATACGAGTGTCCTTAGTCATAAGTTGACTTGCAGACTCTTGCATTGCCTACAATATGAAACGGTTTGAAGTTTTATAAAGCTCAACTTAGCAAACGAAGAGAATATCGGCTAGAATTTCAGAAACTTTAGATTACAACAATGCAACATTAACGGGAAAAGAAAATTATGCTTGCTAGGATTTAGGTTAAAGTTCGGGATAACGGAGTTAATTCTGTTAGGTTCTCAAATCTTGAGTAGTTTAAGTCAAGAGAACAAGATCAATGACGGGAATGATTCAACACAATAATGAGATGTAAATGTTTTGTTCAAAATAAAAGGGAAATGCGTTGACCTCTCAAAGTGTTACGTCAACCACAACTTTACGGTAGACACGTGTACCTATAAGCGAACACCCATCTCATGAGTTCCGGTCAGTTAAACGGATTGCATAAATGGATCCATCGGTCAAATCAAATTTATGTGTATACCTTACCTAGACAAGGTATCCGGGACGCAGGTATTCCACCTTTCGGCATTGCATGATTTCAGTTATGGGACACACTTATGGACATTTGAAAAACCTAAATAACAATTTTAAGTTTAAAAATAAACATTCGGTTTAGACGACCAATAGCTTTGGATATATTAAGATCCATGTACACGTTGGTCAAGGTATAAAGATAGTTACATAAGGCACACAACGTATAACGTTGTTTAACGTAAGAATGGAGGAGTATAACGAGTTCAATATTAACGGGAACATTCTATAAGATAGGAATGAGAAGATATTAGAGTTTTGATGACAAACCAGTTCAAGGAATCAAAACGTTAACATTGGATATTTAAAATATAAATCGGATGGTTCCATTTGATAACGCATTAACATTTGAAAACGTTGACACGTCAAAGTGAATTGACCCATTAGCCTTAGAAACTTGGGTATGTTGACCATTGTTTATCACTCATCCCCGAAATCCCTAGGTAAGCATAACTAGTCCCATAGGATTTATGCGTTATGCTTGCCTTAGCCCGAGGGCCTTTTGCCAGGAAATCCAGAATACAGGTGTCTATGTGTCACACAAATTTCTTAGGTTCATGAAATCAAAACCTTGATGAGATTTTCATAGATTAGACATAGAGTCTAAAGATTCAAGACATATACAATAAGTATACGATTCCACGTGTCGTCGGGAATAATATTAAGATATTTCATGTTCGGGGAGGGTCAAAGAGTCAAAGATAAGTTTAGGGAGACAAGTAACCAAGTTTATATAATTATAAGGCACACCTATCTAAGGGCATTAAGTTGCACAAAAGGCATCCTAAATAGATAGCATCATGTGACATGCAGCAATAAGTATACACAAGATTATAAGGATTTTTCTATGAGGTTCATGCATAAACGTCACCATTTATAATAACCTAAATCCCTATAGTTATGGGCTCTGATACCAATCTGTCACACCCCAACCTTGACGGCGGAAACATCGAGGAGTGAGAGTTAATATCGTTCACAGCCACATAACGCTATTAATAATCCCAAATGTATATATAAATCATAAATCCCACTTATACCATTACAATCATAAGTCTCAAAGAAATTAAAATAAACATAATAAGTCATTTATTTCATTTGTTTATCTAGGTCCATTCCTAGATGTGTAAGCTTCAAAGAGTAGAAATCAAGCTTGAGTATTTTCTGAAACATGTTAAAAATAAAAGGTCAACAATAATGTTGGTGAGATTTCCATAGTTTGTAATACATAAATATATAAAAGATGGCAATTCATGTTATAAGTTAGAGAGCAAACTAACTAGGGATGTAAGACAGAATGCACAATCAAACCTTGACAAAGTTTTACAAGTCTCAAACGTTTACAAGCATATAAGATTAGCTAAGTGTACTTGGATCAACCAAGCAGGCTTGTCAGGCCCACAGATCTATGACGTCGCCAGGCTAGCAATAGTTAATGACTGTATATATAATCAACATTACATGGTAGTTACAAAGGTCATCTAATCACAACATCTAAGTAATTGCCATTAGTTTACAAGTATCAAACGAGTTTACAAGTGCGAAAGTTATAAGTAACATGTTTCACCCCAAAATGTGAAATAACTAAAAAGGGGTATGAAAATACTCACATGGGCAAATAAGTATATATTGGATGATTAATAAGAAAATAAATGATGCTCCAACGATCTCCTTTTTACAAGTCACCTAAACGTATTTATTCCAAAGTTAAGTTCAACAATAGCGTTAATGCTTAGACGTGATCTAGGGTTTCAAGGGAAGGTTTGGAGTTTTGACAAATAACAGTTAACGATAAAAACACATTTATTTCAATTTGAAGAATCACAATTATACCAATTAAGTAATTTAATATGAATTTAAATCATTTATAATAGTTGACAAAACTTAAAGACAAAGTATAAATACATTCTTATATTTATTTGAAATAACCATGATTTATTCAATAAGTAAAAGTGATGTTTGAACCAATAATAATTTTTATGATTTAAATCCTAATTTAGAGTCTTATTTTATAAAATTAAATTAGATATAGCATCCATAAAACTATTTTATAAAAATATTAAACTATTTTAAAGAAATAAATTTACAGAAAATAATTAAGTGACTTTAAAAAAAATTTCATAAATTTTATTTTTTTAAGCTAGAAAACCCCCAAAAAAATAATTGAGGTGGCCTGGGTTCGAACCCGGGACCTCCAAGTTGTGAAATGGTGAGTGACCAATGGACCAAGGGCCTAAGCCTTGGTAAAGAGTAGTAATTATATCTTAAAAAGAAACAGTCTTAATGAACTCCAAAACCTCAAGAACCCTAGAACGATTTTGCACCAATTGAAGGTCAATTCGTTGTTGTTAGAGCCAAAGATCATGGGGCTTTCATTCCCCATGTAAAGTCGAGTATGGAGATGATTTTAATTACCCGGTATTGAAATGTAAACCACAAGAACATATGATGTATAGGTCGCGACCACGTAACACTTGTTTGATGCTCAAATGATGATGATAATCAAATTCGTTGTACAGGAAGTTTCAATGATCTTAAGGATGAAATGCCCTCTGTACATTTTGAGTTTTGAAGCCTTAATCATGGTGTTCATGTTGGACCAAAAGAACCAATGAGCCGGATCAGAAAAACCTTTAAGTCCCACAGACGTCACAACAACTACTGAAGACCAAAACAGCTGAAGACAACAGCTGATTATAAAGTCTGAAGACAAGTGCTGAAGACAAAGTCTGAAGACACAAGTGCTGAAGACAAAGTCTGAAGACACAAGTGCTGAGGACCAAAGTATCAGATGTTGTCACAACAGCTGAAGAGGTCTTCTTCAGTAGTTGTGACGGTTTACCTTTCAGTAGTTTTATGTTTTATCTGTTCAGTAGTTTGACACAACAGCTGAAGAATACTTCTTCAGTTGTTAACAGCGCAGGTTGTTGGACATCAGTGGTACATGGTCCACACAACCCTATGGTGAATAACCCGGAAACCAATCAAATGGTTCTGAAGAGGAAGGAGCAATACTCAGATGAGGATAAGTAAATTTTTGAGATTGATGCAAAAGCCCATTGAATTCTGGCCATGTCACTGCCCAATGAAATCTATTCTGGGCTAATGCATCATGAAACTGCCCATGACCTCTGGAATGCCTTGAAAGAAAAATTTGGAGGAACAGATGAGGTCTTGGCAAATAATAGAGAAATCCTTGCCCAACAATACGAGACATTCTCTCATAGAAAGGGTGAGACACTGACTCAACAGTTTGAGCGGTTCTCCTGTTTGATCTCTGAATTAAAAATGGTCAAACTTGAGTACACCAATATCCAGATGAATAACAGATTTCTCAGATCATTGCCTGAGAGATAGGACACATATACTATTGTCCTACGCTCTAGTACAAATTTGGACAAAGTATCTCTCACCCAACTCCATGGGAAATTGCTTACATTTGAGAGAGAGATAGAACAAAAACGAAAACTGTCTTCATCTGGAAAGCTCACTGAAGACTTTGTACCAGGCAACACTGCCTTGGTTGGTCATGAGTTAGAATATGCTTCATCTGAATGCCAGTATGATGAGCATATTGATTTCTCCTCAAACACTACTGATTCTACGTTTGTGAGTGTTGATAGTCAGTTTACTGGGTGTAATAATGACAATCTATGCTTCATCATGGATGATCTCAAGGGGATTGCTGATGATGACTTAGACGAGATGGATATTTTGAGCCAAATGGCCTTGATAAATCTACAAAAGAACTGGAAGAAAGTTCCCAGGACTCTCTGGCAAAACCAAAGTTGGTTTTAACAAGAGTAAGTTGAAGTGTCACAAATGCCACAGGCTTGGACACTTTGCTAGAGAATGCAGATCATCTGGATCTAATTCCTCTGCACCTTTTGTGACTTTCCCTGGCAATAGTCAACAACACAGAGGGCAACATCCTGTCAATTCTAGTCATCATTCTCAACCACAATCTCCTGCATATTTTGTTCCTCAGGGTCAAATGCCATATCCTTACCCTTGTTATTACATGCCACAGTCAAATCAAGTTCAAGTTCCTATAGTACCACAACCTCATGCACTACCAGAACCTCAACCATCTTAATCTCATCAACCTCCTCAACCTCAACAACATAGCTTCTTCACCCCTGGAGTTGTTGACTGGAGCAGTTTACCGGATGACATGTCTGGTCATGAACAACTGTTCACAGGTGCTCGTCAACATAGTAGTGACAGTCCTTTTGGGAATCTGGCTCTCATGGCCCTGGAGTCTACTGAGGGTTCCTGCTCAAATGCATCATCTTCACAGGTAACTCAGGTATCTTCAGAGGCTAAAGCCAAGTTATGTTCTGAATCATGCATTGCTGCCTTTGTCTCCATTAGAGAGGCAAATGTAGCATTAATAAATCAAAAACTTGAGTTTGAGAAAACCATTTCCAAAAGAAAAGCTGAGTTTGAGTCTGCTCTTAATAGTAAAAATGATGAGATTTATAAGCTTAAATGCCAATTAAATGATGAAAAGGCCAAGCTAGGGGTTATTCTGGAAAACCAGAGAAAATGGTTAAAATGAAAACTGAGTTTGAAGCCACATTTGTACGAGCAACATCAAATCCTGTAACCCTTAAGTCCAAAAAGAAAATCCAAAAAGGAAGGGGTTAAACAGGTAACACCTGAGATTGCTCAAAAGAAGAAGGTGCAACATAGGAACTTATCAAACTCCAATGCCAATGTGTTTGAAGAGCTGAAAGCCTTATCACAAAATCAGACACAGCTGGTTATGATGGTTCAACATCTATTGGGAAGAGTTAACCAATTAGATGTTCCTATGTTGAAACCACAGAAAAGGAGGTCCAAGCCAAAAGATTCCTTTTCTTCACCAGTTTCTTCCTCTCAGGCTGTTGTTTCCAACAAACATGTTAGTTTACCATCTGTTGATGAGAACAGGCCCAAAACCAAAAAGGTTTAGGTCTCAAAATCTAACTAATTTGTTATATTTTGCAGGGTTCTTCAACATACCTTAGAGGCATCTGGTATGTAGACAGTGGAGGATCCATGCATATGACAGGAAACAGATCACTTCTTAATGACTACTCTCAAGGAAGGAAGGGATTTGTGTCATTTGGCAATGATGCAAAGGGTTACATCATCGGCAAAGGCTTTGTTTCCAATGGGGAAATAAAGTTTGATGATGTTAACCATGTGGAAAATCTCAAGTACAACCTCTTGAGTGTCAGTCAAATGTGTGACAAAGGCCATGTTGCTCTTTTCACCAGTCAGAACTGTCGGATTCTGTCATCCAAAGTTCTAAGTTTGATTGATAAGTGTTGGATGAACACACTCTCCTAAAGGCCAACAGGACAGGAAGAGTGTATGCCTTAGATCTTTCCAAGAAAATAGATCTCAAAGGCCATCCTTGCCTATTTTCCAAGGCTTCCCCTCAAGAATCTATTCTATGGCATAGAAGGTTGGGTCATGTTAATCTCAAAAACATAAATCAGCTGATAAACCATGGTTTAGTAAGGGGACTGCCTATGAAGGAGTTCAAGTGTGAAGATAATTGCACTGCTTGTTTAAAAGGAAAACAACACAAAGCTTCATTTCCCTCCATAGAAGAACCTAAGTCCACTGCCTGCTTACAGCTTCTTCACATGGATCTCTTTGGTCCTGTGAGAGTGATGAGTATGGCTAAGAAGAAATATTGTCTGGTAATTGTGGATGACTACTCCAGATTTGTATGGACTTTCTTCTTGCATTCAAAGGATGAGGCTGCGCAGTCCATTATGAACTTTGTGTTACACGTTAAGAAGCAGTATTCCCTACCAGTTAAGTGTGTGAGGAGTGACAATGGTACTGAATTCAGAAACCACACACTTGATGAGTTTTAATTATCAAAGGGAATCAAGAGGCAGTATAGCATCCCAAGAACTCCTGAGCAAAATGGAGTAGTGGAGAGAAAGAACAGGACCCTTATTGAAGCTGCAAGGTCCATGTTCGCTGATTTTGGACTGCCAATGACTTTTTGGGCTGAAGCTGTCAATACAGCTTGCTATGTACAGAATAGAGTTCTAGTAAATCAGAGGTTGATGAAGACTCCATATGAAGTTCTTCATCATTTGGCCCCTCTAAGTTCATTCTTCAGAGCATTTGGGTGTCCTTGTTTCATTCTCAACACACGGGATCAACTCCAAAAATTTGATCCTAAGGTGGATGCAGGGTACTTTGTTGGTTATTCATCAACTTGCAAAGCATACAGAGTCTTCAACTGTAGAAAAAAGATGGTTGAAGAGACTCTAAATGTTAAGTTTAATGAATCTCCAAAGGACAAGATTCCACAAAGCCCTCTGGAGATATTTGATTTGGACATACTGCAATATGTTCCTTATCAAACTCCTGCTGTTGCTCCTGTCAACAGTTCACCACCTGGTGGTTCTGCTGGTGCTGATGATGATGATGATAGCAGTACTCACCTCTTCAGGTTTAGTGATCAACTGCCTGATTCAGCTAGACCTGATGGTCCTGTAGCTCCAGTAGCACCATCCATAACAAATGCTGATGAGATTTCTTCAAATTCAACTTCCTTTGAATTACCATCCACTGATTGGTTTCAAGGAAATGATTCACCATCACCATCTGTTGCTGATGAGCCTGCTACAAACACTTGCAAAGATCTCATTGTGTATCAAGATCTGAAGAATCACCCTATGTCTTAAATCATTGGTGATATCACTGCTGGCGTATCAACAAGAAGTCAATTGTCAAATTTCTGCTTCTATGCTCTCTTCATCAGTCAGCAAGAGCCAAAGAATTATCACATTGCTTTAAAGGACAATGGATGGGTTGATGCCATGCAGCTTGAGCTTCTTCAGTTCAAGAAACAGCAAGTGTGAGAACTGGTTCCTCTACCTCCAGGTAAGTGTGCAATAGGCACTAAATGGGTGTTTAGGAACAAAAGTGATGAAAATGGGCTTATTGATAAGAACAAGGCCAGACTGGTTGTTCAGGGGTTTGCACAAGAAGAAGGTATTGATTATGATGAAACCTTTGCCCCTGTAGCCAGACTGGAAGCAATACAATTGTTTTTAGCTTATGCTGCTTATCAAAACCTTAAAGTTTTTCAAATGGATGTCAATAGTGCATTTTTGTATGGGAAAATTAAAGAAGAGGTTTATGTATGTCAACCACCAGGCTTTGAGGACAATAAACATCCTAATTGGGTGTATAAGCTTGATAAGGCTCTTTATGGGTTGAAACAAGCTCCTAGACCCTGGTATGAGACATTATCAAACTTTCTTCTTGAAAATAATTTCACTAGAGGCTCCATAGATAAGACTTTATTCATTAAGAAAGCTGGGCAGCATAATCTACTTGTTCAAATTTATGTAGATGATATTATTTTTGCATCCTCTGATCCACAGTTGTGTGATGCCTTTACAAAGTTGATGCAACAGAAATTTAAAATGAGTGCCATGGGAGAATTACAGTTCTTTTTGGGTTTGCAAATCAAACAAAAGGCTGATGGAATTTTCATTCATTAGTCCAAATACACAAAAGATCTTTTGGAAAAGTTTGATTTACAAAACTGTAAGCCCTGTTCTACCCCCATGTGCAGCACCACACAACTGGATACAGATCAGAAAGGTAAAGTGGTTGATGAAACACTTTACAGATGTATGATTGGGTCCTTGATGTATTTAACAGCTTCTAGACCAGATATTATGTTTGCTACATGTGTTTGTGCTAGATTTCAGGCTGCACCTAAGGAGTCTCATTTGATTGCAGTCAAGAGGATCTTTAGATATCTGCAAGGCACTCCATTTCTAGGTTTATGGTATTCTACTAGACATTCTGGTAAATTAGTTGCTTTTTCTGACAGTGACTATGCAGGGTGTAAGTTGACCAGGAAATCAACTTCTGGTGGATGTCAATTCCTAGGCAACTGCTTGATTTCTTGGCAGACCAAGAAACAGACCTAAGTTGCTACATCAACTGCTGAAGCAGAGTACATTGTCGCTGCAAGCTGTACATCTCAGGTACTCTGGCTTCAAAACCAATTATTGGATTATGGCATAACAGAGACTAAGACCCCATTGTTAATGGATAGCTCTTCAGCTCTTTGTATTGTCAAGAATCCTGTCGAGCACTCCAGGACTAAACATATTGAAATCAGACACCATTTTATTAGAGATTGTTTTGAAAAAGGTCTGATTGATCCGAAATTTGTTCCTAGTGCTGATGAGCTTGCAGACATTTTTACTAAGCCTTTGGATAGTTCAACTTTCCACAACCTGGTGTTAAGGCTTGGTGTGCTGCAGCTAGAATAAGTGACAACTACTGATGATCTCAGCTCATAAGTACGATGATCATTAGTTCATTATTGTCACATATAAGTACTGATGAGTTTTTTTACCCTCAGTAGTTTTATAACTACTGAAGACTACATACCTCACCAGTACTGAAGTACTTTATCTGTTAAAACAGCTGATGTAGCTACAACAGCTGATGTAGTCACGACAGTTGATGCAACCACAACTACTGATGTCAGAAATGCAGATAAGTACTGATCACCAATGAAATGTCTGAAACTCAGATCTAAGTCTGATGAGTAAGAGTGGAGGTCAGACTGAAACAGCTGAAAAGCTATGAATTGACGACAACAGCTGATGAGTATTTACTCTTCAGTTGTTTCTACAACTGTTGTTTCATTAAAACAACTGAAACCAAAACTATGTCTTCAGTAGTTTACAACTACTGAAGACTAACACCAAGTCTTCAGCTGTTTACAACAACTGCTGACAAAACCACCGTCTTTAGTAGTTTCACAACTACTGATGACTAATACCAAGTCTTCAGTTGTTTCATCACCTGAAGTCAAAACTGTCTTCAGTAGTTTTATAACTACTGATGACTAAATCAGAGACTTCGGCTGTTTCAACGTCTGACGGTTAAAACCAAGTCTTCAGTTGTTTTATAACAACTGCTAATCATACCAATACGGTCAGCCTTTTCAAACCTCTGAAAGTTAACACCACGTCATCAGTAGTTTCAACAACTGATGACTCACACCAAAACCTTCAGTCGTTTTCTAACCCGACCCTTTAAATACCTTATCCCACCTTCAGAGTTTTTATCTTCTCTTCTCAAACCTAACATTCAAAAACTCTCTACCCTCTCTTCATCAATGGCGACCATGCAACTAAAACAACGACACAACTGTGTGCACATCTCACCAAATCGCCATACTGGACCAAGTTTCACAACGCCATTGATTTAATGGTTCAGTCACCTTACAAAACGGCTTTTCTGTTAAATCCCACCATATATGCTAAATCTCTTAACCAATTCTGGACAAATGTCACTCTTGTCTCTGAGGAGAATGACACAGAGTCTCTTCAATTGTTTGTCCATCGTCAAAAGTGGTCATTACTCCTGACATTCTTCGCCAAACCCTCAATCTGGATGATGCCACTTTCCCAACTGGTTATCCAAAGGGCACAATAGATCAATCATTTGCCCAGTATGGATACTAGGGTGACCTGAGTGCATCTACCATATTGAAGAAACATTTCCAGGATGCCGAACGTCTCATCTTTCACCTGGTAAATGTCTGCCTTCCCCCAAGACTTCATCATGGGATCAAATGTCCACACGGTGGCAACAGGTAATGTACTCCATCCTTGAGCAACAACCTTTAAATTTTTCTGAAATACTATTTTTAGAGCTCAAGGATATGGCCCAAAAACAACTTGCTAACCGTTGGATATTATATCCTCGGTTCATAATGGCCATAATTGAAAACCAGCTTTAAGCTGAGGGACTTGTTGGTCTGGGAGTCCTGCTACGGCTGTATTGCCTGAAGTATACTCCCGGCACAACTCTAACCAATCACTAAAAATGGCTGCCAAGCTGCGCAAACCCATGCAGCTGGAACCCACAGCCACCACCTCCAAATCCAAAGTCCCCACCAAACCAAAAACAAAATGCTTCGAAACAGCTATTCAGGGAGATGAGTCCCCTGAAGATGCTCCTGTACCACCAAGGCAGGATATACTTGCTGGCTTAAACCCCCCAGCAGTATTAGAGACTCTCCCAGCCACAGCCGCTCAGGATTCCTCTCAAAAGGAGCCTGCAGCAACCACAGAAGGGGTACCCACAAATCTGGGATCTTCCTCATTTGAGGAGATTGCCATTGAAGAGCACCATTCTCCCCAGGTGCACACTGCTTTTACCCCATCTCCCCATGCAACCGCCCCCCAAAGTCCAATCATTATCATTGCAAACGTGCTGACTCAGCTGCATGCCTCTCCTCCTCCCCAACAACCACCATCAAAGGGGAGAACCACAGCTATTGAGGACGAGGATCACCATGCTTCTGACAACCCACAGCACTGGGGTTTACACGTTCTATCTCCTGGTGTGGATTTGGAGATTAGAACATCTAGTGAGGCTGCCACCTCTTCTGAATCAGCATATGATCAGAATGAGGCTGGTAACATAGCTAAGACCTCACTAGAGGCAACAACTGATGAAGGACATAGTCCTGAGGCTGGAAGTCCCCGGTTCCAAGAAAAAGGGGCACATGCTAAAACTGGTCTACACCCAGTGCATGTACATCCTGCTACAAGCAGGAGGTCAGGTGATTCAGCATCTGCTGATGATGACCTGGGCTTCTTTTATGATGTTCTGGCCCAGAACACAATTCTTGAGGAAGAAGTCAGTCGACAACAAAGACTACTTGACCAATTCTCTCAACAAGCAAGTCCATCTGCCACCACAATAAACCCACAGATGGCACCTTCACCTGAAGGTCTCCCATATACTCAGCCACTCAAAACTTCCGCGCCACCAGCCTCTATTTCTGGCACTGCTTCTCAGGGAGAGAACCCCTCTCAGCAAACAGCTGCTATCTTTCAACAATCCCTACCTCTCATCACCCCAATGATCACAGACATTGTGATCAAAACCATGGATGAGAGGCTTCCCTCAATCATACAACCCCTGGTGGAGGAGATTGTGAGCACCAGGCTTTCTGCTACTCAAACCCTTGCAACCAATGCAACCAAAAAGGAGGAGAGTCAGTCAGTGAAAGCAAAGAGGAAGAGCAAACTGAAAGAAAAGGAAACTGAGAAGGAAGAGGAGTCTGTGAAGGGAACCGAAAATGATCAAGTGGGTGAAAGTCACAAAGACTTTCATGTCACATATAAGAAGAGGAAGGGTGAAGGAAAAGAGAAAGAACTCCAACTCGATGAGATGATCAAAATGGCAGATGCTACACATAGTAAATCAATGGATGCCATTATTGATCAACTGTATAGACAAGGGTTCGATACTGCACAGCTTGACTCAAAGATCAGGAGACTTGAAGTTGAAGAAATTAACTCAAGATGGGCAAGCTATGATGCATTAGAAAGAGAGAGACTAGAGATCATGATCAGATTCATTGCAAAATATCTTGGGAGATCATTGATCGAGATTAAATCATGGACCAGGGACAGTATCTTGGCCATAACCTCCAAGATCTGTTCGTCTGAAACATACACTAAGGGTTTAGTAGTCGAAGCTTTTAATGAAGCAGGAGCAAGGAGCAGGACTGAGCTAGCCAAACACTCAAAAGCCACACTCACCTCTAAAATGCTAACTCAGCCTATCAACATTCCCTCTCCAAAACAACCACAGCCACAACCCACAAAACCAACTCCCTTACCCTCTAAACCAACAGCCGATGATGCACCCAAGAAGAAGAAGAGAAGGGTGTTGAGGCTAGAAGAAGAAGAAGAAGAGGATGATGTGGAAGAAGATAGGCTGCCTCTGTCTGCAGTCCTAACATTGCCTAAAGCCAAACCCATGCCCATCACTCCCACCTCACAGATGGAAACTGTGAGGGTAAAGATTGAAGAAGAGTAGCAGCAAAGGCTTCATGACGATGAGATGTTGAAAAGCATCGACAAAACTTATGCTGCTTCTTCATCAATAATTAGTATGAAGAAAGAAGCTCTGAGGTTGTACACCCTTGCCAACACATTTCAATATCAGAAGGA
The DNA here is from genome assembly GCA_025506515.1 of Flaveria trinervia. Lineage (NCBI taxonomy): Eukaryota > Viridiplantae > Streptophyta > Magnoliopsida > Asterales > Asteraceae > Flaveria > Flaveria trinervia. The sequence continues at coordinate 17,044,097 of CM046442.1, read as the reverse complement.
AAAGGTGAGAGTATGGCCTGATCCTAGGGTGGCTCACAGGATTGTAAAGAAAGACATTCCTTCGAGATACAAGGGCCAAGTAAAAAGGATCGTAGATGAAGAGATTACAGTGGTCCTTGTAGTATCACCCTGGGAGATTGTAGAAGATTTCAAGAAGGCCTATGAGACTAAACAGCCACCCCAAAAGATGTTAGAGAACAGAGTTATTAAAAAGGGGTTAGTCTACAAGAGGCTTGAGAACTTCAAACAAAATGAGCTCAGTCTGTTACTTGAAGGGACTCATCCTGATGAGTTTGCATACAGACAGATTACAACTGTTGAACTCAAAAATGGCAAACAGGCCAAGTACATCTCAGAGCTGTATGGGCATGAAGGATTGTTTGATGGTGAAGCTGAGAACCTGACCATGGAAGAACAAATTATGTTTCTCAGAGCATACACCAGAGAATCCTACAGGCTTATACATGGGAAGTGAGTCTCATGGATGGGGGAACAGCTCAGTGTCCAATTCCCCAATACAAAGCTCCCATCCATACATTGCCAACCAAATCATCAGAGACTCATTCCCAGGCCAGTGCTTATATGGGTCATCTTCTCAACTGATCAAGAAGGAAAAAGACCAACCATTCTGCCAACAATAAGTGGGACCTCAATAAATTAAAGGTTTTGGCTGCATTGGTTAAGGGGGAGTTTGTTGGACCAAAAGAACCAATGAGCCGGATCAGAAAAACCTTTAAGTCCCATAGACATCACAAAAAATACTGAAGACCACAACAACTGAAGACAACAGCTGATTATAAAGTCTGAAGACAAGTGCTGAAGACAAAGTCTGAAGACAAGTGCTGAAGACAAAGTCTGAAGACAAGTGCTGAAGACAATGTCTGAAGACAAGTGTTGAAGACAAAGTCTGAAGACAAGTGCTGAAGACAAAGTCTGAAGACAAGTGCTGAAGACAAAGTCTCAAGACAAGTGCTGAAGACAAAGTCTGAAGACACAAGTGCTGAAGACAAAGTCTGAAGACAAAAGTGCTGAGGACCAAAGTATCAGACGTTGTCACAACAGCTGAAGATGTCTTCTTCAGTAGTTGTGACGGTTTACCTTTCAGTAGTTTTATGTTTTATCTGTTCAGTAGTTTAACACAACAGCTGAAGAATACTTCTTCAGTTGTTGTACTCATCAGTAGTTTTATGTTTTTCAGTAGTTTCTTATGAGTAGTTTCATATTTTGTACTTAACACTCTGATATGTTCTCAGTAGTTGTGAACATTTCAGTAGTTTGTTAAGAGTTAGTTATTTTTGTAATAGATCTGCCAGTTGTCACTTTCCCGTGATAACAGCAGCGATTGCACTCTATATAAGGAGTGTCAACCTATTTTAATAGGAGAATGATTTGATCAGAAATATTCGACATCATAGAAACATTCCTTGTTACAGAAATATATTCTCTCGTTATAACCGTATTTGTTCTTAATGCATACGAGTATCAAACTCTTGCTACAATTTGTCTAATTCTTATTCTTATTCCGCTGCGTTACGCTCTAATACATCAAACTTGTGATCACTGATCCTGACAGTTCGAATTATGGCAGTCGTGATTAATGGAGAGAATCAAAGGAGATGTTTGAGTTAGTTTCAGGTAGAATTGTGAGTTGCATTCGATTAGTGATTGACAGATGATCGTTCAGATTGCTTTAATTATATATTATTAGGTGTAAATGCTTAAACGGATATATGATTTTAAGGTTTCGGTAATGCGTTTGTTTGATGTTAATAATCAGTGTTTAAAGGAATTTAAGGTGGCCATTAAAGTTCGAAACGTGTATGCGAAAGGATTTGGAACGATTTGGGTTACAATGTCGGGTGTTTTTCATGGATTTTAGGGCTCGCTGGAGCTCGCCGGAGCTCCGCAGGAGTTTCGCCGGAAAACCGAGGTGAATGGGGGGAATGGTTTTGGATTTCGAAAGTTACACAAATGGTCCCTTCGATTTTGATTTTATCATTTTTTGTCTTAAACTTTGTTTGAAGGTTCATAAATTGACAAAACTAATCCTTGACTTTTAAATTAAAGTTTTATACATTTTAGTTTAATAACTTTTAAAAATTATTATTAGTAATATTTCAAGTAGTTTTATTATTATCATAATTATTAGTTTGATTAGAAAATTAAAGGCAACAAAGAATAAGCATAACAAATTCACAAGTTTCATTAATGACATCATTAGTCCATACAAGAACCTAACAAGGTTAACTTTAATTTAACCCAAAATTACAAGATGTTACAGCGGTCAATGTGAATCTTGGCCTTTGACCCTTTTTGCCATAAGGATGGGCCATCCTCTTCTTCCTGAAGCCCTTGGTAGTAGAAGCTCTCCCTAGGCTGATGGGATGGTCTGGTATATAAGTAGGATCAATGACATCAATATCATCACCTGTAGTACTAGTTGGGCATACACCGACAGCCTCTATACCCTTCTCAGTGGCCATAACCCGGCTCCCAACTGTCCTGGTGAGCGGCTCATCATCTGACTCTTCGTCTTTATCTATCAAGAAATCCTAGTGGAAAGCAGCCTGCTTAGATCCACCAGGAGCATCAGAGGTACCTAGTGGAGCTGGTGGAGATCTAGTAGAAGTTCCAGTGGCCCTTGATTGACTCAGACCAGCCTCTCCACCACCTTGACTGTCATCAAGATCGTCATCATCGTCGTCGTCTTCATCGGTGGGTACCACTTCTTGCGGGAGGGCGCCACATAGTCCTCGTTGGCCAGATGACGAAATAGCCTCGTGGGGGCTTAACCTGCTTCCCCCGGTAGACCTTCATCCTACCCAATGTAGTGTGATCCATAACCTCTAGAACTACAGCATCATCCTTCTCTTTCAGCTACAGAGGAAGCTTCTCATTAATGATCGTCTGTAAGTGTATATATATATATATATGTGTATATATATATATATATTAATTTTGTTGGTTTTGTTGAATATTGTGTCATTGTTAGTTTTAGCATGTATGTTTAATTCCATATCCATCGGGATGTGCTATTTAAATTTGTTTGACATTCAAATATTCTTAATCTTTTATTTCCTATATATATACATATAAGGTCAGGATCTTTTCAGAACTGCTAAAGATCGAGAGAACTGCAAGAACTAATCCTAACCGTCGATTATTATTTCTTTAAATTATATTTGATTAATTCGAAAGGGGTAACTTAGTATTTTTAATGTATGTATTTAATTTTGTTTTTAATGAATCATGTCTTAATTTATTAACTTACGCAATTAGAATAATTATAATAATAAGATGAGTTACAATTGTTTTTTGGTTTTCTAGTTTCTTCCGAAGAGATTTGTATTGCAGATATGCAAATTAAAGACAATGATATTATTTTAAGAGCAAAATCAATAATGAATCCATCACTATTTTGCGATCGTTTGATAATATTTCAAGATAATATGCATATTTTTTAATTTTGATTGTTCTTTTTAGATTTTAACATTGAAGAAGTGATTATAAGAAACAAGATTTTTTTCTTTATTCATTCATTAAGGTATGATTTTGTTTTTATTAATCAGATATATCATTTCATCTTGGTGAATATTATTCAATATCATTCGAATTAGTTGAAACAAGAATTATAATATTGTGTTTGCTATAACAATTTCTTATGATTTCATACTTTTCGATTCACATTTCTATAGTTTCTTGAGTTTTTTGTTTTCAAGCTTCATACGAGATGTTGTGTGACAAGGATATTGTAATGACTATTGCTGTTGATGAATCAAAACAAAATGATCATGTTCAAAATGTAAATGACGTCAATCTTGTTGAGGGAGGTAAGAATGGATTCCGTAATGATCATAGGAGGAAGCGTTTTTGTCATTATTGTCGTGCTTTCTCTTATAATGATGCTAGGAATTGTCCTATGAAGCAAGTTTAGTTATATGTGATGATGTTGAATCATTGATTAATAAGAATGAATTTTATATATTTAAATTATTGGTGTTGAATCCTATATAGCAAACTATTGTTTAGTATTTCGTTTTACATAAATTTTGACTATTTTACATATATGTAAATGTGTTTAAATATAAATCGAGCAATATACTTTCAGATTCGTTATCTACACTATATGTGATACGGATCATTTTTAGACATATGTAAATGAATTATTGCTAATGTGGACCATTGTTTAAGAACTTTTATAATATGGAAATACATGTACATGATGGTTTTTTCAATAAATGTTAATAATTCTTCAACTCAATATAAGAGTGTGTTGGGTAATGATTTTTGAGTTAACCACTAAGGTATATTTTATTTAGTCTGATTTGTTATGTTAATAATATGTTGTCATTCGGCACGTAATCGACTTGTATTTTGTTATTCACCCCTTGTTTTACTATTGGGCAAAACAATGTTTAAATTAAACCATTAATGATGCTTTATAGGTATAGGAATTAAATAACACATATTATTTTTTATTTTGTTCTACATATATGTAAAACAAATATAAATCATCTAGCTTTTAGTAAACTCCAGTTTTTATGTTTTAAATTCTAGATATGAATGTTGATGGAAAATAGAAATCAACTTTGTGGATTTTTTATTTAGATTGACTTATGTGTAAACTTAAATTAAACTTGTATTTTGTTATTCACCCCTTGTTTAACTTAAACATATATAAAACAAAGATAAACATATGTATTCATTAATTTACACACACTTAAATTGTTAATTTACGCATACGTAAATAGTTAATTTAAATCAAATGTTATTTTGTTATCTTTTGATTTTATTTTTCACCTAGTGTTTATTAATTCAATTAATACAACTTTTGTGAATGTCGTTTCAGGATTTTAATCTATTTGAGGCATTCATCTTACATTGAAAATACTCTAAATTTCAAAGGAAAATATGGAAGTGAATCACAAGGTATGTGTGTATACTGAAAATTTATATAATAATTATATCATTCGAATGTACACATGTGAAAACATTTATTTTTTCCTATGCATGTAAATGTTGATTTGAATCATGGTTTGAAGTTTGTAATCCGTACATGTACGTGACTTTTGAATTAGTTATATTTTCATATATGACTACGTATATGTAAATCATTTATATATAGGTACTCTTTGAATTTGTTATATTTTATACATGATTGTATATATCTAACTCCAGAACCGGTGTTGGATGTAATATATTTGATGACTACATATATATAATATCATTAAAAAGTTTGAGTTAATATGTAAATTTATAAAATTTATTGAAATGAAATAAAAGAGAGAAAATATAATTAATTAATTAGCTAACTAATTGGAAAGAGAAATAATTGGTAGATGACCAATATACCCTTTTACTAATATCAAACCTATTAATAATATATTAGTTTACATATTTAACCTTTTTTAAACACAATCATTGATCAAAACAATCAATGGTGATTATTAGTTCTCCGAGTTCTCATTTAAATGTAAGTTCTGAAAAAAGTGATCCTATATATATATATATATTATATATATATATATATATATATATATATTATATATATATATATATATATATATATATATATATATATATATATAGGGGAGAGATCAAATAAAAACCACATTTATAAATGAAAACCGTGAAAACCACCACTTCCCGATCACATAATTTATAATTGATTCGACCTTTTTATTGTTTAAACTATATTTAAGTAAAATTCAACTTTATTTTTTGAATTCATTATATATAATTTAGTTTAAACTCCAAGGAATGAGAATGATGACGAAACGACTTACGTATACGTAACTTGTATGAGTTATATGTATGTAATTTTTAGTTGTACACTTGTTACATGTACATACATATACATAATCCCTACATATACGTAACTATTAGTTGTATACTTTATGACATGTACTTACATGTATGTAACCCTTGGTTTCATGGTTTTCATTTATAACATGGTTTTTAATGAAACCCTCCCCTATATATGTATATATATATGTAAAGATATATATACACACACACACACACACACACACACACATATATATATATATATATATATATATTTATATATAGGGTTAGGTTAAAATGAGAACTTCACTTTTATTGAGAACTCAAGGAACCAATCTACACCGTTCAAATTTTTAGATCTCAAAATTTTAAATATAAATTAAGGGTATAATGGTGTTGGACCAAGAAGAAGGTTGGTGCAACCAAAACCAAACACTTAGACTATTTTCGTTACAACTTGTAAAGAACTTTCGAAGCTAAGTATGGAACTTCCGAAGGATATGGAGTTCTTCCGAAGACAAAGTGCAAACTCAACTTCAAAAGGAAAAGCTCCAACTTCTGAATACAAAGTCTTCTCTTCCGAAGTTCAAAACTTAGAAGAATTCAAAGACAATGACTTCCAAAGTTGAAGTCCCTAAGCCACGGAAGAATCATCCTCTTCCGAAGTATAAAAGGCTTCAGACGAACTTGTTCTTCCGAAGCCAATTAACCTTCGAAAGATGTTGCTATACATAAGTATGGTCTCTGAAACTCGGTTGCAGACCTCTACTACTTCATGGCGTTGTCCTAAAAGGCCATATAGTTGACCATACTTTATTCCAATGTTTACCTTTATATGTTAGTACAAGTTGCCAGCTTTAGTTGGTGATGAAAGAAAAGTCATGGACATATCATGACTACCATATCTTAGATAAGACATTATCTAAGATACCTTAACTATAGCTTTGTTATATCTGCTTTAGTTAGAGGGATTCCAGCTGGTATCAAAGTATATACGATTGTAGATAGTAGTATATATACTTTCTTATTGTAACTCTTGTAGTAAGCTTGTAAGAGTCTTGTAAACTTTGAGTTGAGAATTAATAAATACAAGTATCTTGAAAATTATTCTCTTATGTTTTCTTTCTGTTACTTAGTATAATATAATCAACTCTTAGAAAAACTTTGCTTCTTGAGTGTTTGTAAGTGACTTTGAGAGAAATACTTGTGTTGGGTATAAAAACCAATCCTGCAATTGGTATCAGAGCTTCTTAGGATCTTGATTATGTGATCTAATCATCCTAATCAACCTCTTGTTCATTCACTCTTTTACTACACTCAAAACATGGCCCTTAACTAGAAATCTAAATGTGAAATGGGGACGATGACTAAAGCACCCATCATCACCCTAGAGAACTTCTGACAACGGAGCAGACGTACAAAAGTGTTCATTAGATATCAAGACAGCCGCATGTGGAGTTCCATTGCTTATGGTCCCTACAAGCAAAAGATGGGTTCACTTGCTAGTGATGGTGCCATGATAGAAAAGGCAGTGGAAGACTACTCCGAAAAGACCTCAAGCGGATAGGCACTGATGAAAAGCCAATGACTGTTCTCATGACAGCAATTCCTAACTCCATTATGGTGAAGTTTGAGAATTGCCAGACAGCTAAAGCACTGTTTGATGCTTTAACCCTAATGTACACCAACTCTAATGATTCAAAGAAAGATTCCCTAAAGTAACAATTTGAGAACTTTACTCATATTGCTGGAGAGACCTTACACCAACAATACTTCAGGTACATGGATCTTATCTCTTCCCTTCAGTCCGTAAGAATAGCTCCTGAATTGAGAGATCTCTCAAGGAAATTCCTGAGTGCACCTCCTAATGAGTGGACATTCTACTGTGTCTCCATCAAAATGACAGAGAACCCGAACACACTCACAATGACTGAGCTATATAGTATTCTAGATGGATACCGTGTAGAGATGGAAAACAAGAGTGGTGGTCAAGGAAGCAGACCTTCAAGCTTTTCTGCTAGCAACGCTCTCATGGTTGTAGAAGGCTCAAGAACCCCCTCAACCTCAGCAGTACCTGTCATATTCCCAGCAACCATCAACCTCTTCTGGGCCTTACATCACATTCTCTGAGACCCCAAGGTCTCAACAAGCTCAACCCAATCCCTTTTAGGAAAGTTGTGCTTTTGTCTCAGGGAGTGGACACTCTAATGATTTTCAGTTCTATTTTGAAGATTTGGAGTGTTTCAGCCTAGATGATGTGGAATACATGGATATAGTCCAATAAATGGATCTGTTAACCTATAGGGCAAAGAATTTCTTCAAAAAAACTAGAAGCCAGAACCCTTAGAACCCAACAAGCAGCAAGTTCAGGTTTGACAAAGCAAAGGCGAAATGTTACAACAGTAACCAGTTGGGCCATTTTGCAAGGGTAGGGCTGACATAATAGGTATATCTGTACCTGTTAAGACACGAACACGATAAGACACGAACACGAAACCTTTATACCTGTACATGACACGATAATTATCGTGTACCTGTTTCCAAACCTGAACACGAACTTGTTAATACCAGGTATACATGATAAGACATGACAAGAACCATTAATAACACATATTTAGGAACCATTTTAGTGATATAAACATCATCAGAAAGATTTGGAGTTGGGGTACCTTAGGAAGTTTTTAGCAAGCAATACTAATAATACAAAAATCAGAACGTGAAGATATGAAGTTAGGGTTATCACTTATGTATTTTAATGTTATATTATTTACATTTTTTTTTAAATATTTATCAGGTACTAATGGGTACATAACAGGTAAACAGGTAAAATACCTGTTTAGACACGATATTTAACAGGTATATTCGTGTCTACCTGTTTCGTACACGAAACCTGTTAAGGTCATACCTAATACCTGTTATGATCGTGTAGGTTCGTGTCGAGTATTCGTGTTCGTGTCTGAAATTGCCAGCCCTATAACCCTAATGTACTCCAACTCCAATGATTCAAAGAAAGATTCCCTGAAGCAACAATTTGAGAAATTTAATCATATTGCTGGAGAGACCTTACACCAACAATACGCCAAGTACATTGAACTTATCTCTTTCCCTTCAGTCTGTAAGAATAGCTCCTGAATTAAGAGATCTCTCAACGAAATTCCTGAGTGCACTTCCTAATGAGTGGACGTTCTACTGTGTCTCTATCAAGAGGACAGAGAACCTGAACATACTCACCATGACTGAGCAATATAGTATTCTAGATGGATACCGTGTAGAGATGGAAAACAAGAGTGGTCGTCAAGCAAGCAGACCTTCAAGCCTTTCTGCTAGCAACGCTCTCATGGTTACAGAAGGCTCAAGACCCCCTCAACCTCAGCAGTACCTGTCATATTCCCAGCAACCATCAACCTCTTCTGGGCCTTACATCATATTCCTTGAGACCCCAAGGTCTCAACAGGCTCAACCCAATCCCTTTTAGGACAGTTGTACTTTTGTCTCACGGAGTGGACACTCTAATGATTTTCAGTTCTATTTTGAAGATCTGGAGTGTTTCAGCCTAGATGATGTAGAATACATGGATATAGTCCAATAAATGGATTTGTTAACCTAGAAGGCAAATAAGTTCTTCAAAAGAACTAGAAGGCAGTTCCCTCAGAACCCAACAAGCAGCAAGTTCGGGTTTGACAAAGCAAAGGCCAAATGTTAAAACTGTAACTAGTTGGGCCATTTTGCAAGGGAATGCAAATATCCCAAATCAAACCCGGGATCCGCTCATGGCTCCTCACATCCTTCAACACCAAAAGCTGCTGGAATATCAACTAAAACTGTTGTTGTGGCACAAGAAGTTGATTAGAGCTTTATGGTCTAAGATGTCACCCATGCTCAGACACTCATGGGTGGAACATGCAACTCTAAGGTATATGTTCATCTCTGTACTCCATCTTGTATTGCTAAGGTTTAAATATACTAGGACTATAACATGGAAATTAAATCCAAAATTAAGTCCTTAAACATCTTAAAGGCTAATTTTAAAAAGGCTGAATTTGACTATCAACATAAAATTAAGGAGTTATAGAAAACGGTATCATTTTTAAAGCATGAGCACACCAATTACAAAACTCAAATCAAGGATTTAATATGCAATTTAATTGAGGCTCAAGCCAAGCTAGTAATACCTGAGCTCAAGGAAGGAAGCATACTATTACTGAGCAAAACTTCCAAGCCATTCTTGCCTCATCCTCCCACTCCAAAATTGTTATCAAAATAGAGGGGGTTGAGGACTAATGAGATTTCTCCACCACACTCTTATGAGTCTGTTAGACAACAAAGGTGTGGTATTGAAGAGCAAGAGGTCCCATCTGCTGGCCTATCTTCACTTGAGTTGAAGAATGATGCAACAATGGAGACCACCATAGGGAAGGTACATGTAAATCAAACTATTCCACTTGTGATGATCAACCCCTATCCTCCAAAGCTAGAAGAAACCGTGCAAAGGCAGCCACAAGAACTTCCAAGAAAGTAGTTGAATCTAAGTTGAAGTTGACCCAAAGCAAAAGGGGGTTATTATTTTAGCTGGATTCTAGGTGGTAGGCATTTCTGATTCAGGAAAGGAGTGTAGTACCAACTCTCATGTCCTGCGAAAGGATCAAAAGTCAAAAGGGAAGTCTGTAAAGGAAGACAAGAAGATTAAGAAACCACATCCCTCAAAATCCCCAAAGATTAACATCACGTGCATAATGTGTGGTCTGCAAAACCACTTGGCTGAAGATTGTTATTACAATCCAGCAAGCACATATTCTGAAAATAATGTAAAAAAGGAAGCATCCAAGGAAGGATTCACATTTGGACCGTATCACATCGTTCAAGTAATGAGAAAAGGAAAGTTGGTTTTCAAAGCTAAGTTGCTTTCAGAAGAAACTCATTCTTCCAAAGGGAAAATAGCTTCGGAAGTTAAGCCAAGGAAAACTCAAAAAAACAAAAGAGTCTCCTCAAAACCTTCTGAGAAGAAGGCTACTTCGGAAGAGAATGTAGTGAATGCTTCTTCCGAAAACAAAGAAGATTTGGAAGAAAGTCATGATGCTCAAGCTTCAACAAGCTCATCTAAACTGACCAACCATCGGATTGAATGGAAGATCAGACAAGATGATGCAGCCATACCTTCCTCTTCAAATACATCAGTTGAACCCTCTACCATTCATTTTGGTTCAATTATGTCATCATCAATGGAAAAACCCAAGACCAGCTAGGCTTGGGTTTCTAATCAAAACTAACTTTTCACCTTATGTGCAGAGACATTCACAAGACAAGAACAATAATGTCTGGATAGTGGATAGTGGATGCTCCAAGCACATGACCGGGAACAGATCTCTACTTCAATAATTTTTCAGGCAGAGGAAGTGTATCCAATGGCTTGTTAAAATTTGACAAAGTGAACTTTGTCAAACTGCTTGAACACAATCTCCTAAGTGTTTCTCAATTCTATGATCAAAAGCATCAAATGCTCTTCACAGAACATGAGTGCATCATCCTCAAACTTGGGATGACAATTCCTCATGAATTGGTGCTTCTTAGATCTCCTAGGAGAGGGGATATGTACAAGCTGGATATGAACAATGCTTCCCTATTATGTGAAGTATCATACTTCCTTTCCAAAGTTGATGGTGATGAGTTTGTCTTATGGCATAAACGTATGTGTCATGTAAACTTTAAAACCATGAATAAATTGGTTAAAAGTAACTTGGTACATGGTGTGCCCAAAAGAGAATTTTTCTATAGAGACAACTATGTAGCTTGCCTGAAAGAAAATCAACATAGATTCTCTAACAAATCCAAAGAGCTTAACACTATCACCACCCTATTACATTTATTGCACACGGATTTATTTGGTCCAACAAGTATAATGAGCATTGGAAGGAAATCATATTGCCTTGTGATTGTTGATCATTTTACAAGAATTACATGGGTTTTCTTTTTAAGAACTAAGGATGAAACTGCTAAAACTTTAAAATCTTTTATTCTTAAAATTGAAAATCAAAATGATCACAAGGTAAAGATAACCAAGAGTGATCAGGGGACTAAGTTTAAGAATCAAGTTCTTGACTCATTTTTTAACTCAAAAGGGATTACCAGACAATTCAGTGCTCCTAGAACTCCTCAACAAAATGGTGTTGCTGAGAGGAGGAATAGGATACTAATTGAGGTTTCTAGGATCATGTTAGCTAATTCAAAGCTGTCTCTAACATTCTAGGGAGAGGAAGTCAACACTACATGCAATATGCTGAATAGAGTCCTCATTGTCAAGCCACATGGAAAAACCCCTTATGATCTATGGAAGAAGAAGCCATCATTCATTGGTTTTCCAAGGTCCTTTGGTAGCACGTGTACCATACCTAACACAAATGACAACTTGGCAAAATTTGCTAAGAAGTCAGATGATGCTATCTTTGTTGAATATTCTTCCACCTCTATTGATTATATACTCTATAACATCAAAAATCAACAATTTGAGGAATCATCCAACATTGTTGTTAATGAGCACACTCCTTGTGTTAGGGGGAATGGCCCAGATCATATATTTGACTTAGAATTGTTTCCAAACTATTCTAAACCATCTTGTGAGGACGATTCAGCTGGAATAGGTACTCAAAGTGATTTTGATGAAGACCAGCTATTTGAGCTACCTAGACCTCTTTATTGGTAAATCCGATAGCATGGCCATTTCAGGAATCAGTGGAGCTTCAATAAGTTACCAACAAAGTGAGCCTAATAACTTATCAACTGATAACATACAACACCAAGCTGATGGAAGTAGTATTCTAAAGGAACATGAAACTGTTAATACTACTTCTCAGTCAACTGATGCTCATGATGTTTCTCTTTCATTCAATTAGTCCTTATTGAACGACATTGAAATAGCAGCTGGACCAAGTTTTCATGTTCCTGAACAAATATGTCCAACATGGATCTATCTTTGCAACTAGAAGTGATTCCCAGACTAAGGATTCACAACACTCATCTAGCTGAGAACATCATAGGAGAAGTCTCTGAAGGTGTGAGAATAAGAGGACAAACTCATCATGGGAATGTCTATTTGTACTCATGCTTTTTGTCTCAGATAGAACCCAAAAAAGTAGAAGAAGCCTTAAAAAATAGTAGCTGGGTTGAGTCAATGCAAGAAGAGTTGCTTTAATTCAAGAGACAAAAGGTTTGGAATCTTTGCCCGCTACCATCTAGTCAAGTTCCTATAGGCACCAAATGGGTTTTTAGAAACAAGAGAGATGATAGAGGCTTGATCATCAAGAACAAATCTAGACTAGTTATTCAAGGATATACCCAAGAAGAAGGAATTGATTATACTCTTGTTTTTGCACCTATTGTAAGACTTAAGGTTGTTAGAATCTTTCTTGCTTATGCTGCATCCAAGAATTTGGTTGTCTATCAGCTTGATGTCAAGTGTGTCTTTCTATCTAGAATATAGATAGAGAGGTCTATGTGTGCCAACCTCCAGGATTTGAATACCCATAGCACCCCAACTATGTGTGCAAACTGGATAAAGCTCTTTATGCGCTGCACCAAGCACTTAGGCTGTGGTATGAGACTTTATCTCAATTTATCCTGTGGAATGGTTACACTCAAGGCACCATTGATAAGACTCTTTTCATAAAGAAGTCTGGGAAAGACATATTGCTCATTTCGGTCTATGTTGATAATATCATATTTGGTTTTTCAAATGACCAAATGTGTAAAGATTTTGAGAGCATTATGAAGAAGAAGTTTGAGATGAGTTCCATGGGAAAATGGACTTTTTTCTTGGAATTTAGGTGAAGCAGATAAAGGAGGGCTTCTTTATCAATCAATCTAAGTATGCCTCTGGTATCTTAGAGAGATTTGATATGAAGGATTATAAGCCAGCCAAGACACCTATACCCAGAAACCATGACCTTTGTCCTGACTTTGAGGGGGAGGATACTGATCAACATAAACATAGGGAAATCATTAGGTCTCTGATGTATCTCACAGCAAGTAGACCTAATATCATATTTGGTACATGCATCTATGCAAGATATTAGGATGCTCCAAAGGTATCCCACCTAGTTGTTGCCAAGAGAGTTCTTAGATATCTCAAAGGAGCACCTAAATTAGGTGTTTGGTATCCTAGGAATAGCAACTTCAATCTTTATGGCTAGTCAGATAATGACTATCATGGCTGTAACATCAACAAGAAATCCACATCAAGAGGATGTCAATTTCTTGGTGGAAGGATCATCTCAAGGTATTGCATAGGAGCAACCCTGTGTCTCTACATCTACTGCTGAAGCTGAATACATTGCTGCTGCAAGTTGTAGTGGTCAGTTGTACTGGATTCAAAATCATATTGTTGACTATGGATTCAACCTCACGAGCACTCGTATCCACATTGACAACAACAGTGCTATCTCCATTACTGAAAATCCCATGAAGCACTCAAAGACAAAGCACGTTGATACCAGGTACCACTTCATTAGAGATATTCATGAGAATAACCTGATCAATCTAATCAAAGTTGATTCAAATGAATAATATGTTGATTTGTTCACTAAAGCTTTTGATGTACAAAGATTTAAATATCTCATTACAACTATTAGGATGATAAACATTGATTAGTCTATCTCACTTGAAAACCTTTTTGAAATGTGTAATGTCTTTTGTCATAACAATCTAAGCCCTGTTACATTAGGTTAAATTTTTCTAGGTATGGGTTTTTTCGTAGAGAAATTAACCTTCAGAAGATTCTTTTCATATCTTCCGAAGCTAAATTTCTCCAAGGGAAATCCTCTTCTTTGAAGAGTTTTTAGTCTCGGAAGAAGCGATTGATTGCGTATTAGATCTACTTCCAAAGCATATAAAATTATCCGTTCGGAAGGCACGTTTTACTCTCTGAAGTAAGAAATTTACCTTCAGAAGTAAAATTGGCTTCGGAAGAAGAGTACCTTCGGAAGAAGATTACCCTCGAAAATCCTTTATATGCAGAACAAAAACTTACTGTGTAACGGAAATATTTGAGCCCCACACTGTAAAAAGTTAAGATTTTATTAATGATGTCGGAATTTTTTAAATGGTTTTTAACCTTACTGCCACTATCACATCATACCCCAAACCATCCTTTCACCTTATCGAAAACCCCAAAAACCGCCATTCCACCCATTTAAATAATCCCGACTCTTCACTTTAATCTTTTTACCATATTAACTGTCCAAAGCTTCCCTCAACCCAAATTCACCCTACTCAAACTTACTTCATCATCTTCTTTCTTACAATGGCACTCAACCCTCAACACAACCAAGTCACATTCCTTGATTCTACCAAGGATGTTGACTTCTCAGACATCATCTCCTTTCTTACCCAATCTACCTACTTTACTGCTCTGACTGTGAACCCCACCATTTACTTGAATCACATGGAAGAATTTTATAGTAATGGTAAGTCAGAACTTCTAAATGGAGTTAGGGTTATTCGGACGAGCATTTCTGGCCAGGAGTTGGTCATTACAGAACAAGTCATCCGGGAGCATCTGGAGCTCCATGATGAAGGCGCTCCAACTGAGTTCCCCAAATCAGACCTTGATGATAATATCTCCAAATGGGATAGGTGGAGATGTGAGTAGGTCTACTGTGTATAAGTTCAATTTCTCTAACAACTGGAAGTTCCTACTTCATGTTGTTCTCCATTGTTTGTCTAACAAGTCCGGGGGATGGGATAAAATCCCATATGAACTGGGTTGCCTAGTTCGTGGACT
The DNA here is from genome assembly GCA_025506515.1 of Flaveria trinervia. Lineage (NCBI taxonomy): Eukaryota > Viridiplantae > Streptophyta > Magnoliopsida > Asterales > Asteraceae > Flaveria > Flaveria trinervia. The sequence continues at coordinate 17,028,538 of CM046442.1, read as the reverse complement.
GGTGAAGAGCCTCGGCTTCAACTACTCAAGGTTTGTGATGACTAACCTTATGGGAAACCTTCAAAAGGACAAATTCTTTATGTATCCTAGATTCATCTAGCACATAATCAACTATGAGTTGGACCAGAGTAAGCTTGTTTGTGAAGCTACTCTGTATGTCCCTCAAATGAGGCCGACCATCTTCAAGATCTTAAAGAGAGTGTCCACCAATTTCATTGGAAGACACAGTGCTCTTCTTCCAGGTATGATTGAGCCAATGGCTCCTAATGACATCCCTGTTCACTCCACAGGTGATGAACCCATACAAGCAACTACCCTTACCTTGCTAGATCTTCCTGCTCACCCCATCAAACACACATGTCAGAGACGTAAAGGAACCCTTGCTCAGTCTATTCTGATTAGGAAAGCCCCTCCTTTTCAAACACACATAGGCTCCCACTCAGTCAAAGGTCTCACCATCCTTCTCATTTGACCTCAATATGGAATTTGAGTCTCCTTAGTCTCAATTCCCTAAGCCCCAATCCCAGGCCACAAGCCCTCGGGATGAGTCCCAACACTCTCCTAAGAAACCAAAAATGAACAACCCCACCAAAGGCTCAATGCCAATAGACATTGACCAATGTCCCAGGTCAGTAGGCTTCACTTCCCTATACTTTACTCACCTTTTAATCAGAACTGATGAGGAGATTATGTCTCTTTATGGCAATGAAGTTGATCCACAACACCCTCTATCAAATTAACAGAGCCTAGAGGGACCTCTTGTCTCTAGCACACATTAGTTAAAACAAATTGAGGTGAGTCCCACGGATGTGGAGGGGACTTGTGTAGATTCAGTTGCCACTACTGAAGGAAACTCATTGGATCCACAGGCTAGTGATACCATCTAGAATACAGAATCTACGACAATCATGCCTTTTGATGTCTCTAAAAGAGATATCCTTGGGCAAAGGAGACCAGGGTGCCAAGAAACCACATCTGGTGGTGAGGGTGAACATACAAGGTATTTTACCTCAACTACCCTCGATTCTTCATAAGAAGATGAGGGTAGTATGCAACTCACCATTCAAGACTTACTTTCTAAAGTCTCAAATCTTGAATCAAAGGTTAAGACTTTAGAGGATTGGTCTGCCACTCAGCAACTTGAGATTGAAAATCTCAAGGCTCAACTAGCTAAGAAACAGATTGAGAGATCTGTCAGACACGTACCTATTCAAGTCTCATTGACCTCTTGCTCTAGCTTATCTATCTCTCAAGATAATGCTACCAAAAGGGGGAGAATGTTCAGAGACAAACAAAAGAGGAACCACCAAGTCAAGCTTTAACTTCTCTATCTGCTGATACCCGACTCCTACAACAACAATCTTTCCTGAGCCTCTTCAAGTTGTCTTGCAAATGGACCCAAGGATGCTCAGATATCTTAACAGGATCTTCTCCAAGTTCCTATTAAGATATTCTTTAGATCAGCCTAGCCCTGACGCGGCTATTATATACTTTGGAGCTGAAGAGCTTCAGAGGCCAAGTGCACCTTCTATCATTTTGGAAAAAGTTGGTCAACCTAAGGCCCAATGGAACCTGAGATTCATTTCGAAGGGGAAATGAGGACTAATGGCCCGGTAACTAAAACAGTTAGGACAGATAGTGCATTCTCTCAGACTTCTGAAGCTGAAGTCAAAGTTTTTGAAGAATAATTTCAATCTTCCGAAGCTGCGGAAAGCCTGTTGTCTTTGTCCGAGGATCTAATCACCATAGATACAATTCTAGAGCTGGCATCTGAGTTGAATAGTGAGGAATTTCTCAACCGACCCTAGCTCAAACAACTTCATTATCTCCATCCACCATGTCTCTACCTGAACCCTCCATCCAAGAACCACCAAAGTCTAGCACTTCCTAAGATTTTAACGGCAAGAAGAATATGATTGTGGAAGAGCTTCAGGAGGAGGAGAGAATTGAGAAACCTAAAAAAGGGTAGACTCCCAACTGGGAAGTTGCTAGCTGCCAGCTCCAAAGTAGCTGTAGCCAACCAGGAGGCAGTTAACAACAAGAAAAGGGTGGAGATCATTGACAAGCTTATCAATATTGGAGCTATCACTGAACATATACTCCTGCTTCCACTAGAGGAGTTAGTAGAGATAGAAAAGAAAACCATGTTGCAGATTGAGAGAAAAGAGGAAGCAGCAAGGTTGGCCTTAGAAGAGGAAAGAGAAAGGAAGAAAAAGGAAGCCGATCTGCAGCTTAGGAGGGAAAGGATAACTTTCCTAACCTCTAGGGGTTTCTCTCTTCAAGAACTATCTCCACACAACAATGACACAATCTTATGGCTCTTTATCAAGAGCAGGATCAACTGGATAAAGAAAGGAAGAAAGCTGCAAAAGAGAAGATGAGGGAGAAGAAGAGAGAGGAAGAAGAAGCTAGGGTCATTGCTGCCAAGAAGATAGGTGAGAAGGCCTGGATGAAGGATTATCTATGGGCTCATGGCTTCTTTGGTAGGCAAGTGAGGCCCATGTCTGAAAAGACACTCCAGTGACATTTCAGTGATATCAAGGTTGATATTCGCTTGGAAAAAGGAAAGATATGTACAAAAGGGGACAGGGGATGATCTTCAACCAACACCTCAACCCCAACCTACAACCTTAACCTCAACCTAAGCCTTTCCCATTTCTCTTCCCTATCAAAACTAAACCCACTTCAGAATCTTACACCCCCTGAACCTACACCAACCATCATACCTACCTCATCACTAAAACCACCTCAACTAATTACCCTTCAACCTAAAATACTACCCAGAACCCAAACACCACTACCTACGCAACAACTATCCAGACCATACCCTTATCCTTCTAAACATCTCTCCATAAAGGAGTTTAAGGAGATCAAGATGAAGCTCATCAGATGCATAACCTTGAGCAATGTCTCATATGAGGAGGATTCAGTCAAGCTAACTTTTGTTGATGGATCCTTATGTTCCCTCACAAGAGATCAATTCCCTGATCTACGAAGTGGAACATTGGACCATGCTGTTAAACTTCTTGGGCTCAACTCAGATTCACTCAATGATACTAGAAAGAGTGGAACATTGGTCCAGGCTATTAAACTCCTTGATCTGCCAAGAGAAGAAGCTAAGAAGGAAGCTCGTGACTCTGTTAGATACCAGAAGGGGGACAAAGTACCTAGCAAACCCCTTTTGCCATGAAAGAATATTGTCCAGTAGAGATTTGAAGACTCTTCTCATAACTTTGTTGTTGAGAGAGAGAATGGCGAGTTGAAAAGGCTTAATGCCTCATCTCTGCTACACTTGAGCAGATTTGATATTGCTGAGTTAGAAGAGAAGCCATTCTCCAACCCCCTCAAACTCCAAGGTAGTTGCCCCCATCAGAAATCACCTGAAAGCCTTCACCTTGCTAAGTTAACTGCTAGGACAAGGATTGAAGAGGACTTAAAACTGAAAGAGGAGGAGGAGAGGAAAGGATCAACAACCAAAGGCAAAGCCTTTCTCCAAATGGTTGTAGACCCTAACTTGAATCCATTGTTAGATGGGAATATGAGTATAACTCTCGTCAACTAACTCTCTTCAGGGGGCACAACAAAGGGTGCATGTTATTAGGAGTGATAGACTGGATCTCCTATCCACTAATGACTTGAACAGACTTCTCAACACAACTTCCGGATAGAACAAAGAAATAGACAAATATCTCTTGTCTCTTGTGCGGAAAGTTTTAAGAAGTAGAAGTAAGTGAGGTTTTGGTAGCATCAGCCTAGGGGGAGTTTGTTGGATCTTGAAAGGCTGGTGCAACCAATACCAAACACTTAGACTATTTTTGGTGCAACTTATAAAGGACTACCGAAGCTAAGTATGGACTTCCGAAGGAAATGGAGTTCTTCCGAAGATAAAGTGCAAGATCATCTTTCGAAGGAAAAGCTCCAACTTCCAAAGACATATTCTTCTCTTCCAAAGTTCAAGACTTAGAAAAATTCAAAGACAATGACTTATAAAGAAGAAGTCCTCAAGCCATGAAAGAAGTAGCCTCTTTCGAAGTATAAAAGGCTTCAGAAGAACTTGTTCTTCCGAATTAACCTTCGGAAGATGTTGCTATGGACC